>JAPXFQ010002362.1:725652-1451304 GCA_028564705.1 Apricaphanius iberus
TTCAACCTCTGTTAAAAAAACCTGGGTTGGACACTAATGAATTCAATAACTTTCATCCAATTTCCAAACTTCTGTACTTGTACAAACTCCTTGAGCGAGCAGTTTTTAATCAGCTTACTGAGTTTTTAAAGGATGCTAAATTGCTTGGCCCCTTCCAATCTGGATTTCGAGACTTACACAGCACAGAATCTGTCCACCTTCGTCTTTTCAAAGACATTTTAATTTCTTTAGACTCAGGCCTTGGCACACTCCTTGTTTTGTTAGAGCTCTCAGCTGCTTTTGACACTGTTGATCATTCGACTCTTCTCATTCGACTTGAACAGCTGGTGGGCCTTCGTGGCACTGTCCTGAATTGGTTTGCTTCTTATCTTTCTGACATAACTCCTAGTGTAATGATAGACAGCGGCCTCACCATCAGCAGCTCTAATATGAGGTGTCCCCTAGGGGTCCATTCTTGGACCCATTCTTTTTAATCTCTATATCCTGCCTCTTGGTCGCATATTACAAGCATTCCATATCACCTATATGCTGATGACTGTCAGCTCTACGTTTATGTCAAACCTGGTGATGGAATGCAGTCATAAATCGATTGTTTAGTCAAAGACTGGTTAACGGTTAATTTTCTCCTTTTGAATGAATCTAAGACTGAGACCATTATTTTCAGTCTCAATGCCCATTCTAGCCCAACCGTCTCTTACCTTCCCTTTCACCTAAAAGCCACTATCCGTAACCTTGGAGTCCAGATGGATTCCACTCTTAAAATGGATGCGCATGTTAACAATATAGTCAAGTCTTCTTTTTTTTCATTTGCGACACTTCTCTAAGCTTAAACCCATGCTAAAAAGAACTAATCTTCAGAAGCCATCCATGCTTTTATAACCTCACGGATAGATTGCTCTAACTTATGTTTACATGGGACAAAGTAATCAACAACTGCCTGACTCCAGCTCATTCAGAATGCTGCTGCTTGCTTCTTAACTAAAAATAGACGCAGGCAACATATCACTCCAGTTCTGGCCAATCTGCACTGGCTGCCTGTCCGCTTCAGAATCGAATTTAAGATTTTAATGTTAATTTATAAAGCCCTTCATGGCTTGGCATCTACATATCTTTCTGACTTACTCTCTCCATACATTGCAGCACGGTCCTTTAGGTCAGCAGAGCAGCATCTACTACAAGTTCCCAAAACTCGTTATAAGGGCCATGGCGGCCGCGCTTTTTTAGTCTTTGGTCCTTCACTATGGAATCGTATTCCGCTTCCAGTAAGGCTTTCGCCAACACTTGTACACTTTAAGTCACGACTGAAAACGTACTTTTATTCTTTAGCCTTTCCTTCAATTTTTTAAAATGTATTTTATGTTTTATTGTCTTTTTAAATTTGTTTTATTCTTTTATCTATTGATTATTGTCTTATTTTTATATCGATACATTTGTTTTTAAATGTACAGCGCCTTGTTATAAAGTGCATTTTATAAATAAACTTGGTATGGTATGGTTTAGTTATTCTTTATTAGCTTCTTTCAGCTTCTTTATTATATTTTTAATGAAAAGAGTAACAAATACCAACAGAACGTCACTGTGCTTATTACGAGTACTTTTTTTTTTTTTTTTTTTACGTGTCCTGTCTAGCAGTATGCTACTCAGAATTGGTGTCTGAGTACCAAGTACAAGCCCAACAGTTTTACTTTCCCAAGCAGAGTATTACAGCTTCGCTGTAGTACGCCACTTGATGTATATGTATGAAAAATCTTTATTAGTGATTACTGTGGGTTCAATTTCCTGACGTCATGGACATTAAACTGAGAAAGAAGGGAGAAAGGAAGAAGGTGAAGAAAAGAAACCGGACCAACAGAGGGGCGAACCGACGACACAAGACAGGGAGGCAAATAAAGAACACAAGAAAACATCCCAGTCCTCCACCTCTGCCGGACGGCAGAGAAACAGTAATAAAAAACAAAAACAATAAACTGTACAGAACCAAACCAATATACGATACTCGTAACAATATTACGAGTACTTTAAAATGAAGGTAGAAATGTGCTGTCTGGCTAACGTTAATGAGCAACACTTTCTAGGCTGTAGTAGTTTTCCCCAATCTTTATTAACAATATAAGTTATTGCAAATATCTAGCAGTGCCGTCATAGTTAATACAGTTGAACAAAGGAGTTGATGGTTTTAAAAAAAATGGTGGGTGTATTTATATTTATTAATGTAAGCAGGATAAACATTTTGTATATGTGTCTATATAGAAGCAGAATAAAAATCATATACCTGGTTATGTGTTTTGGAAAAACTTACATTTGTGACAGCTATCTTTATAGGTTACCTGTTGTTTACTTTGGAGATTAGGAGCTTAATCATGAGATTAACCAAAAACCAAAAAGGGTCTAACCAACAGAAAATGACCAACATTAATCTAAGAGTCTAAACTAAACAAAAACACGCAACAAAACATAAGAAGGAAATTAAACATGTAATGTGAAGAAATGGAAAAATACATAAAGACCTAGATGAATAAAAGAACCCAAAATGATCCAAATACAAACATAGGTTTGTTTGTTTGTTTGTTTGCTTCATTTCAGGCATTTTTGCAATAAGCACAGAAGTGAGAACCAAGAGCTAAAGCAACCGTGTTACCTTCACAACTTAACCAAGGATAAATGTTATGTTTGTTATGGATAGCCAGAATATTTTTAAGCACTTTGCATTACAATTCTGTTTTGAAAGTGATTATTTTTGCTCTATATGTGCAACACTTCACTCTAGAATCATTCATACCAATAAGAAACTTAAAAGCGATATGGGAAAGTGTTTGGGATAAAAAAAATTCTTATTTTGTTCCCAGTTTTCTATTAATGTATTTCTATGTTATTTTCAGACAAAGATGTATTTTGATAACTTTGCTATATGTAACATTCTTCAATTATGCTGAACTGTACATCATTTATTCTGAGATGGGGGGGGGGGTCTAATTTTGTGACATTTTGTAAACATTTGACCAACATATGATAGAATATCTCAAATATAAGCAGCTGAGTGCACCTGTGACATTTCTCAGTTGCACACAGCGCTCTAACAGCTCCAAAGGTTAAGCCAATATTACATCATGGTGTTATCCAAAGCTTGAAAGGGAAAGTTAACAATGAACCAAGAGGGGCCGACACAACTCAGTACCTGTGGGTTTCAGCGGTTGCCTTCAGTTGCACGAGTTCAAAGATATTTCTGTCAGGCAGGTGTGTCCACTGCGCCATAAATAATAACCTGTCTCGACAATAAGTGCCCTGAAAGGTGTTGTGATGACAGCTGCCTGTCCTCTTGATACATTATGATTGGGGGAAGATAAGAGCCAGAGAAAAAAAAAATCAAAGTGAGGAATGGTTCCATCCCTCCAGGTGATTTCTTTCAGTGTTATGTAAAGACAGCTTGGGGCATGAAGAGGCAGATGGTCATTGTTGTTGTTGTGAGTTTTTAGTCTGTTAATTACACTTCTGATATATTCAGTCAGTTTCCACATAGGAAAATACCACAGGCTCAAATTTATGAGACTGATGAAAATATGAACCATCAAAATTACCTGCAGGAAATCGGATTGTAGTCTTTAACATTCATTCTTTGTCACATCTTCAGTAACGTTTTTATTTATTTTATAAAGGCAATGTTTATGTGATGCATACATGTTATTAATAATCTATTTAATTTAGGTTTATGCACTTATATGTTTGTTTGTTAGAACTTTAAAATACAGTATGTTGAATATTTTCTCATTCCAAAAAATCTCAAAGTCCAGGTAACAAATGTTTTATATGTTTTAAAAAGCTATTTTTTCTCAGCTGTATGTATTACATTGGTTATTCCTTAAGGATAAAACTGAATATTGAAAACACAAGGTTTGGATCATCACACCAGCTATATAGTTATTTTTTTGGCAGGTATCAGAACTTAGTACTTGTTCAGTTTTTGTTTGAGGATTTTTACTCATTCATGTTGCATAAGCCTTTCGGCCTTGTGAAATTTCTAAACTGTCGTGCACTCTTAAAAAATCTCTTACTGACAAGAAATAAATTTCTTTTATTAGGATTTTTCAACTGCAAAAGTGAGTCCAGTGCAAATCACTGAGACAGTGATTGGCAGAGCTAGAACTCGCTTTAATATGGCTTTTTCAAACAATGTAGGAAAATAGCTTGTTTCAGGTATAATGCATCAATCACAAATATTTGGTCAAATAAGCATTTGAACAGTTAAAATCACCATTCAAAGAAATAATATAAAATAAAATAAAATTTGTTGCATCATGGTCTTTCCAGCTTTGTTGCAGAATAGTTTAACTATTTTCTTTGAGTGCTTTAACATTTAATAACCAGTTTTATTTGCTGTTTTTATTAGTAAAAATGTTAAATGTGCTCATTTAGAAACGTTTGTTTCTTTAAGAATTATTCTGTCACTTTCCATCTTGTTTTCGATATCTGGCCTGGGAAGTCTTTGTGCTGTCTTTCTAAGTATTGCCTATTGAGTTCTTATCTTGGCTTTACTGAGTTTCTACTGAATCATTTTGTGCAGAAGCCATAATTAACTTGAAAATCCATTTCCCACTTGAGTTCAAATTGTTCAGATTCTGCAGCTTCAAAAGATGATTTCCCTACTTTATGTTTTGAAGAGTGCTTTTATATTAGTATGCAATGCTGTTTTTTCTTCACAACACTGTCTCTATCTGCTTCTCCAACATTATATTTATATATATTTATATATATATATGTTTCTTTGCCTGATTTTATTTAGAGACAATAAACATGTCCAGTGATTTATTTCAGGGATTCCTGACACTATTTTGCTTTAAAATCTTGGCTATATGACACAGGGCCGATTTCCTCCATTTACAACCAATCTTAGTGTGCTCTATTAAACACAAAATGTATTTTTGATCGATTTCAAGGACCGGTTCACATCACATTCATTCTCAGTGTTCCTTAAAAGAATACTGAAACTAGACCAAAACAATCTGATTCAAACCACCTGTCATGTTCCTTGATAGAAACTCTTCCAAAGATGATTTCATTTTGTTTCAAAGACTACGAGCAATGTTTTGAAGGTTGCATGCAATAAACTCCTAATATAGCTAGAAGCTTAAAGGGGGTAATCTTTCTTCTGTCCGAGACGTGTAGATGGTTACAAGAAGCAATTTTCTGAATTGATTTCAACAAAACCAGCAAAACTAGCTTAAAGAGGGTGAGATGTTATAACTTTTTCCTCAGAATGAAAAATTCATCGATATCTTTTCAAAAATGATTTTTAAAAATGTTTATTTTAAAGAGATCGCCTACTTTTGCCTCAAATTAAAAATAGTGATTTCCTAATAAAGAACTGAATATCTGAATGATAAATGGTGTGAATTTATATAGCGCCTTTCGAGTCATACTGAACACTCAAAGGCATTGACATGTGACAGGAGGAAGCTGAGATCGAGTCTACAAATTGGTTTTCCTAATTTTTTTTAGAAGACCACACAGTTGAAACCAGAAGTTGAAACACCTTTTTTACTCACCATGTGAAGTTAGATCAGACCAGAATTTTCTTGTTTTAGGTCAGTTAGTACAAAGGCAATGCTACTAAATCCCAAAAAATATGTCAATTTCTAAAGACGTTAATAAATTATTGTCCGACATATTTTTTCAGTTTTCACCGCTTCAGGGGAGGTGCCACTGTCTCATTGGAAGTTGCACACATTCAATTCTACAGCAACACGCCCAGAAAATAGCTGGCTAAAAATAATGAAGAGTTTTCAATTATGCCTGAACAAATCTGAGCATTAGATTTGAATGCTCTCATTTTCTGACTGCTTCCTTTATTTGTCTAACATGTCTAAAATCTGGGACAAGAAGAGCACAGAAAGTAGCTTCGAGACGTCCCTTCAGATGCATGCATATATTCGTTTACCCTTTTTTTTTTTTGCCCAAGTTAAATTTGTGTAAGGCCTTTTTTCTTAGGCATTACACAGCCTAGCACCAGAGGTTCTCCTGTATTGCTTCTAAAATATGAATGTCCTTGTCAAAGCCTATTACTCTCTACCAGTCTCAGTGTAGTGGCTCCATCCCTCCTTAAGAGCACTGACTAAGGTCACAACACAAGCAGAGTTTTTTCTACGACAGAAACCAGAGCTTAGACATGTAAGGTTTTTTTCTAATAATGTTGTTCTGTTCCTTACCAGGTGTTGGAACTATGCTCTGAACAGCTTTATGTGATGTGCTACATTGCTATTGTTTGCTTAACAAAACTAACTAACTATGCAAGCAGTGTGTACAGCAAATGATCTTTAAGTTTTAGCACGCATACAGGCAGAGGTTTCGGCAGGTTGTTGGATTGTACGATTTACCATGTGCATTCTTAAAGGGAGGGTGGCATGTAAAATCCTCTTTTTAAAGCTTTTCATCACATTCTTATGTCATTCCCTCCTTAAAAACATGCCTAAAGTGTTTCTTAGGTTACTTTATGTATGTTTGAGTAATCTTTTAAAACTCTCGTCACTGCCATGTTGAGCTCTGAATACCTGAATCCTCCTAGCCACGCCCCTAAATTTTGATTACGCCCACGTCTCTCCACAGCCCACCCTCCTCTGCTCTCCAACCCCAAAAGCAGTACATCGTCAACAGCATGAGCTATCACCTGTGGAAATCATTATATACCTAGTTATTTTTCTAAATTGCGCAGTGCCTTCTGAAAAAAAAAGTCTGGTACACTGAAGATGCTACAGTACTGTAATGACTGAAACGGAGTCACAGCATCAGCATGACGAAGGAAATAGTGATAAACACCATGGCTAATCACCCCGAGCTACATGACACCAGCTGTTTTCTATACAGAGACAGGAATAAAAAAAATAAACATTATAAAGAAGTTAAACTATTTAGACAGGAAAGCTCTTAAGAGTTTTGCTGGTGACTCTTAAAAGAGCTGTTGTGGCTTCCAATGCACCGCTCCGTCAGCCGAGAAGTAAGCCATGAACAGCTTCCTCACGCAGACAGCCTCTCTGGAGGAGTAAACACAACCCAGGCCTGTCTCCACCACAGCATGTCCCGCGCGCTACGTTTTTTGGTTGGAATTTTACTTTCTAAAATGTCTGTGAAAACACCCGTTTGGCCGCATGGATTACAGGATTTTGTTCTAAATTCCTAAAGAACAGCAGCTGGATCAAAGAACAAAGACACCTGATGGACAGAGAAGTAAGTAGCTATATGCTAATATTGTTTGTTAGCCATTTATCAAGCTGCTTATGTGATCTTATATCAGCATTATGTGGTTAATTAATTGATCTGTAGCATCTCAGAATGTTCAGTAAACGGGTGCAAACAACATCCATGGTTTTTTGATATACTGGTCTTGAAAGATTGCTTGCTGGACTCAGCTGTGTTGGTTTGGGCTCCATCTAATCCTAGTAGATTTAGCAGCTGAAATAAGCTTTTTTGACTCCGGCTTTTACAAAAAATAAATAAATAAACCAAGCATCCGAGCCCTTAATATAACATAGTTTTGTGGCAGTACTTTATGCACTTCAAATGCACTGTCAAACTCTGAGTCTAGATAAGGCTAAACCCTAGTTTATAATTCTCCAACAGCAAATTTGCACTGAGACGCAGACTCACTGAGACATTTCTCATTCATGGTTCTCTGTTTCTTTCTCTCCGCTCTCCATTAATTTTTTCTGTTAAAAAGCAATTCTCGACCAGGACAGCAGGGGGGTGCTAACTTTTTCATTTCGGCTTCTGCCTACCATTGCAGTGTACCAAGTCTGTTTTTTCCTTCAGCCTGTGAACACGTTTCCCCCTCAAGGAGCAATGGACCACAGAAAGTAGGCCTACATTTTATTAAGCTGTAAAGCTTTTTACTAAAAGTATAGCTCTTAGAATACTCTAAAAACACACAAAGAAAACACAGCAGCCTTTTTGTTGTTTTTCTACACCTCCTTATGTTAAAAATTGCCAAGGAGGTGGGAATATAGAGAAACGAGCCATTTACCTCATGGTCCAACAGAGAATCTCACGTGTTCGTTATTTCGAACAGCTTCAATTGCTTGAAGGCGCTCTATGCTTGTGTATCTGTATTTGCCACACCTGTACCACCAAGAAAATGAACAGAAATGCCACAAAATTATACAAATACAAGCTGCAAATAGTGAAATATGCTGCCGAAAAAGGTAACTGAGCAACAGAAAGAAATTTTGGAGTCAGCGAAAAGCGGAGGTTACTCTTCCTGCAATGAATCAAAGAAAGCTAATCGCAAGCTAAAGGTTACATGCCCACAACTAGAGGAGTGATTTCACCCAGGAGCGACTTATGGTCCATAAAAAAACTGTACACACGCTGAGCACATTTTTATTTGATTTTATTTAGTGTTGAACAAGTGCACTGGGAAAGTCTACCATACCAGCTACGCTAGCAGAACTAGCAAGTTGCAATTACCGATAAATTTACCACACATTGCAAGATAAACATTTTAAAAAAAACGTATGCTTATGTCGGCATAAATGACATATGTCTTGGAAACCATTTTAACTTAAGAATTATTTCTAGTGCAGCTCCACCTTATGGTTCAGCTCCACCTTTGTTGTTCTGCAGCGAGCACCCTCTCGTTAGATCCACAAATACAATCACATTCGTCCACCACGGTATTTTATTTTGAAAAAATGCCTTTATTGTTACAATTGACTGGATTGTCTCATGGTTCTAGGTTTGACTTCCTGCCAGAATTTACGTGGATCGCTCGCAGCTCGCACAAATAAATAGACCAGACACTAAAACGAACGCTTCATGGCACGAGCCAGCTGCTGAAGACCGCGGCGCTCCGTGTCTGGTGTAAACTACACCATAGGTTAACAAGGGCACCGGATGGAAGCGGTCTCCGATATGCGCAGCTGGGGTACACTGGAAATGCTGACAAAATTGTCCCCCCTCAGCAGCTAAGATGGGAGAAATCTGTAGACGGCAACTGTCACCCAGTTTCTTCACCAGTCATGGATTTAGGAGAGAGTGACAGTTGGAAAGCCAGTGTTGAACAAAACTCATATGAAGCCTCCACTAAAGTTTAACAAACAGGAAGTTCAAACTTAGCCCATGATTTAGACTGAGATATGATATTTCAGAAAACGTAATCTCTCTAAGGAAGTCCAGGTGATCACATGAGGTGACTGAGTGTGTATCCCTCCCTCTGAGCAAGAAGAAACCTCCAGCCGGACCAGACTCTGCATGAACAACCATCTGCATCACCCAGGTGAGGGTTTATTGCGAACATCACAGAGTTGACTGACAAAGAAAGGAATAACTAAGTTGTTTTACGGTTTGAATATTTCCATAATATCTATGGGAGCAAAACCTCAAATTCCAGGATGTACTAAGTTATCCTGTTTTACGATGAGGGCATGGAAAATTCAATTACATCAGTGAAAAGCATACGGATATGTGAATCAAAGCATTGTGTGTCTAATTAAAATCCTGGAAAAGCAGTCGAAGATTGTGTAGACATTTTCAGTCAGGTGTTTTCTCATCACTTACACATTCTGACCAATGCCTTTGAATCAAATACTTTGCTGTTTTTTTCCTTATGTACCAAAATCCCCTTGAAAAATTGAGGATTTACAGATGTAAGATGACTCACCCGGATCTGTTACAGCAAAGGATGATGGAGCTGATGGGATTTAAATGTAATGCAAATGCCAAGACTGTCACACCTTGTTCCTTGCACAGGAAAACACCTGCTAGGACTCTGTTCAGATATCTTGGTCTCATTACCAGCAGCCACATAGGGGGCAAAAACACCTGTGACTCAGGCATTACAGGTTTTATTTCTTTCTACATTCAAATAAAAATGAAACATGGAAACTGAATTAATCACAATTATAAATATATAGCAAAAAATATTGCAGGTTAAAAACAAGTAGACTTTTTTGATGATACAAAGTATTTTTATAATCCCCATTGCATTTTATTTAGTTGCAGAAAGAGTGCGGCTTCATAACGTATTTTGTTTCTTTCGGTGTCCTTGAGTATTAGTGGATTGCAGCAGTATGAAATTTTCAATGTACACAGGCTTTCTCTGCAGTACCTTGTCGTAGGTTGTCATGCTGCCAGATAAGAAAAGGTCAGCCAGCTTTCAGGAGCAGCAGCAGTGCTGTGGAGTTCTACGCCTCTTTTGATTCCCAACACAGGAATTTACAGAAACAAAAGGATTTGAGAAGTTCTCCATCACCTTAGGCTTATTCGTATGTTGGACCTAGGAGGAAATGTTTCAGACGTACGGTCAAGGGAAGGCAGATAATACCTGCCTCACCTGCTATAATGACAAGTAAAGTTGGCACTGAAAATTATGATAGAAAATCAGTGCCTCAAGTTAACTGTTCTATTTGCTTTCTATATTTTTTTAACATGTTTATAGAAAACACAACTGATTTTATAATATATATATATATATATATAGTCAAAACTACTGTATAATATAGACTCATTACATGCATAGCAAGAGATTTCAACCCTTTACTTGCTATAATGTTGATGGTTATGGCGTACAGCTTATGAAAAACCCACATTCAAAATGTCAGAAAATTTGAAAATTGTGAAATGTTCAATATTTTAGCCTCAAAGCATCCCACTCTAATCAGCTAATTTATCCAACACAGCCGCAAAAGGTTCCTGAACCTTTAAATGGTCTTTCAGTCTGGTTGAGTAGGAATTAATTCACTGCTGACAGTTTTACAGAAAAAAATCATTACTCCCTCCATGAGGAGGGAAAGACTCAAAAGATAATTCCAAAAGACGTTGGATGCTCCCAAAGTGCTGTATTAAAGCACATTAATAGAAATTTATGTGGATGGGGAGAAAAAGGTGCAGAAGCAGCAGAAATGACTCCAGTCTGGAGAGTATCGTCAGGAAAAGGCCATTCAAAAGTGTTGGAGACCTTCACAAGGAGTGGACTGAGGCTGAAGTTAGTGCATCAAGAGCCACCACACACTGACTGATCCTGGACATGGGCTTCAAATGTTGTATTCCTCTTGTCACGCACCTGCTTGTCTGTTGCTCAGAGGTCCAAAGTCCTCTTCTCTGTTGAGAACAAATTTTGCATCTCAATTGGAAACCAAGGTCTTTGATTCTGGATGAAGAATGGAGAGGCACACAATCCAAGATGCTTGAAGTCCAGTGTGAAGTTTCCACAGCCAGTGTTGATGTGGGGAGCCAAATCATCTGTTGGTGTTGGTCCACTTTGATTTACCAACAGAGCAGTTCATGCTTCCTTCTGCAGATGAGCTTTATGGAGATGCTGACTTCCTTTTCCAGCTACTTGGCGCCTGCCCACACTGCCAAAAGTGACATTGGATGAGATTTTTATACAGTCTTGATGATAAATCAATGTTAACAGCAGAAACGTGTCTTGTACATCTCATAGAGATGTGGTGTCACATTAGGCTGGAAAAAAGAGCAATAAGATTTCTGTCCCAGCAGTCATACTATACAGTTTTTTCAAAAACAATTCTCTGTGCCAGTGTATCTTATATTTAAAATGACTGAAATTAAATTCTCCTAAATTAGCACTTACACACAGAGACAGCAATATCTTGAGTTTCAACTCTGGTCACCTATTTGAAATAAATTATTTAATTATTATTATTATATTTACCAACGTGCTTTAGAGAGACTAGACTAACAGTGAGATTATTGTTAATAACATTCAGCTGCCCTTCAACCTCCTTCCCCTAAGCGAAGTCTGAGATGTCTGCAGAAGTGCGAAGACATTTCTCACATGATTTAAGATGTGTGAGGGAAAATTAAAAGCTTGGAAGCTGATCATGAATGGGTGTGTGTTTGTTGGATGTTAGTACGACAGGCCATCAGAGGCCTTGTCAGCTTGATTAATCAATACACATTTAACAATACACAAATTAATTAGCATCACAGGGCTCCATGTGCTGGGCTTTGTTTTTTTGTTTTTTTTACTTTTTGAGGATACATCCAAAATATATAAATGTTTTTGTTGGAAATCAGGTAAGATGTCAACCTAATTTTTAAACAACAAAAATATTGCAAACAACACAATAATGGCACAGTGGCATTGTGTCTGCACAGTCTGTCACATGCTAAATGTGTAACACACATGACACACACAAACAAACACACACTCGGGTTGTGGTGCACAGAAAAATGCAGATATAAATTTTCTTTTTATGCTTTTTTCTAAATTGCTGTTTTTAATCAAATGCTAAATGTTTTTTTATTGATTCTCATGTTTTCTGTTTCAAATTTTCTGCTATATCTGTTTTTAACTTCCACGATTGTGTTGAAAATGTACACGTAAAATTGCCCTGCCTGATGGACTGCAACATTTTCCAAAACTGCTCTAGTTACACCAGCTAGACTCAGAAAATGTGTATGAGATCATCACCCTTAAATTTAAGTCTGAAATTTGGCAAAACTGTGTTTAAAACCAATTCTAAACAACAGAACTTCAAATGAAGTATTTTCTTAAAAATATTAAAATTCACTAACAATGCTTCATATTTACATGACAGAATAAAACGTTTATCTTTACCAAGGATCCAGCTAACATGTTTACAGGCTTCATAGTAAACCAACACATACAGTTTGACAACTTGTTTGACTTTATTGGGAGTTAATGAAAACTATATGCATAAACAATTTTAGCAGTTTAAATTTTTAATTATAGTTGCACACATAATGTCACCTGGCAAAGGTCTAAACTACAAATGTCTATCAATACTATAGAGGTGCACCTTTCTCAAGGATTTTATAACTGCACATGCATGATACATTAGTTCAGAACATAATAAAGTCATACAGGTATACAAATGTTTAATAGATACAGAGAAGCTTTCTACATGTCAACTAACAGGGAAGCAACACTTTTCTTTTTTTTTCTTCTTTTTTTGTGAGTGAAGTGACCCCGTACCACAGGACAGCTCAGCCCTGTGGAACCAAAACCCTTTACCCTCTGTGCATTGTTGTAGTGTTGACATGACTGTCAGGTTCTATACATCTTGTGACTCGCTTTACAGAAAACTGAAGACCTTTTTGTAAAAAAACAAAAGAAGCACATCAGATGTTGTATCAGAAAAGGTTTCTTACTCACCAAACATAGACAGAACCAGGATATGTGTCACATAAAAAGATTCATTCATGAAAGAAAATGTTTCTCATGCTTCAAACGATGTCATGGAGATCATGCTCAAAAGTAACCTTTAAAAATGCCTGGATTTAATAAACACTGAATTTTACAAGACAAGTGTCATACTCCACCTATGAGAGGATCATTTCTCACACCATCTCCATAAATCATGAGGGTTGAAAATTCAGTCTTTCACCTGTGATTTTTCTTCTTCTGTTTTTTCCCAAACAAAAATCATAGTGCAGTCCTGCATCTTTGACTTGAACACGCTGTCAAAATATCGATCCTGCTCTTCACTAAACATGGTTTTCCAGTCTCCAATCTCACCTAGACGAAAGGAAGAAATAAGACAGTAATGCTTTTATTTAAGCAGGGGCGTTTTTAAGAAAACAAAGATATTTATTTAGAAACTGAAAGCATAAAAAATCCTTAATTGTGTGTTTCAGTAAGATGATAGAGTAAAGATCTGATTTGTTAATCTAATTATATATTAAAAGTTGCTTATTCAGTTTTAAAATGCACCAAATGTTTACACATTAAAGCACATTGTTTGGTTTGAAGCATTTTTCTTACAGTAAGTGAAAACGTTGTGAGATCTGTTTTCATTCGGCTCACACGTTACCAGACAACTTAATGATTTATTAGCAATCACCTTTCCTCATGAAGCAGCCTTTGCTGTGATCCAGAATCTCATCAGGAATGAGGGTGTAGTTGATCATCTGGTTGTCCTTCATGCGGCTGAAGCTGCAGTGCTTCACGCAGTCGTTGAGCTCATGCTCCAGCAGAGGGCGCTGCAGGAAAGCGCTCACCCTCTTGATGGTCCTGTGCAGGTCCTGACGACAGAGCAAAGTGGTAACACAAAAAGTTTTGGAATATTTTTTGTGGTAATTTTATTTAAATTTATATATGTGTTAGAAAGCGTGCAAAAAGCAGGGATGAAGGAGCTCGTCTTTACCATCGACATCTCCTCGTATGTGACATGAAGCAGGTTGAGAGCTGCAGCCTGACTGGTCCAGCCCTTAACATGGTCAAACCAGGAGCCAAAGTGCACTGAACAGAAGAAATGCAAAATAAATAGATAAATAATCTCAGTTGGAGAAACAAAAGAAGAAAACCATACAGGTAGAAAAATGTTAACTCACATGTTCCCTCCAGGAACTGATTTAAAAACTCTTGAAAGGATCCAGCATCAGGGAGGAAGTTGGCCATCTTGTGGAAGTGATAAAAGGACACCAAAACATCTCTGGGGTTTCTGCTCACATAAATGACCTGCTGGAAGACAAAAAGCGAAATCTGTCACGTTGGAGCTGCTTTTGCAAATAATGGACAATTTTCAGAGTTAGATAGGCTATGGATATTTTTAGGGTGGAAAATATCATAAAAAAGCTCAGCAGATTAGCAGCAAAAAAATATAAAAACTCTACATCATATCAATGCACGCATATTATCACACCATCCCTGCTTCGTGTTTTAAGAAAATTTTCTTCTTTTTTTTTTTACCTGTGTGTGGTCTGCTTAATTTTTGCAGTTAGTCTTAATTTGCTTCACTTCCTGAGAAAGTTCCTTTATCTTCAGTCAAACATTTAATTTCTTTAATTTAGTCAAGTGGAAAACGCGTTTTCCCTTGCCCTGAATATCACTGGCACTGATTAAAATACATTTCTCACTAACGCACTGAATATGTGCAGCTAAAAATGTTTTGTGTTTTGGCTGTGATGGACTTTCTGTTCTCTTTGGAAGTGGGTCTTTGTGGAGTTATACAGCAAACTCTCTTTTTGTTGAAAAACAAAATGAAGCAACAACTTCTGATTAACATTGATATAACTCTGGTTTTTCTTAATGGATATGAATATTATATTTAGAGTAAGATTTTTTTGTGCAGGTTTTGTGGCTGTAGTGGGAATAGTGTGGAAAGGGGGAGAAAAATGGGGGATGAAACTTGGTAAGGGACTTAAATTTGGGATGAGGAAAGAGGCCTTAATTGATCTATTTAAATTTATTCTCAATTTTTGTCTTATTCATGCATGGCTAATTTTATATAAATAGCCTTAAATACTAACAGTTGTATTCAATAGATTAGAGCATAATTGAAAAGTGTATTTATTTATGTAAACTCAATAATTGAAACAGATAATATAGATGTATTATTGATTGATGCTTTCAGAACTTTAAAATGTGACATTTAAGATTAGAATATTGCATCGGACGAATAAGAATAATTTTTAATGCAGAAATATGACCCTAATCGAAAATATATGTAATACCTGCTTAATGGTTGTTCCTTTTAAAACATACATTTTATACTTTTAATTTGATAAACAAGCATAATCAGAACTCAAGTATAATTTATTGAAAATAACTGTCCAGCCTCCATACCCCCAATAATATGGTAAAAGATTTTAAGTTTTTCGCCTAAGTGTTACGGCCGCCTGTTTTACAGGGTCCTTTTGGTGTTTTGCTCACTCAGTTTGTGTTTTTTCTACCCATCTGTCTAGCAAAGCTTTCCCTCATTTTGTCCATCAGCCAAAATACCTTCCTCAGCAATCAGAACCAGCTGTAGATGATTGAGCAGACAGGACCTACTGATCGACTACCTGGCCTATAAAGGACATCTAGCTTGATCTCCAGTTACACCCAGTCGGTTGCACCCCACCCTGTTATGTTGGTTTCTGCTTTTAAGTTTAATCAGATCTTTATTTAGTACTTTGCCTTTGTTAGCTTTGTGTGTTTTAGAGTAGTTCAGTTTAGATAACACCTTCTGCCTTATTTAAGTTTAGGATAAGGTGCTTTGTTTGCTTCCTGTATTGTATTTATGGATTCCCCCAAACTATGTTTTTGGGCACCCTTTAGTTTTACTGAAACCTCTTGTGCTTAAGTTCATTTCTGAGAAATTTTCTGGTTAAAATCTTGTGTTTTTCCACCTATGCCACGTGCCTACAGGGTTTACTTCCCCGTTCCCTAGCCAGGCCGCGATTAGGAGTTTCAAGGAACTAAAAGTAAGGCTTTTAAACTTCAGAAGACCGTACCATCTGTCAGGGTTATTGGTGGTGGATTCATGCTTTGGGGCTCTATTGCTGCTGGTGTTTTGTACAAAGTAGGTGAAATAATAAAGAATCTGGAATACTCTTATATTTTTTAAATTAATCAGATCAGTGGAAAGAGGAAACTTGTGCATACTTGAATATTTCAATGGGACAAAGATCCCAAGACATTCAGCAAAGCCGCGGTAGGAGATGACTAATCGTGCTAACATGTAGCTGGTGAAGGCACCCTAACTCCTAGTCTACTAGGCATTTGAAACTATGTCAATACAAACTATGTTAAATTGGCTCCAATATTTTTGAAGATGACCGGGTAAATAACCAGGCAGAATGGGCTACAGGCGGCAAGGGACAGAGGTGGACATTAAATAAAAAAATTAGGGGAGTATTAATATATTTGAGTTTTCATTTGGGATTTTAGTCCTGTGTGGATTAGGAAAAGTCTTAAATAAATTAACATAAATTAACTTGATGTTTTTTAAAGTTGTCTTCACATCGTCATACTATCCTTAAGAAAAAAATGGTTAAATATGTTAAAAGTCTAAAATCAAAAGAAATGTGTTTAAGTAATCATTGTAAGTAAAGGATCGATTTGTCACCACTTTTTAAAATTATTATCCAAGAGAAAAGCTAGATAGATGTGCGGATCAACATAAACCTGACCCTGGCCTTGGATCCCTGTAGGGCAGGTCCCAGCAGGTGATGGGGCAAATGTGTAGTGAGAACTCGAGGTGCTGAGGTTGAGGCCTTCAGCAAATCTGCACAGTAATATTGCTCCAACCAGGGCGCTCTGGTCCAGTTTGGAATACTCTGGGACAGATGTGGGTCACCTCTGCTGGTTATGAGGGTCAGAATTTCTTGCATCCATGTAGTGCCTATTGAGAAAAATGAAAGCGACAACAAACATGACTTTCGTTAAGATAACACTTTAGTAACCAGACAACACACAGCTATGCAAGGCTTGTTGTACAGACCTTGAAGAGCCTTTTCAAAACTTTGAGGTCACCAGACTACAAAATAAAATTGAGACACTATTCTAGGTTTTAATACTACTCTTAAATTGGATTAACTTTATATTGTATACTAAATCACAGTGTCTGGATAAAAAAAAAGAGTTTTCATTGATTATTTTTTTGCCTCATTGCTTGAAAATCCACACACAGGTTGTAAAATATTGACTAGTTCTCTGCTCTACACCATCACCAGGACCATGATGGGCAGCCACTTCGACCATAACCACTAAGACCAATCCGCAGAAATCTTGTGCATACCTTAACAACTTAAAAACTCTCACTCTGCCGCATGAGTAATAGTGAACAGCAGACCTGACAAAGAACAACTACTCTGTCCACCGTCAACTTCTTGAAAATACTTGAAATATTCTATTTGATTTAATAAAAAGCTAGTGATGAAGTGCACTGACGATACAAGTAGTCGCCACTTACCTGATTTTGGATATGACACAATGAGGACATCCGTGTCTTGAAACTGAAATTTGAGAGCGAGTTGTAAGGAATCCTGTGTGTGTAGGTGTCCCGGAAATGAAATATCATGAAAGATCTCTGTGACATTCAATCTGGCCATATCCTCGCTTAAAATATTTATGAGTGTGGTGCTCTTCACTGCAGCGTTTCTATGGTCTTTCTGTCTCAGAAAATCTTTTTCTCTGTGGGTAATTCTGAGTATGTCATATTTCAGCAAATCCAAATAAGGTAGTTAAGCCAGATCCTCCTCAAAATGGGCGTCTGTCAGTGGACGTTTTGACAAAAAAATGTGTACAAAAATGGACTTAATGTATTTATACAATGTATAGGATTTATTTTATTAACTATCTTCTGAAAAGACACATATATCTTTAATGGAAACAAAGAAAAGAAACAGGGGAACAATGGGTAAGTGTTGCTTGCTCTGAAATAAAATGTAAAATGTTATGCAAAAAAATCACAGAACAGATGCAGAGGACCCCAAAAAAAAAGGATCTCCATCAAAAATGTGCATAAGTCCAGGGAAAAGTTCAAAAGCATTTTGTTTTTCCCAAATCTCCATCATGACAGTTTCACTCTCATGCATCGACTTAATCAAAAAGTGAATTCCTAAAAAAGTGACCAGTTGTCTGATCCAGACAACATTCCTAAGAGGAAAGCAGAGGTCCAAAAGGAAGATATACAAATATTTTGATATTTGGGTGCATTGCCTGTATTTACTCCTCAAACAGACATAATGTTTTTCTTGATTCTGGCCGTCATTGCTTGGCAGTGGAGTTCAATAACTTGGAAGGAGATTATCCTTTTCTGGTTTGAGAGATGCAAAGGTACACATGATTAAAAAAAAACCTACTAGATTAGATCAAAGTAGTCAGATTTCATTCATTTACCCTGCTTACAGTTCAAATTTCTGCTTTAAAGTCTAATTTCAATAGTGTAAATGGCATTTATTTGCTGATTTATTATGCCTAGCATGCATCTGAGGAAATAGATTGTGTAGTTCTGTTCAGGTCAAAACCTATTTGTCCTTTTTGTAAAACACTGATATTATTTCTGGTTCTAATCATTATGTTCATTCAAAGAGATATTGTAAATTTATTTCATTTTCATTATAATGTGATAACAACCACCTTTCCATGAATACATTTTCTGAGATTCAGGTTTCATTGCGTTTCATGTTGCCGCAGCACTGCCTTAATTTTGTAGACTGGGAACCTCAAAGTTTTGAAAAGACTCTTCAAAGTCGGTACAACAAGCCTCACATAGCCATAGTAAAATATTGTGTAGTCTGAGTACCAAAGTGTAATCTTAAGCTAAACATTGAGAATAATGCAAGTCATGTTTGTTGTCTCTTTCATTTTTCTCAATAGGCACTACATGGATGCAAGAAATGCTGTCCCTAATATCATATTAGCTCACTGGAGGTGCTGAGTGCCACCAGTGTAAGCTCTGCGCTGGCGGCACTATGATTTAGTCTTAGGCTTGGATAGGTCTGTTCTCATGTTATTACTGGACCATCGACTGCTTGCCTTGGACCCCTTCTTCATTGACGTACAATTTTGCTTTAAATGCTGTTCTCTGTCTACACAGAATGAGGTTACGTCTTTTAAAAAACGGTACACTTGTTTTACTATTAAAGTTCTGGAAAATATTTACAGAAACCTTTTCTATGCCAGAAAAATGGGTAAATAACGCAACTTTGTCCAATTTACCAATAAACATTATCCAAAACAGAGTGGACGTCAGAAAATAAATTTACCGTATACATTAACCAGCGTAAACTGATAAGCCACTGCACAGGTTGTAATCGTTGTTGAGCTACTTATTACACTCTTAACTTTGATGACAAACCGAGCAATCACAAAGGAGGGGCGATGATCTGACATGCAAATGTATCTGCGGATGAAAGAGACCAGAAATCAGTGCAGATCCAAACAGGACTACTCACTGCTAGCTGAGGGAAACTTTTCTTCTTGCAGCAAATATTAGATATAGTTTGCATTTAAAGAAATGTCTCCCAGACTGATCTTGTCTTCATGTCTGGCACTGTGGACCAGCTGCTGCGCCTTCGCCTTGGCTGAGGATTCATTCCTGACCAGAGCTAAGGCACTGATGGCTGCAACACCACTGATTGATGGGCAAGTTCAAAAGTCCTTTTTACTGAACTTGGTTTTGGATTTTCTGCCATCTGTAATAATTAGCCATAATAGCAGAAAACATTTTAAATTAGTAGATTTTTTTTTTACTGCAATGTCTGTAATATTAAAAACTGAGCTGCTTAAAAAGTTAAATGTTGCTGTCGGATCATAATAGATCGATACACATTTTTACAAATAAGCTGTTTTAGATTGTTAACATGTTTTTTTTTTTTATCTTCTTAATCAGTCACAACGATCTGCCTTGGCAGCTTCGAAAGAACTTTAACAATCAACTCAACAAGGTGGATCTTAACAAACTGACTGACACACACACCAACATCCAAAAGATCAAAGACGGACGCCTCGGTGCACAGGTAATAGATAGATAGATAGATGGATGGATGGATGGATGGATGGATGGATGGATGGATGGATGGATGGATGGATGGATAGATAGATAGATAGATAGATAGATAGATAGATAGATAGATAGATAGATAGATAGATAGATAGATAGATGGATAGATAGATAGATAGATGTTCTTTTTAGCTATTCACGATCTAAACACTCCTCATTATATAAGGAGATGATTTAAGATTGAAGATCGATCAACCATAAAAGAAATATAGTGCAACTGTCATCGAACTGTACGGAAGGTCACAAAGTTGCACAAATTAAACATTTACTACAGAAGTAAAACATTGTCTGAGCCAATCGGATTTGATGAACATGGCAGACAGAAAACATTAGAGACCATAAACTGCCCAGAACAAACATGTTAGTATGCAGCTTTCGTTGAGCTAGTAAAAATCTAGTTCTCAGATTATATAAAGTTGGTTCTTTAATTTAACCCAGGAGAACACCTGGCTCAAAGCCTCAAACTCCAACTCCATAAACAAAGAAAGTTGAATGGATTTGCAGCTGTTCCATGTGCCTTGACATAATGTCTTACTCTGCTTTCTCAGTTCTGGGCGGCCTATGTGCCCTGTGACACACAGTACAAAGATGCTGTCCGACAAACTCTGGAGCAGATAGATGTGGTCCACAGAATGTGTGAAAAATACCCAGAAATATTCCATTTTGCTGTCAGCAGCAAAGGTGAGGCCTTCGTCTTCATCCATAGTGTCCAAAGTCAGTCCTCAGTGGACATTATCCCACATTTAAACAGCTGTGTCAGACAGTTTTATCCTTTACGATCTGCACAGATATTGAGGACGCCTTCAAATTGAAGAAGGTCGCCAGTTTGATCGGGGTGGAGGGGGGTCACTCCATCGACAGCAGCCTGGCCACTCTGCGCGTCATGTACCACCTGGGTGTCCGCTATATGACGCTCACACACTCATGTAACACACCCTGGTAAGAGCAAACAACACACTGGATCAAAGGCATCATTCATAGAAACAAACATACACATCACTTTTATATAGTCACATTTTCTAGCATCTGCTGAAGATCAATGATACACACTTTTTTATAAAGCTGTGATTTATTCTATTAATATGCTCCAGACTAATTGTGACAGAATAAAACCCCAGATTATGAATTTTTAAAAAACTAAAGCAGAAATGGAAAAGACATTGGATTAATAGTGAAGAAAAAATACATAATGAGCCAATGAGCCATACTTTACAAATAAATGTTTCCATTAAAAATCTATGGGGAAAAAAACAATCCGCCAGTCTTAGATCAGGTTTCATTGTGGAGAGTTCGGGGGATTCCTGCAGGCCTGCTCCACCAACGTATCAGATTTTCTAAGTAGCTGGGTTGGTAATTACACGTTCTGCCTAATGGCCCAGATATCTGCTATCAGAGGGGACTAGGTTGTCCCTTAAATAAGACTTTGAACCCCAGGTTGTTTCTACTTAAAGCTGCGTGTTTAAAAAGCACTACATAGATTTTTACAAAAACTTTATGTGCCACATATATGTAAATCAGCCCTATCTTTTTGTGTGCTATGGTGTACAACTTGTCTTTCTAAATGCAGTCTAATTTTTCTAAAAGAAACCATGTTGTACTGATGATCAATCTTGTTTCAAATCATGATGAATTCTATTATTTGTAAGCACAGATTAAGTTTTTTCGGACAAGGAGTCAATATTTATCATTTATCTTTCATAATTTTTACATTTTACATGTTTACTCCACCACCATAAATATCAGGGGAGAAAGCGTAAAAGAAAAATGCTGTAAAAATTGTGTGCTCATATTTTCTCAATTCCTCCTTCAAAATGAAGACACACAATTTAATTTTCACTTCATAAATACTTGATGGCTCTCATTTTCTTTTACACTGATGGAGCACACCGTGACTAAGGTTTCTTCTTTCAGACTGAAATAAATATAAGATTGGTGGAGATATTTTGCATGTCCACGTCCTAACCCATGCAAACAAACAAGAAAGAAATTAGATATATTCACCTTAAACAATTCAAATGATAAGGTATGGCTAAAATGTTCATGGTGGAGAGAAAAAGCTGTTTCAAGCTATGTAGAAAGGTTTCTTGTTGCATTTTGGATTTCATGAATAATGCAAACCAGCAGACCTCCAAACATTGCAAAAGTTATATTAAACATGTCACTGCTGGATTTTAGTCATAACTGAGAAAAAAATGGTTTTTTAGTGTTAGACAATGAATATATTGTTGCACTGATATTTTGGTAGTAGACTTGCTGTAGAGCATGTTAACTTATCAGAATGGTGGTTTAGGTGGATGAAGGCCAGACCCTGGGTAATCAATAGAAACATCATGCAAGCAGCAGCAAAGGACCTCCTATTTTTCTAAATTAGAAATGGAAACGTTTTGTGCAGAACTCGATTATAGTCCTGAATATATTCAGGGATCTCTAATTCTATTTATTTAGACTTCCATACCCGAATTCACCTGGTTATGGAAAATATGAAATATGTTTACTGTTGCAGGAACATTCAAATGTAATTAGGATTTGATTACTTATTCTTGGACTTCGTGAATGCATCCAGGGCTGAAGGTCAAGTTAGAGAAAACAAGCTCATTCGTTCTAGCGCAATGTTCCTGATAAAGGTGGTACAGCTCACCAGGTGACAGACGTCTGAGCAGCAAGATGTCTACTGGACGTTCTGGTCTTGAGGAACGGCTTCATGCTTTACTATCAGACTGGCATGGACTGGTTCTCTATGGATTGAGCAAGAAGATAGAAAAAAACATGCTGGAGAAGATAAACAGTGATTGATAAATACTATTTAAGGTGTGTAGTCAGAAGGTTGGGATAGGGAATGTGAGAGTAAGCTCCGTCCCTCTACATTTTGGCCAAATGTCATAAATTAAAAACCTTAAACGCCTTAAGGACTCAGTTTCATCTTTGTTTTTAGAAGAGCAATATTTCTTTCTATCACATTACACACTGGACAAATGTATTACGATCTTTGCTTCTAATATACTTTGCAAACATCTTGATGTTCACACGTATGCTTAAATTTTATAAAAACACTTAGAAATGTCATTCTGGGAAGGTTTTGACTTTTTAAATATAAAATTTGTATGCATACTGTTTAAATCAGCTTGTTCACAAACTAAGTTGGATAGGTTTGATTTGTAAATAACTGTATATTATTAAAGAATCTCCTACATGGGGATAACAGATTAAAAGATTAAATGATCTTTTACCCGATAAGAACATGCATTGTCATTATTGCTCAGTTTACCTAAAAGTTACACGTTTATTCTTGTTAGGGCGGACAACTGGCTTGTCGACACCGGATCAGATCCATCTGAGAATAATGGCCTGTCTGCTTTTGGCAAGGTAAGAGAAAGTGACATAATAGACGGGCTAATTAAACTTCTACAGCATGATCTTTACCAGATGAATCTCTTTTATTGCATTTCTGCAGGTTTACTACTATCGTGATGTATTTCACATGACTTGTGTAAAAACTCGTCTGGGTAATACAAAGTTCATTTGTGGTTAACACAATAACAAGATTCAGTCACTGCCTGACAACGTTTATTGATTATGCTGCAGTTCTTAATAAGGAAATAGGTCGCCAATATCTGTTGTACAGGATAAGATATGAATGTACAATGATATGACTTCTTTACAGGGCATTGAATGGACAGGTTGCACAATAGTTAGTGTTAGATATATGGCAAAGTCATAATGCATTAAATAGTATATAAATAGGCTTATCTGTTCATTTTGCACAGCCTTATCACTCCAACTCTTTAGACCTGTCTTAATATAATGTTAACGATCATATAAAACCCAGAACGATTATTAAAGTGTCTTATTTCAGAGCCAGCTACTGGAAATATGATTAAACTGTGTAAAAATAAATATATATATATATATATATATATATATATATATATATATATTGACAAAACAATTTCCATAAGGTGTTGAGAGGATTTTACCTTTACCTGAAAAGGTTCATGTTATTTTTAATAAGCATGTTTAATACTTTTTTCTTTTTGGTTTGTTGCCAACAGCAACTTGTTGAGGAAATGAACCGTCTAGGGATGCTCGTCGACTTGGCTCATGTTCCTGTAAATGTGATGAACCAGGTGCTGGACATGTCCAAAGCTCCCGTTATATTCAGCCATTCCTCTGCATACACCATCTGTCAACACAAGAGGAACGTGCCTGATGATGTCCTCGTCAAAGTGGTAAGTCCGCCTCCAAACTCTGGATTCTGCACCTAACAAGAAACAAGTACTAGATAAATAAATAATAAAATGAACAACAGTAAATGATAGTGACAATAAACATAAGTAGTCTGAATTTTGCAAATACACAGTTATTTTTGCAAGATCACAGGGTTTTTTTTTTGTCTTTGAGGCATTTCAACTAATTTGTAACAGGCTTTCTCAAAAGAATCTCTGTAACGTTTCAAACACTCAAATCTAAAACTTTTTTCATTTTTATTGGCTGACGAAACATAAAATGTAAAAGAGCTCAAAGATCTTGACTTTGCTACCCTGTAAAACTACAGCCGTTTTAAATGTGTTGGTTACGCTTTTCATTTATATAACTACTACAAAATAATATTTAAATCTTTGACCGTATTCAATAAAATCTTTGATTCAACTAATAAGACAATATAGAGGAAAAACAGCAAGCTCAACATGTGATTGCTGAATGACAAAGCAAAGTAGTTCTAAAAAAGCACCACAGAATAGCATGTTTGATCATAGGTTAAAAAAAAAGTAAAAATAACAGCTGCTTCCTGTTAACACTAAAGTTGGTGTCAGAACTCTGGCACAGTAAGCTACTAGGAAGTTAGATAATCAGTAGTGTAAGAGTTTGGGTGTGATTTGATGTATTGTACTTGTACTGAGAAAAAAAAATGAACATGAATCCTGTATTCAGAACTGAACTACTCACATTATTTTTGTTGTTTGCTTAAAGGTGCATTGGTTGCCGAAATCCATGTTAAATTAGTTACAAAAGGACCATTATGAGGCACGCTGTCTTTATCTTTTTTTCCTGGAAATAACAAACCTTTAAATGCTTTTTATGATGCCATTTGGTCCAAAGCGAAACCTTATAAAATGGTCCAGTTCATGTGACACATGCTTAACAACCATTTGAAGTCTATAAAATGAGAAGGCCCATTTTAAGCTAAATTTTACAGTATTCAAAAGACCAAACAGGTGTGGTCTGTAATACTGTAAATCAGAACACAAAGTTTAAAACCTTTGGATAGTTGGAAGTCTGGATGCACAATCTAAGCACAAAGAGCAAGTCTCTGTTCATCCTATGGACATAACAGCTTCTGCTTGACATGTAACACATTTTTTATGACTCCAGAATAAAACTGAAGGAATTGTGATGGTGAACTTCTACAATGACTATGTGACGTGCAGCAAGACGGCTAATCTCTCAGATGTGGCTGGTAAATTAGCCTTTTTTTTTTCATCATCGCAGCTGTAAAACTGGTTGAATTATAACAGTTATTGTCCTTAAAAACCTGTCGGGTTTACTTGGTAGTAAAGTTTATTATGGTCATTACAGATCACTTTGACCATATAAAGAAGGTGGGTGGCGCGGGTATCGTTGGTTTTGGTGGAGACTATGATGGAGTCACCAGGTGAGTGGCAGTGAGAACTTAAAAAGACATTAAGCAGTTTTTGTACAAGCTAGTCTTTCACAAACACAAAATTAGGCTGCAGAAGTTTCTAGAAATGATAATCAATAATTTTGGAGGACCCCCCCCCCCCCCCACACCCCACACACACACACATTTTAATCACATATATAAACCAGTAAGAGTTCAAATGGTTTTTTTCTCAAACATCATGCCATCAGGGTTCCTGAGGGACTAGAGGACGTGTCCAAATATCCCCATCTGGTGGCTGAACTTCTGAGGAGAGGGTGGACGGATGAGGAAGTGAAAGCTGCTCTTGGAAACAACCTCCTCCGGGTCATGAGGCAGGTTGAGGAGGTGAGTGTTTTGGCACCACCATCTGGGGTGCCAACTGTTATGGCAAGGGGCCATATTGGCTGATTCAGTCTCAATTGGAGTTTTAGAAATATGTATTAGGATCCGAACAGGAACCCATCTCTCAGGCAAACTGCCTTCTCCCAGAGCTAGACAGAAGTTTGTTCTCTCTCCGTCAGCTTTGTGAACTTATCGAGTGAACTGCTCCAGAGACTGAACAATGTCTCTCATCGTCCTTCAGTTGAGCCAGAGCAGGTCAAATGTAAATAACTCTCCTCCAACTTCAGTCTCAAGCATTATGTTATATTCACCGGATGCCTTTAATTTCTAATCACCAAACAAAACTAATCTTGAAATGAGTTTCCCATTACAGTGAGAAATACAGACAGCATCGAGCTTAGGGGATGTTTTTCTTTAAATCTGTAATTGTGACATAACATTGTTATTCGTAATTAATGAAAAGTAAGAACTGGATTTACTCTGCGCCAAACTTTAGACTTGACACATTTTAATCACTCAGCTGCCATTCTGGTTTGCAGTTGCCAAAACCCAGACTCATCCAACAGATTGTATCAAGTCAACGTTTTATCCACTCCTCTTGAGCTAAGCCACATAAAGTTTGGGGATCTGCAGCGCTTGAGTCTGCAGAAAGTTTGCCTCCTCCTGCATCCACCGATCTGCTCTGCGATTTTCCAGAGCCACCTACTAGGTGGAAGAGTTGCAGTAATTCACAATTACAACACTAGTTGAGCGTGGAGTAACTGGCAAGGAGGTTTAATGACTGGACCTCTTGCCATTATTTCACTGACCTTCTCAGATAATACTGGCAATATAATGTAGGTTGTAAAAAAAAGGTCCACGTTTGTTTTAAATAAATGACACCTGCTGTTTTTGATTTGGAAACCTTGGTTTTGATTCTTTGGTTTGATTATTGTGGCGGAATAGAATCCTTTCTAACTAGGATAGTACACAGCAACGCCACCTTGGGAATTTCACCCAAGGAAATAAAGTTTGGTACCACGAAGGCACGCGCAGGTTCACCTCCAAAAAGGGGAGCAGAAAAATGAGGTTGCAACAATTTACACATTTAAACAATTATAGTTTTAAAAGACAAGTTAAGCCAGTGGATATTTTAACAATATTAAATGAAGGAGAAAAAAAAAAGATAAAATAAACAAAAGGGAGAAAAAAAAACTGTAACGTCACAAGGCTGGAGCTTACCAAGGTGTGGTGGGAACACTGGAGGTAGCAAAAATAAAAGGAAACTAAATACAATAATCACCCCAAGCAAAAGTGAGCAGTCACGCAGAAGTGAGGGACCCAGCACCAGCAAGCACACAGCAAACGCCACCAGCGGACCACAGTCACCACCCTTGGCTCCAGCCTGGACAAAAACAAACAGGGATTAATAAGGAAACAATAAAAAAAAAAGAACCGCTCCGTGGTTGTCTGATGGTCAAGGCGGTGACTCAGACCAACGTAAACAAACACAACACCTCGGGTCCACGCCAACAGTGGTTCACTTCGAAGTGGGCACGCTTTCCGTCCAACAGCACGCAGGTAAAGTTACAGCTCTTTTTCTGAGCTTCCGCAGGTTGCCTCTGCCGCGATCCAACACACGTCCAGCTTACGATGATACAACCTAAGTGGAGCTACTTGTGTGAGCATATGGGAAAACACTACTAGATCTTCTTTTATACCCACAGCTCCCCTACTGGTGACTGACAGGGCCAGGTGTTCTTGGTTAGGATCAGGAGCAGATTACCTCATCCTGCTACATTGTAGCTTTTATGAATTTATTATAATGTTTCTGTATACAGAAAAAAACTGACCTTACTGCACCTCCACAGCTTCTGGTACATATTTGAATTATACACAATGTCAGCATGACCTATTGCAACATTGGCAGCTGGACTGTGCTCAACTTGGGAAAAGCTATCGGCTTTATACCACGCCAGTAGTTGCTCCAGCTTAATGTCTAATGTATGGGAATATAAACTTTAAGCGAGATGGTATAAATCTCATTATCTCAAAATTAAATCACCAGCGGATATAAGAAAGATGACTTGGAAACAGAGGCTGCTTTGTCATTTTATTGAGCTGCATTATTTGTCTGAAGTGTAGGTCGTACACTTTCAGGGCTTTGAGCACAACAAGACAATCAATAAGCATCTTTGATTAAGTGATTTTGACCATTTTATTTCATATTATGTTGATGTTTGAAAGTAAAAATAAATAAACTGTCAAGCACATAATTATCAGCCAGGATAAACATTTTAATAAAGAAAACCGTTCTACAATAGGGTTGGCACTCTATAAGGAAGAGGACATACACTGCGCTGCCATTTTTTTACACAACTATAACCTGCTTCACATTTTGTCACATTACACCATCAAACTGCTTTTTATGCCCACGTCTTTTGCAGTTTCCTAAAGATTTTCTTCTAAGGTTGTTTTTATAGAGCAACTCAAAATTCTGTGTTCCTGAGAAAGAAAAAACACTCGCACAGAATTTAGTAGGCTACTGACTGATGTATTGAGATGTGCTGACGGATATATTATTAAAAACATAATTCCTAGTTGACTAAAAACAAAATCCACTGTAAAATTGTGACCAGTCAAAAGTTTTTAAACCTGGTCCATTTTAAGCTTTTCTCACCGAGAGAAAGCTATTTTTGCCCCCACCTGTAACATTAGTAGGCTACTGACTGTTGTATTGAGATGTTGAGATGCTTCCTCTACAATTGTGCATCTATTGTGGAAGAAACGTGGCCTCATCTGATCAAACAACCTTCTTCCACATTTGTCACTTACATTGTGTTGTGGAAACTTAACAGGATTTCTTTTTGCCACTTCTCAATAAAGGATAGTTTTGTGGAAGGCTCTGATAAATGCATTACTTATTAATGTGAAAACATAATCAACACGCTGCCGTTGCCTGTTTCAGGTCCGTGACAGTTTGGTGAGCAAGCTGCCGGATGATGTTCCTATTCCGTACGATGATGTGAAGAACCCCTGCAGGACGAGCTTTGGTTACCCTGACTCCGGAGCTGTTCATTCTCTCAGCACATTGACCCTTCTGCTTGTACTGGCTTCCCAGGCCGTTATGACCTTAATGGCTTAGTAAGAGCTTCAGCAGTGCAAATTCAATAATAGTAGTTGAAAATTTGATGAAAAAGCTCTTGCTTTTTTAGTCCACCTTCAACTATTTAATGAATTATACACGTTTATACAGCAAACTTCTTGTTTTAAAGTAAATGTTCAGCTTAAAACTACCCGTTTATATCCACCATAAAGCTGTCAAAGGATGGATGAGTGGGAAAATCTTCCACTCCGAGCCTGAAACATTGTGTATTTAACTTATCAAAATCAGGATCTGCATCAGCTGAATGAAAGAGTTCTCACATGAGAACATGGCTCCATCTACTGTTCTTATTTAGCCACTATGTAAGAAAGACAGTGTTTCTGTTTTCACTGGACAATAAAAGACACAAAAATAAACCTTTATCAGCTGTTGAATCTTTACAGAAGCACCATTGACGGGTCATCGAAAAGGACATGAAAATTGTTAATAAACCAAAACATTTAATGAAAACTGGAGTGTTTCACTTATTTTCAACACGAGGGAAACCCTAATAAAACTCAATCAGGAGTCTGAAATACATATTTACCCCTCAGTATTTTACTGTAAGCACATACTTAAGATTTTCTTTAATATTAAATACCCTACAGTAAATGTTTCTCTTAAATACCAATGCATTCGAGCTTCAATATTCCCTAATTTACTAGTTTATATCCTTTTTTGTCAGCCCCAGTGGTTAAAATTTTTCATTATTCAATCTTTGTCTTTTTCTGTAATGTTCAACACGTATTACTTTTAAACATGTTTACTATACTTGTGCAAACAATGTTTGCTTAAAGCACAAGAAAAGAAATACACGAGGAACATAATTCATTGAAACCTGCATCAACTGGCGCCCTCTTGTGTGCTTCATGGGAAATGATTTTAGCAAACTAGAATCCAATAGAAGTTATATAGAAAAGCCATAAAAGTTTTTGCCAGAAAGCCTTACTCCTCACATCATTGTCCCATTTTATGTAAGTATAATTTGTTAAGTTTTTATGATTTTAAGACTATTAAATATGCATGTATCGTGTACAAATCACTTCATGGTTTGGCTCCGCCTCCATTGGAGGAATTTATTTGACAAAAGAGCCAAATTTATTAAACTAGATCAATATGTAGAGGTGACTGCGACATTCCTTTTAGAAGAACAATGATGGGCCAGAATACCATTGTAGTGAAGGGATGCTTACTTTGGAACACTATCCCAAAGTGTTCTTTTTTTCTGAATCTGTAACTTTCAGTGCATTTAAGACAGATCTCAAAAAATGGCTAAACTCCAGTTAAACATGCAATCATTTGTAAATTTTACAAAATTATCTCTGCTGTTTTTATTGGTGAGTGGTACGGAAAAGGATGGTTTATGTAATTACGTATTGATATTTCTGTGAATGTACTGTGTAGTGTTACTGTTTGTATAAGGACTACGGATAGAAAGTAGCCTATGGCTAATTGTACCCAATGTTTATTAATGTGCATTGTCCTTCTTAAATAAACTACTACTACTAAGGAACATTTATTAATGAGGACCAAAGCTCCAAGAGAACTAGTTGTTTACAAACCTATGAAGATTGGCAAGCATATGACTCAATTTGTCACCACAAATCAAAAACCAACTAAACTTTTTTTCTTTTTTAAATTAGTGGTTTGTCTAAGTTTAAAAGAGCTAATTTTCTAACTTTCTGCATAAGCAGGCAGCAGTGCAGTGCTCAACAAGAGCGTGGGTATCAACCTTAACAAGTGAAGCATATTTTCTTAAAATATGCTTCCTTTGATGCTTGTGTTAAGGCTTTGTTGAAATCTCCTTTACCCCATGAGGGACATAACTGATGAATGGCTGAAGCCCAAATTACTAACCACAGATTAAACTATTTAAAGGAATAGCTCTTTTTAAATGGGTTTCTGTGGAATAGCTTATAATAGTCACTATCATACCTGCAGCACAGAGGAGTTGGCTAACATTAAAGATCAGCTCATTCGCATATTACCAATGTTTGCATGTTTTAAATGCAACTTCATCTTTAATATCAGCTTGACTAAATACCAATTTAAGTATTTTACACCTCTTCATTTCATTAATATTTTTGCTATATTTTTATTGTTTTCCTACCAAAACAACATTTAACCAAAGTATTGCAGTGCAGCAGTGGAAAAATGCACACTGATCTACTCTATACCCATATAACCCCAACTTCTTTCAGTAAAATCTGCAATTTTCCCATGAAATATGAATGTACAAAGGCAGAGATTTTATGTAGTGTACATGATACATTTTGGCAGTAACATCAGCTACAGCTGATACGTGTAAAAAACAAAAAAACAACAAAAACGGAAAATGAACAATTGTGAGTAGCGGTAAAAATGCTTAATATGTCTTCAGCTAATAAATACTTGAATGTCAGAGTGGAAACTTTCTACAGAATGAGTCTAGCTTGGACTTGTTATTTGCATGACTGTCTCAGACACTGATACTGACATAATGGCTACTCACTACTCCCAACTACTCCACACCTCATAAAAAATGATTTTAAAGTAGTTTTTTACATCACCACAGACAGAACTGTTGCTTCTTACAGTCCAGTGTAAACTCCCTAAAAATACTTGCTGAAGGTTGGATGAAAAAAGGCTGCAGCTAGAGGTCTACAACCTGAATCAAAGAGTGTCTAAACCTTATTTAACAAGATAGATACAAGGAGCTCTGAGGTCAGTACTTTATGTGACAAGTTTTCCAACTGAGGTATCTTTGGAAGAAGGAAATATAATAAGTCTGAATCAGTTAGTATGAGGAGGCTGACTACAGGTTTACGATACAACCTCCTTCTGTGTCTCATTTTCCCGCTCCTGTGCGTTGCTGTCCGACAGCAGAGGTGGAACATCTGGCCCAGCGATCCTGTAAGGCAAATTATCCTTGGTCAACATCTTCCTGGTGGCAGAAACCAAGCGGGAATAATTGTCAGGATTGTACTCGGACACTTGAGGCCGCGTGCACAACAACGGCAGACTGTCTCTGTCCGGTTGGGAAAGGAAGAGAGGCGGTCGTCGCTGGCTCTCGCCATCCTTCAGGGAGTCCGGCAGCGACTTCCGTTTGCTCTCAGGCAAGAGCATGATGCAGAGCACGGAAAGGACTGCGAAGGAGGCGAAGATGACGTGGTGCAAGAAGTAGCCGCCGTTATTCTGGAGCTCCATGAGGGAAGAGGCGGCCATGCCAATGCAGCCTGCTGCCAACACCAGACCGAAACAGCCGCCTCTGATACATGGATGAAGAAAATAAAACAGCATGGTGCGCAGATCAAATAAAACCTTACTCACAGATCTTTAACAACTAAGCTAGGTCACTCACCGAACCACGGTTGGCATGACTTCACAGGCGAAGAAGGCACTGAGCATGGCAAGAGCCTGAGAAAACAGCAAGCCCACCACAGAGAGGACCAACACAAGGCCGCCTTGGAGATCTGACAACCAGAGCAGCAACAAACTAACTCAATCATCACTGAATCCCTTTCTGCTCTTTTCATTTTATTCAGAAATAATATTACTTTTCATGTTAGGATAAAATACTTCCCATGTTTGTTCAGCAGCGATTAAAAAGTCTGGAAAAACAAAGGGGCTGATTTACAAAGATTCCTGATAATGACCGAAACATTGCATGCAGCGCTAAAAATTTGCGCGAGTGGGTTGTCCTAATTTACGGGTCATTTACTAAGATTGCGTGAGCAATTCTCAACAGGCGCAAGCAGCAGGATTCATAGGAGGAGTTTGCGTCCGCTAATGAGAGCTGCACCACGGCTAGAGAGAGGAGGAATAATGAGCATGGATCTGTGATGCGTCTTTGGAACAAAAATTAGGCTAAAATGCTGTGAATTCTGTTTTTCATTTTTCAGTAGTAAATGTAATTCATGCGGTTTATATGCGCTGCTCTCTGCTGCATGCACACATCGTCTTGCAGGATTAGACTGATTAAAACTGCAGCATGTCTGAATTTTGTTTTTAAAATGTCAAATACAATGCTAGTTATCAGTGTGGTATTGTATATGATTACTACATTTTATCAGCTGGACTCTAGGAACCACTACATGAGAAACTAATGAGGATCCACCAGGTGGAGAAGTGATGAGAGCGTATTTCTTTGGGGGGAAAAACAGGTAAATATTTACCTAACTATCAGGTTTATGGCCATTAGAGTGTTAATTACTCTTACTTTATAGTGTGTGTGAATGACATTTTTTTTGGTCAATAATGAACTCATGTTGAATGTGGTAGCGCAAAATTACGTGCTTTTCAGAAGTGCTAAAAAGTGCTAAAAATAGAAGCTAAAATAGCCGGCCCAAACATTTCTATGCTTAGTAAATCACACTGCGCCTGGAATGCCTACGTCTTTGCATGTTCTCCTCCCAATATTTTGCTTCTTCTTACAGAAATGCCTAGATTGCATATTCATCAAGTGCAAAAGCGCTAAATGGATAGTGTGGCTCTTGCCTGTTTTAGCAATGCTGTGCTGTTTGTGCAGCTTTGAACAAGCTAAAAAAATTGATAAATCAGGCCCTAAGTCTTTAAAAGCCTCTAAAGAACAAAATCCTGGTTTCTAGCATTTTTATCAGCTTTGATGGAGAGTTTATGAAAAAAGTGGTTTCTGCTTTACTGCTTCCCCTATAGCGAACAGATCCGATAATGTCTGGGTGAAACTGTAAGGAAATGTGACACAAAGGGCATACACTGTGTGAGGGCGAGCAGCAGCAGCGAGGACAACCCGGTGATGATGGCGGACAGCAGGAGCATTCCACGCCGACCAAAATGGTTGACAGACATGCAGATGAAGACACAAGCCAGGGCTCCAGTTATCACACGCAGGAAGTACGTGAAGTAGAAGTTGTTGGAGTAAATGTGCAGGTTTCTGGTGAAACAGTACTGGATGCCTGTTCCAATAAACCTGGAAGAGAAGAGAACGTTAAAATACATGAATGCACTTTGAGAAGTAAGTATGATCGAAGTTTTCTGCAGCTCAAAATTTTTCTGTTCCATGCTCATCAGGGAAAAGCTTTAATTTACTTAATTATTTTGTAATGACTAATTTAAAGTTTGTCTTACATGCCATTTCCTTTTCCTTAATCAAACAGTAATAAATTATAGAGCTGGGTTTCAGCCAATAAGGAATTAGGAATTCCAAAGATTTAAAGTTTTTCCATATTTTTCCATCAAAGCTATAAGTTTTACTATTATTTCATTGTTATAAAAGTTAAATAGTACATAAAAGAACATCCTGTTGGTTAATGCATTTAAGTACTGAAAAGTGTGGGCATTCCAAGTTTTGAAGGATTTAATGAATAAGAAATGTATATTTTTTTTGTATTTGACTTTGTTCATAAATTAGGAACAGACATTTTAAAAAAATAAAAAATAAACCTCACAGAGTGAAGCTGAGAATGAGACAGTTCTTCCAGATAACACGAGTCCGTCGAAGCTCCAGGACTGAATAGTACCTTGGCTGGCGGTCTTCCCCATATGCAGAGTCTATTTCTTAAAAGAAAAGGAAGGAAAAGCATGCATAAACAGTTTGAAAGCATTTGATCCTGCATTAATAATTAAAATGAATCTAGAATTTATGAATTAAAGCAGCGACTGGCACACAGGAAGTTGGAATAAAAATGTTCATTGGGGTCATAAATTAAGCTGGACAAAATGCAAAAATGATGTTCTGCATATGTCTCAATCTCGAGACCAGTCCAAGGCACAGCTGTGCAATAATCATGCTGTCTAATCAGCATCTTGATATGGCACACCTGTGAGGTGGGATGGATTATCTCAGCAAAGGAGAAGTTCTCACAATCACAGATTAGGCAGATTTGTGAACAATATTTTAGAGGAATGGTTATTTTGTGTACATAGAAAATGTTTCAGATCTTTCGATTTCATCTCATAAAAAATTGGAGCAAAAACAAAAGCGTTGCATTTATATTTTTGTTCAGTGTATTTTTCAAAACCAAATGAAAAAAAAGGTTAAATCCACTATTTTTCCCCCCACAATCTCTGTAACGAACTTTTCAATGATCCAGCCTTTCTACTACCCACCTACACAAGCCGGGGATGAAAAAGTAGATGCAATACCTGACAGCAGGGTTTCACCAGGGTACATCTCTTCCTGGAGACAAACGCCGTTCCTGGTGGTAAACTCCTGCAGGCTCCTCCTGGCCTGAGGAATGTGATCTGTGGCCAGCAGCCAGCGAGGAGACTCGGGAAACACTGACGCACAGCTGAGGAAAACAACTCTGTTATCATTTCTCAGCGAGATAACAGAGGTCAAACATGCCTCCCAAAAAAAGAGTCTGAAACTGCAAGTCAATGCAAAAAAAAAATTCCAGTAAAGCTGTTTAAAGCTGTGCTAGAATGAGGAAAAAAAATCATTGCAAATTCCTAAACAAACCTCTGGGAGCTTCAGGGAGCTTCTTATAAAGCTTTCTAAGTACTTGCTGTTTTTCATGGATTGTTTGTCTCTATGATCCGTTTTAGTCACAAAGCAACATATTATTATTATTGTCATTATAGTAACAGAGGATTAGGATTTTGTTGATTTTATTATGAGGATGTAGGCACATTTGTTAGAACAGATCGATTCACAAAGCACAGCTGGGAAACAAAAAGGACATACTTTGATTCGACTCACCACCAATAGGAGAGCAGCAGCAGAAGAGGCAAGGTGGCCACGGCCTGGAGAACGGGCCAATCGCGGCAAAGGATGGCGAAGCCCGGCAACAGCAGCTCCGCGGAGACGGCAAAGAAGCCACCTATCATGGCAACCATGAGGCGATGGGGAGGGTCGGAAAGCTCCAACCCTGAGAGAGAAAGAGATGGGAAACAGAAAGAGGATGCTCGAGATTCAACCAAAACTGCAGCAAAGCAAAAATATTTGTGTAAATCAAATCCATGTCCTTTCGTAAAACTAATTTTTCCCCTCACACATATATAGAAATTGACAGATTGCAGGTTTTCTGTCCTGTGTAACAGTAAACCTCAACCAGAGTGCCACAATAAGTCTACCTTTTCTTTGGCAGCCTTCTGCTTTTTCAGAACTACTGATTGTAATTCTCAAAGGGCTTAGGTAGTTGTCAAGCAGAGCCAAAAGTAGAACTGATCCCAAAAGAGTTGATTTAGTGTGGGATCAGTTAGGACAACTTTCTCTTCCTTGTAGCTCAAAAACCTACCAGCCTTTTGAGTTGAAGTTTGCTCTAATAACATCAGTAAATCTAAAAATGTCAGACATTAGACATTTAGACTGTCTAAATGAAGGCAATAAAGAGCTATATACGTTTCCTCTGAACTTTAAGCCCTTCTTGCTTCCCAGCTCAGACTCTGCATGTGTGGAATGATGAGGATCTCACTTCCATCTCCCATCCCTGCCTTCAGTCCTGTCCTGTTATTGTTTTCTGCTCTTTGTGAGGAAGCCACTTAGGAAGAACATCATTGTGGAAACTTTCCCCTCAGCGCTCCTCAGTCCACTCTACCATACGTCAGATGTCAACAAAAAAAAACCCATCCGGAGCCAGCCGTACCTTTGCAGGAATGCTTGACATCAAAAGCAGATTTTAAAAAAGACAGCCGGTTTAATGGTTTTCCAGTAACTCTGGAACATTTCACTATGAAGCATTATCTACCCAGAAATGTGTAGTCTTTTTGAACACATACAAGGTTACATTGGGTGAGCTGTCCCTCATAAAAAGATGAGAGGTCTGTCATTTTAATCATTGGTACACTTCAACTGGGAGACACAAAATGTAATAAAATAAAAATAATATCCAGGATATCGCATTGTATGGTTTTTAAAGTATTTGGTGCAAAAAAATAATATTTGGTTAATAATAACAGTTCACCTCAGTACTTTGTAAAGTAACCCTGGGCACCAATGACAGAGATCAAACCTTTCCTGCAGCTCTTCACCAGGCTTAAACACTGTAGCTGGTATTTTGGTCCATTCTTCCATGCAGATCTTCTCTAAAGCTGTGGTTTTTTGAGGGGTTTGGATTGAGGTCTGAAGACTGGCTAGCCCACTCCAGAAAAATTTAAACAACATTATACCTTTACAGCATTGAGGTAAAGTGGAAACAACTGAAAAAAGAATAAAAAATAAAAAACAGCAAACATTTCAGCAGGGCCAATAATTAGCCTACCTTTTAATATATTGAAAGTTGTCTCAAACAAATATCTCAAAAACTAAATCTCAAATCTGTCATATTTTTACATTCTGAGAAAGAAAATAAGTAGCTGAAGAGTTTGATATATAATATGTATATGGTGTGAAAAACTCATCTTATTAAAAAAGTAAAAAACGATACCGATAATTTCCGATATTACATTTTAATGCCAATATCGGCCGATAATGACTTTAGGCCGACAATATCGAACACCCCTAATTATAAAACAAAGCACTGAGGTGCACTTTTTTTTACTGCACTACTATGCAAATATATTCTTTAAAAATCAAACGTGATTTACTGGATTTTTTTTTTTACAGTCTGTCTCTCACAAGTTGGACAGAAGTTGCACAGCTTGTGGTTGCCAAATACTGTTTTGCCCCACTGTATCTGTTTAGAAGACATGAGATTTGGCAGTGTGAAACAGACGAACCATGTAGGTCTTTAGAAACAATACTCTGATAACTGATGAACTCTGACCTTCTTAAAAACCAAAAATGATGAGAAAGATTTAGATAGAAGATGATGAATACTACAACAGATAAAATATGTGAACATGCCTGAGAATCCACAGCAGATGGGCAGACTGCAAGCAAAAGTATTTCTCATAGCCACAAGAAGAGAGCCACAAAATATTTTACGGCGAAACGTGCTCACTCATATCTTTTCTGCTCTTCCACCAAATTTCTAGGATGAGGCCTTTGAGATGGTGCCTCCAAAAAACTAACTTTGTTGCTGGAGCCAGTAGCAAGTATTTGTTTTTCATGTATAATATGTTTCTTACTGAACATGCAGGTCCTCAGATTTTTGCTTCTGAATTTATTACCAATTTTAGTCCAAACATCTATCTTTGAATTTAGATGTACATCATTTATTGTATTACACAGCTGTAGCTAATATTTATTTGGACAATATATGAGGCAAAATGTTGAAGGAGTTGTTGATTAGTCAGGAACTCCAATACTGCCCTGCTTTCAGCAACAGCTCCTACTGTTCTGAATTCATGAAGATCCATACATCATCACTTTTTGTGTATATATTTCTAATGAATGATGAATTAAGAAAGAATAACAATAGTTTCAGTTAGTTGGGATTATTCATATGTTTTATTTATTCATGTTTATGTCAATTTTTGACCCCATGTTGTGTGTCTGATTTCTGACACTCTGTTTAGGCCCCGCCCCCTTTGTATTACAACCCTGCTTTTATTTTGCCGTGACACTTGAAGAAACTTCACCGGCGCTCGTTTAGCCTTTTTTTAAACTTCCTTGATACTTCCCCCACTCAGCAGTCTTAATTAAGTATTTTTAAGCTATATCAACATTATTAATTATAAGCAATAATACCCATGATCATTTTGAATATGAAGCACTGAATTAAAATCACTTTAAGGTTAAACACAGTGGGTCAGATGTATGTTATCAAATATTCATTCCAGCTCTCAGAGCAATCCCCGTTTCTTTCAGATTTTTTTCACATTTGTTTCTGCATGACAGTACAAGAAACTACTGCTGCGCACCTAATAAAATACCAGGACCATGTTTCAGAGCTTTGCGTAGGAAAGTTCAGGGGAAAAGCAATCCAGGAGTTATGGGACTGCACCAAACTTGCAACAAGCATGTACATTTTTCCCCCTCTGATGCGATGCAGAGCTCTAACGAAACACAGATCAATGGCAAATGCAGACAGAAGCAAGCAACATCTATTTTTTCATGATTTTTTTATAATGGCAATATATGTGCAAGTTTTGAGGAGAAGCAAGAGCAACATGTAAAAGGACTTGCTAATTTTTCAATAAAGACATCGTCTTTAGCTCTCCTAAAAACAGATTCAACAGCCACTTCTACGCGTATCTCCACCGGCACGGCCATGTTTCTTTTGCGTTGCCTGGGCACTTACTGCTTTCATCACACCTGAACGCACGCCACAAAGCACAATGCTGAAAAATGATTAGTCCGCACCACCAAGTGGAGTGGAGTTAGATGAGATGGATTTTGGCAGGTTTGGAAAACTCAAAATCTCGCGAGAATCCAGCTTGCAGTGCAAGCTTAAAACGACGGGGCATGTCTCCAAGAATTCAGGTCATTTTTTCCCCCTTCAAGTTGTTCCCTGTTGCTTTTGGAGAAATTAAGAAAGCAAAGTAACGACAACAACAACAAGAATACAGGTACCTTGAGGTTTTACCTTAGTGTCTTATTCATTTTTCTCTAATTTGCCTTATGACGGACGATGAATAAGACGTTGAAATACCCTAACCTCTTGTTCACTGACCAGTGATTGCCACAACCCGGCACATGGTTAAGAGGGATTTTTTACTTTTTTGAAAAATATTTTTGGGCACTACAGCAATCAAACCCGTTTTTTACTTGCTGACCAGCTTTTTGCATGTTCTTTCTGCTTTTATGATGCGTTGGTGATGATGACCTCCCAAGACTTTGATGTTGAAAAATTATTCTTCTCATCACCCTAATCTATACCTCCCCTCCTTCAGGACTGAGAAAATACAGGAAGGGCAGCATAATATAATCTTGAATTATTGTAGGTGTTTATGGAAGCTTCACATGAATAGGGGAACAGCTCTTTGTTTTCTATATGAACAATTTTTACTGAGCCATCACTTTAGGTACTGATCATGCAAAATGTCTAAAACCAGCAAGACGTGAACGTATGCTGAACCTTGTCCTAAATATTAAACTTATCACATACAGTGGGGAGAACAATTATTAGATTCACTGCTGATTTTTGAAGTTTTCTCCATTTACAAAGCATGTAGACGTCTGTAATTTGTATCAAAGGTACACTTCAACTGTAAGGCAGAATATAAGACAAAAATGCAGGAAATCACACTGGACGATTTTGTAATAATTAATTTCCATTTTCTTTAATGACATAAGTATTTGAAACATCAGACAAACAGAACTCAATATTTGGTACAGAAACTTTTGTTTGCAATTACAGAGATCAGACATTTTCTGTAGTTCTTCACCAGGTTTGCACACACTGCAGCGGGGATTTTGGCCCACTCCTCCATACAGATCTTCTCCAGAGCGTTCAGGTTTTGGTGCTGTTGCTGGGCAACTTGGACTTTCAGCTCTCTCAAAAGATTTTCTATTGGATTCAGGTCTGCAGACTGGCTATGCCACTCCAGGACCTTGAGATGTTTCCTACGGAGCCACTCCTTAGTTTCCCTGGCTGTGTGTTTCCACTTTTGTCTCATTAGACCACATGACCTTCTCCCATTCCTCCTCTGGATCATCCAGATGGTCAATGGCAAACTGCACACGGGCCTTGACATGCGCAGGCCTGACCAGGGGGACCTTTAATCCACGATGGCAGAGTGTTAACAGTGTTACTGATGGTTTTTTTAGAGACTGTGGTCCCAGCTCTATCCAGGTCATTGACCAGGTCCTACCGTGTAGTTGTAAGCTAATCCCCACTGTCCTCATGATCACTGATGCCCCATGAGGAGAGATCTTGCATGGCACTCCAGACCGAGGGAAATTGACCGTCGTCTTGAACTTCTTCCATTTTCTAATTATTGCACAGTTGTTGCCTTCTCAACTTCTTCTCATCAAGCTGCTTGCCTATTGTCCTGTAGCCCATCCCAGCCTTATGCAGCTCTACAATTTTATCCCTGATATCCTTGCACAGCTCTCTGGTCTTGCCCATTGTGGAGAGGTTGGAGTTCATTTGAGTGTGAGGACAGGTGTCCATACAAGTTATGAGTTTAAACAGGTGCAGTTAATACAGATAATGAGTGGAGAACAGGAGGGCGTCTTAAAACAGAACTAACAGGTCTGTAGGAGCCAAAATTCTTACTGGTTGATAGGCGATCAAATACTTACATCATGTAATAAAATGGAAATGAATTATTTAAAAAAATCATCCACTTTGATTTTCTACATTTTTGTTTTAGATTATGTCCCTCACAGTTAAAGAGTACCTTTGATACAAATTATAGACCCCTACATGCTTTGTAAGTGGGAAAACTTAAAAAAATCAGCAGTGTATCATATACTTGTTCTCCCCACTGTATTAAGGGTGAAGTACAGTTTAAACATGTCTTTAGGAAATCAATTAATGTTTCACAATTAATTTAGAAGGAATTTATATTCAAAGAAAAGGTTTGAGTCAAAATAAATGCCCTGGATTAACTTTTGGCCTAGTAGAATCAGCAGAAATGTTGACTAGTTTTAAAAAGGGTTAATTTTCTCTTCCCTCGTTATTTTCATCTAAATGAAATGAAAGGATTAACACAAAGAGGTTGGAGCCTTCAGTGGACATACTGTACAATTTTAGAGTCCTAATTTAATCACCTCTACTGGTTTGATGGGAGGATGTAATCTGATACAAGAAATTGAATTTTTACATTTCTTAGTGATGCACATTGCACAGAGGAGAGCTTTGTTACGAGGCCATGGGCGACAAGAAGAAGAAGGGAGCTCATTATGATTATTTTTTTTATTGTATTTTTGAGACTCTGCTAAAAGATCATGAAAGGACTTCAGCTGCAGAAACTCTAATGGATCCTCCAGCTACAATCCTGCTATAATTCACATGAAATCTAAAAATGTAAAAATATGTAATCAAAATTATGTATGGTTTTTATGTATTTGTTTTATTTAAAACCATTCATCTTTGATCCCTGAATTAAAATGCTTGGCTCTTTAGTATCTGAGACAAGCACTAAAACTATATTGTTTTTTATGTGTGTCCCTGCTGAAGTGAACCAAATCAAATCAGTCTTTAACTAATAAAGCGCTTTTCATGCCATTGGCAGCACAAAGCACCATACGAAATAAAAAATAAAAACTATGTATCATGCAAAACTAAAAACTTGTAATCTTTTATTTTGTTTAAACGGACACAGACATGCACACAATGAGCCCTGAGATGACATCTGTTGTGAATTGTCGCTATATGAATAAAAGTGAATTGAACATACTCCTTCCCTCATGGTTTGATTCTGTCCTTAAATTTTTAACAGACATAAAATGAACACGTAAACAGATAAATTTGGCTCGACACTGCTGTGAGGAAACGATAGCTTGGGGATCCACCAAAATCAGGAGTCAGCACACCCTCAACCACAGCGGCTGCCTCCACATAAACCATCCTAGTCAGTGGAGGCCATAAGTATGCACGACCTCCAGCAACTCAGACTAGGTAGGTCGCTGCAGCAACAACCGCAAGGACCAAGCAGACAGAACGCCTAGAGTAGAGGTTCTCCATAAGGCAAAAGCTTGAGTTAAAAAAATGTAAATTATAAAATAAATATCAATTTATCCTAAAAGTACATAAAAATGATTAAATATATATAAATAAATAAATGAATGAATTAAAAAAATTAATATAATTTAAAAGCTAAGTCCTGAGGCCCTCTGGCAGGCTGTTCCACAGGGCAGGACCATAGTGTTGGAACGAGGACTCGTCGAATGTTTTTAATCTAAATCTTGATACCAGAGGACTTCAAGATCCATGAGAACTCATACTTAGAAAGCAGTTCTGATAAATAAGAAGGCGCAACATCATTAAAACATTTGTAAATGACTTAAATAACCTTAAAATCAATCCTGATGGAGATGGGGAGAAAAGAAATGATTATAAAACTGGAGTAACGTGTTGCACTCCCTCTAATCCTTGTCAGAACACGGGGCTATGAGTTTTTGAAGAAGCTGAAGAGCAGCGATAGATTTTTTTTTTGGAAGACCAGAGAGCATGGCATTACAATAATATGAACACAAGATAAAATAGATAGGAACAATAGATAGGAAGGATTTGTAATTTGATAACAGGATTCTCTCTTATCTTCCACTGATAAGGTAGGATGGTTCACATGCGAATGAGATTAGCTTATTAACTCTTCAACTTCATGTTCTGTTTTGATCTTTTTTGTAATATATTGACGCAAATATTGAAGAATCCACATTCTGTAAATCAGAATCAGCATCCAATGTTTGTGATTGATCACATTAACAAAATGCAACAGTTATGTTACACTGAAATGATTGAAAGATCAGAGTTACAAATGATCAGTCTTGCTGCTGAAGCTGGTTGCAGAGTAATGGGTAATGTAAATGGATGGATGGATGGATGGATAGATGGATAGATAGATGTTCTAATCTATAGATAAATCCCTCCTAGATCCTTTGTGTTTTCTTCAACAAACTTCTGTTACAATTCTGCCTGGATCTCTGACGATCCTACTTGGTAGAAATAATTGAGCTCACTGAAACTGGATGTTTTGTGTCACAAACCTGACTTTAAACCAGCATCCATTATTTTCCGAAGATTTGAAATCTGGACTTTATGGACTACATTCCAGATTCATCCATGGCTTAACCAGTTTTTATTTGGTTTCGGACAATTTTCCAAACCTTGTTCACATTTTAACCATCTGGTCCACACTGTCAACCTCCGTTGAAAGAAACAGCTTGAATATCAGTCTGATTATTCAAAGTAAGGCGAGTTTTCATTTTCCTTTTTTTTTTTTAACTGACTGAAAAGCGCAGCTGCACACGTGTACAAGCCAAATACCGTCTGGAAAAATCGCATTGTGATCAAACAAGAAAAGCCGTGATGATGGAGGAGTTAAATCGTGGCTTTTAAACCTGATAACGCTATGCCAATTGTCTAGCATCGTGGGGGCAGCGTCATGCTGTTGCCAGTAGTAGAGATGCTTTGACAAAACTGATTGTTAAAGCAAGACAGTGATCTCAAGCACAAAACAAAATGATCAATTGCTGGATATGCTGCAGAAAGGTTCACAGAATAAGTAAGCCACACTTACTGAGGATGTAGGAGGAAACAAACACGCCAGCGAGCATGGCGCCTTGACAGACACGCAGCAGCAGAAACACAACAGCGCTGCTGGACAGGCACACGGCCACTCCAAACAAATTGGACAGGGAGATGGAGAAGAGGAAACCCCGGCGGCGACCCAACCTGAAAACACATCGCAATGCCACTCAAGGTGTACACAGATTAATTTAGAAGTTCCTAAAATCTCACTCTACTTGCGTAGTTGTACTTTTGATTACCCACCAGTCGCATAATGAACCTAGAAAGACGTATCCCACAATCCATCCCATCATGAAGCAGATACGCTGCAAGGGGATCTTCCAGTAGTCGTCACAAACCAGATTCCACTGCAGAGGTATGGAAAAAAGGAAACATTTAGATATAGCTTAATAAATAGAGAAAATGGGCCACAAATGTTTGACTGTTCTTGGTTTTTAAAGGAAGCTTTGATATATGTAAAGAATATATAATCTTAAATCTTATTTTAAATGTTTTTGGTTTTGTTTTAAAGGGAAAGTAAAATGAATATCATGTCAGCATTTAATTCACTTTTATCTACATGCTTTCTATTGTTTATAACCAAAGTCATATTGAGATACATCACTAGAACAATTTTCTCCCAACTAATCACATCCCACTTTAAATCCTAGGAAATAAGGATGAAAAGGGAGAAATCATACAATCAAATAGGGATGAAAATTCCCAGTTTGAAATATGTTTAATTTAGGCATGTACAGGACAGAAGCTGCATTCATCTGGTATTCCTTACGTAAATGACAGAACAGCAGGGAAACTGTGACAGGAATCTCCGCGAGGAAGCAGGAATGCGGATCATGTTGTTTCTTATTGAGTTAAGATGCCTGCTGACAGGGTTATTACATTAGAAATAAGATGTGCTTAAAGTTGCAGTCAGCCCTACGCCTGACTGGTTCCAGCCAATGCTTTCACAAATTTTATCTTCACAAATCCCCACCCATCCCTCTCCATTTGGTCAAAAGTGTAGAAAGAAGATTCACCAACAAGATCTTAGACCGGATATGACTAATTAGATAGGATACACCAGCATAGGTGGCTTAAAAAAAACAAAAAAACAAATTAGAATTACATACTTAACATTAGAAAGACAAAGGTGAACAGAATTGGAATGTATTGCAACTAAAATTGTCATCTAAATATTAAGTAATAATGTCCTTGCTTAATTTCTGTAATATTGTGCAACCCTAATTCAACATCCTGTTTTAAATGGTACAAAACTTTTTTTTTTATCCAATAGTGGAATGTAATAGAAGCAACATTAGCACCTGAGCTACAACCCCGCCCCGCCAAAATAAATCTGCTACTGAAGACCTCTGATCAATAAAAGCAGACAAAAATAAACGTATTCAGAACCACTCCCTATGGCGTCCAAAGTCAAACTTACGAATTACTGTCTAAAACTTAATTTAGGAATATCCAAAACGTGATCAAACAAAGGATAATAAAGGTGTAGCACATAGAGTTTGCTACCAACTAGTGGCCAAGTTTCAGACTGCAACTAAACTTTTTTTTCTTTTCTTCGAAGAGTGTAGATTATGCAATGAATAGGGCTGGGCAATATGACGAAATATATTGTCTGATAGAAAATGTTAATCGTTTTATATTAAGCTCTATCGTTTAAGCCACGATTAGAGTTTTACAGCAGTAATTTACGTCAAGATGCACCTTATAGCATGGCCGCGCGGATGAACAAACATGGAGGAAGAACACTAGAATCAAACATCCCTCATCAAGCAGAACATGGATCTTTATTAAGATGCTAATGCGGTGCAAGCGAAGCGATAAAATTAACAATGTACATCAGAGGACATGCACCAAAGTAAGCTGCTGTTGTTCTGTGGCGTGTCTGTTCTAAAAACTATTGTACACATTGTTTTTCCCCGTCGTTCATGATTTCCTTTTGTCCCAGCGAATGACATAATGGACACAGGAAGCTGTTGTTGGGAAGGGAAAAACGAGAAGACTTCAAACTTCCCACTGCCGCAAATTGACGAACAGACAATGATCTGAGGAAGTAGCCAGGAGGAAATGACTTGTAATGACCTTGTTGTGCTTGTCAGGCAACTGCTCTCCACAGCAGCCGCTGACATAACTGAGCTCCAAGAGTGTTTTAATATTTAGTAAAAAACACACACAAAAAACTGTTTGTGGGAGTTCTTTAAGGGATCATCAAGTAGCAAAACAAGAAAGCAGATAAGCACGCCTGATGTTTATACAAGTTGCATGAAAGATACTAAAAGTAAACAGCGTGTTCACTCAGGTGATTGCTGGCACACTCATGATCCCTCCCTCTCTCACACTTCATTCCTCAGATTCAGTACTGGTAGATTCACGAGAAGCTGCGTTTTACACAGATGATAAAGGGAGAGAGGAACAGGACTCTGGGAAAAAATAAAGTTTGAATATTTCACCTGAACCTGATAGCAATTTAGACTGAAAGCTGACTGGAGCTGACTCCAGGACACATTAGATAAACTGGAGGCTAGAGAAAGACTAAAGAATTTAATCACCTACTTTGTTTTGTTGCAAAACCTGACGATCCAAGTTTGCATTTGCATTGGAAACAGCCTCCTACCTCCGTGACAAAGTTGCTCTGGAGTCCAACCACAGTGGAGTACTCCCACCCTCTGGTGCAGGGCACCGTCTCCCGCGGTACTTTTCCGGACAGATCCGAGATGTTTGTGGCATACTTGTAGAGCTGACAGTGGCTGAGGCCCAAGCCGTTCACCCAGGGGATGGTGAGGTTCTGGTAGCCCTGCTTGGAGTAGTTACTGAGCAGGAAAGAGGAAGGCAGCAGCTCCGGGTCCGGCTTGCAGTGGTACGAATTCGGGATCAGGGTGAAATAAACGTCGCTGAAGAGGTTCAGCGCCACCGCAAAGGTGGGGAACCAGCTGAACACGACCGCGACCCGGTTGTAGCGCCCGTACCCGCCGATATGAGGGAAAATCTTCGCCTCGTAATCCATGGGGAGGCGGCAGCTCGCGGAGGCAGACGCTCCTGAAGCCATTCCCGCAGAGAGTGTGCGCTTCGTCCGCAGCTTCGCGAGGCAGGCAGCAGGTAGGCGCAGGGGGCGGGATCTGCGGGTCACAGCAGCAACACGAGGTCGGGGAAGCGACCTGAGACACCTGGAGGGATGATTCACAGGTCCACCCATCATCACCAGCTCGTCTTCCTCTCCGTGGGAGCCGGGAAATATGAAGCATTTATTTATGGCACGGTTCATGATCATATAACCAGAAACTGTTTCCACTGGCTCTAAAGGAACAGGTCAAACATTTCCTTAATCTGCACTGTTTTGTTTTCACTAAAACTCTAAAATCTAATTCCGATTTTGGGTTTTTCTTCATTTCAGACTGCTTTTACACTGGTTTAGTATGCAGTACATTGTAAAATAATGCCAGATACTGAAATTCAAAGTGTTCAGGAATAATTTAGGCAAAGCTTTTCCTCATGTGACATTTTCTACACATTTTATAGTTAAAAAATAAGAACAATGCCAGGCGGACATTTTGAGGTTTAGGTTATTTTTGTCCAACTAAGAGAGAAGGAAAAGATAACTTGTAAATATATTCTATACTGTTGAAATTATTAATTCATAACCAAAAAATCAGTAGGCCTACTTCATGTTCATCTGCAGTGTTTTCCTTACACTAAAACAATAAAATCGAATTCTGATTTTGGGTTTTTCTTAATTTCAGACTGCTTTTACACTGGTTTAGTATGCCGTATACTGTAAAATAATGAGAGATATTGGAAGTAAAAAGTGTTCTAGAATAATTTAGCCAAAGCATTGTCCTATATGACATTTTTTGCCCATTTTATTGTTAAAAAACAAAAACCTAAAATTCCATGCGGAGATTTTGAGGCTTAGGTGTTAAAAAAATAATTAAATTAAATTTAAAAAAAGTATTTTTTGGGATCAACAGATCCAACTCAAACTCACAGTTTTAGGTTTCAGAACAGGTGTTGAGAATTAGTTACATCAAGTCTGAGTCAAAGTTAACCTCAGTTAAACTCATGCATGAGTATATAAAAAAAAACCCTCATCAGTGGGACACAGATAGCATGATTCACCATGACAGAGTGAAAAACATATTAGATCCCACTACTTCTCCCCATTGGATTTGAATATATTAATGGCCGAATATGTAGAAAATTAGCATTTCTTTTTAAATCTGTGTTTTCTTTATGCCACTGACAATCCCTCTCCATGTTAATAGCTGTTTAAATGGTATAAATTGATCAAATATGACTGTTTGTGGTTCTTTAAAGTGTGTAAATGTAATGAAAATGAAATTTACTCTACATGGCCTTTGTAGTTGCTTGTATTTTAACTTTAACTCTAATTTGTGATAATTGTCTAAACACTCCAATAAATCTTAGTTTAGGGCATTTCCTGGTAGGTTAAAATAAATGGTTTGGGGACTAACTTTATGTAATCCTCTTCAGCAATATTATAATTGCAATCATTTAATACTGTCTATATGCAAATCACACCTAAGTGCCTTCTATAACAGCATGTCTAAAAATGTGAGTTTTGTGGATTTGAATATTTTGACCTCTAGTATAGCCAACAGAAAGAAAGGCTGAAGCCCACAAAGCAGATTGGTGTCAATCACCACCACCACCACTGCTTACAGAGGCTGAAGAGATGGCCCCCTGTCAAAACAGTGTGCAACCTGTTGCTGAGGGGCAGCTGATTGGACCCAGCCTCACCTTAGGACACAAGGACACATAATTGGCACTTATCAATATCTCTGATGGCTCCTTCACAAAATAACTAGTTTTTCGTTTTGGAGGGCAGTAACATTTTCACATAGAGTAGGTTTGTTTGAATAGATTATTTTCTATTGAAAGAGATCGTGATTTGAAAGCTTCTTTTTTTTCCCGGGTAATCTTTATCAGGTATTAAAAGAATTACAACAAATGCCAGATTAGGTTTGCTGTAGTTTGGTGGTATATAGGCCTATGTAAACTAAAACATTTTTGTACCTCAAAAGATCTCAATCTACAAAATTTGTGTTACTTAAACTGATTTCATCTTTAATAAAAGTATTTTTAAAGACCATATTGGCTAATGGTCATTTAAAATAATAAAACAAACAAATATTTAACCACAAGACGAGTGCATTTTAACGCTGCGATGCTTAATTTGTCATGTTCAAAACACTGGATTTCTTTGCTAAATAAAATAAACTATTATTTAAATAAGATGAAATCATAAAATCTTTTAACTTACAACATGAGTTATTGCTATATTCAGCTGTTGTTTAGTTCTGCTGGGATCTGTAGGCTATGTTTAGAAATGCTTCACACTTACATTTTCTTAAACCAGATGACTCATGTTAGCTTCATGTGACTCTGAGACAGAAAGCATCAAATTACTACATCAAGGAAGGAAAGCTCCTGAGAGCTATGACAGCCTACATTGTGACAGAACATGTGCTTCTTTGTACTGCAATGAACACACAAAGGAGTTTTGCCTTTAATTTGTGACAGAACTCTTGGCCTTTTAAAAAGCTGAAGTAAGATTTTTAAATTTACTGGACAATTGTTTCAGTTTAGAGAGAGAAATTGAAGTCGTTGCTGGAAAAATACAACTTGGGAAAAAATAGAAGGAATGAATTTCAATCTCTCCAAAAGAAGAAACATTAAGATTTAACACTAAACTTTAACAGACATCTCCTGGACAACACATAATCCTGCTAATTATTATTTTTTTGACATTGTTTTAACGTGTGCAATGGCAACTAACATGTTTAAGAATGGTAGATTTTTTTTAAACTAGTTTAAAGATTTTTTTGTGGTCATAATTTATGCAAAATATCAAACATTGCAGACTAGATTTATTATGAAATACATTATTTTATGCATAGATATTTACATCTTAATCTTTCTCTTTCAAGACTTTTGTAAATAACCCTGGTGTCAGCGGTAGCTTCTGAACTAATCCTCAGAGATAGCGATACATTATCAACCTCGATTGCAGGTCAAAGTCGTGTATGTAACCCTATATTATTGACAGTGTTTTATGCATAATTGTGATGACGACCAATGTTTTCACTGAAGAAACATAGCTTGTTTGATGTCCCTTAATAAGTCCACAGAAACTCACACCTGCCTGCTGCCAATTTTGAGCAAACTCTGCACGGGTGGCTACCAGATTCTCTACAGTGGTTTGATACTGTCTAGAAGAGATTACTGGCCCCTTTCTGGGCACCCTAAAACTTTCTTTAGAGCAGCTAAAACTCACTAGATTCAATAAATGGTTTTCGGTTCGATCTCACTAGCAGCAACAACCTGGGCTGTGAAGCACTTTTAATGACAGACGTCTTCTTGGAGCTCGCTGAAATGACGCTCAGCCGGTTCTTCCGTTACAGGACTGAAACCGCAAATAGCTAATGCCCCATTTCCACTAGGGCCAGTACGGTACAGAATGGAACGGGTATGTTGTGTTGCAGAATGATGTTAATCTGGCCATCTTGTTTTACAAAGATACTCTTCAGCTTGTTTTTAGTTGGACATTAAATTCAAGTCAGCTCCAGGACAGGATGATTGCAATAAAATCAGGTTTTTGAAAATATTCATCACTTGCAATTTCTTCTTATGAAAAAAAAAAAAACAGGTAGGAAAAGATTATTAAAATCGGAAATAATTTTTGGTATAAAAAAATCAGAGACTTAATTTTTAAGCTATATCGCCCAGCCCTACCTCAAAGTGTTTCTGTAAATATTCACCCTCTATTCTGAACCTTTAAGCCTGTAAAATAAGAGGGTTTGGCCCTTGTTTAATGGGGGAATCCTATTTTGACACAAATATAAATAGAAGAAATACAGCATTGAAAAATCTCAAATTAAAAGTGCTGTTCTTCCGTTAAAATTTTGTTTTTGGTTTCATTTATTGACTTACAAAACCTAAAACAATTTAAAAAAATAGTATATAAATATTTTTAAATACAAATCAAGAAAAAGTATTTTCTGTAACCAGGAAGAATATCTGTGAACCTGAACGTTCTGTGATAAAGACCTAACCTAAAAAAACCCACCAAACAGCAGTCTCAAACACTAACCACTCAGCCAACAAGGTGAAATGCATGGATTGAATAGTATATATACCGACAAGACTCCCATGTTGTTTAAGAGTTATATAATTCAAGACTCATACTGATATCTTTTTAATTTTAGGCTGCTTGCAGTTAACTGCAGTGTGCTGCTTATTTGAAACTTTAAACTATAGCATTCAAGGCAGAGGTAGTCTGAAAAAAAAAGGGGTCGGTTCGGAACGGACGCAGGTAATGGAAACACGCCAAAGTGTCCCGTTCCGTACCGGCTCTAGTGGAAATGGGGCATATGTATATGTGCTGGTGAGGAGGAAAAAAGGTTAATTTGTTCTCAAAACTTTCAGCCACTATACTGTTTTGTAAAATTTGAGTAGGTTAAAGTATTTCTTTCGAGACAAGTGACTCGAATGACAGAAGCAAGAACCAGAGAACATCTTGTCATATTTCAAAATTTTATTAACGAACATAATCTCTGAGGAACAACAGCAGTTCTCGCGCTTTCTGTACATGCAACGGTAGAAAATAACAATTTAGAAGTTTTACCTTTCAGTTTTTACCCCCTCCCCCCCTCATCCTACGCTCATGTTCTTTCTCTCATTAAATTTTTTTTTTTGCCTTTTCGTTTTTTTCTCTCTTTTTTCTTCAGGAAATCAACAACAGCTGGAGGTGAAAGTACTGTTACAGCACTGACGATAGCATCAACAACCCCCTCATAGACCACCCTCAAAAACCCCTTTAGCTGCTCCAACAATATGTACACAAACTACATTGTACAAATAAAAAAAATAGTTACATTGTTACATCATTATCACCTGCAGCGAGCGCACACAGCTCGTTGCCGTTAGAACCCCACATTCTACGCAATTTTTTTCAGAGTAGTACAAAGAGGAGGGTGCAAAACGTCCTGGGAGGTTTTATTTACAGAGCTATGTACAGTATGTCTCTTTCACGCATTACAAGGAGGAAAATTTACACAGCGGAGACAAACTTCAACTTAAAAAAAAATACCACAGGTGTCAGAAAACAAAACAAAAAAAACCAACATAATAAATAGTTTAATTCTCACCATTTTAAGAGTAGTTCTCCATGCTTTTTATTAGTCATTTTCCATTCTAAAAAAAAAAGAGCAAACGGCTACAGTCTGGGTTTTTATTACTGAAAAAAAAAAACTAAAACACCAAAAAAGGCTTGAAATTGTGATTCATACAATGAAAAAATAGCCTTTATGTCTACGTATGTCCAGTACGAAATAATCTAGCCTAAAATAAAAATTATGAGTGAATTTGAGGAGAGTAGAGGTAATATGTTGCTGACTGAGGCTAGCATCTGTTATCACCACGGCCAAGTGCTCTACTGTGCATCTGAGGGTCGAGTCTCCAATTGTTGTCTCCTCCGCAGCTAAATGTTCACACCGGAGAATGGACGTGTGAAGTCTATTGCTGTGTACAGCGGCCTGCCTGCCTGCCTGCCTGCGGGCGGGGGTGGCTGGGTGGGGGCTTCTCCTGCCTGATGTGTCATCCATCACCATTTCAAGCCTTTGTGATTCTAAGAAATGATCGATAACACAAGTACAACGAAAGGCGGGGGTCAAACCGTTTCAGAACAAACTGGGGTCAAATGGAAACGCTTTTTGATGTCCTGTAAACAATAGAGATTTGGGGTTTGGGGTGGGGTTCGACCAGGGTGGGTTTTTTTTTTTTGGGAGGGGTTTACATTCTGCTCAATAAGCAATGTGATTGACATGCTGGGAACTTCATAAAACAAACAAAAAAAGAAGCACGAGAAACAACATTCAAAACCCACAATTTTCTTAAAAGAAGCAAAAAAACAAAACAAAAAACACACAGACTCTGAACAAACGCACCTTCCTTCCCCAAAACTGAAGAACCTGGACGACAAAACAAAACCCAAGACAAACTGGTTTAAATGAAACGAAGCAGCTGGCTTTTTTTGTTGTTTTTTCTTGTCTGCAAACATGTTTGTTTACCCACCAGGATGAGCGTGAGCCACATATGTGAGCCTTCTTGTCTGCACAGTGCAACAGCAACCACAATTGCACTTGACTAGACATACCATACACAGCTGTGTTCAACAAGACTGTGTGGGGAAAATATTAGCATCAGGATACAGGAGCAGCTCTCACACACAGACAAGCAGGCAGCTTATGTGTTGGGTCAGGAAAAGCTTTTCTAAACCATTTAAAATAGGGATCAACGTGTGTTTTTACAAATTAACATTCTAATGGGAGTTTTAACTAAATCTGATTTTGCTTTATGCCGTTTCTTCCCCCGCCACAGTGTCTGTTAATATCTAAGCTTTTTTGGTTTATTCTAAAGATTTAAGTCTCGTTACTGTCTGCTTGGGCCCGACAGGAAATGGCAAATGCAGCCACGTAAATGAACAGTATGAGGAAGTAAGCTAACACTTAAGATCCCTGACAATCCCCTTGTTTGATTTCACACTGACAAAAAACATACAACATTATGACCTTAACGGAGCTACGTGTCTAATTAAACCATTATTGTTTTAATAAACTAACAAACTGTCAGACTGAAGTCCTATGTGGGAACACAGGGCTTCAGTCTGGGACCTATGGGTCCTTCCTATGGGTTGGAATAAAACTAATCTATTTTTGTTTACAAAAATGCCGCCTAAAATGAAAGGTGACAGCACTCATGCCAAACCAGATGAGGTTAGATGTTCTGGCGCCACCCGGTGAGTACGGCTGGTAGAGCACAAATAAGGGGAGAACAGGGGCAGACGGATATGTTTGGGGTCCTTTCAGTGGCTGAGAAAACTCTTCAGGCTGTGAAGATCAGAGAAGCGAACAGCTGAAAGACCCGTGTTTTCATGCTTCATGACTGCTAAAAACTGACTCCCAAATATAGAAATAATTGTTAAAAAATCCAGCAAAAAAAAGAAAAGAAAAAAAGACGACACTTATAATTGTTTTACTTGTGAATGACATCTCTCTTTCAACCATATATAACTATGTGGCTTTGCCCAACGAGTTTTTTTTTTTTCACTGAAAAAGGCATTTTCTTGGCTAAAAAATGTTCTGATAGAATTGTGTAGTAAAGCAATGAATAATAATCCTCTGTTTATTCTTTAAATAAATCCTTAATATCTATTCTGCTACATCTGAGGGGCTGTATGGTGGCAGGCCAGCGGCAGGCCCAATAATCCAGAATGGTTGTCAGAGAGCGCGTCGCGTTCAGGCGACTCACATCCAGGCGAGCTGACTGAACCTACAGATGAGATCTTTCAAATACTGACAGAACTGTGTACACATTTTGGCCCATTGGATATGAGAGGGGGAAAGTGCTGCCCATAAGTGAACTGTACATAAAAAGATAATTTTTTATTCATTTTCTTTTTTTTTCCTTCTTTACATGTAACTGAGTGATATTACAGTACATTGGTTATTTACAACTGTGCAGTAATGTGTGGCAAAATAAATTATCTAGAAGGCAGCAAGAATACATTGGTTAACGAATATAAAAACTGTACATAATTTACGGAATACAACTTTTTTTCTGTTTTAGTTTTTTTTTCATTAAACTAATATTGGCTCTGTAGTGTTTCAAGTCACTTCCTCAGAAACAATGAAATGCCCAAGTAAAGAAATAGACCAAAAAGGAAAAAAAAATATTTATCTTCTCCTGCCAAACCACAATTTCTCAACAGTCTCTGAGTATCAACATTCGTTAGGTTTGTTCTGGTTGTCCTGTGGTGCTTCTGCAGTCCATGGCGGTCTGGTGTGTTCGTGTCGGAGCAAGCAGACCCTCTGAGGGACACTCCGGGCTGTCCTCTGGGATCTGTGCTCTACTGTTCAGTTTATCCAGGCTGAGAGACTGCAGGGTCAGTCTTCCTCTCAGACAATGGGTTCCGGCGTGCTCACACATCTTTACTGTGTTCCAGCCCACTGCAGGCTCTCCATCTCTCTTAGCCGGTCTGCAGAGAGGACGCCGAGTGGGGGGGGGGGGGACCAACAGTAGCTGGCTGTAGGTTCCTCGACCCATTGAAGATCAAATAGAACAGCTGGCGCTCCTTTTACTCTCTCTGGGTCAGCACTGACCTCAGTCTGGATCTCCTGGCCTACCGAGAGCGCTGAGTCGACAGAGGAGGGGCCTCCTCGGGTCTCCCCCACTGGACAGGCATCATGCTGCTGGGGGAGCTCTTCTCTGATACACCCTTCCAGTGGTTACGGGTATTGAATCGGGGGGGCAAAATCAAAACAGAAATCTCTCTTCCCTCCCCCATCTCACCATCACTGATCACTAAGGAGATGTGTCCCGATGTCAGAGCCTGATAGCAAAAACTTTTTCTGCTTCTCACACTCCGATCGAACTAAAGCGTAAAAACTTTGGAGGATGAAGGTGCAAGTTGTGTATTTTCTTTTCCTCCAGTAAAAAGTTTCCTTCTTCATGGAAGGGAATTGGAGGCAAGTTTCTCAACTTTACTCCTTTTCTAAAGAATATAGTTTTTCCTGTAGAAACTCCTCTTTCTAACTTGATAGCCCTTTCTATTCGTTCGCTTCGACGAAGTCTCTTAAAGAAGAAGTGACCCACAAGGTATTTTGTTTCAGTCTTTGCGCACCGGTGGGTCACACAGGCAGGAGGACAAAGTCGTCGTTAACGTCGACCATGGGCACATAGAAGGACGGCACCTCGTTGACGCACAGGGATTTGTGGCTGGCGGGATCCAGCTCCTGGACCTTTAACTGCCACTCCATCCTCTGCACGGCGTTGAGGGCTGCCGCCTCGTGCTGCTGTCGCATCAACAAACAGGTCTGAGGGTGGAAACCAGAGCAGAATCCTCATTAGGCACACACACCAAGGAAGCAGTGCCTTTGCATACAAATCTGACTCTAATTTATCAATTACATGCCATTGAAATACATAGAAATGTATTTTAAGTGTTGAAATACTCTTTGCAGAGAGGTTCACCATTACATAAGACCAACAAAAAACGTATTTCAAATGAAGAATCGTGTACTGTACATGTATCCATGCTGCCTGTTGCCTTTTCTCTATATGTTTTCCTTCCACTAAACTTCATTGAACTATCAACCGAACATTGTTCCCCATGATTGTGTAAAACATAACATAATGCAGCACAACATAACATTTTTGCATAAGAAAAAAAAACATACAGTGGGGCAAAAAAGTATTTGGAAACAACAGACTGTGAAAGTCGTCCCTGTATTAATGGCGCCTGCTCGAACTCATTACCTTTATCAAAGACAAACGTCCACAACTTCAAACAGACTCCAACCTCCGCCATAATCAAAACTAGAGCTCCGTCTGAGGACACCAGGGACAAGATTTTACACCCATACAAACCTGGGATGAGCCAATCTACAATAGCAGAGTGGTTTGGTGAGAAGAGTGGAGCAATTGATAGAAAATGGAATAAATAAAAGATCACTGACAATCTCCCTCGACCTGGGGCTCCATGCAACATCTCTCCTCATGGGATACATATGATTTTGAGAAGTGTGAGCAAAGAGCCTAGAACTACATGGGGGGAACTGGTCAATGACCTGAAGAGAGCTGGGACCACAGTAACAAAGGTTACCAATAGTAACACACTATGGTCCCCCTACCTGGGCCAGCACATTTCCAGGCCCGTCTAAAGTTTGCCAGAGACCATCTGAATGATGAAGAGGAAGACTGGGAGGATGTAATGTGGTCAGATGACACTGAAATAGTACGTTTTGGTGTAAACTAAAATTGGAGGGTCAAGTATGCCCAGTTGCATCCCAAGAACACCATAACCGCTCTGAAGCATGAAGGTGGAAATATTATACTTTGGGACTGCTTTTTTGCAAACGAGACTGGGTGACTGATCCATAATAAGAAAAGGATCAATGGGGCAATTTATCATGAGATTTTGTGTAAAAAAAACCTTCCATCAATGAAAGTATTGAATGAAATAAAAAAGTAAAACATATCTACATCCTCCAGCAGGACAGTCTATGCGTTTACATACACATTTAAATCAAGCTTTTTGGAGTAATCTGACTAAGGGCTTGCCCCTTGTTGATAGCAGAGCCACAATTCATTTAGAAAATTTAATTATTGAATGAAGTACGTTTGACTCCACAACGAAAGGTGGCGTAATGCGCCACATTGTGTTTTAGATCTGCATGGAGGAACGGGACAAAATACCAGCTACAGTGTGCAAACCTTGATGAAGACGTGCAGGAAACATTTGACCTCTGTCATTGCCAACAAAGGCCACATCACTATTGAGGCGAACTTTTGTTATTCAAAAAACACTTATATTTTGTACCACTATACAAATAATTTATTTAAAAATCATATAATGTGCGGTCCTGGATTTTTTGATTACGTTCTGTACAGAGCCCTCTCATCTTTTTAAATGGGACAGCTCGCACAATTGGTGACTGCCAAATACTTTTTGCCCCACTGTGTATTAAATACTTTTAATAGTTGAGAAACTGAACTTTGGGCTTTCTTTAGCTTCATAATTAGGCTGTGAAAATGTACCTTCATGCGGTCGTATTTATCGTCCACATCCTGGATCCAGGAAATAAACTGCCGTGCGTTGAAGCGATCTCTCACAGATTTGTTTTCATCACCCTGAAAAATGAGGGCACGTAACAACTTAAACTCAGCAATGGATTAGGTTATAGGTGGCTGCTGACCTCAGGCTACACTATGCAGTTACACATCACCTACCTGACTTTCAGATGGCATGTTGTACACTTCAGAGTCCAACAGCATTGTACAGGCACTGAATGGCACAGCCTGATTGGCTATTGTCCTTGCTGCTCTGCAGTGGACCCTTAAAACCTCCTGTTCACATGAAACTATAAGTTTCTCCTACAACAAGAGAAAACAAGAAAGAGAAAAGACATTTAGGAAACAAACAGAAGCTGGGATGACAGAGTCTTCTTGGCTTTGATCTTTCAAAGGAGTGCTAATGAGCTTCACTGAATGTGTGAGATAGAAGGAGAATGTCCAGATGATATTTTTCTTACCCGCTCTATGCTGTGTTGCAACCTGAGCTTTCCTCTTACTGCCTCCTGTTGCCTGAAGAGTTCTCTCAGGGGTTCCGACAGCGACGGAGGTGGGGCAATCTGATGAGCAAAACAAACTTCAAATGACTTCTGCATAGCTTTTTTTAACTGTAAAAAACAACATTTATGTCCAGAAATAAACACCTTCCATATACATGAATGCAAAGGAGACTGATCCATAAGATGTTTAATATGCTTGAGTCTAAACTATCAAAAATTAAGGATGCAGATTCTCACTCAGTTAAGTATTAAATAGATGGAAACTGGACTTCTTAATAGTTTCTTAAAGCCATTTGTTCTTTTATGAAGTTGTAGTTTAGTCATTTTTAAAAGGTAGAACGATTTTCTGACAGTTCAACATATCTGGCATCCAATCCTACATATGTAGCAGAATATGTACTGCAGATGGCCTGTGATTTAGTCCGTTTGTGGATGCTCAACAATGCTGTCCTGCTGTAACATTGCATTTCTTACCACAGGGATGTGAAGCTTGCTGAGGGGTTTCCCATCCAGCAGGTAGGAGCCGGTGTAGGTCACATACTCGGCGTAACACTGTGGGGCCTGAGGGGTGATGTAGCACAGAATCTTCCTCTTCTCCTCAATCTTTTTCCGGATCTGCAGGTACTCGAAGTAAGGGTTGGATCGGTCACTATGGTAGGGCTCGATCTCGTCCAGTTTGATGGCATTGACGACCACAGCTAAGGTCTGCTGGATCATCTCTCTCGTCTGCTGCATCGCAGTGTTGACAAGCTGGACCTGGACCTGCTGGCTGGCAGAACGGGGGAATTTTCTCTTCCGTGGGTGCTGGGTCTGGGAGTCCTCTTCATCCATGGCGACAGGACGACCTTTTGGCGGTTTGGTGGGCACCACCAACGTAGAAGCCGGGACAGAAAGCGTAGAGGCTGAATGAGATGCATCGGTAGAAGTGCTGAGCCCAGAATCTTTTTCTTTCCTCTGAGCTGGCGAGGAAGACACTGAATTGGGTGTTGGCGTTCTTGTTGGGACTGGGTTGTTGCTCACTGCTAGATTACTGTTGCCAGGGGTGGCAGCAACTGATGAGTTTTTCACGTTGGAGGCGGGAGGGGCAGCAGCGGTGTTGTTCTTGGCGCGATTGCGGGTAACTCTTTGAGGGATTTCGTCCACCTTCTTGGTGACATCTACGGGGATGGGTACAGGTGCGGGGGGAACTGGCGTCAGCTTGGATGGGGATTCCTGAGTGTCTAAAGGCTCCACTGTGCTGGGGAGAGTAACCGCAACGGAGATATGAGCATGGTGACTGCACAACACAGATTCTGCTACGGTATCACACGAGTCCCCATGCCGCTCCTCTGGCTTTTCAGACGACTCCGACTCCAGCGGTAACTGCAATGAGTCCGGGAGGGAATGGACTTGTACACGATGGTGCTGACTGACATCTGAACTCGTAGGTGAATAAATCATGATGGAATCCGACTCATCATGAACACCATATGGTAGCTGTCTTTCCAAAACACCAGCATGCGTCTGGTGACACAATACGCTGCTGGTAGGCACACTTTGAGGCTCTGGGTCCATCTCTTGCTGGAAGTTGGTGTGTGGAGACGGCACCACAAAGTCCTGTTGAGCAGATTCCCCTAAAAGAAGGTCTTCAGAGGGGCATGGAGTCTTTGATAGAGCTGGTAGGTCTACCTCCATTATGTCTGGGTCATCTCCGTCAGGAATATTGGGTCTGATGTGAGCTGACGCGGTCTTGTTGGAGTCAGTCAGCTCATGATCCCGAGGCTCAGTTTCCTCTGATTTGTCTGGTAACGGCAGGTCAGGCAAAGAAAATGGGCCTAGATCATCGAGTTCGTCTGCATCGGCTGAGAATGGATCGGCCCATCGCACCGCTGGCTCCTGGCCTACAGGCGGGCTGACCTGATCTTCAGGGGTAGCACTGAAGCTGTGTGCGCTTTGTCTGCTGTCTGGGTCGACACATGCGGGCTCTGTGTCCATTTGGTGACCATTTTCGATAATTGGCTTGTTGCACTCCTGGAAGAAAGACTCCAGCCTGTTGGAGGACGATGAGGTATTTAAATAGTTGGGTTCCTCATCTAGAGTTGTGTCGGGCTGCTCCGGAGAGGGGATCTCAGCAACAGCTTCCTTCTGCTCATCCAAATCCTCCGTGTCCTCTTTATGCCACCTATTCCAGGTCTCATAGGTGACAGAGGTGTGTGGCTGCAACTCATTGTCAGAGTTGGAGTACGGGCTAGTTATTTTCGAGACGGCAGCTTCAATCTCGCCAGATTTGAGGTCCATCTCAGTGTTCCAGCCCATGCTGTGATCGAAGCAGCTTTCCCCGTCATTTAGCGCAGACTGCACTAGGGACAGCTGTTGGACCTCAGGCTCCCGTCTCTCCGGAGACGCTGCAGGCCAGCTCTTCCTCAGATGCTCCTCGACTTGAGGGGAGAAAGAACATGGATCTCTTGTCGGTTCTTGCGTTTCCATCACAGAGTGGACTTCCCCATTCCTGTCAATCAAATCAGAGTCTTCCTCTTCTTCTTCCTCCTCTTCCTCATCCTCCACCTCCTGTGCCCGGTGCTCTTCTGTGACACAAGGCAGGTCTGAATGGACCAGGTTAGGTTCACTGTGGTGGGGCTCTGAGTTATCATCGATATCCAAGGGAGGTAAGGCAGCAGGAGCAGGCGTTGGTGGTGCGGCGATGTCAAAGCACGGCTCCTGGGGGTCCGGTCTGTGGACAGGTGTGGAAGGTTTGGGCAGGAAACTGTTGTAGATGCTCTCAGGAAGGTGCTCATGGTCCTCTGTGAGAGCGAGAGTCGCTGACACCCCGTCTGGTGTCGGATGACCCAACTCCCGGCGAGGAGACAGCATCCTCATGGGAGGGAAATAGGACGACGTCAAATCCAATCTATTCACAGTTGCTGGTTTGTCACCAAGATGTTGAGAAGCAGAGGTTTGGTCATATTCTGTGGCAGGATCGCTCTGCTGCAGAAGAAACCTGTCTGACTCAGACCTGAACTCGTTTTCCAGAGGTCTGCGTACATTAGATGATCCGGAGCGGCTGACAAGTGGTAGCTGGAGGTTCTTTGCAGGAGTTGGGCAGGTTCCCTCCTGAAAACTCTGGGAGTTGGAGTACCTGCTGGGTGGACAACAGAAAAACGCATTAGAAATTCACATTAGGTACACAGAACTGTAACCTTAGTTTGACCTGATGATTCGATACTTTACCTTTCAAAGAAGGTTGGGGAGCAGGCATTCATTGACATGGCCATGGCAGATGAGTTCTGGCAGTCCAGCTGGCAGTCCAGCCCATCCATAATGTCGGGATAATCCTCTGGACTGCAAGACGGGGTACGTGGAGTCTGCATCACTTCCTCAAAGCTGGGACAGGACATTACAGATGTCGGCGTGGGGACACCGGTTGGCCTGTTTTGATCTGGTCTGGGGGAAGCAGGGAAGTTCTCCTTCATTTGGTTCCCAGTCATCCAGTCCTTTGAGCTCTGGCTGTCGGTAGGCTGGAACTTCCTTCCCGGAGACATCATCTGAGCAGGGAGGCCCACATCCTTTAACTTTTTCTCTTTCAGACCTAATTCCAGGCTGTTCGATTTCTTTGTAGATAGCTCACTGCGATTTTTCTTTACCTCCTCTGTGGACTTGGCTTTGTCTTTGAGTTTAGGGTCCCCTGTCTTGGGTCTGAGCCTCTCCATCTGCTTCATCTTTTCCTTTTGCTTCTTGATGCAGGCTCTTACCTCCTGATCTCTAAGACTAAGCATCTGACCAAAACTCGTCATTTGATAGTCGTCATCCACCAACAGTTTTTCACGAGGACGAATGTCTTTCCTCACCGGGTCTTTGGACTGCGGGAGCTTTTCAATTTCATCCTTGGCTTTAGATTTACTGAGATCAATTCTGTTGTCCTTGTCCAACACGTCCCGGTTTCTGTCCTTTTTTTGATCAAACTTGGGACTTTGTTCCTTTGATCTGTCTTTCAGGACAGTGAGCTGAGGGCTATCTTTCAGCCCAGACTTTACATCCTCCTTGGAGTGCTTAAATGACCCAAAACCATCCATGTATTTATTCTTCTCCTCTTTAACTTTATCTTTATGTTTCTCTTTTTTCTTTTTGTCCTTCATTCTGTCACCAATGAGGCCAGTAGATTTCTCTTTGTCCTTTTTAGACATCTCTTTCTCGAATTCCAAAGTTTTATCAAAATCGTCGTCGCAGTCACCCTTTCCTCCAAACGGGAATGTGTAAGGGTCAGCCTCCAGAGGCATGGGCTCCTTCTCAAAGGGCAGACTCTCACGTCGGCTGTAGGACTCTCGGTTCTCCCCAGGTTTTTCACGTTTGTCCCCTTTTTCCTTCTTGACCTTTTCTTTCTCCTTGTCATGGCTCTTCTTGGATGAGGAAGATGAGGAATGCCGGTGTCTCTCTTTATCTCTGAACCGATCTTGTGGTGTGGATATGGACAGGGAATCTCTCCTGTCCTCAGAGATGTCAGCAAGGTTCATAGAGTCATAGTAACTGGTGAGCACGGGCTCGTTGCCTCGATCAGCAAAACTATCTGAAGAGATGTCACTGTTCTTGTCATTGGAGTCATCCTTGTAGTCATTCATGGCCTCCTCCTCCAGTTTTTCTAACAGGGACTTTTCATTCTCACCACTGCCCTTAGAGGGTTTTCTTTCCTTTGAATGGTCCTGCTTGTCTTTATATTTGCTCTTTGTCTTTTCCTCACTTGTGTCCCTTTTGTCCAACAGCTTTTGCTTGTTTTTCTTTTCCTGGTTAGAGTCCACTGACATTCGCTCTTTCCTCTCCTTATATTTTCCATCAACTGAGTCTTTCTTGTCTTTATTGTGTTTTTCTAGGGAGCCTTTCCTCTCTTTCCCTGAGTCAAACGAGGCCTTATCTTTCTTCTTTTCTTTATGTTCCTTGTCCTTTGCCTTTTCTGTGTTATGTTTGGAGTCCGCAGATGGTTTCCTCGTCTTTTCAGAGTGGAAGTGATCAAGTTCGTCCTGATCGGGTGTCGAGTCCTTTCTGATGGAGCCCGACCCAACAATAACCGTGCTGTTGTAGCTGTCCTCATCGTCATCACTTTCATCTGTGAAGATGTCTGCAATCTTGTACCACGTTTTTTCCCTGATCTTCTCAGGTTTTCGGTCCTCTTTCTTGACCTCCAAGAAATCCTTCTCCCTGTCAGCATGTTTATCTTGCGAGGACTTCTCTTTTTTGTCCTTGGTCTGTTCTGAGGACATCTTTCGATCTTTGTCTTTGACATGAGAATCTTTATGCTTGTCTTTGGAACCCTCCTTCTTTTCTTTGGTGCCCCGGTCTTCATCTTTTTCCTTAACAGTTTTCTCAGTGGAGCTCCGCTCACTCTTTTCCTTCTCGTGGTCAGCTCCTCTGTCTTTTGTCTTGTCTTTGTGCTTGTCAGTTTTTGTCTTTTCCCGTTTCTCTGTTGCGTCTTTCTTTTCCTTCTCCTTTCCATAGTGGTTTCTGTCTCTGACCGCATCCATGTCTTTAAAGAAGGTGTCGTTGTATTCATCTCCTATAGATTCCTGCTTGATTTTCTGATCTTTTCTTTCTTTTACACCATCGTAGGAGTCTTTACGGTCACGACTACTGTCCAGTGAATCCTTGTCTTTTTTGTCTTTCAATGTGTCTGTGGACTCTTTCCTCTTCTTGTCTTTTTCAAGTGAGTGGCTGGAGTTCAGCTTTTGTTTTTCTGACCAGTCTTTTTTCTTCTCATTTGTCTTGTCTGAAGAGTCTTTTTCTTTTTTCTTCGAGGTTACTTCTTTCTCCGATCTTTTGTCGTTGTGCTCAGACTTCTTGTCCTTGACTTTGTTTTCTTTTCTTCTCGTCTCTTCTTTAACGGTCTCAACTATTAGCTTAACGGTGTTGTTGGATTTATATTCCTTGACTTCTTTAATGGGAACATCCCAGCTGTCATCTCCATACATGGAGGAATCAGAAGACATCTCAGAGCCCCACCTGTCATGATGGTCATCTGATGCACTGAGCTTTGTGTCCTCCAGGTTGAGGAAGCGGTTATTAATGTCGTAGCCTTCGTGATCAGACTCTTCTTTCAATGTTTTATCTTTTTTACATTTCTCCCTCTCCTCTTTGGTGTTTTTCTCCTTGTCCACCTTGAGATGCTTCTCCTCTTTCTGTTCACTCTTCCTGTCTGTCTTTGAGGAGGATTTCTCCTTGGACTTTTTCTTTTTCTCCTCTTTGTGGGGTTTCTGTTTATCCTCCTTGAGTTTCTCCTTTTCTTTGAAATTTCTTTCCTTGTCAGATTTTGGAGGTTTCTCTCTCTCCTCCTTGTTTGCCTTATCCTTTGTCACGTCTTTTGCCTTTTTGCTTTTCTCATCCTTTGCTGTTCTGTGAAGTTCTTTTCCAGATGACCAATCTTTATCTTCAGATTTAGCTTTCGGAAGCCTGTCGTCCTTTTTGGAGTGGTCCTTGTCGTGTTTGGATAATTTGATTTTGCTCTCAGTTGCCGATTCGGACTCAACAATTAGAGACTTCTGCCTCGAATCGTCAAAGTCAAAGGAATAGCTCTTGACAAATTTCTCATTCATGTCCTGATTGAGCACAACACTTGGCGCATTGTCCTTTTCTTTGTTTTTATGCTTGTGCTTCACTTTATGCTTTTTAATCACTTTGCCATCCACATCAGTTTTGGACGCGGCGCTGTCTGCAGTTGAGTTTTTATAGAGATCAGAGTTTTTCTTGTCAACAATGTTGCTGTGCACATTGTTGTTCTTCTTTTTGTTATCCTGTGATTTCCTCTTAACCTGCTTTACCGACTCCACGCTTGAATCAGAGTACTCAGACTCACTGACTGGATCTGAAAGAGAGCTGACGTCTGACCACGTAGGTGACGACACAGTCTTCCAGCCATCTGTCCTCCACTGCTTAGGGTGCTGCTCCGCTAACGAGGGCGCCTGTTTCTGACAGTTTAGGCTTCCATGTGAGGAAGAGGAGGCATTGAAGCCCGGGGATTCTTTAAGGTTCACTGTGGCAGAGTCCTTGATGCTGTTTGAGCCCTTGTCATCCTCGCTTTCCAAATCTCCACAATCGGAGTCAGATGTGCAGAACTTGTCGTTCACTTTCCCAAACCTGACTTCTTTACTAACATTATTTTTGCTCTCCTTCTTTCGCTTCTTTTTGACTTTGTTTTTGTCTTTTTGTTGTTTAGAGCTGATGCTGCCAGAGTCTCTCGTCTTGGTGTTTGTTTGCTGGACCTGTTGCCGCGGCGTGGGCGCTGGTGTGAAACACAACGTCCTGTCATCCTCGTCTGAACTGTTACTGTCAGAGATGATGCGCCTGACAGTTTTCTTTGGTGTGAGCGAGTTGCTTTTGGAATAGGTTTTAACCTCCATCTTGGGTATAGAGATGAAGCTGTTGGTCTTAGTAACAGAGTCCTTTCGAAAGTCTTTTTTCAAGAGGTGCTTATCGTCTACAGGTGGGACGCGCTCCTCCTCGTCATCCTCATCGAATTCATATTCGTCTTTGACAGGCGTGACGGCAGATTTAGGTGGATCTGCAGCTTTCCCTTTCAGCTTCAGGCCCTTCTCAAACTCTGAGTCTGTATTATTGCCATCTACAGAGCTTGAAGGGGCAAACGAGGGCGCATCCTCCTCCTCTGAAGATTCTGTCAGGCAGAACGAGCATAATCAGCGCACAACTTAACAGTCAAATACAGTGACATCTCATCTACCTGACAAATAATTAGGAGGTTTTAATCATGAAAAAAAGACAAACCTGATGAGCTCTCTTCACTTGAGGTGTAAGTGCCCTTCCCTAGTAACAGATTCAGCATAGTTGGAGAGCTCGCCACCTTCAGCGGTGTTTCACCTCTCCTGTTGCTTTGACGTGGATCTGCTCCGTAGCGTAAAAGCAGTTTCACGACCTAAAAGAAAAAATAAACCGAAATGTTTAACTGAAGACTTCTGAAGAATTTAACTCGTTTTTCATAGTTTTCAGACTTTTGGGCGGGTGTCCTAAATTCAAGTAAAGGTCCACGATAGAAAACGGCAGAGGTAAAAATTGAGCTTTTGAAAACGCATGTCGTTTGCACTACCAAATCCACATAATGATTCACTCTTACATGTAAATAATGTTAATAAATTTATTTATTTTCTGCTTTCTCAAATCGGATTTTTAGCCCGATTGCTCAAAAATCTTTCAAGAATTTTACATGAAATAAATTTTCGTTTTCAGCTTCAAGAATGATAACTTCTATCTATACACATATAGACAATAGCTATAGAAAATAGATATGTGTATACAAATATAACCGGTTCATAAACAAGCAAAAACATAGAGAGAAGTCAACTCAGTCTGGTTGAAAAGATCCATCTTCCGTCTCAATCTCCTTCTTTTAGCTATGTTGTTTGTCCTACTCTCTAATGATATTGGATTTTCATGTTGCTTTGGCTCTACCAGTCTGAGCTGACAGTTTCCATCAACTGGAGTGGTTAGTCGCTAGCACCATAAAACAACAACTCCTAAATGGGACTACCATAGAGGTGAGGGGTGAAAAAAACCATCTGTTTCCAAACAACACTTGGGTCAAGATCTACTTTAAACCTCTAGTCTGCTATCTGCTACCCCCCCACAAAAAAACGAATGTGCATCTGAGACTTACTGTTATCTGAGTTTAATGATTTGAATTTTTCTCTTCACTGCTTTTCTAACGAAGCTGACTAAATCAGTTTCCTTCGTTTTACCTTGAAATGTCCATTGTTGGATGCATCATGCAGAGGAGTGTCATCATCCAGACCCTTGGTGTTGACTTCAGCTCCTGCTGCCAGCAGCTGTTTGGCCACATCATAATACCCCCTGTTGCATGCTTCATGCAATGCAGTCCAGCCTAAAGACAGAAACAATTGCTGCTTCAAAGGGTTTACTGTATATGAGGGGAAACATAGAGTTGCGTCTGTAAGCAGCACGACAGAAACATGGAGACATTTCTCACCTGCAAAGTCTTTTACATTCACATCAGCTCCCTCACTGATGAGCTCCTTGATGCGGCGCACCTCTCCACGGATTGCTGCTCGGTGCAGTCGAGTCTCTCCTCTCTCATTTCTTTTATTTACTTTGTCTTTGGTTTTAGATGCAGAGTTTGGCGTTCCCTTCTGACCCAGACAGGACTGTGACTGATGCTTTGGTGTTGTGTCTGGCGACAGCAGACAAAGGAAACAATTTAATCCTACAAATGTCAGATTTTTCACAGTTCCCAAACATGTGGAGGATCCATTTATGTTTGTTTCTGCAAATGCAGTTAAGTAATAGGTGTTTGAAAAGTTTACAGCCACAAGGGGGCAATCACACGCCATAAAACCACAACGCATTAATTGAGACTACTTCACTTGAGCCTGTTCCTTTACATTTGCAAGATTAAACTTAGGCCTATATCCAATTTACATTATTGACTTTTTACAGCTATTGTCCAAAATAACATTTGAAATGCAATCACTTAATTTAAGCCTATGCCTCTGGGCACACAAGAAAGACATTAACATATAAATAAAAGTGTCTTTGCACTCAGACTTCATAATTTCATTCTAAAATGTCAACAGCAGGTAAAAAACACAAGGTTGAAACAATGATCCAAATATTGACACCTAGTATATTTTCAGACAAATTAATCTGAGCAAACAATTAATTTCAATGAATGATTTTAAAGCTCAAGGGACAGTGACATTGCATTTTTCCTGTCTGCTGCCACTTGGTTCAAATGATGAAATTCTATCATCGGTCCCATGATGTGCAGACTGTCTTTCGAAGACGACATGTTTTTTAATGCCACTGTTGTCAAAATGACATCTATCACTGATAGCATGTGTTTAAATGGTTCCATTTGTTATGCACACCTGAATATATCTAAAACTGGTTGCCTCCAGAGGCAGGCTAAAGATAAGGCAAAAATCTGCAATCAAAATGCTTAAGATTTCCAAAATAAACAAAAACCTGTGACTCATCCCCCATCTGCCTCACTTTTACCCCGCCTACAACATGCTGCTCTCTCCCACACACACACACACACAGTCTACATATAAAGCTCCATCCAATCGCCGTCTTCTTTTCCGCCACCGGTCCACAGAAGACGTGGCCTAAATGATAAGCACGCACCTGGACTGTTGACGGTCTTCGCAGCTGTCATTTGCATGAGCAGGGCCACCTGCTGCCGCTCAGACACAGGGTACCCGGCCCGGATCCCAGGCATCCCCATTCCGAACGGCAAGCTCTTCCTGGTGTTAGTGGGCTCCTTTTTAATGCGCTTCCTCTCTGGACCTGGTTTCTCTGTGAAATAAGCAAAAGGAGAAAAGAAAATGAATACATTTCACTGGGCTGCAAGGATTTGGACAAAAATACCTCAGCAGTTTGAAATCACATTTGTTCAAAACCCTTCTGATGCAAAAAATATATTTTATAAAAATAACTAAGAATACTTTTATATTTATTTTTATTACAAGATCATACCTTTATATACACAGCATTATCATGCAGATTAATTAGAGTCAATTGGTCTCCAACCCTGGTCCTTGTCCTGTAGGTGACAGACGCATCCCTGCTCCAACACGGCTGAATCCGATGAATAGATTGTTACTGGATTTTTGCTAAACTTTATGGCTCACAACAAGTAGGTAATTCCATCATTTGATTCAGCTTTGTTGAAGTGAGGCTGCATCTAAAACCTGCAGGGACCAGGGAATCTCGAGGACCAGGGTTGGAGATCACTGATTTAGACTAATAAAATAAGAAGAAGCTGTAAACAAGTAATTAAAAAATACATTGCCAAAGTAACAAAAAAACTGTTCTGTTCATCAGTTTCAATCAGAAACATTAGAATTACTATTCAAACTGGTCTGATTCAACACAAGATTAACAATAAATAGAGTTCTCTGATTTAAGTTTCAATGAAACACAGTAAAATAATGTACTAGTAGAAGAAATAAGCCAACAGATGGTAATCTCTTAGAGGGGATTAGAATAGGCAACAGTTTAGTACTATGGTTTAGTGTAAAAAAAAAAAAAAAAAAAGATTTTCCAAGGGATTTCCTTTGCAGACCAGTGGAAAAAAAATAAAACCAACACCATGATTTATCATTTTCTGCATGTGTAACACACTGTGCAACGGGTTTGTGGCTAGAAATAAGTGACTGGTCTCATTGAGGAAAGGAAGGGCCAAGAGGCAGTGTTTATGGCTGTCTGTCTCCAAGCCAATCAGCCAGAATTGTGAAGATGAAAAAGGGTGGGACTTGGCAAAAACTGTACTTATTATGAAATAACTGGTGTGCATTTCAACTCAACATGGCCTTGCCAAGGTCAACACTGTCAGCCAGGATCACAGGAGACACGGTGCTACTGGACAAAAGCAGCTGCTTCACGGCAACACACCCAGTAATTATTTTCAGTGGCAACATACCATCCGATGACCCACGGCTACGCACAAGTGTAGCCCTTCATCACCGAAGGGGGGGGGGGGGGGGGGGGGGGGGGGGGGAGAAGACAAAACCTTCCCTGTGCCAACAGGAAATTCTCTTAGCATTTGCAACACAAAGACAAAAACTTAAACGGCATATCTGGATGTGTGTGCACAGAGGAACAACTACGGCAAAAGATACTGTATAACTGCCCCTGATGTCTGTGGAACATCTTTAAGTCCAAGACTGGATACAAAGCTGGAGGCAACAAAGCACACAACAGGCCGAGGAGGAATGAAGCTCGTGCTTCCGGTGTCAAAAGGCCTTCCTGGAAACTATTTTTCCAGTCACATGTACAGGGGAGATAAACTTTCACTAACATCTGTGAGCACTTACAGCTAATGTGTCCTCCAGCAGTCTTTGATACACTCTCACGTTCTCCAAAGCGGTCGCCATTTACAGACATTCCTTCTGCAAAGACAGCGGGAACCACAGAAGCAGTCCTAACATGTTTTTCTTTTCCTGCAGCAGAACAGTGAAACTGCTAAGCTAGTTTTTCCGTGCCGTGTTTACAAGATGGGGACGCACAAACGCATTCATATAGAGGAATGCTGCAGTGTACAAGTTGAGGCCTATGGCAGAATGTTTCCTACTCGCATGTTTGTTAGAAATCTTCAGTCACGTCATGATTTGATTACAATGCAGGAGGCTATAAATCAACCATGCAGTGATTATTAAATTACTGAAATAACATGGCCTACCCATACACATACAACCATACCTCCAGGCAAAACATATTAGCTAATAACTCAAAAAACATTATTGCATACACTAAATAATAATAATTAAAAAATTCTGTACAACCAGGTTTGAGAAAAGGTTTGGTCCTGTGCGCATGTAGTACTAACAAACAGCTGACCTTATTCTCATTTCAAGATGTCTCACTTAACACTTAAAACCAAATCTTTTTAATTATCTGCTACATATTAATGTAGCACTGGTCTTGTTTGCTGCACAATGCGCTAACCACCATGTCTAAGAAAATGTGCAGTCAATGTGACCAGTCGCCAACTTCTATTTGCTCCCTTGGTTTTTGCTGCAATGTGTGACCTATGGATGTGCATCGACAAGATTCTGGTGATCAATACAGGGGCGACGTTAAAATAAATTGCATTACTATGAGCAAAACTAAATTTAACTGTAGAAAAACTGTCACAGCACACTCCTGCCACTCCTGTTTGTTTCATACGCAACACATCCAGCTTTATCACTAGATCAAGTTGATCCACTGAAACAAAAGAGGAGAAAACAGCCGCCAACTAGTGGTCATACTTTCAATTTTACTATATTAATAGATATATTAAAAAGATGTTTTTAAAATCGACACGTTGCGTTTGTATATCCATACAATCTTGTGACATCAAAATACACAATACATTGGCTATTTTCTTACATCCCTTGTGTAAAGGTTGTTGTTTTAATGAAACATTGAATTGCACAGCAAAACCACACAGATCCTAAACGACTCTATGGTCAGATTCTTTGCTATAGCAGTTGTCATTAGCTTTTTTTTTTAAAATCAGTGCTGTCTTTCTTTTCTTTGACATGGCTCTCTCGATGGTCTTCTCAACTGCGGCAGGTAAGATCAGCTATTCAGCTGCTCCAGGTGCAACCATGTGAGGCACTTCCTCGTGTTTGAGATGTTTTAAAACATTTCCTTTTAGATTAGCACAGTGGTAAAATGATGTGGCTGTAGGATGCGGTGCGTGCGAGTTTGGGCGTCCATGATAAAATGTCCCGGTGTTTAGCTCTGCTTTTTTAATCCGCAAAATTAGGTCATGCATTAACATTAAGAAAATCAAGTTTTGACGTTAATTAATCGGGTCAGAATCATCCATGTTCACATCAGAATGAAGCCTAATAAATGTGTGTTCAGAATGGTTTGATAAAAAGTGAGATGTTTTCTTTCAATTGTTCATCTACATCAAATCTGCCACACATGAATTTCTGTTAAAAAAATTACCTCAAGACACACTGCATGTGTCTGCTGTTCATCTTTCTGTTTGGTGTCTATTTAGGAGACAGTGCGCTAATGTGTCTCAGTAGAGTGATATTACACTTAGGACTGGGCTGAAACCCTACTCTGGCATTAAAACATAAAATGCCACACATTAATAGAAGTGGATTTTAAACTTGGCAGGCAGACAATACCACGAGGTTAGGTAACGACAAACTCTCAGCTTCAGTTAGCCAGCAGACGCCATGACAAGACTAACCACTCCAACCAGCCAGACCAGGTATGTTCGAACGTAGCATGTTAAGAGTGGAGCATTTTGGGAGTTGTAGATGTTGCATAAACAGGAAGTTACGAGGAAACAGGCAGGAAATAGCCAACAGGATGTTTTTTGGTCAAAGAGTGACAGAGAACAAAATGTAGTGTTTGAACGAAGGGAAATGCAACATACTCGCTCTCAAATATGAACACATCAGTCAGTACAGGCAGGAGCTGCACATAATCATGTCTGATTATTCAGGAGGCCAGACAACAGGAGGGCTAACTCCCAGAGTTAAAGGATGTAACTGCAGATCTGTGCAAGACCCAATCACAGCACACCACCACTACTGTCACAAAATTATGTGAAAGAAAGAAGGGATGGCAGCAGGAAGAACATATTTTATAAACCAGTGGTCCCCAACCCTTTGTCTTTCCACGGACCATTTTAATATCAAATATTGACACAAACCAGCAGATAAATGCAACAAAATAAAAAGTAACCAACAGCATAAAAAATAAGGTTGTTTTTAAATAAAATAATAAATGTAAATCCAACGTGAGCTTGTAACCTTATTAGCAGCGTCCCTTTATTGCACCAACAACATATTATGCATCATATCCTCTCTGCTCCTAACGTTCGCCGGTGACTATGTAAACCTTTTAACAAGCCTTCAAAACAGAATTTATGGGAAAAACAAATATGAGGTGCATGAAAAATAAAACTCACCACAACACTGAATCAGTAATGGCCCATTGGGGGTTTCTCTGTAACTAGACGTTGCGTCTAGGGCAGCTTTAAAGGTTTCATTGCCTCATTATAAAGCTGCATAGTTTACAGAGTAGGGGTTTTTGGCTTAGGAAATCGCCTCTTGTGATAAATAAAAATTTTAAGTAGGACTTCCGGTATTGCCTGTTAAATGTAGCTTTCTTTTTCTTGGATGTTGTAGGCTCTTCTGATCCTTCACTTTACCTTTTTGTTTGTGCAAGGAAACTTTCCTGAGACCTTTACTTTTAATTACTTTGCTAGCTTGAGGATTTTGTTGTTGTAGCAGTGACGCATCACGTGACTGAGGCAAGTGTCTTGACATGTGTCAAGAGAGGGTAAAAGCGGTTATGTACAACACAGCAAGTCTCAGTTCCTAAAGATTGGCCACGAAACTAATAATAAGGCCCAAAATGCGTGATATGGACCACAAAAAACTGCAAAGCAGTAGATTTTTAGTTAACGTTTAAAGAAAGCAGCTAATGTTAATTTGTAGTGAGAGATTGAGAAAAAAAAATACTTTCGACATTTGTCTGTGGGGACACATCAATGATATCATGGAAAGGTGGGGGTGTGGTGAGATCTGTCTGCTCAAAGCTCTTTATAGTTGTAGATGACCCTAAATTGAAATTAAAATATTTTCAGCTGTGATTCTTGTTTTTGTGTCCCAACTTTGACCCTGTGTGGACTGTGACCTGTGCTGGGCGGACCCAACAGATTGAATGTGAAAATATATATATATTTTTTACCATTACTTTCAAATTCCAACCGAAATCTCCCAACAAATGATATAAGAGCTTTTTGCATGATGTGCTTAATTTACAACAAAAGCACAGCTGATTGGGCATTAAGCTGAAAAAATTTACATAAAAAAAAACAAACAACTTAACTACATCTTCAGGGGACCAAAGATGTGACAACCTTTCAAGATGTTCTGTGTTTGAGCAAAAAAAAAAAAAAAAAAAGAGTGAAGTAATAGAGTTATTATTTCTATGATTATAACAGTTGCAAACTGAAAGAGGAAGAGATGAAGCAAGAATAAATTACTGTTTTAACATATAAACATTTTATCAGAATTAATCTTCACAGTTGCCTCCCTGGAGCCTGAGATCTGCTGTGCTTTAAGAGGAAAGAAGAAGTGGAAGTAAGATGAACTCAAGAAGGAGGAATGCTGTTTAGCAATCATCAGGACGCTCAGATCATATCAGATCATGCAAATCTATAATCGTGATCTAGACAAAAATCTAGCTAATACCTTAACTGGAATGGGAGCCTTTATCCCAGTTTAAATGTCACTCAGAAAATGGAATTACTGAATGAAGTGCATTTGACTCTGCAATACCAGGTGGTGACATACGTCCGTTCAACATGTTATTCCTCGGGTTGGCCTAGAGCGCCACGCAGATAGTAAACAAATGCTGGCAGCAGCTAAGCAGGACAACAAGCGAAGAAATTGACAACAATCACACTGCAGCTCTGTACATTTTCTAGGCAGTGCACCGTTTTATTGTGTTACGCTCATTGCTGCTCATTCCAGTGTTGCTATTCTCTCTAACACAGTCGTGTAACTTCGCGAAGCAGGAGCGCAGAGGCTGTTAATAACCAGGTAAGCTGTGTTGGAGTTTGCATGTAGAGAATTTCAGTTTTATAACCGCATTACCTGGGTGCATTAGTCCGTTTAAGAGAAAACCAGTTGGCTTCGACTCTAGCCTAAGAAAATAATCTGTTTTATTCTGACTGATGAATGCTAATTAAAGCTCAGAGTATGCTGACAACATTTTGAATTTCCAGCCTGTTTTCTCACACCATTTTGTCTCGCTTCAATTCATTGTTGTATATTAAATCTGAAAATATTCAGATTTTTATTAGACGTTGAGAGCACTCAAATGCATCCTAAAACCAATCTAGATTTCTCAGTCCAAAAGTAGACAACTTCAACAAATGTTACATTCGGTCTTAGAGTCGATTGTTGTATTTATAAATGCATGATTCTTCACGTGATGGCAGGACTAGTCTTTATATATATATATATTCTCCTTTCTCTCAAACTGCTTGTAAATAGATCACAAGAAGCCAGTATAAAGACTCCCACTGCTGATGAATGAAAATGTGCTCAAATTGGAGACAGAAAAAGCAAAAACAAATCAAACCACAAGAAAGAGGAAGTGTGAAATATGATAAGGAACAAAGGCAAGAGGCCAATAACATCGGTCAGATCACCACAGCACGGTGTTCTGTGCCAGCTGAGCAAAAACATCTGCTACATTTTGCTATCTCCTTAGTCTTAGTGACTGAATGATTTGCTTCGGCTTTTTTTTACAAGTCACACTTATCTCTTAGGATTCAGATTTTCCATTCGTCTGCATAACAATCTTTTCTTCCCAGACAAACTACTTAAAACAGACTCATGCTGTATTTCACTCAGCAAAGCTGAGATACAAAGTCTAGTGTACAAAACCCCAACAAAAGCTAGACCATCTAGACTCATGCAAGGGACTAGAGCAAGAACGGAGTCGCTTTTGTCCCAACAAGAAACATTTATAGATTGTTCTGATTAACAGAAAAAAAGCTAACTTGAAGCCTTCGTTTGTTCAAAATAATCAGATGAGATGCAGCACCATAATTTAAAACTAACACACCAGAACTGGATCAATTTTATAAGGATCTGCTATGCTCTTAGATGCCTTAACAGCATTTCAATCCTAGTTCTGCCTGTTTGCAAAAAGGAAACAGTCACCATATGAAACTGAAACTGAGCCATTCAGCTGACAGATATTTTGTTGTCATCAAGATAAAATAAAGGAAATTATCAATGACTTAAAAGTCCATTTCGAAGCTGAATCTTGTTAAGGATGCACAATATATCTGCATTAAAATTGATATTTGTTCTATTTGGTATTGGTCCCATAAGTAAAACTGGGCTGACAATAGTAACAGACGTTCTTTTTTGTTTCGGGAGGGAAGGGTTGTCTCTAGCGATGTAGCTTGGAACTGAAATTGAGAAGCATAGTCAGCAGGGTGGCCGTTTTATCAGGGTAGGAAAATATATGCAATGTTAGCGGGGAAAGAAAGGAATAGATAATGGGTGAATGGACTGGTAAAAGTATTGTTAGTAGCCAAAACAGCAATGGTAATATCTAGGAACTAGATATTGTAAATTTTAAAAACTTAAGTTTGCTGTAGAAAAATTTTCACAGCATTCTAAACACTTCAACCTGTTTCACACTTCACACATTCAGTTTTATTACTAGATGTAGTTGATCAACCGGAACGGAGGTGAGAACAACCGCCAAATGGCGGTCATACTTTTAATTTTACTACAAAATTTACTGTCATCAATAATGGTTCCATTTAAATTCTAAAATAAATAAAACCAAAAATTGAATTATAAAAAATTATACAATACTGTAGCAAAACATCACAATATACTGGCATATTGATATTTTCTTACATCCCTAGTAATAGCGGTATCCGTCCAATCTGTGCAGGCCTAGTTTAAACGCTGCATTATAGGGCTTCCGTCGATTATCTGAACTCTGTTTGCTGTGAACCCAAAGCAGAAAGAAAGCAACAATTTATTGCAACTTATGTCAATATACAAGCTTTCATAATTACCAAATACTGCATGTTGTCCTAATGCCATGCAGTCCTACTGCAGTGTCTGCCTCAGTTAAAGTGGTACCGTGCAGCTTCTCTCTCCACAGGTTTCAAGATGTGTTACCGTTTAACTTCTGAATTAGGGCTGGGTGGTACGGTAACATTTTCATATCGTGGTATTTAAAAAAAAAAAAAAATCCGTTTTACAGTATTTGACTGTATTTTTTTCCCGAAAAGACTGTTCTTACCCACATTATCTTATAAGAAAATAATTAAGACCCTAGCTCGGCTTTAAATGGGCCATTTTACTGTTATATAGACTGTATCAATTTTTTTCCAAATACAGGTACATTCTATGAAAATAATTAAAATTAGGGCTGAACGATTTTGGAAAATAATCTAATTGCGATTTTTTTTTCTTCAATATTGCGATTGCGATTTAATGTGCAATTATTTTTGTGGGGCTTTTGTCATGCATTTTTTAATTAATGCAATCAAAAATATTGTGTATTATAAACAGATTTTTATACATAATTTATTCTATTCCATAAGATTATTTACTTATTTTAAGACAAAGGCAAATATTAACAACTTTATCTACTTTTAATCATCACACTAGATGGACATCGGTGTCGTTCTGCAATCAAGGTTTTCTTCGTTTTGATCCCAGCTAATAATTCCCTCCGGCTGCAATGTTTTCCTCCGTGATGTTATCCAGGAAGTAGGATGCTTGAAGGAACAAGCTCTGATTTTTAATTCTCCATCGATCTAATGCACTTTCAGACTCTGGTATGGCTCCGTAGAGCGGTTTGATCTCAGGTCAGTTGTTGCAAAATACTCCGCTGTTTTCGGAGCGGCTTTAACTTTCTGTCGGAATTTTTTATACAGCGCAGGTAAAATATGGCTAAACTGTGTGTGTGAGATTGAATCCTATCTTATTCTTCATGCTTAACAAAGCATACCTTTGGCTATAAAAACCGTTATAGCACGAATTATTTCAGTGTGCCGTTTTTTTATTTTCGTATGGAGCGATTCTTTCAAACAGCTCGGTCAGCGATCCCTGTCGCCTCGAAGTTTGTTTACTGGAAATGTAAACACTGGTGGCGGTCAGTTTAGCCGTGCTACTCTCATATGGTGGTGTGATGTTTTTAGGTGTTGATAAAGGTTCGTACTGTAGCCTACCTGGTGACGCAGCAACAATACCAAGACGGGTTCTGCATTACCTGGCGTTGCGCAGCATCAATGTTTTCATAGCAGATATAATTTCTCACAACTGATGTACTGATCCTCTTTGGTACCAAATATTGTGCAGCATTGGATTCTATTAAGCTTTTGGTCATTTTATAACTGGTTAAAGTGCAGCGTATCCTTCTCTCCCTGCATTGTTTGCAAGTCACGTGACTTTAGCAGATATGTTTACATCAAGTCAAATCGCAGCCTTTGAGATTAGGAAATAGCATTTTACCAAATCGCAATATAATTGTATATGCAATTAATCGTTCAACCCTAATTAAAATGATTATAATTCTAGTCAGAGTCGACATTCTTGATACTCTAACGCTAAAAATATACTTGCTTTTTAACATTGTGTTGACACAAGCAGCAGGCTGCATCTTGTACATATTGCTTTGCACGTAGTACTGGAGAGTTCCACTAGAGGGCAGAGTAAAGAACTCAGACCGGATAGAGTGCCAGATTTGCAGAGTAGAGACAAAACCGTTAACCATAGGACCAAACCATGGGATAGCTGGTTAATATTCAGATGACAGAAAAAAAGACAGCAGCTGTATCATAGATTGTATGCCAGACTACATTTACCAATATGTTTGATTTATTTTTTTACTGGCTTTGCCACCGTTTACACCGTGTGCCTTCAGCTGGTCAAATAGCATTCTACAGACTGCCTACTGGTTACTCGCAACAGTGTTGCAACACATAGATGACTAGTTCAACTAAACTAGAGACGCGTCCTCCAGGTCAGCATTGTGTGCTTCACTGACGATACTTAGTTCAAAATTTTAACAGTGTGTACCAGTAAAATTGGTCTCTGCTGTAACACTTACCCACATCAAATGTTCCGGACGTTCTGTGGGCTATTCAGTGGTATTGCACTATAAATCTTTTTTATATAATAATGGAAATAAACTCCAGTTTTCGGTATGAACCGGTAAATTGCACAGGCCAATTTTGAATTGGGTCACATTCTCATCCTCTGCCTGCCTGTTAAGCCTAGTTTATGCTTCTCCGTTTTGACGGAGACAAATTGACGTAACGCCATTATCTGTTGACAGCTGACAGCTAAAATTAGCAAATGAGTTAGCTTACAGATCCAGGAGGAAAGTCACTGTTTCCGCGTGTATTTGATGCCGTGGAAATGTTTTATGTGGGTCCATCTAGTGTAGGGTTCACCTAAAACTACTTTAGTTTCTGTTCTTCTGCGGTCAGTCCTCTACTGAGATGGATAACAATATCTCCAAGGCTCTGAGACAGCTACTTGACTTGCTGACTCCACTATTCTTCTTTGTGTAAGCCTAGCTCTGCCAACTATATAGTTGGGTCATATAGAACGTATCAGTCAACCCACAAACCACGGCTGCTACTGGCTGGTACATTTAAAAATAACATCATTGTTGTGCCCGTTTTAAATGTAAATTTTATTATATTTTAATTCAAACAAATTTTTATAGAAAATTTGTACTTTCATTCCTCACCCCTCTAAATGCCCTTTGGATGGATTTTTTTTATTTAGCTTTTTATTAAAATGTTCCATATTCAACCTTTAATTGAAACTTGTCACGCTGAAACTGAGAGTGTAGTCCTACCAAAGAGTTAGATATTCACCAGTTAAACTGACATTTTCAGCAATTGTCACACAAGTCTCTTTGGGATCAGATTAAACACAGGTCGCACAAGTGATGTTAGAGCATTTTTTGTCGCGGATAGTGACGTTACGGCTCTTAAAACTCAGTTTTCAACTGTCCACAAGCAGATACTGAAAACGGAGAAAACGCAAATCTCCACTTTGGACGGAGTTTTTTAAAAAGAGTCGTTTTTGGTGCCGAAAATCTCCAGTTATGTGTGGATGACAGGCCAAACCATAGAAAAATATATCCGTTTTGTGAGATACCCGGCTACGTGTGGACAGGGCCTAAGTCATTCACGAATAACAAGGCAATAGATCAAAAGGTTGTGTGTAATCTTTACATCAAGTCGCTGGGACTGTGGACTCAAACAGCTGAGGCCAATAACTTAGCAGCATGAGAATGTGGAATGAACTTGTTGGGCATGCCATAAAAAAATGCATAAAGGCTGACTGAGCTCTGTGTTGGATATTTTTTATAGCAATCCAAATTTAATCTGCGCTACAAAACCAACCAAAGTTGTTGTACATCATCTCAAACCTTTTCAAATCTGCAGCATATTCTACTGATAAACATAATTCTCAGATTAGATGGACACAAGATAGAGTTAAAGTTGTGGTTGCTCGGCTTGCAGTCCCAGACTGTGCTGATTTTATGGATGGGCAAATCAAGCCAAATTATTAAGTGAAGATGTTTAGCCTATTAGTCATTAATTTGCTAAAGGAGCAAAACTTCTGCTAAACGTCAGTTCTGGGTGTATGTCCTCATTCCTCAATTTAGCAGACTTATTCATGATGCAGAAGCTGCTCTAACCATCATTCTTTGAAATACACTTCTCTGCTCCTGCAACAATCGACAAAGGCATAGGGAGGGGTGGATGAGGGTAAAATCTGTCTGGGATGTAAGACTCAGTGCTTTTACTTGTTTAAATTGAGCTATAACAATAATTGAGCCAATATGCTAACCAGAAAGGGAGTCTTTCTCATGGTTGTCAGTGAGAAAACCGAATGGTTGGATTAAGTACGTTCGACACTGTTAGGTTAGGTGGCGATATGCGACTTTTCAAAATGGCGACAGGTGAGCCAAAGGAGTCAAAACAGGTACTGTTCTGTTTTATTGTGTTGCACGCGCGATTTTTGCTCTGTGTTGCTTCGCAGTCTCGTCACTTCCGGAAGGTGGCAGCATCTGGGCTGGTAATAGCTTGATCGTTTACATGCCGAGAAATTCTGTTTTTTAACCACATTATTTGGGTGTCTTAGCTCGATTTGGAGTGGGCCAGTTCGGTTCAACTTCAGCCGGATTAAGACAATAATTTGGTTTTCTCTTGCTGCAAGTGAACCCACTGACTGACCTAGTTGAGTCAGAATACGAAACACCAAGCCAGAAGTCAAAAACGAAAGATACAGCTTGCATACAAAACAGATTTTCAAAAGATCACTTTCCTTATTCACTCTGACAACTCAAATGGAGAAAATAACCTCTAAGGCTGACTATAACTTTTAAGGTTAGCTATTACTTTGTTTTTTATCAATAATGATCTTTTTACCATAATTTGTTACCGTTTAAGCCAATAGTAAAGATAAAATAGTTTTATAATAAATAATAGCTTAAAATTGTATAACCTGATTTGATGTGTAAACAGGAAATCAGGGAAATTCAATTGAGAATTTACTACAGAGAGGTAGGGTGATTCTGTATGCCATAGGTAAGTCAGATTTGAGCTAAATCGGAGAAAAAAAATTGTAGCACAGATCTGTTGGATGGAAGGTTTTAGCCAATCCTGACCTCAAAATCCCAAAAATATTTTTCTAAGTATAAAACCAAGTAGGTCTGATAATAGAATTTTTGGAATATAGAGATTATCCATTTCTTTTTTTTTAAACAAATGTATCTCTTGGGTTTCCACTGTTCAAAGTGATGTCAGTCTGCCCATGGCCTTACATTTCGTTTTACAGCATGTATGCAGGGCTTTCCACAAGCGCCGGCTGCCGGCTATTTAGCCGACTACTCAATGAAGTCCAGCCGGCTACTAATTTATGACCAGGATGTGATTCCGCGCAATGCTGTGCACGACGTTAGCACGCCCATCGTATTTTCCCTTTCATACTTCAGCATGAGTCCCGCTGTGATACGGCTCTATTCTCCGCCAGAATGCTATGTGAACTGGGTTAGCTTTCAAACTCCGCTGCTCTGCCCGGTCCTTTAATATACTTTTGGCCGGTCGCACTGAACTAAAATCCTTAAGTTGTACCCGGTGTTATCATGAGGCTCTTGACTCAGGTCTAGCTAAATGGACAGTGCGGAAAGGCTAAGTCCACGGCGGCGTTGTTGTTAAACCAGGCTGTCGGAGCCGTCATAGACGAGAAGCAGAGCGTCATTTTGGTAATTCAGTCCTCCCTTCAAGCGTTCAATTAGTGAAAACAAACGGATTCGTAAGAGTGTGTTTTCGTTTGTTTATAAGGGAGAATTATTTGCTGTTTATTTGTGTAGCCACCACTGCACTGTGAACGTGTCATGAACTGAAATGAAGAGATTTACAACCACAGAAAGCCCGTTGATGCCATACTATGCCAGCTTGTATTGCCTATTTTTTATTTTTAGCTGTGCAAATCAGTTTTTATTGCTACTTTATATGTTGTATAATTATGATAATAATTTAGTAATAATAGTTGTAATCTTATAGTAATCTTAGTAATCTTATATTTGAGCAAATGTCTGAGAAATATATTTGAGCAAATGTCTGAGAAAATAATATAGCCTGCTTATTATTCAATTCAAAGATACTTTATTGATCCAGTCACTGAAGTGCTTGCAGCCACCAGAGCAGCGCTCCAAGTCACATAATAGTAGTAGTTGTAATAATAATAATAAAAAGTATTAGTAATCTTCTCCTGTTCATGGTTTCTTCCTGCCCAGAGGTGTGAGAAAGATGCCACCAAAAAGAAAATCCAATCAGCAGACTCTGGAAGGCTTCTTAAAGAAGAAAAGTGGTCAGTTTAAGTGCTTCAGAGTAGTACTAAGATTCTGTATTCATCCTAAAAGGGACATTCATTGTTCAAATCAAAACATTTTCAGATTTTTTTTTATTTTAATGGTGGCATTTTAATGTACACCTACAAGTGTTATATTGTTGCTGCTGCAATATTTTGAGTTGGGCATGGACTCTGATCCTGAATGGGAAGATAGTGACACAGTGAAGTTGATTAAAGAGCAGAATGGAGATATCAAACCATTACGTTTATAATTTATGTTGGAAACTTTTTTTACTTAAGAGTATTTTTATTATATCTGTATAAATATTCTGTTGTTTACGACAAAGTTAATAAATGCAGATGAATATCGTGCTGTTACTTACGTTTACATTATATGGTCAACTTTTGAATATAAAGCTATAAAGTTTTTATTTTATATGGTGATATTTCTCCACTGGTAAGAAAAAAAAAAAGAGATTGAAACTGTCCATATCGCCCAGCCCTAAAACTAAGATATAAACTATGATTTTTGCACATTTAAAACTTTGCAATCCGTTAAGTTTTGCTCCTGTGTTTGAATGCATAAAATCCCAAATAATAAATGCTGCTAGAAGTAGTTTCCCTGATACCCGAGCACAACTGTTAGCACATTGAAGCGGTTTTCCAAATTGCAAATAAAACACTGCTAGTTTGGGTGTAACATGACTGAGGCTACGTCCACACTAAGCCGGATTAGGTTATACGGGGAGTTAGGCCGTTTTCACATGTGTGGCCGTACCAGAAAACGGCCAGAGAAAATGCTAATTTTTTCTGTTCACATGGCACGGATCTCTGCCCGTATTGCGATCCAGTCTTTTACTACAAATAAACAGCAGGTGGCGGTATACAAATAAGTCTTAGTTCTCCAACAAACAAGGGAGTGAGAAGTACCGACGTCATAAAACGAGCGACAGCCTAGAATGTAAACAAACTGGTCTACTGGTCAGCTGCTACCTGAAGCCATCTACAGGGTGAGTGTTGTAGTAAACCCGCCGTTTTGTAATCTGCTGTGTTGCTGTGGGATGCTTGAATCGCGTTGTTTTGGTATTTGTATGGTCGCGAGGTGATTCTGTAATTTCGGCCGGCGGTGTCGTCATTTCCGCATGGAGCGCGTCTATTGTCTTGAGTACGGCCAGAGTACGGGTTGTGTTCACATGGTACGTGGCCGCTCGTACCTGGACTCGGATACTACCTCCAAGGCAGGTCTCTCTGGCCGTATTCTGGCACGGTACAGTCTGTGTTCACATGGTACGAAATAAGTGGATTTTGACCAAATACCGTACCCGAGTACGGACTCCCGTACCATGTGAAAGCGCCCTTAGACGCCTAATGTTATCCACTCAACACGAGCATTTACGCCCCGTTTAAGATCCGTTTAAGTTCCCATGATTGCGCAATCCCATACCGACCTGTGCAAATACTGGGCATGCGCGAAAAGACGCGTATAATCTACGTGACGCCAGCGCCTACATAATATTTACAAGAAGCTCTACAGCACAGTACATATCTGCTTGTCCCGTTAACCGGAGAAAACAATAGCTGCTCAGAAGAAGAGAGAGTTTTTGGTGTGGACAGACGACGAGATCGATTTATTACTGTTCGCTGTTGTCTTTGTCTATAGTGTCGTATTGTTATTGACGCAGCATTCATTGACGCCACTTCCTTTCATTATCCGGGGAAGCTGTCCACACTGGCTCGTTTAGCCGTTAAATTAAGATTTACACGGCTCTCTTACCCGGCTAATAGTTATCCGGCCACAGACCTTAAACGACGCCGGGTTAGTGTAGGCGATAGGGGGGTGTAGACTAAATAATTATACGTTTAAGGCATTACCCGGCTTAGTGTGGACGTGGCCTAAGATAAACAGCAAGACACAACTGAAGTGAGAAAGTTTCAATAGCCCAATAACATCCAGTCATTAGCATAGCAACGGGCTGTCTGGTCATTGTTCCTACGAGGAGGGTTCACACCTCCCCTCATTGCATAGGGAGGGGGGGAGAATGAGGCTGACCCTCTTTCTAGGTAAAACTAGTAGGTAAATAATATTAAACTAGCTAATGAAGCAGCAATAACCTCAAGAACAATTTCTGAAAAAATAGAGGAACAAATATTCTTCCAACATTGACAGCAAAATTCTAAAAGACATGCATAAAATGACACAGCAAGTATTTAGGAGAGGCAATAAAAGGAGCAATGAGGACACACATCACAATAAAATATTGCATGGATTCATAAGTCCTTTGAAGCATACTGCACCCAAATTCAAACCCATATATCTACAAAAAATTGTTTAAGTTTAAACCAAACAACCCTGAGCCATACGAGCCATATGTTGCAGCATTAGTTTTCCTTCCCTATCTGCAGCACACAGCTCGGTGTGGTCACAGAGGATAAAGCCAAGAAGCAACTCAGGATGAAAACTGCAATCTCAGCCTCTGTTTTGCCCCTGAATCAACAAACTAAATTTAAGGTCATTTAAACCTAAAGTCAAACAAGAAAGAGTTGTAATGCTTTGTTCCTTAGTCAAAATAAACAGTAAACCAGACCGAGCCGGGTCTGGAAATGTTACCGTTTCACACTTCACAGGTAAAACTCCTTGGCTCTCCCAGATGTACTGCTACCTCAAAGCTTGAGCTAGAAGCACTTTACCTCGACAGAGTCCAGCCCCCTTTGTGAAAGCACAACAACTTCCCATCAACCTTGGAGGATGTGATGCAATGCAACCCCCTCCCTATCGCTTTGATTTGCAGACAAGAATGCAGATCAGATGCTCAGACTAATTAAAACGTTCTCCTACCTGAGTCGGAATCTTTCTGGTCTCCATTTGCTCCGGCAGTGAAGGGTAGCTTCCTTTTAGGGGCCTTTTCTTTCATCTCTTTGACCCCATCGCTGCGATCCAATTTTGGAGTTTTATTTGTCAACACTTTATCCTGCAAAAGAGACAAAAAAACAGAGACTAAGACTATTTTAAACAATACAGCGCGCACATGAACAGATGATGTAAAGGAAAGGTGATATAACTTCTACATATCTGTTGAGATTAAAACAACATAAACCCCAGCGGTCTGTGTGTTCTGTACCCTACTTAATTTTGGAGCCTTTTCCAGCCACGACTTTTCCAACATCTGGGAGGTTTTTAAACAATTTTTCCATGAAGTTCTCTCGATCACCTCACCACAGTCTGTCTCTCTCACACACAACACACAAACCCCAATAGGGATAAGAGGCCAAGCTGACGCCTGTTCCATCCTGTGGCCTAAGGCTGCTGGAAACAATCACAGGACCAAAGTGATCTGCTTTTAACAGATGTAGATGCCTTCATGTTCTTCCAACCTGTGTGATTGCTGGGTTGTGATCAAATATTTACCATGACAAGGTTTTAATAGTTTGGATTAAAAAAAGTAATAGGGAGGATAAGAAAATTTGTGGTTAAACGTCTATTCTTGAGTAATTACTATATCTGTTAAATAGTCCTAATTAAGCAGGTATGGTACAAAGTAGGGCTGGGTATCGATTATTACGATCCAGTTTGATATAGATATGAGTCAGTGCTAATAAAAAAGTCTTTTTGAGCTGTTATCTTACTTATATGCCAGCAATTCAATGAGTTAACACAAGGTGAGTAACAGTTTACCAGAAAAAAATTATATTAACACTTTCAGAACAAAGCCTTAAAACGGCTGTCTTGATATTTAATTCCCATTTTAGCTGTAAAAAAGGGCAAACTATGTTAAACAAACCGATTTTTGAACTTGTGATCGATTCAAATTTTTAGAATTTTTCTAAGAATCAATTCAAAAATTATTATTTTTTTTTTTCAACACAGCCCTAGTACAAAGTGAAGTGTGAAAGGGTGAATTTAAACTTGACTGATATGAAACATTTTAGAAGCTTGTATTAAAAATGCTCATCACCAGGCTGCTTCCTGGTGATGTGAAAGAGGATGTATTCAGCAAGCACAAATACACCGAACTCAACCCTGGTGTACAACTTCTCATTTTCTTTCCAACTCAACGCCAAGTCTGCATATTTCCCCTAACCAATAATTTGCATTAAACGAAGCTAGCTCTGTGGAGGCAGAAAAAAATTGGGCTCTGATCTGCCGCTGATGTCACTTTGACTCTGACACAAAGGTAGCCGCAAAGCTGAATCAGTTGTTTGTATGAGTAAATAGGAAGAAGACACATGCAGCGCACCTCTCACGCCAGTGATATAGCAGTCACCGACCTGATTCCAAAACACTATCTAGTTATGTGAGAGCCTCACATGTGCTCAACAGCTTCTGCTTCGTCTGGTTTTTGAGTTACCAAAAGGGAAACTGTGGTTGCCTATTGAAGATGGCCGGTGTTGTTTTCTTTTTCTTTTTAGGCAGAAAGCAGTTGTGGCTGATTTTTGTTGAATGTCACAAGATTAGCTCCAGCAATAGTATTTTTCAACTATTGCACAATCTTCATGGGTGATATTTCACTTGCTATTTGAAACCGCTGCTGCCTGATAATTATGTTTAAAATGCTTTTTTAATTTAAGCCCAAAAGTGTTGCGCACATGTAAAAAACCACTATGCAGGTTAGCATTTTAGCTATGTAGACTTAATTTCAACGTGCAAATGCCAAAAATATAGATTATATGCTGTGCATAGATTTTGCTTAGATTTTTTCCTATTCATTTTGTCAAAAATTCACTTTTTTAGCTTATAGCACTAAGGATGGGTAGCGAAACCCAGTAATAAATTAGCCCCGTGGCTGATTCTGACGGTCCACTCGGACCATTGAGCTTCAGCCTTATCGGTCCTCTTAACGGTAAAATTAAGGTCGTATTTATCTTTTGCGGGCAATAAAAACACAAGCCAAACACTGTATTGTCAGCCCGCTCCCCCTTAAAAAACGCACACTGCGGGGACTGAAGGTGGGAGGAGCGACTGCTGCACTCTTACGAGAAGCTCCGTGCACCAGCAGCTACAGAAACGATCCAAAATTTGGCTTTGTTTTACAAAAATAAAAGCCAACAATGCACGCTGTCACAAATGCAATAAAATCTTTTTGCTTGGAAAGGCCAGAACACAACTAATTTGACCAAACACCATGCTAAAATACATCAAATACAAACAGAGAGATGCACAGTGTTCGACCGCCTGATTGCTGCAGCATTAGGATGCAGCGGTACAGAAAATGGATTGGTCGATCCTATATTGTTGTTCTTAATGTTCTCCGGGCTTATTTTGCACTTTAGCATTTAAAATCTTTCATTTTGGTTCTTAAACTGATAGTGTGGATTTCTAAATGAATTACAAATTTTAAGAATTGTATTAAATTGACCTCCTGGCCTTAAATGTTGATATAAAATAAGTTGTTTTATGAATTATAACATTAGGGGTAAGTCCTGCCTTCCCGTATCTCAGCTGTGGCTCAAAAGCCACGGTGCCGTCAGCCTGAACCAATCAAGTGATGCCAAGGGCTGTCAATCATCACAAACACCGTGTGCTTGTGCTCGTAACTGCGCGCATGCTCAGTTTTCTGTTTACACGGAGCCTCCGAATCAAGCCTCCACCATTAGTCCCGAGCGCAGCCATGGATCAACACTCAGCTCAAGAGCAAAAGATACCGATGTCAAACCAAAAAAATCATCCTGACCTCCATAACTCCATTGTTGTTTCTCTCTCTCCTCCGCACGTCTTGGCCCATTGACCTGGCGCATGCACGGAAAAGTAGGCACGGCTTCAGGACCAATCAGAAAGGGAGGGCAAATCATGTCCCCCTCTCTCTTTTTTCTTACAAAGTCCACACTATCACTTTAACTGCATTGTTTTATTGGGAAGTTATGTTTGTATATTTTTTTTATACATACATTTTTTCAAAAATATATATAGCATTTTTTGTTTTTGATATATAAAAGTTGTTTATATAGTGTTTTTATTAAGTTATTCATTTTGTACTTTTAATTTTGTAGTTATTTTCTATGCTTTGTTGTTCCAGTTTTTGAAAAATAAAACTATCATAGTTCATTATTTGTCTTTTTACCTTTTGTTTTAGAAGAAGAACCAATGAGGATACAGATAAAGTACTGGATCGATAAGGAGCATCGTTAAGAGCAGTAGTATCGATAAATCCTTAACGATACCCATCACAATATAGCACTGGTGCTACAGAGGTTGTTGGTTTTGTAGCACAGATAAAAAAAGTTGTAGCACCAACACAAAGTGTGTTTTACAATCTCTAAAAACAAACTGTTGTATTCTGTTGTGTTATACATTATATGCAGTACATATAACAGAATAATTAATTAATTGTTCCACACTGGGGAAATTCAGACAAAAGCAGCAAAGAGACACATTAACACAAAGATAAACACTTTAAATATACAAACTGAATTAGGAATAGCAGTGTACAATAAGGACTAAATTACAACACTAAAATACTGTGATAAAAAAAGGATATTACAGTTCAAGAAATGCTCAGCTGAGCGGGCTCATTTAAAAATATTTACAAAATTTCTATCTATGTATTACAGAACAGGCTATTTATTAAAGGGCACAAGTAAAAAAACAACAGCGATGTGTAATATTGGACAACCCTTAGCATCGCCTTTGTGATACTATCATTCAACAATAGAGTGTCTTCAGTCAGAGGAATCCTCAGTTTTGCCTTAACACAGACTGCTACAGCAGATCCTTCCTGCCCACAGTCATTAGTGTTTACAACAACTCCATGAAGAAATTTGAATGGAGCAACTAGACTTAATATTTCTTTGGGATGAATAAAGTATTTCTCAATTTAATTTAAGTGAATAGCAGCGGAAATTTGCACGAAATCTGGGCGATATGGGGTCAAATCAATATCAACACATATTGAGCAGTTCACCTCGATAATAATAAATGATAACTACACACAATTTAACATCTGTCACAGACAAGGTGAAGTCGCTGGGCTGTGAGGGAAATCAGTCTTTGATTTAGTGTGCAGCTGTTTATTTAATTTTAGACAGAACTTGTTTGTGGAGTGCAAATATATATATATATATATATATATATATATATATATATATATATAGATATACTTTTATTCATTCACATCTAGCAGCGGCTTCGGGCGTGCGCAATTTATCAGCATTCTGGACTCAGCGGAGTATGTGCTCTTAGCAGAGCTGGGGCGTGCAGACGGAGGGAGCTTGCATCCCCGCTGCTCAGTGAGAATGGTGCAGTGCTTAACGCCAGTCTTTCCTAAGGTCTCCAATAAGGGCATAAAAAGTCACCAGATTTGTCGCTGGTCCTTTTTTGTGAAAGAGTCGTTACACGGATCTAAACAGTCGTTAAAGATAGCGACACAGTTCCCTTCTTGCTTCAGCCTGAACGGATTGAAGTCACATGACTGTATGTAGTGATCATGTAGTGACTACAGCCAGTATGTAGCGTTGAGAAACCGCTGCTTCATCTGTCAAAATGGGCTCAAGTTTTCCGCCTCCAGTGTGTCGAGCACATTACAGTAAAAAACAAAAACATGCAGCTATGAAGAACATTTATCGCACAGTTAGTTTTTTTCAAGGCACGTGCAACATATATGTCGCGTTGTACAGCCCTGAGAACATATCAAATTGCTATCCTTAGTGCCGAATAAGTGTTTGCAACATCACAATCACAAGAGCATTTGGATCTAATTTTTGATTGGATATCATATTTCAAAAGCCAAGCATTCACATACTGTCACTAATATATATTTGTCCAGTTGGTTTCAAACAATATGACTATTTCAGTGAGAGGCTAAGGGTCAGGAACAGGTTGTAGCAATGAAAATGCAGAGTTAAGACAGTGCGGGTTAACTGTAATCAATATAGTCATCCTAAAATTTAACAATGGCACCAAAACTACATGTGTGATATCAGACCGCGCTACTACAGAACTCCTGCTGCTGCAGCTATTGAAATCTAACTTTAATTTGATTTCTACCAAAAGCCTTTGGTTTCTGCTTGCTAGGGCAGCCTGAAGGAGCTGAGCTGACCCATCAGAACATACCATACTGTACTATGTGAGAGGGGTGTAGCCTCTTCTGCTTTTGTTTTGAAAGGAAATACACAAACGTGCAGAAGCAATTAGCACTTTCCAGGCTGTCCTAGGAAGTTTAAATTACCTTTAATCAGAGAGACCCTTTAAATGTACCATTTGCTGCAAAGTTCATAAAATAATTGTTTAATTAATATTGCATTACTAAAAATATTTAGGAGATGGACTACTTAACAAATAAACTATATAAGACTTTCACTAAAAAGGGAATTTCAAGTCCAAATTAAACCCTTACTATTTTTGGGAAATGGCCAAAAAGCCTACAAACTTCTGTAGATATTTTGTTAAATGGTGAAGATATCTTTGTTCAAGAGGTTTAGGATAAGGATGCAGTTTAAAGACACACAAACATGCTCAATTCAGCTTAATTTCCTGTCCTACCTTCTCTTCTCATTCATCTTCAACCCAGTGGAGTGTAATTTCTATTATGTGTCAACTCTTTAAACCCCTCCCACTGCCCTGCCCCAGTCATAAGACCATGACGTCATGGTACAGTAGAGACAAACACTGTCTGCTGTAGTGAACTAATCTCTCAGCCTACTCTCTGTTGCACAGAGGCTTCCGCACCGGGACACGTAATATAAGCAAAAGCATGACAGAGATATCAGAACAAAAGCTGCATGCCATCTAACAGAGGACAGCAACAGACTACATAAACACTTCTGAGAGAAAAAAAAAAAGCCCACACACTTTGTGAATATCTATTTTGTTTAATTAAATTTTAAAAGATTTGACAAGAGGACTGTCTTTTGATATTTTCTTCAGATAACAGCCCATTTGGTGGTCTCAGTAGTGACTGCTCTTTTAATCTCAAAATGTTTTTCCCACCCACCCTCTCTCTCTCTCACTCACTCCCTCCCTCCCTCCCTCCCTCCTCTCTCTCCGCGGCAGAGTCTGATGCAATCCTTTGCAGAGGGCTGTAAATCCACGCCTGCATAAGCAATGCCTCTCTTTGCCAGTCAGTGTCGGCAGGTTAACCGTTGATGTAAACCATGACCATCATCGTGCTGTGAAAAACATTTTGTTGATCGGTGAAGTATAGCTCTACCCACGTTCAATTAGAGGGGACGCCATCCTCATGCTAGCTCACATTAAACAGGGAAAGTGTCCAAGTGTATGTGTGAAATCTGCCTGGAATACTTGGATTTCTATGAGAGCACCAAATTAAACCATTCAGGCAGGAAAAGGACGTTAGAGAACTGTGGTAGGATGGATATGGTAACGTCAATGCTAAAAGACGGTTGGCATTACAAATGTTGCCTTTGATTATAGAAAGCATTCTTTCATGCATCACGTGACAGATTAAAATGTGGATGAAGACAAAGATGAAATTACAGATCAAACAGATAAGGTTGACTTTACAAGAGGTTTATGAGTAAACAGACGTACCAAACCAACATGCAGATTTAGATTTTATTTTCAGTGCAAATTACTTTCTTGACGTCTATTTTTACTCCATTACTATACAAATGCTGACAACACACCATCCTACAAACTACCTATGATTTAAATTTTTTAAAACAATACCTGACTATGGTTAAATGTGTCTTGATGCCAACTGAAATAACTTAAAACAGAGAACAAAAAGGATTGAATATTTGGTCAATTCTGCAAGAATGCCTGGCCCAACGTTTTTATTCTCATGTGGTGGCTTCTGCTTCTGCATTCTTGGACAACGAGCCGCAGTTATTTTTGGATGAGGCTGTCTTGGTGCTTTCTGTCTCCTTATGTAATAACACGGGCAGACTTTCTAACAACAGTGGAGACCGTCTTAAAAATATATGGGTTGGCAGATCTAGCGCTAAAATGCACTCGTCATCCCAGGAACGAACCAGCGACTTGCAAAACATCCTTTCTCTACAACAGTCTAAAAAATACAAATTATTATTCAGAAAAACCGAGAAGGAAATCAAAATACAGGTTAATTTAAATTTGGTCAACCAATGTCAATATCCCTTGGCTGGTCGGACATTGGACCCTGTACGTGTTTGGTGACGTGACGCAACATAAGTGGAATAAATCTGGTGATGTGGCCACCTATATGGCACTTAATAGATTAAAAATGTGCATGGGAAGACAAAACCGGGAAAGAATGCAGACAGTGTGGTCAAACTGTAATGGAACTATAATCATGAAATCACTGGCTGCAATTTGGGGTAATGCCCTGGTTATTTCGTGATATTCCTCAAGGGATTTTATGTTGTCAAGTGATATTCAAGATGGGCTTTAATGAACAGATATTTTTATTTTAGATTTCTGCTGACCCAATCTGTGATGAATGCAAAAAATTTTTACATCAAGAGACGATTCGATATCACTTTAAAAAAAGTTTTTCCATACCTTTTTCCCACCCTGCTTTTCCACCATGTCGGTGTTGAGTGGGAAGTGGTCCAGCTGGGGGGTTTTAGAACCCCCACCTTTGGGCATCGTTCAGATCTCCCCACGCCAAGCTTCATTCACGCTGCCATTGCATCGTCATCGACTGTCTGTAAAACAAAAAAAAAAGACAGAAACAAAAGGAAATTGTAAAATGAGGTTAGCATCGGGCTGTGACATGACTATAAACTTGTTTGCACAATGTCAGACATTGTACCCATCACTGATGGGTGGAGTGGGTGGGGTGGGTGCACTTCGTGAGGAATGGCTATGATAGGAAAGCCCCAGAATGGTTTCTGTACAAATCAAGGTGTTAAATCTAAGATTTTGTAGAGCTGTGTTGAAATAATCGAAAAATCGATTCTGAATCGATTCTTATAGAAAGTTCAAAAATCGATTTTATTTTTTAGAATAGTTTGCCCTTTTTAAAGTTGAAATGGGAAGGAAAAGTCCAGACAGCCATTTTAAGTTTTGTGTCTGACAGGGTTAATACAGTTTTCCATGGTGAACTGTATTAACCCAGTGTTAAGTCATTGGATTTCTGGCATATAATTAAGATAACAGTAAGAAAAAAAAAAAAACTTTTAATAGCACTGACCGATATCAATATTGAATTGGATCAGATTGAATCGAATCGAATCCAAATATTGAGAATCTGAATCGAATCGATTCTTGAAATTTGAATCGATTCCCAGCCCTAAGATTTTGTAAAGATCTTTGTAGCATGATTGCCTTTTTAAGACACAAAAATAATAAAAATAACTGAGTTAGTTTGATATTCCATACATAAAGCTAAACTTTTTAAAGAAATTCAGTTAATCAAATATGATTATATGTGCTCAAGATGCTGTTTGTTAGCTCTAGCATCTCCACCTTAGCGGTTTTTGCCCTTAAGACATTTAAGTGAACCATTTACAATCCTTTTCAAAGCCAAACAATGATGAATAAGAGCGTTGCCACGATTAAGATGGCTGAAATGATAATGCATTACATAACGTAAAAGATGATGATCATACACCGCCTGGCAATCAAAACAAACAAAAACAACTAATGTTTCGTTGTACCGCCTTTAGCTTTAATAACGCTGCGCATCTCAAAGATTCTCATTGAGGTTAAGGTCGGGACTCTGTGGTGGCCAATCCATGTGTGAAAATTATGTCTCATGCTCCCAGAACCAATCTTCCACAGTTTGTGCCCGATGAATCCTGACATTTTCATAATGAAATATACCCGTGCCAACAGGGAAGAAAAAACCCACTGATGGAATAACCTGGTCATTCAGTTTATTCAGATAATCAGCTGACCTCATTCTGGGAGCAAATACTGTAGCTGAACCTAGACCTGACCAACTGCAGCAACCCCTGATCATGGTTCTGCCCCCACAGGCTTGTACAGTAGGCACTAGGCATGATGGGTGCATCACTTCATCTGCCTTTCTTCTTACCCTGATGCATCCATCACTCTGGAACAGGGTAAATCTGGACTCGTTAGACCACATAACCTTCTTCCATTGCTCCAGAGTCAAACCTTTATGCTCCCTGGCAAACTGAAGCCTTTTTTTCTGGTTCGCCTTACTGATTAGTGGGTTTCTTACGCCTACACAGCTGTTCAGTCCCAATCCCTTGAGTTCCCTTCAAATTGTGCTTGTGGAAATGCTTTTACTTTCACTATTAAACATAGCCCTGCGTTCTGCTGTTTTTCTTTGATTCGATTTCACCAAACGTTTAAGTGTTAGACAATTGCTATCATTCAAGATTATTTTTCTGGCCACATTTCTTCCTTGAAGACAATTTGTCCCCACTGTCCTTCCACTTTTTAATTAAGCAGTGGACAGTTCTTAACCCAATTTTAGTTTCTGCAATCTCCTTATTGTCCATTCAGACCACAGGCTTTGTCAGCGTCAAGCAACGCTCATAAAGCGACGCATATACACAGAAGATACATTTTTAAGATGAACCTTGCAAAGCTCGTGGACGGGCCTTCCTCTGCTGGATGTTTTAAACACTCGCGGATCGTGGTTGGCTAGGCAGCGTCGACATCGGGCAACGTCACTACAGTAAGTCGCTCTGATTGGTTGCCATGCTGCATCAAGAGTGTTAGGACCGTCAAAAGTTCAACTAGCTAAACTTCAGCGTTGCTAGTGTTATGAGCTTTGAAGCTTGAAATGCAGGAAAAGCTTGAAAAGTTGACGGAGCCAACACTCAAAGCGCTGCAGAGACTGCAACGCTCCTCCAACGGCCTCAACCGTAGACTTAACATGTAATGTGTTGACGCTGACAAAGCCTGCGGTCTGAATGCACCATTAGATATTTCTCTGCTTGATGCATGCCAATGATTTGACCCTTCTCAAACACACAAACATCTATTCCATGACCACAAGATGTGTCTTTCAACATGGTTGTTTATGAAACGAGAAGCACCTCATTGCATTGGATTGTTGGGGTAAAATAACTTCTTGCCAGCTAAAAGATAATCACCCATGCAGTAAATATCCAATAGGAGGCTCGCACGTATCAGTTAAATCTGGGTGGGGACTTTTTTGTTTTGGCCAGGCAGCGTAATGCCCTAAACAAACTAATATAAACCTGTCTCAGCAGCATAACTAAAAGGTTCAGAGAGATAGATGAACATCGCAGACTACATTTACAAGCTGTCAATATTCGGGTTATTGTCAGATGAAGGTCAACATTCGGGTTTCGGAAACATTCAGAATAACTAGTTTACATTCGTGAGCAGAGAGTCACTATGCACCAGACGCATACAAGAAGCATACATGAAGTTCCTCTACTCAAAAAAAACAAGATTCTTAGCAAATAGAAAGTGTGCAGAATGTTCATTTTGATGGGGATATGCCGATATGAGTTTACATGACCAAATATTCGGCTTAGAAAAAGGGTACCTCAGGAATCCTAGTCGGGTTAATAAAAACCAGAGTATGAGCATTTTCGGGTTTCTGCCTGTTTTTAATGGCCGTGCGTGACCGGCTTAAAGCTAATATTCTGTTTTTGAACAGGTTTTAGGATGCATGTAAATGTTGTCACAGTATATAGAACCTGGATTCCTCAGGCGGGAGCAAATTTCTCAAAACAAAACAAAATAAACAAAAGCTAGAATACAAAAACAAAAGAATCAATGGTAAAGGCTATGAAGGAATAAAGAAACCAAATGTTGGAAATCTGAACATATTAAAAGACTTTTAGGGCTTAAAATGGAGATTATTCAAAATATAAATAGACATTTTAGGAACCTACACAATTAATCAGTTGGCCGTCTTTTGAAACAACACACACTAGAGGTGCGACTCTTCACAAGTCTCACGATTCAATGCGATTCAATCAATACATCACGACTATTTCATTTGGGTTGCATTCATGAATAAATAGAAGAGGTCAGATTTTATGATTTTATTAAATAAAAAATTTGTCTGGCTACTGTGATCTCCGAAAAAGTTCTGATAACAGTCTTTGGGACAATGCAAAAGTCCAAAACATTTCAACCATTAGTTTGCATTAGAGAGGATTGAAGAGCATAAGAAAACTTTCCTCATCCAGTGACATGTCAGGCTGTGGTCAAACACAGCAGATGCTAACTAAATCTTTAATAATGGAAAAATGATAATGATTAGCTAACATTTGGGAAATTGAAGGTGTTTGTGCGATCTACATGCTCTGCAGATGCTAACTAAATGTTTGATAATGGAAAAATGATAAGGATTAGCTAACATTTGGGAAGTTGAAGGTTTTTGTACGATCTACATGCTCTGGTTTGATGCCCATGCTACATAAGGACAGCATATATGTCTGGGTTGGAAAACAAATAAATGCTATACAAATAATTGATTATGGTCGGCTTCTGCAGCCATCATTTATGCCCGCATCACTGTATCGATTATCAGATTAATTTAATCAACTCCAATACACACCAATAAAAAAATGAAAGGATACATAAACTGAATGTTAGAATTACAAATGGGCAGGCCATGTGACATGTAGTGTAACCTCATGTTTTTGGATACAAAGCAAACTCAAGACAGCTAAGGAATGTCTTCAGAAACATGACAGGCATGTCTAAACAAAAAGCCAAACAGCCACTTACAGCCACAGCAAGCCAATCCTTGTAATTGTGGGCTTTAGCATGTACCAATTTACAACATACCTACCATTTTCACACAAAATGTTAGACCGCCACATCCACACCAATAATTCTGTCCGCTATGGCCAAGTTTCATGTGGGCAGCTTTAGAAGTGATTAACATTGCTCTTTTATCTGCATCTTCCATGTTTGGAGCAGTAGTGGGAAAACAAGAAAAATTGTGCATTTCTATCTACCTCCTCCCTGCATGCACCTCTGCTTCAGGGGGCCATGAATTACTCATACAGTTGCTCTCTAAATCCTCTTACTCCATAATACATTTTTGTCTCTGCGTCAAAGTGTGGCCGTCTCTGAGCGAGCGAACAGATGAGACCGTGGCAGCGTTATTTTCCCTCTAACTCTGAGCCATCATTATCATCCGTGGCGCCGCTTCCATATCCGTCCCTTCCCCCACCCTGCTCGCTCCACTCTGCTTCATCCTATTGAAGGAACGCTATTTATATCCATCCAGTCAAATCAGTCACTTCTAGAGTCTCAACGAGACAACCGGTTCAGCTAAAGTGGACGACCGATTCGCAGAGAGCCTCTGCCCCCCCCTTCCTCTCTTCATTGTTATTCCCACCGTGTTACTGGTAAGCAATCAGCTTTACGTCCTCCAACCTCCCACATCTCACCACAGCAAACAAAGTGGCAGGAAGGTTGACTACTTTGAGAAATAAACAAACCCTGCAGCAAGACGGACGCTCACCTCAAACTAGGTCAACTGGCCTTCTACAGCAATGAATGCGCGCTATTTTGAGACTACTATGATTGATGGTTATAGCAGCGGAGCATTTCGCTGATTTGCGAAACACAAGAAAATGATGCTTGCAAGCAAGCAGTCGCACAAAGACGCACAGAGAGAAAAACCCTGTTCAAAACCACAGGCATCATTTCCTTTGCAACTCTATCCCAGTCGAGACTTACGAAATATCTGCCTACACCATGTGTCTTTGTGTACACTGTATGTACCCAGGCTGATTTCCTCCACATGTATAGCTCTGTGTATGTGAGTGAGGTGTACAAAAAAAAGCTACAAGGAGCAAGACTTTTCTGCTGCTCCAATTTTTTTTTAATGATTCAAGCTGGATTTATTTTTAGGTCTTCAACTATAACAAGTCTGACGTAAAAAGAACACAAGTTATAAATGTGCCTGCCTCGTTGTCTTGTCTCGCAATGAGTGTTTCTGTTCATGCAGACAATGTAGACCAAAACACCTTCAGCCATTTCCACCAACACTGAGACAGAAAAAAATAAATAAAATATATATATACTTTTAAGATTTTATGTTGCACCATTAGCTTTAATCTGAGTCTTTATGCTGGTAATGTATGCAATGTTATGCTATCAATCTTGTAAAAACTGATGCCAGAAAATTTTTTTTAAGAGAGAGCAAAATAACTTTAAAGTAAAAAGCAACGAATGGGGGCAATATTTTATTTCCTGCTGCAAGCCTGCAAACTACAACTCCAAAAACTCATTGGACACCAACAAGGCTTCATGCATGAATTTGGCCGAATCAGGGAGGCTACCGAGCCGAATGGAGCAAAGCAAGGTGAGCTAGAAAGACGACCTCTTACACAGAAGAGCAGGACCAACCAGTTCGGCTTTAATCCTCCTTTCTCTTCATAGACTAAACAGTTACCTTCTTTTAAGGAACCTTTCTCTCTACACCTTCTCCATCCTCAGTGCCATTCCCCCTCTGTGGTCAGACAGAGGCCAACACTTCAGCATATTGCAGCATTCTCCGTGTACTCTCACAGATGCCCCGGCACACACCACATAAGCCTACTTACGCTGGCATCAAAAATTCACTGCAAGGGTGTCAATGTGGATATGGCTCAAAATCTAAAGCTGGAGTCTGAAGTGGTTTACTGACAAAGCCATTCAAATGGAAAACTAGCCGACCAGAAAATGCAATTCTTTCAGTGAAAAACAAATCTATATTCATTATGAGCAAGGGGAAGAATCAAGCACATTTCCCACGTGTCCACCTCCTTGATGTAAAGTGTCATAAAAATAATGTCAGGGCACACAGCAATCCATCATTTTGGATTTATTCTATCATCACCATGTAGCTGACCACAACTACAGCTTTAATAGGGATGTAGCTATTTTGGTAGTCATTCATTGCTGTTTTACACATCACTGAGCCCCCCTTTGGATGAACGTTGCTAATGTTGGCCTCTCTCAGAAAATACCGTGGAGTATTTTGCCCTTTTTTCTCCTCAGTAACAGGGAACTCCTGCTGAATATTTTAATCCCTCTCGAATGGCTTGTTACTGCTGTAACACGAGCTGCTACTGGCTACTCGACTTTATCAGGAGAAAATTGTTTCAGAGTTGCAGTGACAGAGTAAAGCCTGGCTTATACTTCTCCGTCTGCGTAGCACCATTATCCCCCAACGCAACGGAGTAGCGCACAAGATGCTATAAATTGCAGGTTCAGTTTATCTAATATGGTGTTTTGGTGATTTTGAACACCAGGAGGTGGAGAGAACAATAAAACAGACTGTGCTGTGTTGTTTAAATGCGTTTTTAGAGTATTTGATGAGCTGCACTTCCAGTAAAAGCTTTGCAGCTAAATCCAAACGTACTTTTTCGTCCATTACTCGTTGAGGGGGAATGCGTTTAAACTGAAGTAAATAAACTCTAGTTGACCAGAGACCAACACGGCAATGGTAGGCAGACCTGCCAGAAACCGCCAGCACCCCCTGCTGTCCTGGAGGGATATTGCTTTACAACACTTACACATCAACGGAGAAGTATAAACTAGGCTTAAGGAGTTCTAGCTTTTTAATGTAGATATTGTGGGAGACGAGACTCATAAGTCTATAACGACAAAATGAAGACTCCAGTACTATGAATTATGCTGCATTTATTTCTCTTATTTATACCTGTTTTAAGATTCAACTACAAGAGGACAAACCATGGCATAAAATCATTTCAGAACAAGATCCAGTCAGCAACTACATTCCCTTAAAAAAAATTGTGACAAAAATAAAGAGCTGCCTTTAATATAATCTAATAGACTCTTGTCCACACAACTTTGACATGTAGGCATTCCTGACAGTCCGACTCGTAAAACGCACAATGTTGTCACCGTTTTCTACGGTTCAACCGTTGCACTGTTGGGGGAAAGCCCCATTCACACAGCAGAAAACCTGAGGGCCAATTTTAACAGCAGCAATCATGACTCGACAAAAATAAAGTCAGCTGTGACACACTGCTGATTAATTATGAGGAAGGCAGAGAGGAAAGACGGCAAAGACGAACACAAGCATACAAACTAAGTAGGAGAAGAGAAGGCACAGGGGCCAGGGATGAAACCCAAAGACACTAACCAGACAATGACACTCGCTCATTGTACACACACAAACACAAAGCACACCTCAAATTTTCCACGCTGACAGCTGAACATTACAGCAGCTGCGAACAGGGATGGGCATGTTCCTCGGTCAGTGTTTTTGTGCGCGTACCAACCGACCCTGCTGCATATTGCACAATCAGATACGAGTCAGCAGAGCGCTCACTGGCAGCTGGACGATATATCTGGGTAAGAATGGTGACAATGTTATGCAGGTCAAATGTGTTGCAACACCACTTGGCAGACTTTCATTCTGCCGTGGCTACCCACGCAGCACCATAACATAAAGGAACCAAGCAGACTTTTGAGCGTTTTTAATTTTTATTTAAGAGGCAGTATCCCCCCCCGAAACATAAAAAACTTAATGGCTTCAGGTTACCACGGTATTAAAATAGTACATTATCGTTACGCCCGAAGTGTGTGTTTACCTTCCAGTCTATTGACATGCTATGTAGGAGAACAGCCTATAGACAGAGCGCAGCGGCAGCCATCTCTCCTGTTTAGTGTGCAAATAAAGCCAGCCTGGCTCAGAGGCTGTATCCTGGCAACCACAGCCCAGCTTGGCTGCTCAGACCTTGACCCGTTGACGTTATTATAAAGCTGGGTGATGATGAAGAGACGGACACATCGACGCGTAAAACGCAAACACACACTGCAGGGACGCATTAGCACGAAAAAGAAGTGCCAGAACGAAAAAAATAAGCTGAACTCCTTGGTGCAGAGAGAGCAATGATGATATACAAATCAAGGATGTTGTAGGGATATTGTAAAAGTTCACAAACGCAACAAAGTGCCATTATTCACGTATTTCCTGAAACAGAATACATATGCCAGTAAAATCAGAATGGATAATCTTCCACATATTCTGCCACCTAAACAAAAACCTAAGATATTAATACAAGCATAGGGGGAAGTTGTTGCACACAGCCATCTCAATGTGAAATATATATTGCCATGTGAGTGAGTGGGAGTGGTCCCATTATCTGTTGTACTCTCCGAGTGGAGAGAACCCGAGAGCGACTGAGGAGAGAGATGTGGGGAGGAATTCAATCACTTGTTCTGATTTTCTATTCTAAGCACGTCCACCTCTCCTTACACCTCTCTCCTCCATCCAAAAACAGCTCAGGGCTTGCTGCCTGCCTGCCAGTCTGGTAAATCATGCCGTCTTTGCCAGTGACCTCGCTAAGATAGTGGCAGGTCTGTATATTTATACAGCTCGGCTGCAGGGAATGGCCAGAGACAATCCAGTGCTTTTTGGCGCTTTCCTCTCCAATCCCTGGGCTTCATCGCCGCTGTGACTCATTCTCATTTCTTCCCTCTCGCCTCTCTGAGTACTTCTTTCTCATCTGCCTTTCCCTCTATTTTCAACATCTCTCTCTCTCGTTCTCTCTCACACACAGGCAAAAGCCTGACATTGCCACAGCAACGTGTGAGGACGCACACATGCACATACAAAGAAAGCCTGTTGCCTAGCAACTGAAGGATGAAACAGATGCGGGCCTATCAGAGAAGCTGGCGAGAAAGCTGCGTACAGAAAGAGAGCAAGCCTATTGACCTATTAACAAACATCTCCAACACTGTAAGGAGGAAAGTTGTTTCTCTACATGCGTGCAGCTGCCGTGCAGAACAGTTACGAGGCAAGACGATGTGCAGTTTTAAAAGAAGTCTATGATGAAAAGCCACAAAACAACCGTTTAATCATTGGATGCACCATGTGCTCCAGTTCCGTGCCCTCACTTTGATGTGAGTGGAAACCAATTGTAAGGATTACTACAGCAAAGTCAACCACTGAATGCACCTCCTAAGAGATTGGCTGAAATCACAGAATAAAGCCTCTAGAGGGAGATTTAGAAGCCGCAATTGAAAAACAATGTGTGCATGAACATGGACAGCGTCTTTGTGTTTACTTACTTATTGCTGCGAACACATGAAGCGTTTCACCGGGTTTACATTTCAAGAGAGAATCACTATTCCTTACATAGAAAAGTTGAAACTGATTGGAATGTTTGTATAATTGTATTGAAACTACTTTTGGTGTAAAGTGCCTCGAGATGACATCTGTTGTGAACTGGCGCTATATAAATAAACGTGTATTGAATTGAATTATTGTGTGAATATTCAATCCCGAATAGATTATAATGCTAACTTTTCTACACATCCTGCTTTTACCTGGCTGGACTTCATTTAACTTTAGAAGAGCGTTGGATCTGTCTGGCTGAGCTTTAACAAGGGGTCGAAAAAACGTTCACAAAGGTGCTCCAATAAACCGAACACTTGAGGTCGTTGGGCCCATCGGGGTACACCGAACTCATCATGTTCAAGTTATTTTATATTCAGATTGTTAAAGCGAACACACTGCTTCAGGGTTTCAACAAAGCTCAGTTGGTACCAAGAGGTTTAATGTGTCCCCAGAAAATATTCCTCACACCATTTCATCAACACCACCCTATACTGTTGATACAAAACAGGATACATCCAGGTTTTAATGTTTTTTACCCTAATTTCTGACCCAACCATTTGACCTGCAAGAAAAACAGTAATTCAGCAGACTAGGCAATGGCTTTCCCATTTATTCTTGTCCAAATTTCAACATATACTTGAATTGTAGCCTCAGTTTCCTGTTCTTATCTGACAAAAGAGACAAACTGTTTGGTCTTCTGCTATATGCTGTTCAATGAAGTGCAATAATTGTGAGTAGAATGTGTTTTTTTTCTGTCAAGCAGCCATATCTTCACTCACTTGATACTTTAGCTGAACACAAACACACCAGCAGATCGGCCCTGGCAACCATGCCACATTCAAGACACTTAAAACCCCGTTCTCCATTGTGGTCCCCGGTTGTAGCTTTAACAAGTAGTCTTTACCGAGCCTAGATGCCTCAATTGTGCTAATGCATAATGACAAGTGTATTTATAAATAAGTGTGTGTCGTCACTGCAATATATATTTACAAAGTATTTAAAATACTTATATTGCAACATGTTTGGGGTGTAATTCTCTGTTACATCTCAAACGTCAGCAATTCATGCTTTTTCATACACATTAATATTTAGCCTGTTTCACCCACGCCTCACACAGATGACAGTGTCCACCTTGTCAAAAGGTTACATCATAGCTACACATGAGAAAGAGAGGAGTGAGGAAAATGTGTGTTCATCGTTACTGATGCTACCCAAAATCATCAACAAATATCCTTAAAATTAATCTCTCTATTGCACGATTTCCTAATATTATACAGCCCTAGTAGCAATGCACATTTCCAATAATAAACATAAGAATAATGTCAAGAACATAAATGAAATCTGATATGAAATACACAAATAGGCCTTTAAAAGCGCTTTCCAGAACTAAGCAACACAATTGCTTATGCTACATAGTGGCTGCAGTAATGTAATTAGCATTATATCCTACAAAAAAAATCCCACAAATTCAATTCAAAAATACTTTATTGATCCCAGAGGGAAATTAAGTGTTGTTGTAGCTCATTACTAATTCGTTTTTCAAGGAGTTGTTGTAGACCATGATGGCTGTGGGGAGAAAGGATTTCCAGTAGCGGTCTGTGTTGCAGCGAAACTGAAGAACCCTCCGACTGAAGATACTCTGTTGCTATAGGACAGTCTCATGAAGAGGATGCTCAGGGTTGTCTATAATCTTATTAATTTTATGAAGAATCCTTCTTTCCATCATCATCTCCAGTTGTTCCACAGGTGTTTTCAGAACAGAACCAGCCTTCTTTATCAGGTTGTTGAGCCGTTTTAAGTCTCTGCCTCTGATGCTGCTACCCCAACAGATGATGGATGAAGAGATGACACTGAAACCATGCTTAGAGAATCTACCCGACTTTGGAAGTGGGATTTTCAGAGGTGCATCCATCTCAAAACAACCACCGGAGCATGCTGGACAACCAATAAAGAAGCTAGTTGGGCAGCAAGAGCTTAAACACAGCCATGCAGTTGGTGAGTAACAATTATTATAGCAGCTATTAGAATATATAACCAAAACATCTTCCAATAATTTTCAACATGCTTCTTGTTGCTGAATTAAAGTGAAAAATGCTATATTGATCCCCAAGAAAAATTAAGTCTAGTAGCTCATAATGTTAAAATTTCTTCAAGTTGTTGCAAAGACTGATGTGTGACGTCAGGAAGGCTCTCCTGTAGCAGTCTATGTTACAGCGAAGCCAAAGAAGCTTCTGACTTGTATGATAGTCTCACAAAGAAGATGCTCAGGGTTTTTCATTATTACACACCTCTGTTGCTAGCAGAGTTTTTTTATTTGTCACTTTTTGTAAACTGTCTGTTCTTTAATGCACAAACAGATGCATATTTTGTAATAATCCTACTCAGTTTCAAATTTCTTGAATGTGCCATTTTAAATAATTTCACAGTACTTTAGTGTTGCTATACACTGTTATTACCAATTCTGTTTTCTTAAATTTTATATTTATTTCTATTTTTGTCACTTTGCTGTTATTATGCTTAAATTACCTTAATGTGAGAATATTGGGGAGATTTCTATTCTATAATATTGCTTTATGACAAAATTGCTCACATTTCTCGATGTATATGCACTCACCTATGTATTAAATACATCCACTTTAAAATAAATACAGCTAATATGTTTGAATTTTTACTGAATAAAACCATCTGAATATACTTCGATATTGTGCGTTTATTTTTAAATACTGAGCATTTCTACTATTTGTGAGTTCAAGTAATGAAATGCACTACAGTTGGTTTTCAGAGATTTTTGTGTCAGTGCTACAACTTTATCTGTGCTACAAAATCGGCATCCTCTGTAGCACCAGTGCTATAAGCTAAAAAAGTTAACGTACAGCCCTGCGATGGATTAAAAGATGGGCATTAAAGACAAAACATGAGGCAGGCATTAACACAAGTTGTAACAAAGCAAAACTCAAGTTTATGTTCCAAACTGCCCGAGTACAAATGCAGGCAACATTAGTTAACAGAGGACGCTGCATGCATTTATCACTCTCACATAGCTCACAGTATCCAGCTGTGTTTAAACAAGGAATCTAATTTCATTAAAGTTGACTTTAAAAACGCGTAGCAAATATATGAAGAGGCATTAATAAGTAGATTCTCCAGGGATTCTGTTCATTCACCAATTTACACAGACCATTTATTACAGGTGTGAGCAAGAGGTCGCTAAGCAGATTTCAATCTTAAAAACACGTTTGCAGGAATGATAAGAAGACCAAAACTTGAAATGTGTGCTGCGTCTTATTCTGAGCATTATGCCCTGAAATGAGAATATAAACGGCTGCATTTAGACAGCCTGGATGAGTGCGTTCGTATAACTGCTAAGTGTGCATGGGAGTAAAGTAGTAAAATGTGAGGCACTGTGGCTAGATCCTACATTAATTAAGGATTACGTGAGGAGGTAAAAATAAACGCAGAGCAGAGGGAGCAAGTCTGGATAGATCATGAACAGTGTGAGAGAAAGGCAAGAGAGGAGAGGCTCAGAGGGTGGAGATGACCTTTTCACAGATGAGCATCATTATGTCTCAGAAACACACACACACACAGGATCAGACAGAAGTAGAAACTGCCCATACAGAACGAGCGTCTATTGTTTACCACACTGTACGTCACAAACAAGTCGGATGACATTTTAATCCAAAAACACAGCAGTGCAGATAACTAAAAAAAACATTATTTTTTTATTTATTTGTATTGTGCTTGGGCTGCACGGTGGCGCAGTGGTTAGCGCTGTTGCCTTGCAGCAAGAAGGTCGTGGGTTCGTATCCCAGCCCAGGGTCTTTCTGCATGGAGTTTGCATGTTCTCCCCGTGTATGCGTGGGTTCTCTCCGGGTACTCCGGCTTCCTCCCACAGTCCAAAAACATGCATGATAGGTGAATTGATCACTCTAAATTGTCCCTAGGAATGAATGTGAGTGTGAATGGTTGTCTGTCTCTCTGTGTTGGCCCTGCAACAGACTGGCGTCCTGTTCAGAGTGTACCCTGCCTAACGCCTGATAATTGCTGGGATAGGCTCCAGCTGCCCCGTGACCCTGAATTGGATAAGCGGTTAAGAAGATGGATGGATGGATGGATGTATTGTGCTTAAGATCTTAGCAGGACATGATGCGTTACCGTACATAGAAAGCAAGGATAATACTCTGAATACATGAGAACTAGATTTTGGTCTGCTGTTGACATCTGCACCGATTAACTTCTGCAGACAAACATTTGACTCCCTTTTTATGACATCCTGCTCTATGTAGTTGAAATCTTACTGCATATGTTTAGCTTTTTTGAATAACTGGGTCTTTCAAAATATGATTTGGAAAGCAGTACGGATGGAGAGGAGACAACAATAAGGAGAGATTGTCCCTTGGCATGGGGTCTTCTGAGAAAACAACACAGAAGTAAATACTAAGTGACGTAACCAGCAGCATGGTATGAGGAGGCTATTCACTGCAGGCAACGCCATGTGCCAGTATACAAGATGTCGCCAAAGCCCTGAACCCTAATGATCAGTATATACGTTAAAAACCATCTTTAACCCAAAGAAAAAAATTGATTGATACCATCAGCGCTTTGATACTGTAGCCGGGAACAGTTTAGCCCTGGGTCAGAAAAACCACAAGCCAGCAATGTTGTTCCATAAACAAGGAAACTGCAACAGGTCATCCACTACCTAATGATAGAGTCGTGTAGAAATAGCTTCATAAAAAGGAACACACTACAAGAGTAGCAGTCATAAACAAATATGCAATGTTTTCATCTGAAATTCAATACTTAAAAAGGTTCTTTGCCTAGTGGGAGAATGTGACACATGGAGCTTTAACAAGTGCTAAAACTATTGGTACAAGCTTCGATTTCTCTTCACTTCCAGTTATTACAGCATGTAGTAGAAAAAAAAGCTAAATGCTGAAGCAGACAAATTTCATAAGCACCTTTATACATCATGATACGGCCACAAACAACTCTTCTGACAGACATTCAAGATAAAACCTGACTGGCTCGGCCTAAGAATCCCTCTTCAAGCCCAATAGACGTGGGTGAAGCATAGCTGGGACCGAGCAGAATGTTAATGCTGTCCTGGTGCAGTGGGGTGGAGGGGAGGGAGGGAGGCAGGATCCCAGATGAATTATAAATCACTGGGCAGGGCCGGATGAAGGGATGAAAGGCTTGTTACTGCTGTGCTCTGCAGACAGCTAAGGTGTGGGGCGGTGCCTGCTTAAAGAGGGGGCAGGGAACCAACGCCACCGACGACAGCGTGTCGACATTCTTCATAGGAGTACGCTACTAGTCATCGCTTTCTAATAACATAAACATGTAGATATTTGAGCTGTTTAATGATACATAGGTATATATATATATACAGAAATTAGTGTGTGTGGATTATTTAAAGTCAAACATCATCGTGGGTGCAGAAATTAATCCTCCTTGCATACACCTTACATTTATGCTGGCCAGATCCTTTTAAGTTTCAAATAGATTGACAAAAAAATCATTACATATGGTAAATCTCAAGCAATAGAACAAAACTGTAGGAGTATTCTGAACAAAAACTGTACAACAATCGTTTAGATTTAAAAGCAACTATTTGAGCATTTAAGCCCCTCAAAACAGACAAAGGTTTATCCCAACAACTTGTGCCATCCTGAATGTATTGGTGGTTGCAGAAATATTACTTATGGGGCAAATTATTTACCACAAAAAAGAAACGACAAAAAAATTCACAAACACTTTTCTGCAGCATACAGTTCTGGAAAGCACACCACAAATACGAGGAATACAAAAAATTCCATGTATATACTTGACATGTCTAACACCGTACTGTAGTAAAAGAAATCCTATCACTGTGCTCATTTATCCCTCTCAAAATCTGCACCATGGTCCTTTTGGCATTAATGAAAACCACAGTGTCAAGATGAGCATTTCCATTTTTACAGATAAAAAAAAATAAAAAAAAGACAGTCTTAACCAAAATGACATAGAAAGTAAAAGTAACTTTGAAAATAATTGCAATCACTGAGTGTAACAATATGAACATAATTATTTTTAAATCAAATACTTAATAAAAACATTAATCTATTACAGGAGTTTCTACAGGTAAAGTGCAAGTTGCAGGTTAAATACTTGCTAATATGCATATAAAATAATGTACAAAAATTACCATTTGAAATGTTTAGTGAGGTCATTTTAATTTTTACTATGCATAACCGCAAATACGTTAATTTAAAATTTTAATCATCATGATCTGTGACGTAAGGTGGGGGAGTCATATTGCTGTGTGCTGCTTTCCAAGTTTCTAGTTATCAGATCCTGCGGTTGTGTTGTGATCATTTTTCTTAAAAATGGTAAATTATTGTGTTTGCTGTACAAACACCAGCCTGTTTCCAAAGGAAAAAAACCCAAATAACAGGCAGCATCTTTCATATCTGGCTGCCTGCATTTTACGCAGCTAAACTGCTGCCAACTTGTGCTTTGGCTATAGAAACTCTTGAAATTTATGGCAATTACTTCAGACCAGAGGATTAAAACACCAGCCATGCGACAGAGTTTATACCGAAGCAAAGATCATAGACTCTAACCAGCCAGCGTGCTGCGGTGTTTACAGTTTCATGGGACCGCTGTCCGCAGCTGCTTCTAACAGCAGCCGTCTGGGAGACACGACCGGATCTTTCAGAAGCTCAGCTCTACGCAGACGGGATCTCTGCTTTGTAAGTCTTTTTATCTAATTACTAGATTTGTTGAAAGATTGCAATCAAATATTCGAATCAACGTGATATGCGGGTTTTAAAAGAAAAAGTAAAGGTAACTTGTAGCACCGATGCTAAAGCCTAGTTTATGCTTCTCCGACCGCAAATTTGCACTCAGACGCAGACGTATTGACGGAGACGTTTTCCGTCTATAGTACTCCACTCTTCCACTCCATTCTCTATTGTTTTTTCAGCGTTGCTCAACCAGGACAGCAGGGGGTGTTAAGTTTTCATGGCGTCTCTGGCTACTATCACACAGCGCCGCTTCTGTTTTTTTTCCCAGGCTTGTGAATGCATTTCTTCCTAGGCTTAAGCATTAGCATCGGCTAGCATTGGTATGATTTAGGCTCTAATGCTTCTCCTGCTCTTATCCTCGTCTCTCTGTGTTATCTGGGGCACGTAGGCTCATAGCTGTTTCATTGTAGTTCATCATGTGTTGTTGTAAATGTTTAACATTTAATCCGTGTCAAAGTTGCCATTAAAATTTATAGTTTTCTATCAATCGAGCTGACAGGAGTCCTCTACCTATCTATCACTTCCGGTCTGGCATTCTCACAAAAAACGACTCTAAAAGCGAAAATAATGTATTATATCAGTAAATTGTTCTTTAGAATCTGTTCATATTCAATTTCTCTGAATTATGGTTTAAGGGGGGCTCTAACCTGCAATCCGCACTTTAAGGACACACGGTCGTCTCAAGCGGTTTCGGTAAAGTCAAAGACATTGACGTAGGACTTTAAAACTAAGGTATGTAGCAAAGTCTCACTTTTCTGTGTAAAGTAACAAATTAGTACATCAATAACACCAAATATCAGAGTGATGAAAAGCAAGTTTCAACTATTTAAACATCTATCAGTACTTGTATGCACGTGTCTCCACTACACCGGGCTGATAAGCGACGCTGCTCACTCCTGAGAAGATAGCTATATGCAAAAGTCTCAGCAATTTTCTTTTACAGGACAGTTTTGTATGCAGACACAGCAGCTAAGTGAAGCTGACCAACAGATTACCCCATCAGATAAAAGAACCAGTAACATTACCCTCACGTTCTGATACTGGAAAGACGCCTACAACTACAGCATTTTGCTGTGATGTGCAATGGCCTCTTCTAAGTCCTCATAACACACATTACTCCGTTACAAAGTAAAGAGCTTTCAGCAAAACTCTCAGACCTGGTATTAAAGCTAATTTTAACTGTTAGCATGTAGACATGTCAAATCAATCGCTAAGCGAAGCAGTTCGCCAGTAGGTCAATGTCTCTTTAAATCATGATCAAAACTCAATCACCAGCTGCACAGTTCATATTCATGTTCCTAGTTCTGTCCAGTTTTTTTTGTGAACTTATGTCAATGCAAGCACAAAGGATTAACCCTTAAAACTTCTCAGCAGTAAAACACCCAGTGGCTCGCTTCCAGTGATCAGCCGTTTTCCACACGATTTTACGGTAAACATTAGCACTCTACTCAAACACAAGTACGTGTAACCTACCACAGAAAAACTCAGATTGTTCTTATTTTATGATGGAGTTTCTATAGCCAAAGCAAAAACTCAGTTCGCACTAAAGCAGCCTCAATGTCATGTTTACAGAACAGCATTTTCATGGATAACGTTCCATGAATCACTGCTTAGTTAGTGGTTAGGTCATCAGGTGTAAATAGTGTGTGTGTTTGTGTATTATCAATGCCATATTAAATGTAGCTGCAGTGGTAAAGGAATAGTCCACACACAATAGATTAGATCAGCCTGTTTTTATCATCATCATTATCTTCTGTAACTTTCAAAGTTTCTGTAAACAACTCTAAGAAATCATGTAACATTATTATAGAATCAACCACTCGTGTGAGAGAGCGATTATGTCAACACTAGATTATAATGGACATGTTTCATGATCATTAAGGTAACAGAGTAGCTTGTCAATCTAACAGGACTAAATTGCTACCCATCTTGGTATGTTGAGTGAACATCAAACAAATCTGAACGCGAACCACAGAGAAGTGAACACTTGTGCAGAATGCAAAAGATAAGCAGACAAACTACTCAGGGTGTTGCGGTAAAAAACACATCATGAGACAATCAATCGGATCAATAGATTGGACAGATTCCGATCAGGTTTTAATTACTGGGGGAGAGGTTACAGTAGTAGTCACAAAAGACCCTTGTTCAAAAGAATGAACATGAGCATGTTACCAAAGTTTAGTATATAACAAGTAGGGCTGAACGATTTAGAAAAAGAGCATTCTGACAAAAAGCAAAGTACAAAACTCAACCCTAACGTACAAAATATATATTTTCAGTGCAGACCTGGTCATTTTATGTTATTCCTTAATTAAGTAATTATAATAAAGTACACACAAAAATTAAGTTCAGTTTAATACCTATATTAAAACAGTTTTTTTGTCCCTCCATAAATTAAAGTTTGTAAGAGACATCAATAAATAGCGACACGCATTAATAATTATGTAATTGATAATATATATATATATATATATATATATATATATATATATATATAAGCATTAATTTAAATGGTAGGACTTATATTGGTGCTTTTATATTTCTTTTAAAAGTTTTATAGCCTTTTTGTCAGTACAAAACAGCAATAAAGCTGATTCTGACCCAGTTCAGCTGCTAAAGCTAAACAGCTACTCACATATGGCTAAGTGTCGACGGAGCCCAAAACACTGGAGGCTAGTCCAGAGTGCTGAACCCAGCAGGTTTTCTCTATCACCATTTGTATTTTTGAAAACGTTTTGGACACAGGTTGTTTGTTGTGTTGTGCCCGTCTCAGTGCAACAGGAACAGCAGCACCGCAGCGGGCCGGTTGGGTTCTGCTTGGGTATCGCCATGAAAATCGTGCCGACAGTGCTTTATTCGTTCGTTATTATTATATTTAGTGTTGATGAGCATCTCGGCATGCACCTGCTGGTGAACAACATGAACCTCTTGTCTAGACAATCTCCCCTACCGCTCCTTGCTTTGTCCTCTTTTGCAGTTCAATTCATTTGCTCTCTTTTGTGGCTTGAGAGGAGACTACTGCAGGCTTCCCAGACCATCTCTGAATGTGGTGTAGGTAGGAAAAAACATCCTCAAATCGTTCTGAAAGTTTACACAAGTACTTCTGGTGTGACAGGATCATTCAGGATGGATCTGAGGCCCAGACATCATCTGAGCTGATGCCTCTGAACATGCAAAAACTGGGAATACCTCATATTTTTTAACAACTAGTAAGCGGTAACGGTTGTCTACTGCGTTGGTAGCACACCGTTTCTATTCAAGAGCAAAAAATTTTAAAAAACAAACAAAGCAAAAAACGAAAAAAAAATTAACAACTTGCTCAACCTTTTTTATGACTTTCAAGCCATGGGCAAATTCAACTCCATGACATATCTTTTCTATTCCAACATATAACAATCTTCATAGCCTCAGCATGAAGCCTCCCTATCTCCCATAAAATAACACCTTATTTTAACGTTTGAACTTGGGGTCTGTTTTTCTCTTGCAAGGCTGATTTTAGGTGGAAGAATGTGTCTGTGTGGATTAGATCTTGATTGTCAGAATGTATGGAAAGAACAACAAAGTTGCGCTACCCTGGGGATTTAGCTCTTCCACTGTTCATTAGACATCACTTAATAGAACTGGAGCTGCCACAAAAATGTGGGCAAACAAACACACACAGGCAGGCACCAACATATGCATGCAATTTGGCCAATTAAAGCTTTAACCTGTAGTGCATCGGTGCCCTACCACAGCAGTAACAAACAGGTTTTTATTTGAGAAGAGGGAAGAAGGACGCTTATAAAACAAATCTCTATAAAAGATGAATGACAGTGTGGCGAACACCAGTTTCTTCTCAGTAGGTCGTTTCAAGTATCAACTGCAAGAAAAGCTCTGCTGTGCCCTGAAGCAAACTACAGCACACCTCAACTATTAAACTTAATAGGTTCAATTAAACCAGGTTCAGGAATTTGGATTTTAAATCTGCGTATAGCGATTACACAACAGCCTGATCAGGTTTTAGTGGACAGGGCTGTGAGAAACATTTCCAATATGGTATTTTACAGATTAGCTGAGACCTTCACTGTCTTTAGTTCTGAGAAACACAGTGTGTGTGTGGGAGGCTTTTATACAATCAAGTCACCGGCTGCTGTTGATGAGGATTTGCAAACAAACCATCCTACTCAATTATGAAGGTATCATTGTACACTTGCAACATTTGAGTTTAAATATGAACTTTTAAAGCTGGTTAAGTTTCCTTGACAAAAGTTAAAGCTTTAGTCTCAAATAGCTCGAAGGTTTAACAGTAAATGCATTAAAACCTTTTAGTGTGAACTTCGTATACTGAAACAAATGTGATGGCTTTAATGCAGAAATGCTGAATTTTTCTTTTTCTTTTACATTTATTTATGAATTTTTTTTTATGGTTTTGTGACCATCGTGGCCTTTATTTGAAAGGGAATAGCATAGAAACCGGAAAGAAGTGGGTGAAGGTCCGCGAGAACGGGACTCTGACTCGGGACAACCGCGTTGAGGGATGAGGCCTCTGCACGTGGCGCGCAAGAAATAACCACTATGCCCCAGAAATGATGAATACTTTTGCGTACAATTCACAACACTCTTTTTCATTCTGCGACATTGTAAATTAAAACACAAAACCAACCCAAAACGATACAGCCTAAGCCAGCACAGAGTTAGTGGAGCTTTAAACCTGCAACAAGTCTGCAGTTTTGCAATGTACTGCAGTGTGGTTGGAGAGAGAAAAGTGCAATAATAATAATAATAATAATAATGGGGTATGTGGGTGTGTCTTTGTTGAATCTGTGTCATATGCATGCAAACATGACTGGTGTGAACGAAAAACATGCAAGCTAAATTCAGTCATAGCTGTTTGGGACAGTCAATCAGCTCAAAGATGTTTAAAAAGACTAATTCTAGCTGCAGATATCCGGCCATTCTGTCAAAAAACAACAACAACCCACTAGTTTTAAAAACAATCGTAGGTTAACAGAAAAACACTGTGCATTCCAGCTTGTAAGTTAGGGCAGCTTTATATACGCTGGAATCTCACAGTGAGCTTACAGTCTTGCAGAAATCAAACCACAAGCTGTCAATTTGAACTCAAAACAGTTTTTAATTATTGCATGTGTTTATGTCTATATGCAGCACAATGATGTAGTTTTGAGCTATCTTTGTTTGCAAAAAACAACAACAACAAAAATCACGCAGTTGGGACATCACACAGGAACGTTAAAACTGCCCGCTTAAAAAACGTAAAATTGTTGGGCATTTCGAGAGAAGTGCTTCTCCTCTAACCTTGCCAATATATGGCCGTCTACATCTCCCTATTGATCTGTGTCTCACTACAACTCTGCATCACACCCGGAGTCAAACAATTTGAGTTCTTATTGCAAACAATCGCCAGCAACGCATAACTGGTGGCTTGCTTTCTATTTAGCAACACTAGAACTTACTGTGCAAAGCTCTAAAACATGCTCCTTTGGCTTGTATTATGTGCATAACTACAGTAGCCTGTTCTGCTATGCCGATGGAGCTTTGCTCCCACCTCTGTTTGCAGCGCAGGTAAAAAACAGAACAGAGCAGGTTCTTGGACTTCAGCGACGGGGATATTTTTTAACAGGAGAACAAGTAAAACAAATGTGAGAATATCTCAAAGTAACAAAGACTCCTCAGTTTAATTAATAACCATATTAATGCGTGTCAAACCTGTTGGTTTTTACCCGAAAGTGGCTTTAATTTAGAGTGTCATATTCAAAATTATTATAAAGGTAGTAATGTTTAAATAATATAGTGTGTGTATCTAATTAAAGCTTCGGAGCAGGGGTGTAGCCAGAAAGTTTCTAAAAAGGGCTAAATGGGGGCCCTTGATGATTTTGGGGTATCGCACCAAAATAAAAGGCTGTGATACGAGGAGGCCAGGGGTAAAAGATCGATGTAAACATAATAAATAACTAATTAAACCCATTTCTTGTCTGACTTAATTGATAGTTTATGAAAAATTGTAACTACGCAAGTGATAATCCAGGCATTTTTACAAACTCAGAAGAAAAGGAGCTGCTGCTGAAAGGGTTGAGATTAAAACCACCAGCTAATCAATGACTCTTAGTTTTGACTGATTTATTGACCAAATTGTAATTTACAGCAGCTCTAGAATATAATGGCATGAATCTCCATTTAATAAAAACTATGACCAAATTTAATAAGTAAAATTCTGAAGAACTACATGTTTAGTTAGAAACATTATACATGTTAGACAATACACACTTCCACATACCAACTATTAAATAGGTACAGATCTGGAACACACGAATGCATCGTTTTAAAAACGTGCTTTCTGAAACAATCCAGAGTCTTCCAGATTGGTGGCCGTAGCTCTAAGATTTTAAGGAACACTGCCGGGTAAAAGATGTAAATGTCAGAGGTCACTACAATACTCACTATTAAACACGTACAAATTTGAAGCATGTGAATTCATTACCTGCCGTGCTTCAAAAATGTCGGACATGAGGGTGGGTGTTTTTGCCAACACTGGTTTGCCGTCATGTTTTTTAGCTATAAATTTGCTTTCCATAGGCCTAAAGTACATCAAAAAGCTCATAATGTGACGACAAGAACAGCACTACACTGGTAAAATGATCACGCTATAGATGCAATGTATCGACAAGGGTTTTACTTAATCAGCTGTAAAAGATATTGAGAAATTATGTGAAGATGATATATTTAAAAATATATATACTGATAGGACTACAAAACAGAGGTATTAAACTGCGGTTTTTGCATACATTCGCATCCCCACAACTAAATGTACCAGAAAGTCTAAGTGGGGCTGAAGGAACAGTGGCGCAAACTATACAACATGCATCTTAGCAGCGCTGCTGCAGAGTTGAAACGGTTTTAATCTTCAGGGACATGAAGGGCCTCACAAAAGTCAGGCATTGTGGTAAGATGTCTAAGCAATATCTAGTGGCTTGAAAGAAATGTCACAGATTTCCTGGGCTCACAAATTTGTAGCAGTGATATTACAGTAACCTGGTGAGATTTTGTGTCCCAAAGAGGTTACAAACTACGCAGAGTTTCTGGGCAGTTTTGTTTTTTGTTAAACTTGTTCTGGTTATACTGTTATGATGTAATATAAATGTAAATAATTTAACTCCAATAAAATAAATGGTTGTTTACATCGTCTACAGAATAACACATGTAATTATGGGCAGACAACGATTATCGTTGCTTCCATCATGCTACACGAATAGAACCTCAGCCAATCAAATGGCAGCAATTCATAAAGGCAAACAGACGTGGTGAAGCTGACTCGCTGGCGCACAAACCAGCCATCAGAATGGAGTAGAGAGGACTTACGTGAATTTGATTGGTACTTGGTACCACACCAGTTGGTCTGAATATCTGCAGGGACTTTCACACACAAACTTTGGGGTTCATATATAGTGTTCTTCAAAAAGAGAAATGGTCCTATTGTGTGAATGAAAACGCCTTCTTGACATCAGATGTCAGAAGAGAAGGCTGACTTGACAGAAAGCTAACAGCAGCTTAGCTAACCACACGCTACAAAGATGCTGTGCGGTGTATCTTCTCTGAATGTGCAACATGTCGACCCGTAAAGCAGATGAAACGCAGCAGCAGAAAACCACACCAGGTGCCACTGTCAGCTGAGAACAGGAAACTACACTAACAATACACACAGTTGTTGTTGTTGTTGTTCTTTTTGTTGTTGTCTGACCAAAATCAGACAAAAGACATGAGAGACGTTGCCTGGTCGGATGAGTTTTTATTTCAGCTCTGACATCCAGATGATAAGTCAGCATTGGGGATAAACAGCATGAAAGCAAACATCCATCCTGTCTTATGTTTACAGTTCAGCACTGTGGTGCTGATGGGGGTATAATCCTGGGTGGTACATTTTCTTGGCACACTTGAGGCGCCTTAGTACCAACGGAGCAGTATTGTAAGGCATCAGCTGACCTGGGTATGGTTCCTGCCCATCCCTTAATTACCAGAGTTCCCGTTTTTTGACACGTACTTACAGCAAGATAAAGCTGAAGATGACAATAAGCTCACTGTACTTGAATAATGTCCACAATTGAGCAAATGACATCTTGAGCAACTGTGTGACGCTATTGTGTCAATATGTACCCAAAATGTGAGAAAAAAAAGCTTCCAAGGTCTTGTTGAACTAATGCCACGAAGACCCAAGGTTGTCCTGATATGATTGTCTGAAATGTTAATTTCAATTCAGTTTATTTAGGTAGCGCCAATCCACAACATCTCCACTCAAGGAGCTTTACAAGAAAAGTCATTTCAATTCAGTAAGAGCAATTATTTGGAAACCTTATTTGGAAAAATAAGCAAACAAGCATGTTCTTTCAAAACAGACCATGCCAAAATTAGGCAGGTCATATAGAGGGATCATATTAGCAGAAGGGGGGAAAAAAATGAAAGGAAAAGTAGAAGAGAAAACTATAATAATTTTAGATGCTGCCTGTCTGACTTCTTCAACAGAGCTCTGATTTGAACTAAAACAGTCTGAGACCTTTGGAAGCAGATCTTTTCCTCTTCACTCTAAACCATCCCCTTCCCCCACACTCCCACTCCCAGGCTGGAATTTCCTGTCGGTGACTTAGCGCAAACACCGACTCGCGTTCCGAAACTTACTTTGAAGATTAGAATAGGACGTAGAAAAAAAAAAGGACAACAACATAAACCTGGGATGTTATCACAGCTTACAGCTAGGGTTGCCACAAACAATTATTTTCATAATCGACTCATCGCTAATTATTTTGCCGATCAGTCGACTAATCGCATCATTTTAAAATCTATGTTATTGCAGGAGAAAGCAGCTTCTCTTATTACCTCAAGTGTTATGTAGTATATAAAATAGGGATTTTTAAGAGGATAGCTCATCTAACATTTATGAGCTATATAAAATTTAAACAGCGTAGTGAAATTACCATTAACACTGATAATGTTGCAGCTATTACGTAATACAACAGCCTCTTCAGTCAGGGGCTTCATCAAAACTACAGAATGATCCTTCCTGCCCACAGCCATTTAAAATCTAAAGTCAGAGTAAACATTACATTCTGACAAAAGAAGTATTTTAATGCAATAATAAAAATAATAAGCAGCAGTTTTGTTGTTGTCACACCTGCACCTGGAGGTCCTGTAAGAGAGTTTTCACATGGGACTAGAGAAACCTGCCTTGGAGGTAGCATCGGAGTCTAGGTACGAGTGGATCTGGATTCTGTGAACACAAGCCGTACTCTGGGGGCGTTTTCACATGTGTGGCCGTTCCAGAAAACGGCCAGAGAAAAATGCCAATTTTTTCTGTTCACATGGTGCGGGTCTCTACCCGTAATTGAGTCCAGTGTTTTATATAAAGGACTACATGGAAACAGTAAGTGGTGGTATACAAATAATTCTGTAGCTATCCAACAAACAAGGGAGTGATAGGTACCGACGTCATAAAACGAGCGACGGCCTAGAATGACAACACATCGGTTGACTGGTCAACTGCTACCTGTAGCCATCTACAGGGTGAGTGTCGGAGTAAACCCGTCGTTTTGTAACCTGGTGTGTTGCTGTGAGATGCTTGAACAGCGTTGTTTTAATCTCTTTATGGTCGCGAAGCGATTTGGTAACTTCGGTCGGCGGCGGCGTCACTTCCGTGTGGAGTGTCTTAGGTACGGCCAGAGTACGACTTGTTTTCACATGAACCGTATCCACTTGTACCTGGACTCCGATATTACCTCCAAGGCAGGTCTCTCTGACCGTATCCTGGCACACAGGCTGTGTTCACATGGTACGAAATAAGTGGATATTGACCAAATACGGTAACCAAATATGGATTTGCGACGCATGTGAAAACGCCCTAAGACAATAGAAAGGCTCCATACGGAAGTGATGACACCACCGACCGAAGTTACCGAATCGCCACGTGACCATAAAGAGGTCAAAAAAGCAGCAGCATTCCATTTAAGCTTACATCACCAACGTTAAAAGCCGACGTTAAAATCAAATGAAACCCAAAACCAGACCAAAATAAAACTAAAGTGGTCTGTAAGCATTGCCACACCGTTCTTAAATATTGTAACAACTCAACTAACTTTCGCCTCCAACTAGTTTCATTCACATGCAGATCTACTGCAGCAAAAACAATCCAGCGTGGCTAAGCTGAATGATTCTAAAAAGACACAACTCAGAAAACCCTTTCACTGCAAATATCCTTTAAGATCTTTTTGTGCACAAAAGATAACAGAATGGGTGGCCGTCTACATCTCTAAAGACTTACGCCCGTACAGTGTTGTGAAAATAATTTATGTGTTTGTTACAGTAGATGTTTGTATTCAAGAGATGTACAATATTGTGCAGTATGTTCTACTAAAACTAGGGATGCAATGAAACCACTTTTTTCAACCCACTACGATACCGATACTTGGATCAGAGTGCTTGCTGATACAGAGTACCAATACCAATAGTACTACCACACCAAAAAGAAATAAATTAATTGTATGGCAGGTTTTATTTTATTTTATTTTTGTTACAAAAAATGAGGGCTAATTAGATAAAACATAAAATATCAATAAAAATGACCAAAAAATTTAAGTTTAAGTAAAAAGTTAACATTTTCTGTGAGATTATTGCAGAGTTTCCACATTTTAAGCATCAGTTCATGGTATCGGTTAACTTTAACCAATACCGATACAAGCACATTAGACTGTATCTGGGCTGATACCAGCTACCACTATCGGTGAGTCCCTAAATTAAATGACGACAGGAAACATGCTGGAGTCAATTTGTTCTTAAACATTGGTTATACTGCACATGTTTTTTGAGAAATATACTCAGGTACTAAATTAGCTGTGCATTTACTTATTGAATCAATATCGAAGCAAATAAATCAGAAGTGAAACAAAACTGAATTGAACTAAGGCCTCAAGAATTGAAATCAAATCAAATTGGGAAATTCCTAACAATACCAAGCCGAATCAATGAGATTGGAAGTTTTAAAGTGACAGCTATGTTTAATGTAAATACTGCCATTAGTATTTCTGTACAGATGTGCTGGGAACTAGTACCAATTTCAGATCAGATCTAAGAGAGTAGCTGGACTGTTTGTGTGAAAAAAGTAAGAAAGAGGCGGTACAAGAGGGTTGATACGCAGCCCAGAACCCGACTAGCTTAGGTTTCCTCCACAAAGCCTCCATTTTACCATGGCACCCCCCCTCCTCCTCATGTTGCAAGCAGATGCACAACCCGTCTCAGCGTCTTGCCCTATTGTGCTCGACGGGCATTCACATTCTGCCCTCAAAATCTCCTTCAATGGAATGGCATAAAGCGGCCAGAATCAGTTCACTACCATTAAACCGTCAGTGACCTCAACCGTCAGTATATCTAGTGGATGATGTAATGAAGCAGTGTTCATGGAGAATTATAGGGGGAGCGAGTTGCAAAGCATCGTTTGGATTCCCCTCACCCCCTCCTTCTGTTTTTGTTCGGTTGAGTGACTCATCAAAAAAGCCCCTGTGAACTCTTTTTCTCGCCATCCAGGGCCAGTATAAAAGGAGCCCTGGAAAGAGGAGGACAAAGGACATACATGTGACATTCTAAGGACTTTTGAGAACTAGGTCAGGAGTGTGAGCCGAACCTCGAAGGCTAGCTCTTACTACTAATAGCCGACGACAGAACGGGGCTTCTGGCATGTCTTCTATACCTGCTAAATTCACACAGACGTACAAGCTGCTGTTGTTTACAGAGGTAACATGACTAAGTATGATGTGTGAACCCTGCAAACGTAATTTACCAAAAAACTTTGACACCAAGGACTGCAAATTGTCTAGCTAGAGAAGCATTCCGGTGCTGATATCCTACGTCACGTGTGCAAAAGGAAGAGAGGACAGGGCTTCAGTTTGCATGGACAAAGAAAAGCTGCAGTCCACAGGTATGGGACTAGAGAACGAGGACAAGCAGGAACCAACAGCTAATGCGCAGTGACCAGCAACTGACCCAGCTCCTGGTCATACAATACTTCCCCTATCAAAACTTAAAAGATAATAAGATAAAGACTCATTTGGAAGGGGCATAGATAATTTAATAAGCAACAAAAAGACATCAAATATACAAGGAAAGTAGAGACAAGACAAAGTTAAACTATAAGAAACTCCCAACTAAAACCTGGATCAGGGCCTAAGCATTTTTTTTCTGACGCAATACGAAATCTGCTTGCCGCAGCTGTTGGATTCAGCATCTAGGTCAGAGTGAATGCTGTGTACCGGTGAGAGGAAAGGCAAGCAGGACTGGGGGTTTGTGACGTTTTTCTTATGAACAGCGGCAACTACCTCCAACAGAGAAACACAAAAAAAACCCAGGAAAAAACAGACACTTTTTATATTGTAAATTGAAGACTAAAAGAGTATTTCAAAAGAATGGCAATCTGCAGCTCCCTTCCCAGCACATGATGACATTTGTGTTACACAACGCTGAACGTGAGAGGGCTAAAGACAGAGCAACGGCGCGGGGTTCCAGCTTTTGAAGCATAAAGAAGTGAGTCATGATGACCTACATAGGCTGTGAGGAGAGAGAGACACAGAGAGATAGAAGGAGAGAGAGAGAGAGAAGGAGAGAAGGGGGTTGGGGAGGATGGAGAGATTCCTTCTACATATCAAAGTGTTTACTTGGCTCTGAGTGCACCTTCGCTTGGGGGGGGAGGGTAGGAACAAAAGCCACGCGCAGGGTTTTCAGGTGGGGAGTGGATAACGCAAAAGAAGGAAAAGAAAATGAAGGGGAAAAAATGGAGACAGGAAGTAAAATAAAACGGTTTCCGTCATTGTTTTTATCCATGCATTTCTGCGCTTCTTTTATCTACAGCAGGAGAAGCCAGAGGTCCACATAGGAACCAAATCCAAAACCAAAAGCACAGATTCTAAGATGAACAGAGAAACGGGTTCATGCCGGGACATCGTTCCAATTTTACGTGGTCTAAACAGATAACAACGCTCAGCAACCTTGTGGGTTGTGCTCACTCAGGTTTTTAGGCACAGTCTTATGAGAAACGAACACCGTGACCCGGTTGAAGGAGGGCAGTCTTTTATGATACTTCATCTGAAATTCACTACAGTAATAAGAGGACCGGCACCATTCCTGGCTGATCAATAAGCACTGCGGAGAGATCCAGTTCCTTTTGAAGCCGAGCCTTGGATCTGGTTTCCCAATCATTCCCACCGCTGCTGCTGCACCTCCTCCTCCTTTGTCCCTCCCACAGGTCTTCCGATACAATGGAGCAGTTTTCACACTGCATGAGGGCTTGAGCAGGGTCAGCCTGCTCGGGAGAGGAGAGGAGAGGAGAGGGGGAGCGGCCGTTTTTTCGTGGGGAAGCACAGAAGGAAAGCAAAGGAGAACAAGGAAAAGCGGTAACAAAGAGGGCGAAAGCAACAACCCCGGAAATAGGACCGGTTCAAAGCATAACCATACGGGATTCTGAAGCTAAACTCGTAGTGGTTTTCAGCTAAAAAAAAATCAGCTTATACACCGACTTAACCTACTTCTGAATATGTAATATTAAACAACGGCTTGTGGGTATGTTTGATAATAAATCTATATCAGATTTTCACTTTAACGTTTTCTAGAGATTCAAAGATGTTGATGCCAAGAGAAAAGGTGACTCTTCCTTCCCGTTTCGTTCCCCGTTTTGTGCTGCATCATCATTATTAAAAGCGGCCATGGGAGCTCTGCCAAAGAGCTGTAAGTCTGCCATCCACAAGAGGACGGCTGCAACAAAAACAACCAGCTACATCATCTCTCTGTGTCCCTGTTCTGTCCACTAGGTCACAGATGTGCTGGGGGGGGGGGGAATGGACACAAACAAAACCTACAAGTATAATCGTCTAAATTGGAAACAATGGCGTTATATTACAATGCAAGGATGGCAGACTTTGTTTGGGTTTTACTGAGCACTCTGATGAGTTTATAATGTGGTCAGAAGGTAGGCAAGGGTTGATGAGGTTAGAGAAGAGGATAAATGGGAGAGGTAGATGGGGGAGGGGATGGAAAGAGGTCGGGAGACGCACTCAAAAGGACTCGTGAATTATTGATGAGAGCCAGAAGGATGGCCCTTGGTCCTAACGTGCACGCACACACAAACGCACAGTTGGTGCACACAAGCATATTCCAGAGAGAATGGATCCCGTTACACATTACATCAGCTGTGCTGCTTCCATCGAGCTTTTATCTTCCAGCCACCGCCTACAACTCCAACCTCAGTTTATGCTGCCTAGTCTTATGTACCCTCTACCTTCTCCGTTCCACCGATTCTGTTAGATGGTAAAAGGCTTATTAGCATCCTGACATGAACTGCAGCACGGCTTGTGAAAACAGAAACTAAAAAGCACCCTTCCAGTTGCTCATAAGCAGACTAAACTTGTGCTGAGAGCTAAGATGCTCACTTTGGAATGTGCTAACCACAAGATCCGAGTTCATGTAGAGGCTAGGAGCCACGCAGAGTCCCCCCACAACAAATCTGTGTGCACACCATGCACAACACAATGCTGGTGGACAAGCTCATTCCCCACAGACACGGAAAAAAAGGGGGGGGGGGGGATGTTGGACTGAACCAATCTGAGAGTCACACCTACTCCCAGCTTAGAGGGTGTTAAATCAAAGAATGAGTGTCACAGAGAGGGCAGGAAATGTATTATCTGAGATCAGGGAGTGAGAACGACATAAAGCTATAAAGTACTGAGAACGGAGAAAAATAAATGGAGAGCAACTTACTATGGTATAAATTGGGGCAGGCTCTTTTGTGTTAGAACAGCAGCAGTTCTTTTTTAAAGCATATGGTCGGTATATTAAGCCCCATCCTGTAAGGTTCTTAGCAATCAGCTCCGTGTTTCACCAGATCTCATCCACAGAGGTACAAACCCCTGCACCTTTTCATACAAGTCACAGATGGGGATAAATCTACTCTATAAACTTCATATAGGTGTGTATCCCAACCTTTCTGGAATACAAAAAACAAAAACAATGAAAAAGCGCCACATAGAAAAATTATTTTACTAAGGATATTTCAGGAAAATCTGTTGAAACTCTCCGTTGAACTGATCAGTTCTGCAATTGTAAAACTTCCATTTTATTTTGATACAGAAAAATGTGTGTGATGGGTTTAGATGGTCTTTCTACCCGTAACACTGCTGCACAAGCCAGTATTCTGTGGTTAAAAATACGTGTATGTAAGTAGAGCAGAGCACGCTCAACCGAGAGGAGCAAAGCTGGATTGCACACAGAGCTGCCAGGCTTTTCTTTGGTGGTGTTGTTGCCTGTAGAGCGTCGGTCAGCCCCTCCCCCACCCTCCTGTCTTTCTGCTCTTTCTTTCCCCTCCCCCTCCCTGACTGCAGCAGGCAGGCAGACCAGATGGTATCCTAGCAAGCAGAATGACCCTGGTGTTCCTGCCCCTTGTTTTGATCCTGCAGCCCTGATTGTCCAACCCTAATCCAACACTAGTCAGAGCTGCCGGGCTGCTGCCAGCCCTTTATTAAGCACCTAATGGCTTTTCATTTTAGCTGAGTTGCTAGCTAGACCATCAACCTACACATAGTGCCTCTATGCTGTCACACAGCTCCTCTCAAACCCTACTCTCCTCAACTCGCCAGGTTGCTCTGTACCAGCCGGCTGCTAGCTTGTTTATCGCAACTTCGCTTTCGGGAGCTGTTGTACGAAAAAGTCCCGCAAGTTCATCGCTCTGCCTCTCTAGTTTGCTTTGAACCGATGCTAGATGTGTATGAGCAATCATCATCAGACTGTGGGGAAAAAAATTTGAGATTCGTCATGAGTTTTAGTTTAACAGAACAAAGTATGTATGGCAAATAATGGAGCTTAGCTCACGGGAGGTGGATTACACCGCTATTGTCATTCTGAATCAAGAGACAAATCAAAACTATGCAGAAGTCAGAACAATAACTCTATTATAATGGCTGGAAAACAAAAACTAAACGACAATAACGAGAACCATTAATTTTCCTCAGCTATCATTTTGATGGCTATTATACCACAACAGTTAAGATGAAGAATCTATATAAACAAGTTTGTGAAAGACTGCAACAACATCCGACAGCCTGTTATAGGGTATTCCCATTTATAAACAGATACAAAGGAAGAGGATGTATAAAAGACAAACATAGAACTAAAGCTTAGTGACATCCCCAAAAGGATTTGTGATCCTTAATCCCAGTGACGCCTGGCCCAAAATTTCCTTAAAGTTAACACAAGCAATCCCATCTATAGCTTAAAAACTTGGCAGCTATACAATGCGACAGAATAACTCTACATTTCATCAGTATTAGCACTCACTCACCAATGCAGAACTGGATGTTACCATCTCTCTCCTACCGTTCCTTTTCTTAACAGTGAAATGTGATTATTTCAGTAGTTTGGTCTCTGTTGTGACAATGTGTCACTGAAAACCAAAGTTTTGTATTGAAATGTATATGACTCCAAAAATATGTTTAGAATCTTAAAACAAAACACCCTAAGTACTTACTATTCTTATTTTATCCTCTTTTTTTTTAAATTAATTTGTTAATACAACATTTCAAAGCAGTTCCAGTTACCTTGCAAAGGAGAAAATAACAAACCTGTTCAGTTCAAACTCTGTGTACCAAACCCAGACGTGACAAAAATCAAATTTCCCTCATCACAGAACATAGGAGCTGAGTTATGTCAGGGACTCACCTATACCAGTCACGGAAAAAAAAAAGCTTTGCCCCAGGTTCAATGCCAGGGATTGGTTTGGGACATCCATATCAAAAGTCCACCAAGTTTATGACGTATTCCTGACTTTTTCCTCTTATGGAAATACATTCAGATTATGTTCAGGGTAACTGACGTCAACATTTTCTTTTTGTCATATAAACAAACAAGTTTACACCTACATTCTATATGTAAATCAACTTTTCAGTTTTTACATCTCATGATATGCCAAATTATGAACAGATTACAAAGCAAACCCAACTCTGGGACAGCAGTTGGCTAGGGAATCCCATAAAAACATAATAATCAAAAAAAATCTAGGCTTTACTTGCCCAAAAGCACTCGCTCATTTTTGCTTCCTCTTTCCTTCACTTTCAATCTTGCAGAACAAAACTCAAAGACTGTGACTGAGGATTTCACTGTGTGTTGCCTAGAAACCTAGAGAAGAAAGACACTACTAACATACACAAGGGAGAAAAGCAGAAATGTTAAAAGCAAGAGAATCTTCACGTAATTACAGTGTTTTCTATTTTATTGAGATACTAACAAGGATTAAACTATAGGTTAAGATAGAAAAAAAAAACTAAAATAATTACTATTTTCTAAATATCTAGGTTTCTGTTATAAGTTCTGTAAAAAACTATTGCTATTTGGCCTATATGGCTGTTGCTAGGTGAACGTCAACAGAGGGAAATAGTGAAAGGAACAGAAAGGATGTATTGTGAGGCATACACTCCCCGCTTCAAAGATAGGTTTCAAAGAGGGTTCGCTGTACAGTTATCAGGCTTGCTGATAAAAAAAACAAGAAGCTCTGTACAGAGTTCAGTTCAATAGGATCAAACTAAACAGATGTTTTGGGGTTTTTACACACACAAAAAACATGAGCACTTCTAACTGTACTGCTAGTTTAAAAAAATGTATCTCATGTTTTAATTTCTGTGTAAAATGCTTTTTGCAGTACCTTACATACTTATCAGCATGAGCAGGGGCGAGCCAATGCAGATGACACAAGACAGCTCCAACCAGGCAAGCCAGCCTTCTGTACTTAAGAATCCATCAGGCTTAAGGATCAATAGAAATAGGCCCCAGCTTTGTGGTGCAGCTGCCGCATTGTAATGAAAGCCTCGCCGAGCCTGACCCTGCAGAAGCAAAGACGCACACGAATTCTGGGCTGGACAACTAGCGTCGTTTTTACGCCGAGTCAAAAGGAGATGACCGGGAGTGCGCACCCACAATATCATTAAGACTTCGCTTTGGGTTGCTGTTCATGTAACCCTTTTATACTTTCTATTGACCTTATTTCACATGTGGCTCAGGAAAGTCTGCCCTTAAATCCTTCCACCACTAATCAGACCTCAAATGAAAATCTCACTCAGACACTACTTCCTGGAAAAGCCCCATGAATTAGCCCCATGCTCTGCTACAATACCTATACAGCACTCATGTACAAGTGTTTACCATATCCTCTTACTGCAGCCTCAGACAGAAGCTTTTACATGTCCACATTGAGCTACTGCTAGAAACCTGAGGATTGTATATTATTGCTGGGCAGAAAGGTAGCGGTCGCAAATAAAAATGAAGAGCGCGAGAGCCAAAAAGTTTCCGCCGTGCGGCTGCACGCTCAAACACAAAACACTGGTTGGTTGCTTTTTGATTTGTGATGTAATTGTAAGAATAATAATCAAGATAAATACACTATGAATCTTATCAAAACAGGCATCATTTTTTCCAGAATACCTGCTTAAATTTTATTAATCGAGATATACCACATGCCAGTTCTAGTGCTGTGATTAAAAAACAAGGTTCTGAATAGATTCTTATAAAATTTCACGAATTAAAACTGAGTTCTAAGAACCGTAACGTCACTGTCCGCGACAAAATATGCTCAAACATCACTTGTGCGACCTGTATTTACTCTCAAAAAAGCATTTATGCCCCCCTCAGAGCTGTGTTGGTATCATCCATTGTTAAAGCGCATTTTGTTTGTTTGCTTTTACAAGCTGCATGACTACTGCGCACTGAAGATAGAGGATAGAAAGTTACTCTGAGCGGATAGGATTTGGGAGAACTACTGCCCCCTACAGGTTTGCCATGTCTATGAATGTGCTGAAAACGCATTTATCCGGTTATGTGTGGATGGAGTTTTTTTTAAGGAGCGGAGGAAAATCTTCGTTTAAAAAAAAAAAAACGGCTACGTGTAGACATGGCCTCAGTTATCATGATCCAATCGAATCTGTTCCGATCCTAACTTAACGACAGTAAACGTAGTGCAACCCCCCCCCCCCATACTTATATATTTAGGGGTTAACATGGTTTGTATACTACAGACATGTAGAGCTTTGACCGTGACTAAATACTCCATGTGATGAAGTTGGTAAATTCATTCAAGCGACTGCAGCCTCTAAACCCTGCAGGTTTTTCTCCTGTTTGCCTCTCTTTGCTTCCACGGCCCGTGACATCATCCCAGCTCCAAAGAGCCACTCTATATTTAGCTTCCCACACCCCTGCTGTGCCTCACTACTCTGTCAATGCCTCGGCCGTGCTCAATCTTCCTCGAATGGCTCATCTCTCCCCGTTCGCTCGGGAGGTGGGCAGGGTGGGTTACTTTTTAAAAAGGAAATGAGGGGGGGAACAGAACAGGGCTGACTAGAAAGGAGATGAAAAGGAAGATGCTCATTGAGAGAGAGAAAGACAGACAGAGGGGCTGGTTCCAAGGAACAAGCAGAATGGTGTGAATAGCTGTGTTGTAAAGCAGTTTCCATAAAGTCTTGGGGTGAGAAAAGCCTACTTGTTGCCTCACTACTAAAATCTCAAATGCTAAAAAAATATGTATGCACACATTCAAAACAACTAAATAAACACCATAGAGCCCAGCAACAGTAGATGGCTCTATTATACGGCTGCTCAACGGTAAGTTGTCACAGACAGAGGCGGAGATATGATGGTGGGGGAGGAGGCAATGAGCCTGTGACTGGCATTTCAAACATCCTCCCTGCACAAAATAACATCCTGGGAAGATAATCTGTGAGTGTGTGACAATTTATTCAGGCTCATGTTTCTTCAGAGTGTGAAAGCCGCTGAGCTGCAGAGAGGAAGTGCAGGAGACCAATGAGAGCGCGGCGGTTTCTTCAGCCAAGAGACGGCGACGACAAAGACGGAAAAAAAAGGACACGCCACTCCATCTAAATTGCTCCTCGGCATTCATCACCTCACTTAATAGCTTTAGCGTTTTGCCATTTATTGCTTTACACTTTTGTTGTGTTGTTCACGTCAGAAACCACTCTGTAGCACGCCCATCCCCCAACTTTGCTGCTCAGCCAAACATGCTTTCATCACAGACAGCAAAGGCTTGGAATAAATCTATATTAACACTTCAGATGAAAATGTGTTAATAAATTGATCAACAAATTGAGATAATGAAATAAAAATTATGATTATTGATTAATCACATTTCTTTCTTGGAATGTTCTTAAACAAGGTCATATGATTGTACTTTGCGGCTAAATGTCGATTTCTGTGTGTTTAATAATGAAGTAATGTGAAATTCAGACAAAAACAGTTATGACCAAATTGTGACTGATGTAGAAATTAGCACTGCTGTGCCGTAGTTTTTTTTTTAAGTTATTCTACTGAACTAAGTTGTGACAATCAGCTCAGTCAGAAAGAGATGTGCTGAACAGAAACGACCGACATTCACACCGGCATGGCAGCAGAGCAGCTGGTCAGCAACTAAACAGCTGTCAGCTTTCCTTTCTTGCTAGCAGGATGATTAATTTATACAACTGCTGGGGGTGTTAAAGACCATGCCAACAGAGGTGAGGCCTGCTGGTTAGAGAAGTCTATTTCAGAGGAAGAACAGAGGTTGGTTAAGTGTTTGTAAGTGCAGAGCAGCTCAAAGGATTTGCTCGTTGCTAAGCAAACCCCTCGAAGGTTTTCGGTAATAAAGCTCCTCCTTGCTAAACTCGGCAGCACTCAACAAGGTAGCAGCCAAACGATGGCTCGTTTATGCTCTACGCCAATGACCTTCGGAGGTACACGAACGTCCCTTGCGTCTTTTCACGAATAGTTCTGGTAGGATCTCGACATGCTTGCGAATGAGGAAAATAACTGCGTCTTCTTTTAGTAGTTTTATGGCCGACGGAAACGGGAAAAAAAAGTGGTGTGTCTCCACCTATATGCGTCTGGACGATATTAAAGGCGGAGAGAGCCAATTACGTACCGAAGGGGAGGATAAATTAACCTTAATGCATCTTTCTACCCCAATTTCAATCGAGATCTAAATGTTGGCTTGTGGCAATGCAGAAAAAACGAAATCTCTAAATTTTAGTTTAAGACAGAAATGCTTGCATTCCAGTTCTAGATGCATACCAATCGACACACATACACACAAACCCTTCCCGTCTCAGTAATGTGGTAGTGATTGAAGTGGGAACTGGGGACCGTACTAACAGGTTTCCACACATGCTGCCAGGGAGATTCATCAGATTATCCCACCAGCACTCAGGGCAGGGAAGCCTTTATATGCCGTGTTTATGTGTAACAGCTCTCTCCAGGACAGGTGAGGAGCAGATCCGTCTCGTCTCGTTCCTGATCACGTACGGATCTGGCTCCGTTAGGACAGATGCTACCCGCGTCTCTTCCGTCCGCTCACTCCCAAACATGCCTCTTCTTCCATCCTAGCGAGGACAGTAGCCGACAATGCATTCCCGAGGTTCTCGTTCTAACCTTTACTATCACAACTAGAAGACTAACCGTTCCGCCCACACCACACAACCCTGTTCTTAAACAACGCATAGGTCATCAATGGTATCTCAGAAAAGATGGGAGATGAATGTCCCAGCTAAAACATAGATACAGATAAAAATATAAAATAAAATCATTGCATGCCTTTATTGTTTTCAGTCTATGACGCTCGTCTCAGAAGAAGGCAGTTGTTATCCGCTGTATGTTTCCAAGCAACAAGAACTGCTCCAGTGATTTGTCTCCTCTCAAATTGCAGATTTTAAAGCTTGTTTCACCAATTTTCTCCTACATCTGTTTGTGAACATTTATCTGCGCCGACGATGAGACTCATCTGCACTGCTACAGTTTTTAATGTACAAATTATGTAGGTGCACAACAGCCTGAATCCCATTTATCACTGTGATTTTAATGCATACAACATTACAATTTCTAAGCCCCATATGGGTGAAACATTTAGCAGGGTATAATATTCCAGGTGCCAGGCATTCAAATTCTGCTTGCCAGCAACACATTCAGCCAGCTGGATGGACTAATTTTGCCCTTGATGCCAACAGCAGATAACAATTTTAGTATCAAAGGTCTTAAAGTGGAAGGAAAAAGGGTAGGAAGACAGTGGTAACGGATAAGGAAAAGAGGTAAATGGAACTGATATTGCAATAGTCAATAATAATATTGAAATGCAATGTTTTCTTAATATCCTGCAGTTCTAAGATATTTCAAAACCTAAACAAGTTTTGTAGTTTTAAAATATGTTGAACTACCAACTCTCTTTAAAATCAGATGCAACAAAACGGAAAGACCACAAAATACGATACAAATCACATTCTGACTTCCACCCATCCATCCATTTTCTGAACCGCGTAATCCTCAAGGGGTCGTGGGGGGGCTGGTACCTATCTCCAGCTGTCAACGGGCGAGAGGCGGGGTACACCCTGGACAGGTCGCCAGTCCATCACAGGGCCACATAGAGACAGACAGGACAAACAACCATGCACACACTCACACCTAAGGACAATTTAGATTGATCCATTAACCTGACAGTCATATTTTTGGACTGTGGGAGGAAGCCGGAGTACCCGGAGGGAACCCACGCATGCACGGAGAGAACATGCAAACTCCATGCAGAAAGACCCTGGGCCGGGATACGAACCCATAACCTTCTTGCTGCAAGCCAACATTGGTAACTGTGCCACCGTGCAGCACAAATTCTTACATATATTAGATATTTATTTGCTTCCAATGGGTTGATGCTACTGCAACTGCTGCTAGACATTGATATGGTCCTCTACTTAAAAAATGTCCTCTTAAATATCACAACTTTTTCTGACCTTTATAGCTGTGCATTCATCAAATCCCTACTCTTCAATATACCGTCTTCATTATCCATTTCCTTTTGGCTTTAAAACCAACAGGCCTCCGGTTAACAGTCAACATCACACAAACCCATACAATCACCTCTAACTGTTCCAACTTCACTGAATGGTTATCAACCACTTTTTTTTAGTTCAGAAAGTAAGTGACACCTCTGCCTAAAATTAGCTCTGCCTACACCAAGTGTTTCATTGACAGTAACCTTAATATGATAATAAAAGGGAAAAGTTATGATTTAATGTTGTGTTTACAGACGTGACGAGAATAACAGTAACGCTTGTAGAATATTCGCAAATGACTGCCCTGTGCCTAAATAGCTTTGCACGCAACAAGCAAGTGAGGAGCATTAACAGAGTGCAGGGAGAAGAAATGTCGAATTGAGACAAAACAGATCCAAGCAGTGAAGTCACAGATGACAGACTCCAAGAAAGAAGCATACAGAGAGTAGTACCATCATAGCATCACTCTGTCTGCCCACCTGAGCTCCGAGGGACGAATCCTGGGCTTTTTCACCCTCTGCTACCTAAGACCTAATTCCTCTCTGGCTTTGCTATTCACAACTGGGGGACAGGTGAAGCAGGCAAGAGGAAATAAAAGTGCAGCTTTCGAAAGTGAGGAAGCAGGACTGGTCTTATCAATAAGCTATGAAATGTTACTATACAGCAGCCGTAGCTGAAAAACCCAAACTCAGCTGGGCCCGGTACAAGACTCCCCCAGTATTTAATAACCATGAGTAACAATACCACAGCTTAAGGGTATCTACAGAGGACTTTAAAACTCATTTCAATATTTTATAGCTTTTTAACCCTTAAAAAAACATAAAATTAACTTTATTGCAACTTGAAGCTACAATAAAATTGACATATTAATTTATTAGCATTTATTTTTTTTCTGTTCTTCTTATTGAGCAAAATGAAGCATAAGAAGCTAATATCAGCTGGCTAGTTAGTGGGGCTACCTGCTCAGGGAGCTAACCTGCAGTCTGCTGCTAAACGCGCAACATTCGTTGCTTGGTAATTGTAGTTTTAAAAACAACGCAACCTGAGTAAGATGCGCTTCGTGCATCAAGTAATAGTTTCAAACTGTGGAAGTTAGTTTCTTCTTTGTAAATTTTGTTCACACGGTGCGCTTTTTGGCCACATAAATTGGGTTGTGATTTGTAAAACAGGCATGTGGGCCCTCCGACAGCTTATTGAGCATTCTCACAATCCCCAAGAACTCCAGTCTCCAATCATCCCATGAAAATGCACAGACAGGGTGACACGGAAAAAAAAACTGTGACAGAAGTACCATGCCACAACATTAACAAAAATGAAGCTACATTCAAGAACATGCAATAAAGAAGCACTTTTATTTGACTTTGGGAGCAAACAGTGCATATGACATTTCATCATTGCCATCTTGAATATCCGTCGACGTTTAGTGATGTGTGCGTTTCAGGGCGACGTATGTCTGCGACGTTAGCTTGTCCTGCTAGAGGAAGACGTGTAGTTTGAGTTGTTGAAATCTCAAGCCATACAGCGTACCACCTCTCTAGAGCTCGCACAGTGTGACACAGCGGCCCATAAATCTATGCTTGAAACAGATGGAGGCTTGTCAGCAAAAGAACATTAAACTGTGGCAAAAGTATGGCCAATGTCTAGTACAAATGCTCTAAAGTAATTATGAAAGCAAGTGTAGTTTAATTACAAAGACAAAAAAAGTAAAACAAATCAAATTTAAATTGCACTTAGTGTGAAACCCATTTTAATGGCCCACTGAAAGAGAAACCATCAACACAAGGAATATATGCGCCAAACACCAATATCAGGTAACAACTTCAAGGAGAATAAAACTCTGTTCTCCTGTCATTTCACTCATTTAAATATCAAAACTTTCTCCTCAGCTTTTTGCTGAGCGATGGATAAAACAGAAACGCAATCTCCCCTCCAAAGTCCGATTTCTGGCCACATCAGAGAACAGTTCTAGCTGCAATTATAGCGTCATAGTTTGACGGTAAACACACAACTATGGCTCTCCCAATCATTTCTGTCCCTCACACTATACAAGTCGATCATGGGAATATTTGTGCTTTCACTACATCCAGCTGGGACGATAGAACTCCATACCATTCTAATCAAAAACATGAAAGTTTTGTGTCATGTGGAAAATGTGTGTCAGCCAGGAGCAGGGCCCATCCTTTCTGAACAGACATTCAATAGAGGGAGAAACTTCTTGCAGGAACAAGGTGCTTATCTCTGCGAAGCACATGGCAGATGTTCAGGACAGTCAGGTGAAATGTTACACGTGCTGCCTAGACAGCCCAACGGCCACCCAAAGCTCCGTCAGCACTTCATACTGCAATAAAAATATCTGCAACACAGTGAGCCAGTACAGAGCCGAAATAAGTGTGCTGGGGCAGAATCTGCACATCCAGAATTTTCACTCTATTTGCCAGCAACAGAAACTAAAACATCACTGGAAAAGGGAAACGCATGATAAATGCTGAAAGCCAAGTCAGAACAAATCCACCCATTACCTTGAGAGGAGTAGTTCTGGCCGTTGTTTTGACTGCTTTTGTAATAGTTATTTCACGCGCACACAAAATAAACAACTTAACTTTTAATGCTGCGCACCGTCTTACCAGATTACATGTCTTATAATCATTTATACTAACAAAGGAGCTGCGTTTCCACGTGTGTTTATTCATTTGACATAAACTGTCCAACTCTGGGGTTTAAGATTATGACTCATGATATTATTCACAAAATAAAAGCAATATATCCAACTAAGCTTGCTCTGTGGGCGAGTCCGAAGCTGTGAGATGTGAAAAAGAGCGGCAGAATAAGATAAGAGAGGGTATAAAGTAGACGGCAAACACACCTCCGAGCTCTTATCTGAACACTGTCACAAAAACAAGCCATCAGCTCCTAACAAGCACAGAAACTCTCCAAACGGGAGGGTGGATGAGCATGAGTCACTCTCCCCACAAGGGCTGCGCAATTCATCGGATTTTGATTGTGATCACGATTTTGGTGGCCACAATTAAATGAACCTGATCGTCAACGATATTTACATTCAAAATGCGAGCTTCACTGCATGCCTCTTCATCATACACTGCCTCAACCAATAGTCTGCCAACAACCAGGGGGCAAACGCATCGCTAAAACTTCATTAAGCTGCCCAGATAAAAACCACACCTACGCCACTCAGCACTCACAATGGCTGCATCCGTATATGTCGACAACGTAGCAGGCAAAAAGCTGTATGCGAGCGATGTATTAGATCCGAATCTCCAGTATGGATCTGACTAGTGGGCATAAAGTTCCTGGATGTGTAGTACTGCCACAGTAAGCAGCTGGTGGACGCTACGCTATCCCACAATGCAGCGGTAGCCCCAAAATCGTAGAAGAGCGACCTAGCTAAAAATTGGCTACAGACGTACAATCAACCATCAACACTGCCGCAATTTCGACGAATAAATATACATGTAGCGATTTTACTGATTACTGTGATTGTTTTTGACAGGTGATTAAACATTTAAGTTAAGTTATACCAGATAAAACAACCGCTAGTGGATGGCAGGACCACAGGTGAACTTAACGTAAACAGGGTCAACACACACGCAAAAATGTGGAGCAATACATCTGATCTCTTTCTTTTTTTTCTTAAAAAAAACGGTATAACAATACGTCTGATTTCATACTACTACTCGCTCGTTTGCTATGCAGTATTTACTACATCAACGGGCGAGTAGTATTTGCTACGTAGCATGTAGGACATACTAAGGATTCGGATGCAGGGAATGTCCTAGGCCTTTTCTGTATAAGCTGTGATTGCTTTTATTAATTGCACTTTGAGATCGCACTCTGAAATGACATATTTAGTTTGTACTTAAAAAAGTCTTGGAGTATGTTTTCAGGTTGGGTTTATTTTTTGCATTATTTTATTTTTTGCAATACAAATAGATATTTTACAATACTGGATGAATAATCGTGATTAATAATCATGATTACAATATTGATCAAAATAATCGTGATTATTATTTTGGTCATAATCGTGCTGCCCTACTCCCCACTAGAAATGCATGGTGGGAAAAAAGAAAAAAAGAAAAGGTATCAGTGAACTGCGCTAAATATGTAGTTAGATATGAACCCTTTGCATACTCACTGCTGAGGGAAAATCATGGTGTGTTAATTGAACTTCTCAATTCACTAAGAACCATAATCAAGAAAATTGGTTTTTATTTAGGCTGTGTGAAAGTCAACCAGATATAGACAATAATGTAACACCTGAGTGTTTTGTCATCATAAAACTGTAAAAAAACAACACAAAAACATATTTTTCAACTGCTTAGCTGCTTGAATAAAGCATAACCCATGGTTTTCTCCCGAGTCTCCTCTAATGCTGGTCTTGTAGAGACAGGCCAATGACCAAGCCTTATATTCACAGGCTAGTGTTACTGGCTTAGGAGAAAAAACACATTCATATAGAAGCATGAAAAATCCTGTAATTTCTATAGAGTAGCACTCAGCTGAAAGAAGGCTGCTGAATTATTGGGTAAATAAAAACATTAATTGCTAAATACAAATCTAAACAGAATATGGACCATATGGAAATATTTAGACATTGGACAAAGTTCGACTCAGGAGTAGAAGAGTTCCTGGAAACCTCGCACTAAAACCTAAATCAACCAGCAGAATAAGCAGCTGAATACGGTCGGTGCCCATGGAGTGTTGTTTTACCCAACAACGCTTCTAAATATAACCCTCACAACTGGAGCAAATGTTGAATAATGAGATGGAAAACAGAATACATTGCTAGAAGATTTAATCCACCTTTTTTCTTGGAGGTCAAAGCCAACAAGGAAGAATTTATTTTCTCATATTTTATGTATGAATATATTTTTTTACCTTTATTTTAAAGACTTCTGAAGTTTGATTTTATAATTATTATATATATATATCGCACATGTGAAGAGTTAAAAATGTTAATAAGCAACAATGACAGCTTTGTACTATATTTAAAAATGTGTTGATATAAGGATGATCCTGAAGGTGCGGAGCTCGTGAGATTGCCGCTGCAGCGCAATTACATTTAGTCAAAGGTCACAGAAGAGGCCAGCTTTGCTCTCAACTAAATGGGGAGCAACAGTTGGAACAAAGTTGAGCAATAATGGTGAAACCCTGCTACATCTCAGATTTATGTCACAATCACAATCTTCTATGGTCTCACAAAACACCTGCAAAAAAGGTGTGTCTAAATCATTGGTTTCTTTCTTATGCCTTTATTGCTGTCCTTTAAGAAAAAAGAAAAAAATCATTTACATTTCTGGATGTAACAAAACTGACAGTGAAGGTTGGCAAACGTGTAATTACAATTTTCAGAAATAATTATTATTTCTGCATAATCTTCACCATGTCTTATTAAAATGGTCGAAACGCTGTCCTAATTGGATTTTTTGACTACCGAGGTTCGAGGTCATCCTTTTGCCCATCAGTCTTTTCCAAGAGCATTTTCCATGAAAAGGATAAATTCTAAATTTTATTTACATTTTAAAATATCCCTCTGCCGATGTGTTTAAATAAAACCAAGAACATTTTATTTAGGGTTTGATAAATTAATAACTAATAAACACTGTTCCATAAAAACCCCACATTTTATAAATGTACTATTCTGAAGTTACATGAGAGATAATCTAACACTTGCGATAACTGTCTTGAAAGCCACAGACGTCTCTGTCCTGCTAACCCTGATTCCACATTTTAGGTCGAAAACAGCAGAAGGCAGTCAGACGGCTATGTAAAGACAACAGGAAGAAACAGAGGTCTGAAAGGAAGAGAAGATTAAACTAAATATATTGTAGTCATACAGTATCACATCATAGTGGTTCATTAGCCCACATCTGCTCACTGCAGATGAAAAGCCAGAACAGGTACAAATAGTGCATGGTTTACAAAAATAAAAAACGTTCTTTTGGCACAATTTTTTTTTCTCTGAAGCAGGGAGACTTTATATTGATCTATTTCTGGGATTTTCTATTTAGAGTGGTTAGCAGAGCAGAGAGAAAGTCTTCCAGAAACTTTACTCATCGTCCATTGATTCTCCATTAAACTAGAAATCAGTAGTCCTCCACCAACCCTGTGACTCTCAAATAACCCTGCGCAATTAATCGAAAATTTATTGTCATTGCGATATCACCCTATAGGATAGGCCTTTTGCAAAAGACGGCGTAAACTGCGATAAAGAGTTACCTTAAATGTTTACACATGGGCTAAAACAATCTAATGTCAGCAGAAAGTATCGAACCAATCAATTAAAGCCCTTTACACATTTGACCAATTGGATGGAGCCCTCATGTTAGATGCCCACCCCCTATATAGACGTGTGTGGATGGGGAACGACTGAGCTGAGCAACGTTGCCCCAAAATGCTGTCCAACTAAGTCCGCCTCCATTATGGGCTGAGATATTTTTGTAAATATGCTGTACATCAATTTATATAATATTCTACCTTATTTTGTATTTTGATGCCAAAAAATTATTCTGGACAAATATTTTGCACTGTTAACGCTAATTTTACACTGCTGACTGTGTTCAGGTCCACTAAAATAGATTGCAGTGAACTGCACATTTCTCTTCTGTTTTCCTTGTTCCTAATGAAAATTTGTTCATAACTTATATGGGTAAAAGGAATAGCCAAATATAATTATTAATACAATCAATCAATCGATTAATTAATAAATCGACAGATTAATTGATTATGGAAATAATCGGTAGTTGCAGCCCTGGACAGAAGCAGAACTGCTAGCACAACAAGTCTGAGAACACGTAGCCCAGTTACAAACTCTACAAACTCCATCCTGAAACACAACCAATCAACTCCCTGAAACGTCTGCATCCTTAAAGATTAGCTTCAGAGGGAAGAAGTTTATGCAGATGGTAAACGCTCATTAATAATAATGTCTGTGTGTGTGGAAAATAGGGATGTAAGAAAATTCTGATGTGCCAATATATAGCGATATTTTATGTCACAATATTGTATCAATATTCAAAAGCAAAGATGGAGCTTTTACTCATAGTATCGTGATAAATCGCTATTTATCCCCTTGTATTATGATACACACCACGTCACCAGATTCATGTCAATACACATCAACTACTGGAAAAAATATTTAAAGTCATAAATAACACCTAAAGCAGACGGAATAAAGTGTATAAAAATCAACAAAACCTAATTAGATGCAGCTGATAAACCTCTTGAACGCAGCGTTTTACATAACTATTGTATCTGGAGAATAAAGACGGATTGATCTCCATCTTCTACATGTTTGCTACAGGATTTACAGATGCTGTTAAAAGGTGTTTTCCCCCTTATGGATTTCTTCTGTTTCTGCTTGTTTGTTTGTTTCAGATTGATTCAGAAACACATTTTAATCTTGGATAACGGCAGGAAGAGTTTTTAAAATTATGATTTTATTCATTAAGGGGGGAAAAGCTCCAAATCAACCTGGACCTGTACAAGGGAAAACATAATCGGGCCACTTGCAATTACTTATTACATTAATTAGATGGATTAATTTATTAGACTATTTTTTTTTCTTTTCTTTTTTTTTTAGAGGAAAAACAAAAAAACGCTTCCCAAACGAAAACCAGGGCCTGATTATTACCTGCAGACAATAATATTAATAAACTTACGGTTATAATAAGGAGGGAAACTGTTTTATGGGGGCAGTGTTTCAGTGTTAAGAAGCAGTTTGTTGTTTCACTGCTACCACAGCAGCTGAAGCTTGATCCGTTTCTCTAAATGAAACTGTCGCAGTGAAATGGAAATCATGCAGTACTGTGTAATTTTTTTGTTTTGCCATTTGTTCATTTATCACAAGGCATGGTCATCACAGTATTAATCACTGTAATTATACATCGCAGGTTTTCCTAATATCGGGCAGCCTACTCTCAAATGCCTCAAAGTGAAGACGAGGACGTCCAGCTCACTTTCATGTGTTCAGTCTCAAGCACATCTAAACGGTGGTTGCTTCATTAAACATCCTAACAGAAGAAGCACCAAAATATATGAAAAAGGGATCAAGGTAAACAGACCACAGTTTGTTGAGAAGATGTAAATATGGTGATATGACATCAGATTGTGGGATTAGTTATAGGAAACATTCCATGCCACGCAGTTCCATGCTCTCTTTCAGTCACATCCGCTTCCTTTAGCCAGTTTTCCTTCAGCTTAATGAATGAAATAAGTTGCATAGGTATTGGTAAGGCTGGCTGATATATTTCTTAGATTGATGTATCAAGTTTTCTGTCAATTAAGATGAAATTTTCAGAAAATATTTTTTTTCCCACCAATGCACCTCTTGGGTTTCTTTAGTCAGCCCACCCAAAGCCTACCATATTGTTTCACAGCAGGTTTTTATTTGGACTTTCTTAAGGCCACAGTAGGGATATTGAACCCCTGAATATGTTTTTTTAATAACTGACCGGAACAAAAAATATTGATTATGACCTGATCTTTTTTTAACCATCAGTCAAAATGATCAACAACCAAAGATTGTAGCACAACTCTGATATAGCTACAGATCCTAAGAGCAATGTTTGATGTAACATGGCGTTCAATAGGATGCAGCTAGATGGCTTGTGTGGAAACATCATAACATATAAATATGAATAGAATATGAACAGACTGTACTAATGTTACAGTGGTGACATTCACATGTTAAGGCTGCACATGCATTAAATATATATTTATATAAATTTAAAACCAATTCTCATAATGCGCCATAAAGATGAATGCTCACAGAGACTAAAAATGTAGCTTTTTTTGTTTCCTGACTAGGATTAGGTTTGGTCGCTTTCACACCTGATTTGCTCCACACCACGGTTAGTTTAGAACCAAGAGCACCTTTTCTTCTGCATCTCAGTTTGTTGGTCTGGTTCTCCACAGAGTTTCCTGGGTTATATTCAAACTGGCCCAAAAGGTCCGAACCAAGGGAGGAAACAAATATGAGTTTGTTTTAATCAAACTAAATGAGGGTGGTGTGAATACGCCCAAATTTATCTAACCCAGGGATATCTAGAACCAGGAAAATCTAGAATTAGCAGGTGTTCTAAGACGGGCAGAAGCATAAAGTTATTAGTAATGGAGTAATTATAGCCTTTCCCGCATAAAATCTAACGTTTATTTAGCTACAACATGATGAAAATGTGAGTTTGACAGAAAAATCACCAGAAAGTTTTAAAAAACTAATAAAAACTGCTTAACTATGCAACAGTGGGTTTTATCAAACAATGAAACCTCCACTCTCAAATACAGCCCTACAAAGAAAATTGTAGCCCAAGTACCGTAGTTTAAAACACTTGTGTATCAGCAAGCCATTGGATCTTAGAAGCTGCAGTGACTCTACAGTATTGTATATACCAGAAAAGGTAAAGCATTCGCAGAAAAAAAAGGGGGGGGGGAACAGAGTGGTGGTTTGGCTGAGAGATCAGACAGCAGAATGCACCAGAGGGAGAACAAGTTGGAGAGAGAAAGCAGCGTGTATCCTGACAGGCCAGCGCAGAGACAGAAACACGGCCTGTAAGCAAGATTCTGCTTAAGCAAGACTTCTTTCACTATCCTGGGTTCATGTCCATTTTCTCTTTTTTGTAGTATAAGCACACACACACACTTGTGCACATACTTCTGCTTCCTTTGATGTCATCATCACAGAGGCTTGCAGGTAGAGTAAGGCTGGAGGAACATCGGGGAAAGGCAATGGTTAAGTCTAAACAGGTACAGCTGCTTCATCCGTCCTACTTAGCTGCTGGCCCTAGACTAGCTTTTGCACCAAGTGTAGCCTGTTACAGAGCACAAACACATGGCTACAATTTGTCTGTACACAACAAAACTAAATACCAACATGTTTGGTTTTAGAAGTCTTTTGTTATTAAAGCAATGAAAGATTTCCACACAGTCTTTCATATGGGCTGGGCCCACAATCTGATTACACAAACCCAAGTGGACCCAGTGCTAAGGGTAGATGCACTTCAACAAACTCCATTAATAGACATGTTACACACATTTACACACCTACACATGCAACATGTCCAATTAAGAGGAAGAAGCACGTTTGAAAAACTAGAGCAACTATTTCTATGTAAACAAACCCAAACACAATTTCAATTTCAAAAAGTAATGAGCAAAAAGATGCAGATTTGCAAAAGATGGCTGCAGTGATTATGCAACTTCCGGCCAACCAAACAAATCAATGTCTGAAAGTTCATGCCTTAAGGATTACACATCATATATAAGCACATATAACCATCTAGACATCCCCAACCTATCGTCCCTGTGCGTTACAGAGACATCATTTCTGACTCTTTTGGCCATTTTTTTTGTTCCAGGATTTATGGAGTTGGTCCACTCCGTCTTGTTGCATCCAATGCTTTTGCCTTCCATTAAATGGAGAATATGACTCTTTTTAAAGTTTTTCTTGATCCAAATGGACCAATAAGATCCAGGAACTGTTTCACTATTTGATTTTTTACTTTTTTGCAGTTTGAAAGTTGGATTGCCATGAAAGGAGGGAAAAAAAAAACCTTCATACGGAAATAAGATAATCATATATTTTATTTTAATACCAATTAATCTGCTCCAGTATGAGTCAAATGTTTTGGGTTTTTTTTGGATAAAAGATAAATACATCTGATCAATCAATTTGCAAAACAAACAGTAACAATTAGATAAATGAAGGATAGGAATGTTAAAGGATTCAAACAGGATGTTTGGTACGGGTTTTCCATGCATATTAAATTAGTTACTTCTGGTTCAAATACATATTTTAGGCATATTGGTTATTAGCCAGTAGGGATAGATGTGTATTGGCAAGAATCTGGCGATACGATATGTATCACGATACAGAGAAAAGGACAACAATATATCACGATATGATTATTAATACTATATAAATCAATTTTCAAAACCTAATTTAACTGTAGAAAACCTGTCAAAGCATCCTAAGCACTCCAACCCGTTTCATCCATAACTCATTCAGCTTTATTTATAGTTCTAGTTGATCCACTGGAACGAAGGAGAAAAAAGAAAAAGAAAAAAACAGACCTACTTTCAATTTTACTGCCAAAATGATTGTGGTGTGTCAGAATTTCATTAAAATTCTTTAAAAATTTACTATCAAGTTACTACCACAGGAAAAAAATTTAATAAATAAGCAAAATATAAGAACATATGCTAGTTGTAAAGATGTCTACAAAGCACAAAGAACTTCTGGTGTTATATAAACGAGTGAAGAAAGGGAAGATGATAGATTTTTACAGTTCTGACCTGCTTTGGCCACCCATCTTCAAATAAGTCAGTGATGCTTGTATAAACTCTTTGTAATGTTACGTTTTTTTTATATTTTATGTCATACATAAATTACATTCATCTCCAATTATTTCAAGGGTGGACAGATGTGAGAAGTCAATACAGGGAATTTACGTATTTTCTAGTGCTGCAGCATTTTGTAGATTTATTTTGTTTTCTTGGTGAGAGTCATTTAGCAGGGCAAGGCAATTGGTCAACAGTTAAACAAGCTAACCAATATTGAGTAAATGGGTGAAATAGTGGCAAACAAAAGCATTTAAATGCTAGTCTCCGTTTTGCGGGTTCTAGTTAGTATGACTGGCTTATCTAAACAGTGTTGCTGCTGTTGCAGCGAGATACAAAACCATTATAACCAAGAAGAAAACTATTCATTGACTATTTCAATCCTAAAGCTTGAAAAAAATGGATATTCATGCCTCAACTCATCTATTCACTGCATGCAGACGTACAGCTGCCGAAAAAAAAAAAAAAAAAAAAAAAATATATATATATATATATATATATATATATAAATATATATATATATAAATCCCTAACCCTCATAAACAGAGTTGTCTGAAGAAGGAACACCTGGTTAGGGAGAGGCCCTAACCTGCTGAGCATCCAGTTTCTTTATCTCTGTTCAAACCCCAAAACAAAGATATTTGCTCTCTTACAGGACGGTCTTCCAACAGTGAAGCTCTGAAATGTAGTCAGAATGACTTGTTACAGCTACTGATGTGCCAGTGAGTGAATAAAAGGCAGAGAGACACAGAGGGGCGTGCAGACTTACAGTGTGTCAGACAACAAGGTCAGCCCATCCCCAGAGAGGTGTTGGCTTTCTAACAGAGTACAGCTACTTGAAACCAAGGTCAGTGCTCTGTAGCTGTGTGAGGGACATGGGAGAAAGGCCTGGCTGGGAAAGCTCTGCCACATGTGTTTCTCAAACTTGATGAGTATTAGACCACCTATTATAGTAGTTTTATTTATGTGTGTGGGAGACGTGCATCAATATTGATATTATTTGGGTCCCTGAGAGGAATTAAATAAAAAAATTTTAACATCTTGATTTTGTAAAACCAGATTTCCAACTCATTTTTTAGGAAACAAATATCTAATAAATCTGGTAACATATTAATTCCTTTTTTAGACATATCCTGTTAGATTTTATACAATTGCACCACAAAATAACAGAACCTTTTATAAAAAAAATTAAAAAACTTATAAACTTTGACATTTAAATATACAGTAAAAAATAATGATATTGTAATAAGAATTGGCAAGTTCAATTTTTTGTCATACTGAACAATGTTTGGCCTTGTGTAAAATGTTGTCAGCTACAAGCTTTTAAAGCAATCCTTTATTATCTGGATAACGCTTTCAGTTTGATGAGTGGCTATATAAAACAGGATTTATATTAGCATAAATGAGAAGAAAAGTTCTAGCACACTCATGCAAACATGAAACGAACATGTTCTTATGAAGTTCTATTGCAATGGAAGACTCGTCATTATGTCATAGAGTTGTCAAAGTCTCCGCGGGCTCTGAAACTCATTGAGAGGTGAAAGCATGAATAGGAATTTCTTGTAAACATCCAAACATGCGCGTGTTCACTACATCCACAGGGGGCTCGGGGAGAGTTATTGGGTATACAAACAAAACCCAACAGTGCAGGGAGGGAGGGCTGCTTCAATGTTATCTTATCCTCCACCACCTTGGACAAGGGCCTAGCAGCTCTAAAATTAGCCATCACATCTAAACGCAGTCTTTGGTGTAGCAGCTACTCTTTGATGGGAACTTGGCTCACGACTGATGCAGTGAAAGAACACCCAATCCCATTTCCAAATGCAGAGATGTAGCCAAGATTGTATACAATCGCAAGCCAGAGACACAGAGTCCTTGACAATCTTGGTTTTTACATTTGAGAGGGGAGCGGATGATAACCTTATTTGCATATTTACTGCGAACTGGCATAACGAACAGTGTTACTCCGATTAATGCAGTTACATAAATCAGGTTAGTTTTTCCCAATTCCAGATAAAAAGGTAAAGTGACGAGGCTAAAAAGGAAATAAGACCCAAGCTGCATCCAACTGAGATATGTTGTTACAGATTAGTTTTGCAGCGATATTATACTGAAAGAGATTCAAATACCACCAGTATTTCAAGCAGCTATTGGCCTAAATTGGTCAGACTCAAGATAAAGGCACCATGTACAAGAGTGTGCTTAGTCATGTACTTTAGATACTAATCACTGTCTACCCAATCAATCATTCCCCATGTGCAAAAGAGGAAAAAGAATACTGAAGATAGAAATACCTAAACCAACAAATCTATTCATCCTAAAATGTATAGCGTGCATTTTTAAACAAATACATTAATAATTTATCAAAACCCCAAGACTAAACGACATTTTGATATTTAGTTGTCTTAAGTCTAAAGGTTGACAAGGTTTCAAAATTAAAGATCTTTTTTAACTGATCAGCTGCCATTGATCCTTAACTGAATCAGTGAAGTTGTATTGGTCCATACCAAGTCTCGGTCTAGTTTTGAGAAAACAAAAACAAAGCAGTGTTCATATAAGAATCTTGGATATAGCCACATTTTAAAGGGTTTAACAAACACAAGAATTTACCCTTTGTTTTTTGAGGTTTTAGCTAACATTTAAGCCTCGTCAATTGCAATTTAACCATGCATTTAAGTGGTTCATTCAGCAACGACAGCATAGGTGGCATTCAGTTTAAAAAGTGTTATTAATTTAATCTCTCTATTAGCTGCAGATCTGTGGCAACTTTCTTTTTCTTCCTACCCCGAAACAAACGGCAACAAGATGGGAATTAACATCACTTGTTAATCTCGGCCTAGTTTAATTACCAAACCAGGTAATGATAATGATATATTCAAAAAATGACTAACATCTTACAATAGCAATTTTAAAGGGTTACTCCACCCTAGCTTAGCATACTACTAGCATGTTCTCACGCTTATAGTTCCCATTCACTTACATTGATTTATGCTAAGCTAGGAAGGACTATCCCTTTAATGTCGATACAGTGTGTATCCTTTACAGGCACTGTAACGGAAGTATGAAACAATCAAATTCTAAGCAAAGTAAAGAGTCAAGCTTCAACTCCAGCCTCATCCCAACAATGCCAGACTCTCAGGTAAAAAGAAGGAGCTCTATGAGAGCAAGGATGACGAGATTAAAGGAAAAAGAGGAGAAGCAGCAGCCAGACTGTCTTACAGAAGGTCAACCTTGAGAATTTCAGCACAGAATGAACTTGTAGCCTCTGTGCAATCAATGGACACATTGAAATCCAAAACCCTGGCAGGCAATAAACCAAGTATTGCATCTACTTGCTTCCCCGTTTCACTGAAATTGTCCGACCAACAGTAGAGCTAAAATTCCCCTGCCTAGGATGTAAGCTCCCTGCCATTCAACTGGCTATTAGCGTATTCCTCCACACTCCGATCCACAGAGGCTCGCCTGTTCCCTGCAAACAGACTGCTTCTATAAAACATCAGAATGCAGTCTGCCTCTAAGGGAAGGGGGAGGAGCCGCACAAGGGAAGGAAAAAGGGAAGGTTGGGAAAACAAAGCTTTTATGGTCGTTGCTCCAGCCAGGCCAGGCCGAGCCGAGCTGCAGCAGCGGGGGCGAGTTATGTAATGTGACTGGCAGGCCCCACTTCCCAGTTCAGAACTGCTGCTCACAGTAATCCCTCCTGAGGAACAAGCCCTGCTTTGGAAGAAGAGACGGAGATAGGAGTGGAGCTGTGAGGAAAAGCAGTAGAGGGGTGAGATTACAAGAATTTTAGCCTTTCATCTGCACCAAATTAAACTCACTGACAACTACCCTCTGAGCTTCACTGCAGAAAGATTAGACTCAAAGTAAAAAGCAATGCCACTAATGACCGGCAACGGTATAGAGGTGCTAGTTCTGTGCAATCGGCCCACATGTGAAAAATCTGAAACATCAGATTTGCAGCACAGTAAACGCAAATTCATCTATTCATTGATTTTTTTGTAGCACATATCTAAAATTATCTAAAGAAATTGTATTTTGGGAAGCTGGAATGCCTAGCTACATTGGTATTTGATGGCTACTGGCTGGTGCTTGTAAAGCGGCCATTCGAGGGGCACCATTTCTTTTACCACAGCAGGTGAGTGGTTGTACCACCAAGAGCGGAAATACGACTCAACATTAGCTTCTGCAGAGCGGCTGAGACGGTGTTCACTGAGCATATTGACGTATATACTCAGTCTACTAAGCTATTAAAATTGAAGTTTTTAGAGAATGTCTCAAGTGTTCACAAATTGTGGTCCAAACCCCCCGAACAACGGGGATCGCCTATAAATTCACACAACTTGAAACTGCAGAATTAAAGCCTCACTGCAGCATAAAGTTAAAGCTTTGAAGTTTTCTTGAAAGTACTATTAAAATCTTGTCCTCAGGGTTTTTCCTGCATTCAAATTTGCATGGCGCCGCCTTCAGCTAATTTTGTGCCGCCTCAGCCTGATCTCGCTCTGCGCCCAACTATATGGAAGTTATTTTTACTGCAGTTGCAGAGTTGTGCCACTACGGGGGCGCTGTATCAGCAGCGGTGTGCCGGGGGAAGCACAGAAAAAGTAGATAAAATAGTTTTTCAGAGTGTAAATATTGGGTTTTCCCGCTAGTTGGTGCTATCTGTGTCCTGATTTTCCCCCGCTCTTCAACCAGGTAAATGTTTTGTTTTTTTGCATCCAAGCACATCATATTTATTTTTTTAAAACATCCTCCGTCTAAGAATAATATTAATGGATTTTAGCGTTACAGATATGACCTAGGAAAATCAGCCACTACTTTAAAAAACAACCTCGCGGTGAAACAGCGCAGACAAATTATCGGAACAAGCAGTTAAAAGGTAGTCATGGTTGTGACAAGATGAGAAAATTGCAGGCAGGGACTGGCGAGGGTCAAAATCATGGTCAGAATGCAGGACAAGACATTTTTTATGACGAGTTTTTCTCCACCAACCCTGAGCCTTTTTTTAACAACTGCAGAGCGCCTTAAAATTAACGTTTCGGCATTTTACCTACTTTTGCGCGAGCTGCGAGCGATCTGTTAAACTAAAGGTAATTTTTCAAAATAAAGTACTGCAGATTACAAATGCGATCATATTTATGGATCTAAACAGATTATAGAGATAATATAGAGAGCTTTCCTCCCGTCTAATTCACTTGGAAACAGAAAGAGAAAATACATTTATTAAATGTGAAGAGTAGATAAACAAATGTGTATTTCAACAATAAATACTCCTCTCTGCCACCGTCATGTTTTCTTTCTGCGCAGATGCTACTTTTAAAGATATTTACAGACTCCTTTCTGCTCCAGAAACATTCTGCAATGTTGCGGGAACCGTTTCAAGATGGAAAACATACATTATCTAAATTTTATGGGTCTGGTGGAAGTTTTTTTTTTGTTTTTTAACGCAGATGGTTGAAAAATATTAATATAATATTTTTGGTTGACTCCCACCTTCCATTGTGTGGAGAAAGTATGTCTGAAACTCTCTACATCTTTGCGCTGAATGCAGATTATTCTCACTATCTCAGCATCCAGCAGTCCCAGACAGAGATTTGATATGTCCACCTGAAACAGCAAATTAGCTGCAGGAACCCGTTATTACAGGACTATGATCTGTAAATCAAGTAGAAGTTTCTCTGCACAGAACGGGCAACAACAGCATAGCTTACAAAGGTAACGCATTTTATTGTTATGCATATTCTTCCGGGGCGGATATGTATAAATTTGCCATCCTTCTGCTATATGTGGATTTTTAATGTCTGTCATTTGAGAAACAAAAGACGTAATCCTTTGGCTTTCAACTGTTATTAATTGAATAAAGGTGCGATTTTCAACACCTGTTCATACCTTCAGTGCTTTTTGGGATTAAACGTGGAACAGAATTATAATAGGCTATGAATAGTTAATAATCAAATAATTAAAGCTAATAATAATAGTTAATGTCTGGCTGCCAGATTTGTGGATAAATCTCTACAACTTAATGCACTTTCAGTTTAAAGTTGGCACGTTTTGTTTGTATGTATATTGTTTTAGTCAAAGAATGCTTTAACATGATTATTGTCAAATTCTTATTAGAACGCTTAACTAAAAAATACACTACCGTTCAAAAGTTTGGGGTCACCCAAACAATTTTGTGTTTTCCATGAAAAGTCACACTTATTCACCACCATACGTTGTGAAATGAATAAAAAAATAGAGTCAAGACATTGACAAGGTTAGAAATAATGATTTTTATTTGAAATAAGATTGTTTTTACATCAAACTTTGCTTTCATCAAAGAATCCTCCATTTGCAGCAATTACAGCATTGCAGACCTTTGGCATTCTAGCTGTTAATTTGTTGAGGTAATCTGGAGAAATTGCACCCCACGCTTCTAGAAGCAGCTCCCACAATTTGGATTGGTTGGATGGGCACTTCTTGCGTACCATACGGTCAAGCTGCTCCCACAACAGCTCAACGGGGTTCAAATCTGGTGACTGCGCTGGCCACTCCATTACCGATAGAATACCAGCTGCCTGCTTCTTCTCTAAATAGTTCTTGCACAATTTCGAGGTGTGTTTTGGGTCATTGTCCTGTTGTAGGATGAAATTGGCTCCAATCAAGCGCTGTCCACTGGGTATGGCATGGCGTTGCAAAATGGAGTGATAGCCTTCCTTATTCAGAATCCCTTTTACCCTGTACAAATCTCCCACCTTACCAGCACCAAAGCAACCCCAGACCATCACATTACCTCCACCATGCTTAACAGATGGCGTCAGGCATTCTTCCAGCATCTTTTCAGTTGTTCTGCGTCTCACAAACGTTCTTCTTTGTGATCCAAACACCTCAAACTTGGATTCATCCGTCCACAGCACTTTTTTCCAGTCTTCCTCTGTCCAATGTCTGTGTTCTTTTGCCCATCTTAATCTTTTTCTTTTATTGGCCAGTCTCAGATATGGCTTTTTCTTTGCCACTCTGCCCTGAAGCCCAGAATCCCGCAGCCGCCTCTTCACTGTAGATGTTGACACTGGTGTTTTGCGGGTACTATTTAATGAAGATGCCAGTTGGGGACCTGTGAGGCGTCTGTTTCTCAAACTAGAGACTCTAATGTACTTATCTTCTTGCTCAGTTGTGCAACGCGGCCTCCCACTTCTTTTTCTACTCTGGTTAGAGCCTGTTTGTGCTGTCCTCTGAAGGGAGTAGTACACACCGTTGTAGGAAATCTTCAATTTCTTAGCAATTTCTCGCATGGAATAGCCTTCATTTCTAAGAACAAGAATAGACTGTCGAGTTTCAGATGAAAGTTCTCTTTTTCTGGCCATTTTGAGCGTTTAATTGACCCCACAAATGTGATGCTCCAGAAACTCAATCTGCTCAAAGGAAGGTCAGTTTTGTAGCTTCTGTACCGAGCTAAACTGTTTTCAGATGTGTGAACATGATTGCACAAGGGTTTTCTAATCATCAATTAGCCTTCTGAGCCAATGAGCAAACACATTGTACCATTAGAACACTGGAGTGATAGTTGCTGGAAATGGGCCTCTATACACCTATGTAGATATTGCACCAAAAACCAGACATTTGCAGCTAGAATAGTCATTTACCACATTAGCAATGTATAGCGTGTGTTTCTTTAAAGTTAAGACTAGTTTAAAGTTATCTTCATTAAAAAGTACAGTGCTTTTCCTTCAAAAATAAGGACATTTCAATGTGACCCCAAACTTTCGAACGGTAGTGTATGTTGCCTTTAAAAAAAGTGAGTCAGTTGAATGCACAGAATTGACGCATGTGTTGACGCATGGACAGGATGGTACCACCTCTGCCTCAATTAGGGCCAGGAAAAACCCTGGTCCTTTTTAATTTTCTTGAACCCAATATCTGGTCTCGTGAGTTTTAGTTAGGGATGCAACGATAACACTTTTCTCGAACCGATACGATACAGATGCTTTGATCTGAGTACTTGCCGATACAGAGTACCAGTACTGACACTTCTACCACACAAAAAATGCTATGAAGTAGAAGACAGGTTCCATTTTCTTCTCCGTTTGTTACAATAAATGATGGTGAATTAGATAAAAATACAATTTTATATATGTATATATTTTGATAAAAATTACCACCAAACTAAAATTTGCCAAGAGAAAATAAAATTCTGTGAAATATTGCAGTTACCACATTTCAAGTATCGGTTTATGGTATCTTTTAACTTTAACCGATACAGTACATAAGATACCAGTATCAGTGCATCCCTAGTTTTAGGTATCATTACACCCCTAAAAAAAAGAAAAAAAAGAAAGATACTACACATTACCGTTTGTCGATTCATGTTGCTGGCAAATGCATTTTAGACAGATATTTGTACAACTTCATTTGCCAAACAACTATTTTACCAGCTCTTTAAAGGAGCCTATTAATCACTTCACAAAATGTATTCCTTTAGTCAAATTATAAAATAATTTTAAAACCATTTTGAAGGCAGGGTCCGTAACCCATCTATGGGACTTTTTTAGACAGGTGTAGAGAGATCTTAGCATCGAGCCAAATCGATTTCCGATGTTGGGGATTTTATCTTTTCAGGTCTCCCGTTTGCAGAAATTCACCCTCTTATGACAAATGTCTCGGTGCCGACACAAAGTGGCTTCCATACTTTAAATTACAGTAACTCCTCAACCAATCACACTAATTCAAATATATTGTTAAACCTGAGAGTCTTTCCAGTGGTATATGATAGATTACAGCTATGAGACATCATTTCCTGTCTGAAAAACGGGGAAAACCTTACGCCATGTACACACGTATCCTGGTTTTAAAAATATTCTCCCCACTTTGTTCAAAAGAATCCCCTTCCACACGTAACTGGATAATTTTTTAAAGCATATTCATAGCCTTCCTGAACCTGTAGGGGTCAGTAGCTCCCCCAAACTCTACCAACTCAGTAACTGTCTACTCTCCAACTTCTACCTACAGCAGTATTTGTAAACATAAGCGAGCAAAAAGCGCTTGGACAATAAATAAACGCAACACAGCTCTATGGACTTAAAAACTATTTCTGAGTGGAAACACAGGTCACACAAATGATGTTGGAGCTTCTTTTGTCGCAGACAGTGACGTTGCGACACCAAAAACTTCGGTTACATCTGACCACACACGAACGCTTAAAAACAGATAAAATGCTTCACTTTGACAGGAGCTTTTAGAAATAATCAGTTTCGGTGCGTTTTCGTGTGGATGCCAGGCCAAATGGTAGAAAGATGTTTCCGTTTTGTGAGAGAACCATGTATGGGTGTACAGGGAATCAGTTGAGACAACAACATCAAGAAGATGCAGTGATTCGGGTGTCAGCAGACTTCTTTTGCTTTTACCAGTGTAAAATATACTGTTTTTTTTAAATATTCTGCTTCATAAACAATATTAGTATAGATTACAACAGTGTTTTCCTGATGTTTGTGTTCTATTTTTTTTCCAGCGACAATTCCTGGAGGTCTTGGTTGTACATGAGGTTTGCTATATGTTGTGTATTTATTTACTGTGTATGTGTGATGATATATATATTAGGGATGAAAGAAAATATTGATATGCCAATATATTGCAATATTTTATGTCATGATATTGTATCGATATTCAAAAGCAAAGAGTCGATTTTTATTTGTTAAGAATTTTAATTAAAACATAAAAAATGTCAGTAATTTTTGTCAAAAAATAAAAAATTAAAAGTATGAATGGTAGTTAGTGGCTGTTTTCACCTTTTTTGTTCCAATGGATCAAATAGATCTAGTAATAAAAACAGGTTGGAATGTTTAGAATGTTGACAGATTTTCTACAGTGAAATTCATTTGTAAAAATAAAAATATATAGTCTTACTCATGGTATCATGATATATCGCAATATATTATATTGTCCCCTTTATATCGTGATACACATTGTATCGCCAGATTCTTGCAAATACAAATCCCTAATTTATATATATATATATATATATATATATACGCACACACACAGTACAGACCAAAAGTTTGGATACACCTTTTCATTCAGTGCACTTTTATTTTCATGACCATTGACACTGTAGAGTCTCACTGAAGGCCTCAAAACTATGAATGAACACATAAGGAATTATGTAGTACTTTTACAAAAATTGTGAAATAACCTGGCCTCATGAAAATAAAGAAAACCCATTGAATGAGAAGGTGTGTCCAAACTTTTGGTCTGTACTGTATATTCATTGATCAACTTTGTTTTGGTTAATATGGCAACGGCCCAACCAATCAGAATAAAACATATTAGCATGGCAATTTACTGCATGTTAGTAATTTAGATTGGAAAGGGCTCATTGTGATTCAACTCCGGCCAGCAACATGTGGAAAATCAAAGCAAAGATGACGAAACAAAGTGATCGGCAGATAGCTGAGTCGGTTCTGTAAAACCATGCGACCAGGTTGAAGATTTGAAGCGGTTAAAATAAAACTGATTCTGATTTACTGAGCTGCTTGCCTGGAAAGCATGTGACTAGCATCACATGAGTATGGGAGGGGGAGAGTGGCAGAGGGCTTTGTGTGAGTTTGACTGCGAGTGTGTGTGTGTGGGTGTGTGTTTATCCAGCCCCCGAATTCACACACGCAACATATATCCAACTGCTGGCACAAAATTAAGCATTGTGATTAGTTTCCTTGGTTTCCACTGACAGAGAGACATAGACAGCTCTGAGAAGTAAACAGAAACAGCTCTAGCTGCTGCTGCACAACCACAGGCATGAAGGCATACGAGGGCTGGATGGAGAGAGACCGATAGATTAAGGAGGAATGAGACGAAAGATTCATTTATACACAAGTGGGAAAAAGGGAAAAGCCAAAGCACTAGCTGCTGGATTAAGAAGCATCAAGAATCAAACAATTAATCTAAAACAAACAATAAATAACGCAAATTTGAATCTTTCTAATTTTGTATTTGTAACTAGAACATAGTAGTGGGCAATATAAGCAGTTTAAGGTAGAAATTAAATCAATTTAACCAACGGTAGACATTTTGAATATACCGTCTTACTGCGATTACTCATGCTGATGATGTCATCAACCTGCACCTAATTGGTACCAACTACACACGAAGGATAAGTAGGAGGATAAACACGAGATACTGTACGTTTAAAATGAGTTTTCTATTTAACGGAAAAAAAATGTGTTGAAGCTTTTATTTTTTAGTCTAAATATGGGTTTTATGTTATAAACTTTATTTTTCTTTTTACATTTTGCATTTCAATTCAAACAATATGGAATTTTTGTGTTTCTATAACATTTAGCTCATATTTTATTAAAAATATCATCACATTTATTTCATGACAATATAGGCATTGCATTGTTTGCAAAAAAGATTTGTGTCAAGTAAAAAAATTACTTGTCAGGTTTCGTATGCTTTTTAAAATACATTTGGCACAAAAATGTCTTTTTATATAAATGGCATTCTATATTTTGCTGCAACCTATCTGAAATGACATGAAAATGTTCAAAAACATTTATTTTAACATATATAAAACAGAAGAAAAACAAGACTTATCGCAATAACTATTGTTACGGCACATGCTTCAGTTTATAACGGCCAGCCCCAGGAAAGCATTTTTATTGTGATCTGTCTGGTTCTTACAACAATCTCCCGGTGTCGAAATTGGCAATTGTGTGTTTGTTTTTTTCAAGATATTCCTTCAATGTGTGGTTTGAGCCTTACAAGAGCATATTATCCACACTTGCCCTCTATTCTCTATTAGCAGAGCTTTGATAATAATAATAATAATAATAAAACCAATTACCTCAGATTTTGCTTACGCAGCGCTAATTTTATTTGACACCAAGATACGTATTTTACATAGTTGTCTAAACTACAACTTCATACTGGATTTCTGCTGGTCACACAACATGTGTGAGGGACACAGACTTGGGGATTTGGAGGACTTTTGTTGGACACATGCTAGTTCTGCACTACAGAGGCTCTGACCTACTTTTTATAGTCTATATTTCAGGCAAGCACACACACAGCCTCTGACAAAGGGACAGGAAAGCAGAGGTTAGGCACGCACTAAGCCTCATTCTTAATACATGCATTCCAGTGGATAGAGCTCAATACGACTGTGCTTTCAGCATGCCTGCTGGTACAGGCATCTGGTGCAAATACCATCTCGTGCATGTCTAACTATACAGAGAAAAGGGAGATAACCCTTTGTGAAATCAAGCTGGCACTGACAGTCTTTCCCTGTGGTTGGAACTAGGGCTGGGCGGTATACCAAAAATTTACAGATACCGCAATTTATGACTGTTACAGACGTCATTTTGCCCGTGTTGGTAAATGGAAAAATCCCTGAAAAGATATGTTTTAGTTTAGCAGTGCTCATGACCCTTTAAGAAATGACTGCTGCCTTGAGTCACGTGACTACGTACAGTCATGTGACTTCATCATATCCAGAAGGAACCAGCGCTTCCAACGTGTCACTGTATTTAGTGAGTGCGTAGACTCCTCTAGCGACTGTTAAAAAAACACACAAAAAAACAACTAGGGACAAATGTAGTGACTCTTTCTGGTGTTACTGGATATACTTTGAGGCCTGGGGCACACATCTCGCGAATGCTTAAACATTTTGACCCTGCAACGCGTATTTCTTCTACGTTTTCACTTAGTTTTCCTTGCGGTGAATTGACAGTGGCCACACACCCTTTGTCCGAGGCACAGCTCGAGGGAGTTACGTCCACAACCTGAAATAGAATAAATCCTATTTTTTGACATTTAAATTGAGAGTAGGTCTCATCTCCCAGAGGAAATACATAGAGATATACTTTTACATGCAATGTCATTTAAGAAACTTTTAAAAGTGATACACTAAACTTATTAAATAAATAAAAGAACGGCTAAAATCAGTCACATGTTAAAGACTCCGAATACACATCTCTTTAAACATGAAAATGTGTATAAGCAGCAACATCTAGGTATTATAATTACAATGAACAACTAAACACAATTGATGGCTCTATCTGCAGTCTTGGGGAATTGCTTTTGGTGTTAGAAAGTTGTACATTTAACATTACCGTTATTACAACCAATATTACCTTTTTCCTCTGAATTTAACTTCTCCTTTACAGCGTGTAAAAACGCAGCATGTGTGGCAGGTTTTGTGTTAAACAGCACTGTGGTTACGCAGGGGCTCCATGCATGTCCACGTATAAGCGAGATGTGTGTCTCAGGCGCAGCATGGAGCCCGTATCATTGCTACTGCTTAGAAGCAGAACGTTTCCCCAGCATGCTGCAGCTCGGCCGGCCCAAGTCCTGCTCAGCCGGAGCCGAGATTAACCCCGAAGAGTCCAGAATGTTGATACACCGCTTGTAGCCGATGCTGGCTGAGTCGAGCTGTGCTCAGATGTAAACTCAAAATATTTTATGTCTAAAATACACAACTGCAGACTAAAATCACTGATTCCACTCACAGCCCCAGTCACCTCATCATCTGGTCTGTGCGCTCACTTCTGAGTCTAAACCGGAATCTAAGAAATACAGAAAGGAGTGGGAATTGAACTTTGAATTAAAAGGCTGGTTGAAGCCTTTCAAGAACAAGAACCCATCAACTTTTTAAGCACATGAAGTAAATTTTACCGGACCTTGAATACAAAAAGGATCGTTATCGTCTACTTATTGTTTTCCAGGCTAACTGCTCAAAATACAGTGATACTGATTTTAGCTCATATCACCCAACCCTACTTGGAACAATAAAAACACAAACTATTTTCAAATAATAAACACATTTTTCACCTGAATAATGTTCAGTGAGAGCGGTATCCAGTAGGAAATCAATCAAGTAAAACACAGTTTCTGGTGGCAAATAATATACACGCACGTGCCACCTACTGAAGCACAACCCATCAACTGAAGGAAAGAAAACAAAATATCCAACAAGAATAGGCATAAATATAGATGCTTACTAAAAATGCCTCCAGAGAAAAAGCCTCAGAAAAGGAGCACAGATCAGCTTGTTGTGAAATATTTTAAAAAATATATTTTTGAACCTACCGATTCCATGGCTGTGGGAGAATGTTCGTGGGCTAAAATCCAACCAGAAAAAAAAAAAAAAAAAAAAAAACAAAGAAAAAAAAAAAACTTCTGCTGTAGCGCTCCCAGAATCCTGAAAAACAAGATAAAAAAAATGCATTAATTCCTGAAAAATCACAGTCACATTCCATGTGTCTCAGTTGCACTGAAATTGGACCTGGGACCTCTAAAGCCGTATAGCTGTGCAGAATCACAAACCTCAATCTATTCTTTCTCCAAGGCTATACTCTTTTTTTTCTTCTCTCTTTTGAAAACTAGAATATTCTCACCATCTCGCACAATCATAGACGTGCCAAACCTGAAGGGAGCAGCAGTTCCCCCAAAGCATCAGATCAGTTTTCTACTGCAAAATATAAAACTCTGGTCACTTCTGTCCACAGGGAAACTAAAAAAAACAAACAAGAAAAAACAGCGCAAATCGTACAAAAATATTATTTTGTGAGATACCCGGCTATGTGTGGACAAGGCGTATCGACTCAAGCAAAGCGAATCGGGTAAAGGCAGGGTAGCCATCCATTAATATTTATGCTCTAATTTATTGTTTCATTGGTTTGTGGCGTAATGATGATGAAATTAAGAAATTACAAGGGACCTTTAAAAAAAAATTAATGCCGATTCAGAATGAAACTTAAAACTGATACAATATTATATAATAGTATATATATATATATATATATATATATATATATATATATATACATACAATAGTTGCAAAATGTGTCCACAGCTAACCAGGCTTCAGTGGATTAAAAAACAACAACAAAACTTCAACAATGTTACAGTGGCAACATTTTAATGGTTTAGTTTCACAACCACTAAACTCTTAGGTCATACAATAACCTATAAAATAACCAATAAAAGGTATTTTAATAAATTGCTATAAAAATAGCTGCAGTGACCAGAGTTTGCGTCCACTGTCTGAAGGAAAATGTAAAGCCTGCTTCTCCCAACACCTGTGGCTGCACACTGCTGTTCAACTGGCTGAAAGAAGGCCAGTACAGTTTTCTATTGCTTACAAAAAAAAGGTAAAATCAGTTCTCCGAAAATACACCTGGGTGGCACAAAACAGGTCTATCGCTCATACATTTACAACTAGTAAACTGCAAGCAGCATGCCAGTTTACCAACTGGTTGCAGAGTGTACTTAAGCAGACAGCGTGACAAAAGAAACAGCTAAAGTAAGTACATTAACAAGATTGAAAAATTGAGTAATGAAAAACCTGAAATGTTTAGCCTATATATCAGCAAATACAGCATCACTTGGTAACATCCTCAATCGAGGAGGTAATATTTTTTTCCAGGAAAACTATAATACTAAAACGTATAAAAAGCAATAGAATAAAAATGAGAGAGAATGTAACTAGATCAAATATGAGGCCAGTCCCACATTGTTTTACCAATTCATCCTCGTCACAGGTGGAAGTAGCACAAAAAAAGGGATTCTCTGACTTCAGTAAAGCAGGTGGTGCATTCCATGTAATCCAATCATTTGAGGGAACCAGATAACGGCCCAAGGCAATACAGCAAGGCTCGATTACAGAGTGATAAGCAACATCTAAAAGCTGAAGAGATGCAACTGTACAGGCCTTATTTTAAGCTGTTTAATTTGCACGCCAAGTCTCTTTCAAATTACACACACACACACACACGTATAAAACTAAATAACCCATCACAAAAGTTATGGCAATCTTAAGGCAGATATTATCTTCATACGAAACCAAAATGTTTTAACCGTGCCTTCATCAAGTACCTGTTTATAAACTTTTAAATCTGCGAAGCGTGGCTGTCGGGATTCAACATTTAATCGTGAATAATCTAAACCTCATGAAAAACAATACATATATCACCCGAACCTAAAAGCTGAGGAGCTCCATTTTTTATTTTTTTAAAAGTAAACTCCTGTAAACGTCATAATTACACTCAGAACAGTTTGTCTCAAACATCCAATTTAAAGATCAATCCTCTCCCACCACCACTGCCAACTGGGCATGTGAAAGAGTCACACTGAAGGATTTGAAAGGCAAAATTAATTCCCATTTTCATGCTACAGCTTTCTTTCGCTGCAGGACACACTGGAAAATTAAATGGCTCCCTCCCCAAAACAAATCAAAATGTGAGGTCGGTCAAATATAGCAAAATAATAAAAGAACATGTCTTAAGATTTTTTGATTAAGGCATTAACTCAAACATCAAAGCGAGGAACTGCTGATAAATGATAAGCAGCCTCTGTTTGCACATTTAAATGTGCAAACAGAGGCATAAAATTAATTAGTTTCCCAGAACTTTTTCCATAACCCAGATGTTTTCCGTCTGCTCTCCCCAATGCGAGAAAGAACACATTTCCGTTATTTTTTTTTTATCCATCCACTGCGAAAGGCAAATTATTTTTCTCCTGATTTGCAGCTCCTCTAAATTTATAACCAGATGCATACAGGGAGTGTAGAATTATTAGGCAAATGAGTATTTTGTCCACATCATCCTCTTCATGCATGTTGTCTTACTCCAAGCTGTATAGGCTCGAAAGCCTACTACCAATTAAGCATATTAGGTGATGAGCATCTCTGTAATGAGAAGGGGTGTGATCTAATGACATCAACACCCTATATCAGGTGTGCATAATTATTAGGCAACTTCCTTTCCTTTGGCAAAATGGGTCAAAAGAAGGACTTGACAGGTTCAGAAAAGTCAGAAATAGTGAGATATCTTCCAGAGGGATGCAGCAATCTTAAAATTGCAAAGCTTCTGAAGCGTGATCATCGAACAATCAAGCGTTTCATTCAAAATAGTCAACAGGGTCGCAAGACGCGTGTGGAAAAACCAAGCGCAAAATAACTGCCCATGAACTGAGAAAAGTCAAGCGTGCAGCTGCCAAAATGCCACTTGCCACCAGTTTGGCCATATTTCAGAGCTGCAACATCACTGGAGTGCCCAAAATAACAAGGTGTGCAATACTCGGAGACATGGCCAAGGTAAGAAATGCTCAAAGACGACCACCACTGAACAAGACACACAAGCTGAAACGTCAAGACTGGGCCAAGAAATATCTCAATACTGATGTTTCTAAGGTTTTATGGACTGATGAAATGAGAGTGAGTCTTGATGGGCCAGATGGATGGGCCCGTGGCTGGATTGGTAAAGGGCAGAGAGCTCCAGTCCGACTCAGACGCCAGCAAGGTGGAGGTGGAGTACAGGTTTGGGCTGGTATCATCAAAGATGAACTTGTGGGGCCTTTTCGGGTTGAGGATGGAGTCAAGCTCCCAATTCTACTGCCAGTTTCTAGAAGACACCTTCTTCAAGCAGTGGTACAGGAAGAAGTCTGCATCCTTCAAAAAAAACATGATTTTCATGCAGGACAATGCTCCATCACACGCGTCCAAGCACTCCACAGCGTGGCTGGCAAGAAAGGGTATAAAATAAGAAAAACTAATGACATGGCCTCCTTGTTCACCTGATCTGAACCCCATTGAGAACCTGTGGTCCATCATCAAATGGGAGATTTACAAGGAGGGAAAACAGTACACCTCTCTGAACAGTGTCTGGGAGGCTGTGGTTGCTGCTGCACGCAATGTTGATGGTGAACAGATCAAAACACTGAAAGGATCCATGGATGGCAGGCTTTTGAGTGTCCTTGCAAAGAAAGGTGGCTATATTGGTCGCTGATTTGTTTTTGTTTTGTTTTTGAATGTCAGAAATGTATATTTGTGAATGTGGAGATGTTATATTGGTTTCACTGGTAAAAATAAATAATTGAAATAGGTATATATTTGTTTTTTTGTTAAGTTGCCTAATAATTATGCACAGTAATAGTCACCTGCACACACAGATATCCCCCTAAAATAGCTAAAACTAAAAAACTAAAAACAACTTTCAAAAACATTCAGCTTTGATAATTTGTTTTTTGGGTTCATTGAGAACATGGTTGTTGTTCAATAATAAAATTATTCCTCAAAAATACAACTTGCCTAATGATTCTGCACTCCCTGTATATACATATTTTTTTATTATTATATCCGATAATGATAACATAGCACTTGCAGTTTACAACAAACTAAATTAACAAAAATATAATATAATTTAAAAAAAAATATCCCACAAACGTCATGGAAAGTGTAACGGCAAAAACCCTTTCACCTAAACAGAGTTTAGTTTTCCTGCCTTTGAAGCAAAATGAAAGCAAAATGTACTGTTGTCTGGATTATGACATTTAATGCATATATGTTCTAGAGCTATAATTTCTCTGAAACTGAAATAAAATCCCTTCCAGCCACGCACCAGAGCTGCACTTTGTAATGAATTGCATTCATCGTCGCAACATCAGTGTGTTTAATATCAGAAATGCAAATGACCACCTGAATGTAGTATTCGTACCATTGCAGAGTTTCAGATGCCATTTATTAAAACTATTAATGCCCAAAACATGCTGTTTCACCTGGCTGTCCTTCACACTCACACCTGATACAGACATACGGGGTACATCCAGAAAGTACTACCTCACTGACATTGGCACTTTTCTACCTGGATAATAACGGGCAAAAAGAAAGTCCTAGAACATTACTCTGGCTCTGTAAAAAGTTCCCACAGTGAAAAACCTTTTACCTCTATTAGAACAAGAGAAACAATCTGCTCACGCCATCATACCAACCCGTTTCTGTATTTAATGTACTGCATCAAAGAGTTCACTGAATTGTAAACTACAAATATAACAGCCTCTAAAGCGTTTTCAGATTCTGAGGAGTCAAAGTGTGACAGTGCTTTTTTTATTCGACACTAACAATTATATAAATATGTGGTACAATTTTTACATTTAAACTGCTTATAGGATTTTAAGTGAAAAAAATCAGTGATTTTCAGCTAAAACAATAGTTTACAAGTTTAAAGAATCTACAAGAATAAATTATAATATATCATTATCATTACTGAACTATCATAGTCGTCATGTTTGAGAAAATATACAATGAGAACAAGGCTTTAATCAGGATTTAGGCAGGTGGACATGTGAGGATATTTAACAGAGGCCCAGTGTTGGGCTGACATTCCAGTAATTATGGCTAACACCCCCTCCACCCTCGTCTGAACTCACATTTGTTTCATCTATCTGGTCTTAAAGGCACCACGGAGGGATTTAAGACCCCAACAAGTAGCCTCTAGTTGTCAGCTTTAGCATAGGAAGGGTGGCAGCTGGGACTGCAGTAGGATTAAGGCCAGACCTCCGCGGGATTGCTTTGAGCAGTACTGATGATGATAGTAAGATGCGATTTTGGGTTTGTACTGCAGTGAACCTGAGGGGTTTTCCCCCCTGTGGGAAGGACAGGACTAATGGATTGAAATAATCCAGGTACAGACAACATCACTACCTTCCAAACAAAGTTTGGGATAAAAAGAAAACAATTATTCATGACTTTAAAACAAATATCCAATATTATTTTGCTTAAATCCTAACATTTGTTAGAAGGAAGATGTTACAAATAAAAAGGTTGCAATAAACTGTCTGCTTAAAGCTCTCATTCAGTTGTTTTTTAATTAATTTCCTATGATCTTTATCTCAATTGTATGCTTTGAGAGCAATTTTAGGTGGAAACAAACGCCTCAAAACCAGTTTCAGGATGTTAGTTTGTGAGCGGTGTGGGTGGGGTGAAACTTCAGGATCAGGAGTCTAACTCAGTATTATTTATAATATGCAAATGTCTCATCTCTGATTGGCTAACACAAAAATAACTCTTTTGCTGCCTTTGTTCAAAAAATGAGCCTAACTTACTTCACTGGTGGTGTGCCAAGACAAATCCCAACTGTTTCTTCCTCAGCTCCTCTTTTCTGATTAAAAAACGCAACACTGATGTGCTATGTCCACAAATAAACCAAGTCTGTGTTCTGCCATGCGGGGGAGTTGCTAACGGTTAGCTTTGTTTCCAACGTTCATCTTCGGCTTCTAGCTTCTACTAGCAGACACGTGCTCTGCTCTCTCCAGGCTGCCAAATCAACCTTCCCGTGGACGGTCCCTAAACAAGGTAGGCAAGACTATGAATAGGAATTTACCCTGTGACGTAGAAGGGACAGGGTTTTTCTAACTCGCTTATTTCCTTCATTTTTTTCTGTGGCTAATGCTGGGATTTGGGGTTAACGGAAATGTTCACATGTAGCACATTTATGCTATACAGAGTGAACCAGATTTTCAATGAAGGAGACCTTTCAGATTGATGCCAACTGTTGACAACATTTTACTGATGCAGTGGACCCTGTAAATACGAACACACCTGAACACAGTGTTTTTGTAAAATTGACAGGCTGTGCCTGCCCCAGATAGCCGTCGGCAGCGGGGCGATCCAGCCAAATGCATGCTTTTGTACAACCAGATAACGGAAGACAACTTACTTCTAGAGCCAAAGAGGTTTGTGCAACTTTGAAAAAAAATAAGGGAAGCAGCAGCAGATATCACGTTTACAAATACAAATTTAGACCTACTATTACTATCTACTATTAAAACGATGTATATTTGTATGCAGAGGTTCGATCGCACTTTGCCGAACCACCTTAGCAGCATCTTATCCTTTATCTGTCAGTTACACAAAAATCTAATGAACAATAACGAGATTTCAGCTGAATTTTCTAAACATTTGCTTATTTACTGGTAAAACTTTTCAGACAACAAAAAGTGAGGCGAAAAATGTCCAAGAAACAAGAAAAGAAGCCTGGTTGTCAGTTTGGGAACAAAGAGTCAGAACCACAAGAACACAGTAACCTCTCCTTCCATTTACATTTTAAATCTAATACCAGCGTATCAACTGCGAAGCAGAATTTGGTGCTCGTTACCACCCTTATATGAGACAAAGGTTACACACCACAGATTTAAATATAGTCACCTGTCCAGTTCACAACAGAGGCCAGGGAAAGTTGGGGCAAAAAGTCAGCCTTCAAAAGCAAGTTAGATGATACAAAAGGCATTTTATACAAAAGGACAGTGTGTCAATGAAGCAAAGCAATCTACAAAATGTCCAAGGAAACATTTACCTTTAAATGTGAGACCAAAATCACATTTCACATTTTGATTAAATAAAATGCAAAACAAAAAGAGCCTAAAAGTAGCCAATAAAACCATAAAAAGTCACTATATTTTTTGTAGTTGCATTCCTTAGCTTTTTTGCAAAACAGTCGCTAGATGAGTTTAAACACTCACTAGATATAGCGGCACAGTTGCTGCGTTAGCAGCGCTGTTTTCTAGTGAATAGGAAGTCACGTGACTGTGTGTAGTCACGTGACTCAAAGCAACGCTCATTTCTTAAAGGGGCAGGAGAACCGCTAAACTAAAACGCATCTTTTCATATTTTTAAAAAAATAGGCTACATAATTTACTGGCACGGGCAAAATGATGTCAGTATCGGTAAATTTTCCGAATACAACCCAGCTCTACTTTATCGATTATCTAAACATTAGCTGGTTGTTAAAGTATTTAATCCCAACCTCAGTTGTACAAAAAACTGCAATAGTTTATACTATGTCCTCATTTAAAGCTAAAACCAAGTTGGAATATCAAAATAAGTGAATGAAACACAAAAACCTCAATACACACTGAATACACACTGAATACACAATACCCGAGACATTTAAGGTGTGTTTTTTTTTTATTTTTGCCATGAATGTATATTATTCCTTTGCTGAAGATTTATACAACCTGAAGATGGCTCTGCTATTATTTTATAGTTAAACACCAACAAGTTTTTGACTTAAGAAATGTTGCTAGTATTGCCAATACCGTTTTTTTGTTACTTGAAATCACTGACCTGCTTAATCTTTTGCTGTATCTTTATGTCCCCTACGATAAAACTTTGAGGCCATATCACCTACCCCTGCATGGCACAGGGAGGTCAGTTATTAATGGCTGCAATATATGCAAGTGGAAGTTTCTCACTCATTGATCAAACGGCAAATCAAATGAGTTGGGAAGCTGGTAAGAGGAATTTCTGGTTAGTACAGATTGTCTTCTACATCAAATAAGAGTCTTCTGTATTCTTGCATGTCAGGAATAGGGATCAAAGACAGAAACTTTTTCTACAAAAGAAAAAAAATTCTTCTGGTCACAATTCCAAACAACGAATTTAACAGAAAACGACCCAGAACAATAATAAAACAACACCATATCCACTGTGCAATGTGATGGTGGCAGCATCATGCTCTGGTGCTACTGTTTTTCAGGACTAACAGGACTTTTTGTCAAAGTCACAAACAACAGTGAATCTTAATCCAAAAAAAATCTACTGGAGAGGAAAATGGATTTTATCATGTATAGCATACATGTAAAAAATGGCTTAATTGGAAAAATATTAAAGTTATGGAATAGCCTAGCCAGTGTTAAGAGCTAATATGAAACCTGCGGAACAACATCAAAGCTATCAATCATCACAATCTGAAAGATTTGGAGAACTCCAGCATAACAGAGAGGGCAATATTAAAAGGAAAACAAAACATGATTCAACAAATTATTTTTTGATTAGAACCATGTTGTAACAGCTTTTTTTATCCATCCAACATGTTTTAAGTTTGTGTGTTTGTTCTTTTTTTTGGGTTAAATTATAAAGGTTATATAATTTCTGGAAAATGTTGGTAAATTATCTATCACATGAACAATTAGCTATTTATCAGAGCTGTTTTGGCTTTTCCCATTAAACTTATACTTATTATTAGAAAAGTAAAGCAGGGTCATTTTAGTGCCTCTGTTAGGTTAAATTAGATCTTACATTTGCATTTGTACGATATAAAAATTGTAAATTCAGAATCATTTTTTGTTATTTAACTTTTTTAAAACCATAGGGAGAAGACTGGCAGACAAACGGAACTGAGAAAACATTCCTTATCATGTGAACAGGAAAAGACCATACAGGATACATCCTGCTGCCGACAGGAACTGAGATGCTATGGATAACATAGATGAACAGCTTAAGTCCAAAAATAAACATCTGGGGCCAGTGGGTAAAGCTTTACACACATGAACTAACTTCCCAAACTTTGAATACAGAAAAAAAAAGAGATCTGCCTGTATCTGTACAGTTGAGGCCCATTTATTCATAACCTCTGGGAGAAGCAGACATAAAAATATACTTTTTATTCAGTCAAATCTTCTCAAAAGATAAGAAAACAACGTACAGGGAGAAACTATTTCAAATTTATTTTAAAAATTGAAAGGAAAAATTTATTGATACCCTTCTAAATAATGATTACAGCAATCGAAACCTTGTTTTATAAAAAAAAAGACCTTTTTATGAAGTTATTCCCTCCACAGATCATCAGATGAAGAGTAGGACTCTAACAGGAAAACGCCTAAAACATTAACAGCAGTCCAAGTAGTTTTGTTTAAATTAAAAGATCATTCTAAAGCTAAATATACCATTGGCATGAATAATGTTGGGGTTAATTGCATCTTTACATTTACATAATGCCAAGCCTAGTGGTGCTGAAAATGCAGCCATGGGAGTTTTGCTTCTTCTTCACAGATTACAACCAAGTAGAGCCGAAATGTAACTGCTTGTTCAATTACTAATAAGGAATAAAATTAGGAACAAGACGGCAACATGAACTGCCAAAGTGATCCACAATAGATCAAAATAAAACAAAGACTGCAATTATGAAAACAAGCCAGTACTGGTTGACCGAGATGTCTGGATGTCTGAAAAGGATGAGAACATAAATATAAACTAAATGCACCAAATATACAAGCTAACATCACTGATTTTGCCATGATTTGGGTGAATACTCGATTCTGATTGGCTGGAGGGTGTACGTTAAAAAGTGATAATGTACACCTAGGAAAGGCGTCCCGTCAAATTGCTTGATGACTGTTCTAAATTATTGTGCTGGCTCAAATGGTAACGGAGACTCAACGTTATTAACAGTTGACTCATCGCTGTGGCCACGTTGCTTGGCAACGCCTGTATAAGGAAAATACTAAATAGTGCGCTTGATTTATAAAAAAAAAACAACTCACGATTTAAACTAAAACACATTAAAGTATTATTAATTGATTAAATATTTCTTTCTTTCGTAAGTGACCATGGTATAAGCGGGACAATGCCCTTTGAGGTGTCCATTATCAGAAATTAATGGATTTCGTGGAAGCACGGTTCACGCCTCTGCGTCGTCCATTATTTTCTGATAATGGACACCTAGTCGGGCATTATCCCTTACATATGACATCAATATCTACATTTTTCTACATTCAAAAAACAAATGTATCCATTACTGAAGTTCAAGTCTTTTTTCCAAAACAGAGATGAACCCACGAGTTCCCATTCCAGATGTACTCCAAACTACAGCTATCTTTAGTGAATTTAAAACTAATGACAGATCAAGTAGGGAGTATGTTTTATTTATAAATCACATTTTACCAATCAAAGGGCTTCACAGACAGCATGAGAAGTAAAACTAATTAAAGCATGATAAATATCATGAAAAAAAACTGAATGATGCATGCATGATATTTCAGATAAGCTTATCAAGAAGGCCATCCCAGGATGGCTTGGCCCAGTGGAGGTGGTGGAAGAAACACAAAGTTTGAAAATATCCCCCCTCCCCCCAAAGTATAAAGCTGTTGCCAAACTAGAGCTCTTTCAGACAATGTTTCTGCATGCTACAAGAGGTAACCAAATTATTATCTGAATCTGGCCAAAGTCAAACCGAATTGGGCTTCTCTTAATCGAACTAACATATCCAGATAACGCAATCAGAAAACCAAATTTCTATGCATATAAACAGCGGAGGCAGCTTAGCGAAGCTATGACGCTCCCACTTCAGGAGACGATGAAACCGCTGAAGTGGGAACGACAACAACACAGCCGCAACATAATGTACAGTACTTACAAAATGTTGTCCATTTATTCGCTCATTGTGTGCATCCTGCTTTTATCTGTGTGACTCTAGATCAACCGGGAGAAATGCAACGTCCAACACACTTCATTCATTAGTTTGATTCTTTGAGTGACATCTAAACTGTGATAAAGGCTCCCGTTCTGGTTAAGCTATTAGCTTAATTTTTGCCAGAAGCTCGATTTACATGTGCACGTCGTCAGTGACAGACTGCAGTACCCAAGCTGCACAAAGAGCATTTATTGCAGAACCTTCCTCCAAGCAGCTTTAGACTTTCTAACCATCACTGCTCCTACCAAACTCAATAAGTGTTATGTCTTCTTCCTGTTCTATGCAGTTCTTTCACTTCTTGTAATTAATGCATCAATATACACACAGGGCTGGACAGCATGGAAAAATTTTCATATCACGATATTCGTTAAAAAAAACATCAGTTTTACGATATTTTACAGTTAAAAAGAACACTTACATTTCTTGGGTATAGCCTGAGTTATGATGTCCAAACTGCTGCCTAATTGGAGCAATCATGCTCTCTGGGGTAATGATTAAACATCAGAGTGCATTTAAATAGTAAACCAAATAGTTTAAAGAACGCAGGCGTTTAGGAGCTTTAGAGTTTTATATCATATGGGTTGAATTGATGAGATACGGAATGTAATAATGATCTGTGCAATCATATAATATAGAACAACAAAAGTTGGCCAAAAAAGGAGCCTTGCCGTACCCCACGTTTTAGATCAGTAGAATGTGACCGTGTGGTTTATATGGACACCAAAGTTTCTGTTTGAAAGGTCAGATCTGAACCACTCAAGTTCCAGAGATTCCCACCAAATTATGAAGTCTGTTGAAGACGCTGTCAAGACTGACAATACTCTGGTTTATACTTTAACCAAATATGAATTACTTTGAGATGTGTGGGAGTAATTAAAGTCTCATGACATAAGAAGGTCTGTGCCTACTTTATGAAAGCATTATATTAGGGACAGTAAATAAAATGACCCTATCTTCACAGTAGCAAGCCCTTCGTGCCATCTTCCGACACTAAAAGACTTCCAAGGCGTAAACAAATACTATCTAAGGATCAGTGTCAATGAAAATAGCTGCTGTTGCTGGTAAGGATGGAGTAATGCTCGTCAGCGCTGAAGTAAATGGCTCCTGTTTAGTTGTCACAACCACTGTGTTTTTAACCAATACATTTGGGACTTTGGAGGCTTAAATCCTGTTGGACCTATTAAAGAACTGGCAAAAACCACAGTGAGCGTCTTGTTCGAGAAAAATTATCATCATGCATGTAGTAGTTGTTAAACAGCAATGAAAATGAAAAGGCCTGCATCACTAGGCCATCTAAAACAACGGTGACACATTTAGTCTACAGAGACATTACAAGATCAATTGCATCCCCAATCAAATGACCTACTAAAAATATCAGTACTCTAATCATGAGTCAACAGAGTGCATATTTCACATATTATGTATCGAACTTGTGAGGGGCTCAGTTCAAATTACATTTCTATTAAAATAACAGCCTTTATACTCAATGAAATAAAGTAACCGTTTGCATAATCATGTTAAAAAGAGGTAAAAATCAAATTCATCTGGTCCACACGTTCATAATTCCCTATTTGAGTGAAAACAACCGTATGTTTTATGTTAGATTCAGTCACAGCGCTGCAGGTGTTGTCACATACTGGCACTGATAAATGTTAGCTGTCCTATAAGCTTTCCCCAACACTGCTCTAGGAGAAACTGAGCTGATGACACCGGCCCGGCTTTTAACAGTGACCTTCAGGAGGAATCAGGGAGTGTCTTTGATGCTGACAGACAACGACTGCAGATAAAGATTAATCTTTTCACCTGAAAACCCAGAAAATAACTGCGCCAGGGCGACTGAAGCAGACCTGAACCTGGTGCAAAATGGCTTGAGATAAATTCTTAGACCAACATTTTCTAGTTTCAACTGAATCTTCAAGTATCTTTAGCTGGATCCAATACACACAGGACAGTCATCCAAAAACAAAACAAAAAAACAGGGGGGGAAAGTAGGAAAAGCAAGCAATGTGAAAGGAGTTCATCAACCACAAATGAAAAGCAGAAGATAAATGGATTAGCAAATGTCTGAAGCTATGCAAACAAGCTTAAGCATCAAGACAAAATAATACATATGGCTGTATTGCTCTCGAGGTTTTTGGATACAGCACATTTAATAAATTGACCCAAACTGTTGAATCATTTCACAAATGATCTGCTGATTTGAGCTCCAACACTTCAGGTTTTGCTCTAATTCTGTCCTATTAGTAGGGGTGATCCGATTGATCGGCCACAGATAATTATCAGCCGATTTCCGTGGAAAAGTGTGTGATCGGTGTTCGCAGATCACTGCCTTTCATTCCCGATCACAAGTACGTCTACGTACTGACTATGAAGCACTTACTCTTCCCAGCGGGCAGAGGCGCTGTAGTTTACCCTTCCTCTTCACTCTACTTAGTGCGCATGGCGGCAAACCCACAATAACAAACATGTCTGTCGCATGGAACTTTTTTTTGGTCTGTGACAATGATATTAACTTTGCGTCTTGTGAAACTTGCAACGAAAAAATACCCCACAGAGGAAGCACGTCTAAAAGCTTCAAAACAACGAATTTGATCCGACATTTAAAGAATAAAAACTTGACGGAGAGTGGTGAGTTTTAGAGGCTCACCGCAGAGAATGAGAAGAAGGCCGCTAACGCAGCCTACGTTTGGAAACACTCACACATATGAGCGTGACAGTCAGAAAGCTAAGCAAATTTCTTATAGATTGTGTTACTGATATTACATAATTTGAGGTGTTCTTCTGTTGACATTTGACTGAATTGTTGCTGCATTGTACTTGCAATGGGTTTTTTCTCTTGAAAAAGTAAAAACCAAGCTTTTTCTAAATTACGGTGATTTTTATTGTTCCTTTTTCCGAATCATGTAACACATGCAGCAGCACTCACCATAACTAAATTAAACATTTTACAGCTAAACTATTTGATTGGCATCGGGGATCGGCAATGATCGGCTTGTTGGCTGATCGGTATCGATGAACGGCAGCCTAAAACCTGATCGGAGCATCCCTACTCATTAGCGAAAATAGTATCAAGGAACACTGATGATCAGTTCCGACACAAAATGTTGGGAACTTCAAATGTGTGTGACATTCTCAGTTTTTCAGATATTAAAAATCTTAGTAGAATACTCGTTTACTTACAGTAATATTTCTTCGCCAAGAGGAAACAAAGTGAACGTATAAATGACTTGACAGAGGACAATATGAGCGTAGAAAATCCAACCAGCATAAACTGCAGCACAACTTTCAATGACCAAAATGTCCATGTTTAAAATCCATTCCCGGGCAGATGTAGTAAACAAGTTATGCATGGTTTCAGAGGTGTGAGTACACAGAAATATAGTTAGCTTTCTACATTAAAAACAGGCAGGAGAACTACGAACATCAAAAAAACAACAGGGCAATGAAGGTAGAGGGGAAAAAAGGTACATAGCAGGGATGTAAGAAAATATCCATATGCCAATATATTGTGACGTGTTATGTCAAGAAATATATACATTTTTATTTTATTTTTAAGAATTTCAATGGAACTATTAATGATGACCATAACTTTGGTTGTACAATATAAAGTATGACAGGTAGTTGGTGAATGTTTTCATCCTCTTCGTTCCAGTGAATCAACCAGATCAAGTAATGAAACTGAATGTGCCATGTAAGAAACAGTTTGGCGTGTTTAGAATGCGGTTTTTCTCGAGTTATCCAAATATACAGTCTTAATCCTAGCATCACAATATATCGTAGCGTCCACCTTGTATTGTGATACATATCCTTCACCAAATTCAAGCCAATGCACTTACCTAGTACATACACTTGCAATATAAGAAAAGGTTTAAAAAAAACCCTGACATAAATAAACTTATAAAAAAAAGCTAACTCTAGGCTAACTTTGAATGATTGGAAGACCAAGCAGTTGATGGAAATTTAACCGTAAAGAAAATTGTTACATTTCTGGGTAGGATTTGCATTAAATACTCAATACTTCTGAAATGACATCTCCTTTGGTACGGCAGTATAATGTTTCCCCTCGGAACAATAAATCACTGTTCTCATGCTAATAAGGACTAATAAACCAAAGTAGGTGAAATACCTCTGACTGCTCAGCTAAAATGCTTCTAGCTGCAACCACAACTAAACTGCAACAAAAATATCTGGACATGTTTTCACCTACCAATTAAAATAAACTCAAACAAAAAACAACAACAACCTTATTAGAAGAATAAAAAAATGAAATCATAGGATCCAGGTGATTTGAATAAATAGTACATCTGGATCATGAAAGTCTGAGCTGATATGTCAAAAAAGTATGCATCACTTCTTCTACATTGGATGATGGAATGTGCAGTGATGTCAGCGATGAACCCCGCCCTACATTAAGACTGAACATAAAACCAAACAAACAAAAGCAAGCCACAGAAGCTCAGTAATAACCGCCAGGGTTCAGCCAGCTATATGTCAGAGCATCAAGTATCGGGCCTTATTGTAATAGCTTGGATAATTAGATTCAGTCATCTGCTCCTCTGTGCACAAACACTAAAGGGGAAACCTTACACTGGAGGGTGTGGAGGCAGAGATGGGGGAGCGGTGGGACAGGCCGGGGGAGGAGAGAAATGAAGAGACGAACACCACACTGCTGCTACTCAAAAACATCTACATTATTGATTCCTCTGGTTTCTGCAGGGAGGGATGAGACGAAACCATTCCTCTACATCTCCAGCATTAGCGGCCAACGTGGACGAGCTCACCCATAAAACATACCTACATGCGTTTCTCTCTAAAAGCCATTCTTCAATGAGATAAAGCTTTACAACCGAATATGGTAGAGTGCTGGCAAAGAAAAGGCAACGAAGTAAAAACGAAGGGCTGCACGAAAGAGAACAGGGAGTTATAAAAAAGACGAAAGAGGTGTAGCTAGTAAATGGGTAAAACAGGAGTACGTCACATGAAAATCTAGAGAGCTAAATAGAAGCCTGATATCAAAAGAAAGCAAGAGAAAAGAGGGAAGTAGGAGCTGGGAGGGAATAGGCTCTGCAAGGAGAGGGCAGCAGCACTCGTGACACAGTTAGCGACAGAGCTTGTTTATTCGGCACAGCCACGCCGTGGTGAGCTCGACACACACGCTCAGCCCCCTGTGCTACGAATCTTCTGCTGTTGTCAAGGTAACAAGATCTCCGGACTGAGCTGAAAAAAAAAAAAAAATAATTCTCACATTCAAAAGATGTCTTTTCAAATACTGTTTTCAAGCTCAAACCTCACATGTGCTCTCAGCAAACAGCCTGTGTTTGAAGGTGCGTCTTTTATGTCCACAACAAACAAAAGATGCTTTTTTTCGGCCACATCATACGATCTTCTCTCAAAAAAGTGCCTTGAACTTAAATTTAGGTAACTCTACTGAATGTAACTGCCATTAATTTAAATCTAGATCTTAACTTTGCACTGCAAAGCAAAGGTAATCGAGATAAGTAGTCACATGCATGTGTGTCAAGTTCATTTTATCTTGAAAGCGTAACTTAAATAATGGAACCAATATTGGCAGGTTTTGGAAAAAAGTCAAATTATCAGGTGAAATCATAAAGTCATTCATAAAAAAGCAGTGAGAACCATTTACAAAGACAAAATATACAGGAGTAGTTTTGGTTTTATGTTAGTTAAATTAGTCCTTGTACACCTAGTCCATAAGAGTGTCTGAAGTGCGAAAAAGCATAAAAACAATAAATCCATGCAATGTAAAGAGTGGCCCGGCCGACTTCTGCAGTTGACTGAAAAACACCCGACACAGAAGAAAAGGTTTGTCCTGCTAGTATTTTTTATACTATAAAATACTATATTATGGTAGTATTTAGTTATACACAAAAGTTTTACGCAGGTGTAAAAAAAAATGCTGTAAACGAAGAATGCTTTCACAATCAAAGGGTTTTCACCAATCAACAAAAAAAAACAGTAGATTAACTAAAGAGAAATCTAAATCAAATCAATATTTGGCGTGACCATATTTTGCCTTCAAAACAGAACCCATTCTTCTAGATAAACTTGCAGACCGTTTTTGAAGGAACTCGGCTGGTAGGTTGTTCCAAACGTCTTTGAGAACTAACCACAGATCTTCTGTCGATGTAGTCTTCCTCACTTCATTTCCAGGACTCCTTGTTCTTCTTGACATTGAAGATAATTCTTAAAGACTTTGGTTGTATGTGTGGGGTCACTGTCCAGCCGCAGTATAAATTTGGGGCCAATCATATGCCTCTCTGATTGTATAGCATCTGCCTGTATTTCTCAGCATTGAGAAGACCATTGATGCTGACCAAATCTCCAATTCCATTTTCAGAAATGAAGCCCCAAAGGTTCAAGGAACCTCCTCCATGCCTCACTGTTGCCTGCAGACACTCATTTTTGTGTCGCTTGGCCTCGTTTCCACATTGGAGGTACGGCTTTTCAGCTGGAACTCTTCTATGGAGATCACTTTTGCACAGATTTCTCCAGACACTAGATGGGTGTACCTGGGCCCCAATTGTTTCTGCTAGTTCTGAGCTGATGCCACTGCATGGACGTTTTCCGATTTTGAAGGGTAATAAGCTTTCATTCTGCTGCATTAAGCTTCCTTGGCCGGCCACTGCGTTTACGATCCTCAACGTTGCCCGTTTCTTTGTGCTTCTTCAAAAGCGCGTGAACAGCACATCCTGAAGCCCCAGTCTGCTTTGAACTCTTTGTCAGGGAGAGACTTTTCTGATGAAGTATAACTACTTTATCTCTGGGTACTGTGCCCAATCTTGTCATGATACAGCCTCACCCTGGAAGCAGAGTTTGGCTTTTGCTCACCCAGTTTTAGGCCACCAACATAGCTGTTACTGTTTCATTTAATGACTGCTTCACCCCCCCCCCCCGTGTCACACTGATGATCATTACCACCTGTTTGGTATAATTGGTTCATCGTACACCTGACTATAATCCTACAAAACCCCTGATTTTGTGCAAGAATAACAATAAAAATGTATGCTGGTTTGAAAGCAAAATGTAGTAACACCAAATCTTGATTTTGCTCACATTGCATTTTGTAAATTGATCAAATAAACAGTCATTTATATTTCTTAAAGTACTCGTCATACCTTATTTCCACTATTGCCTAAAACCTTTGCACAGTACTATATATATATATATATATATATATATATATATATATATATATATATATCTTCAGCCTCTCCTACTAGATGAGGTTTTCCACACTTCTGCTATTTGTCCTCTTCTGTTGCTATGGTTGCAGAGAAAAGATGTAACTCTATGAATATTGGAAATGGAGGCGTAAGCAGCACATGGTACATAAATACCCGCACATGCTCTAACACCACAGCACAAGTTGACTGTGTTGATCTGAATGTCCGCAGCCATCCACTCGCCCACACAGACTTCAGCCAGTTAAAAACTAGCCATTTAATAAATACGTCCAGCTGACACACTTCGTCCACACACAAACACTAAATCATGTTTCCTCCTACTGAGCCGGTTCTCCAGTTCCACATTCAAGCAGTTTTTTTTAAAGTGGGTTAAACGCAAGATGTCTAACACAGCATACGTCCTCTGTGTTATAGGAATGATTGCAGGACTGGTGGTAAAGCAAACCTCAGTTTTGTAGAAGCTGTAATTACACCAGGAAGTTGATTATGCATAAAAAGTAGTGTTGGCTACTGAAAAGCACACGATGACAGTCGGTAGAGTGGTGAGAGAATCTGCAAGATATAAAACTGAATGAACAAAATAAAAAAAAGTGTCCCAATAAACAGAATATGTTTAAATATTCTTTATCCAAAGGGCTGGCGATGAAGCTAAAGCCCCATGAAAACACAAAACACCACAACCAGCTATTTTTGCTTTCTCTTGCTTGAAGGAGACAAATCACATGTTGGCCTGCTGCAGTGGGCTCTGAACACGCAGCTAGAAACCCAAAGTTTCCACTCGTTAATGTGCAGCCACGCGCCTGCTACAGCGGAAAATATATTCTTTAGAGCAGCCATTTAATACACTTTTTCACTCCTCTGTGGCCATAGGCCTACTGCAGCAGCTCTATTATAATCAAAAATGTGCATATTACACAATATAGTGCATTCCAAGAGGCTCACGTGTTTCAGATATTTTTTGATCATCTTAAAGACTAAAAGAGGAAATAAGGAGGGAAAAAAAGACCACATTCATGTGCAAATGAGAGAGAAGAATGAAAAGTCTTGTCCCTCTTTTTTTAATGATATATTTTAAAATAACCTCACGTTTTGTTGGAGGACTGGCAGTGCTGTAAACAAAAATAGTGACGATAACCGTTTTTTTTATCGGCTATGAGCAATAACTATCTGTTTGCATGTGTTAATTCTGGAGTTTAGCAAAGTAAAAATATAACTCATTAAGAAACCAAATATCGACAAAAGCAAGCCGAGAACCACAGATTCTTTCAGCGTATTTAGATTGCTCTCATTTGAGGAGGAAACCAGGCAAACAGTGGGGCCCAACGCCCTAGCTTCCTGCACAGTGTTTCCTGAGGAACTACGGCTACTGCATAGAGGTAGAGATCGGGGAGAAGACTGTCAAACATGCGTGAGTTGGGATGAGCAAGAGGGGATGCAGCATGCATGTGAATTTCCAAGCACTGAAATGCAAAGATGAAAAGGCAGCGATGGCAGCATGAAGTGGGAGGAGGAGAGGAGAGACCTCGCGAGAGAAGAGATGAGCCAAGTGTGTGAAAGAGTAGCATAACAGAGCACTGCAGGACTGAGCTCAGCAGCCCGTATAATCTATCCAACCAACACAGGGGGTGAGATGAAAAAATTATAGCCAACACTGGTGAATTTAAGTCAGATATGTTATGTTTAAAGTGTGGGAAAATTCAAATGAGCCATTATTCAAAAACAAATATTGCTTAACCCGTCTATTCTATTTGATCCTTGCCTTTTTTTTAGAACTCTGAAAAGTGTGAGAAAAAGCACCAATCACTCATCTCATGATCTCATTGGTAAGAGGAAGCTAGACAGAGAGGCCCATGCCTTAGCCGTGTTATGGTTACCAAAACACAGCTCTGCTTTCTAATGGTTCTTAGAGAGAGAAAGCAAAAGCAAGCTTTCGTTATGTTATTAATGTACATTTCTCCAATCAATTTGTTTTCTTCAAACACATTCTTATTGGGTTGCTTAAAGGACAACTAAACACCAAATCAACTTTTTGTAGCTTATAAACTGCATAAATATGCTACTTATAGTTCTCTCTACATGTCATGGTCCCTTTTTTGACATTTGAGTGCAAATTAGATAAAATCTCACTTTTGAGCCTAAAACCGTCTGTGTGGCGCCATCTGTGCATTTTCGGTTACACTACATTTGAATTTCATTCCTGTCCTCCCCATTTGCTCAGAAGTCTGTGTGACGTGATTTGGAGGTGTGTGACGTCCGTCGCTCTGCCGCTGGGGTATAAAAGCAGTCAAGGCTCGCCCCCGTAGCGAGTTGGAGTTGGAATAGTGAGCGAGCGTTTTACATCGATTTTCAGGTTAGCAAGTTATCATTAACATAGTATTTGGTTAGTTCTTTAGCGTAGCGTTTCTAGTGTAGTTACTTTTCTTTTTACTACGGCTCTGTATAAGAGAGGGGAACTCGGCCACACCTCCATAGCGAAGCGCTATGAACTGCTTGCAGCACGAAACTTGAGTGCTCCGTTATGCAGATGGTTACCCCTACTTACTGACATTTTGTCATTACCTATGATAATCGTAATTATAAAGGATAACTAACATCATTGAATGGAAAATAAAATCTGGGCTAAGAGTTTGTTTTTAATGGAATAATTGTGATGGTGTTTCTTTTTTTTTTTGCACATTCCTGAATGATTTTCTCGTCATGCTTAGATACTTTATACATCTCTCTTCAACACATTTTCTGCTGCAGACAATGACGTACAGTGGCTGCAGGTGCGCCTGTCGAGGCAGAATCACACAAAATTACTCGAGCTAATCGATATTTAGCATTAGATTTGGTAACAACAATGTACCACTCCGAGACGGCGCTCATTCTATGCTGCGATGCCGCTACAGATTCGGCACCTGCTGCTGAGAACGAGACTTCGGCCCGAAATGATATGACTCAGAGCCACTCAGTTACTCCTCAGAACTGGAGAAAAACTCAACCTACAGATTATTTCCCTTTGAGGCAAAGGAGCCCGCGTTGCTGTGGCTATCTGCGCCTTTCTGGCGGTCTGTGACTCTGCTCTGCTGCCTGCCAGTCAGTCACAGCCCAGACCACACCCAGCCAGTATTCCCCCCGCGCTTTACCTGGTCCGCCAGGCAACGCCTTCTTTTGAGCCGTTTTTCAAAAATAAATGTGGGCGGGGTTATACTCTGGTGGGGTGTTGAGTTACTCTTTAAAGTCTTTATTTCCTCGAGTTACATTATGAATGAAGTAAAATATAAACCACAACTTTGCTTTCTTATAATATCCTTCTGCCAGCTGCTCAGATTAATGACTTATAAAGCTTGACTTGTAAAGTATGAAAAAAAGAAAGATACTATTGTGTCCATTGTGTCTAGCATGGAGGGGCAAATGCAATATTTTCGCGGCGCCATGCCATCACAGCACATTCAGAGGACGCACCGTGGTGGCAGTATTTCCCTGATATGCCGCCACGGTGTAACTTTTGAAACAGGCTCGTCTGACAATAGAGCTGGGTATTGATACAAATTTCAAGAATCGATTCAATTCCCAATCTCAAGAGACTGAATCGATCATCACGATCCAATCCGATCCAGTTCCATTTAGACATGGGTCAGTGCAATGAAAAAACTTTGTTTGAGCCGTTATCCTAGGGCTGGGCGATATGAGCTAAAATTAATATCATGGTATTTTGAGCATTTAACCTCGATAACGGTAAGTGGATGATAACAATGACCACATCACCCCCCCCCCCTTTTTTTCATGTCCTTTTCTGTATTCAATGGCCGGTAGTGGCCAAATCAGCACAATTTTCTTTAAGAGTTTAAGTATACAATAACACCATAAAAAGTCACTGTATTTGTTGCTAGTCGCATTTTTCTGGGAAAAAAAAAGTCTGTAGACGAGTCTAAAATCTTGTTAAATAGCGCTACACATCAGCTTCATTAGCAGCACTTCCCTGCTCTGGATGTCACATGACGGTGGGTAGTCATATGACTCAAGGAAACGCTCATTTCTTAAAGGGGCAGGAGAAAACGCTAAACTAAAACACATCTTTTCTTTTTTTTATTACATACCGAATTTACCGGCACGGGCAAAATTACGTCGGTAACTGTCATAAATTTCGGTATCTGTACATTTTCGGTATACCGCCCAGCCCTACGTTATCCTAATTATATACCAAAAATTCAATGACTTACACTGGATGAATAACAGTTCCTAGCGGAGAACGATATTAACCGTTTCAGACACAAGACTTAAAAGGACCGTCTGAACCTTTTCTTCCCATTTTAGCTGTAAAAAGGGCAATATATTCTAAACAAGAAAATACAATCGAATTTTGAAATTGCAAATCGATTTGATTTCTATAAGAATAATTTTTTTTATTCAACAGCGCTATGTAACAGCAATCTTGGACACCAATGTCTGTGCGGTGTGAGAATCTACTGCAGTGAGACTGCATCCTGAAGGAAGTTTATTAAATAGTAACTCAAAGTAAGCTCATGGTGCTTTGGCCAGCAATTATTCCATTACCGTACATACCAACAGTCCTTTAAGACAATTTTTGCACGCATCGTCATCGAATTGATAATGTTTTCAACATATTGTGCATCACTAACTGTAACATAAAGAAGCGTTGTGCAATAAATCAACAATAACAATGGTTTCGGCTGTGTTGAAAGGCAAGGCAACTTTATTTGTATAGCACACTTTCAAAAATAAGGCAATTCAAGGTGGTTTAGTGACAACAGATCTTTATACTTTGGTACTAAACCCTTCAGAGACTTATACACTAGTAACAGTATTTTTGAAAAGTCTATTCTGAGCTACAGGGAGCCATTGTAAGGACTTTAGAACTGGGTTGAGGACGCGAGCAGCAGCGTTCTGGATCAGCTGCAGCTGTCTGACTTTTTAGGCAAACCTGTGAGGACACTATTGCAGTAATCAATGCAACTAAAGATAAACGCATGCATGAGTTTTTCTAGGTTCTGTTGTGATAATAGTCCTTTAATCCTAACGCATCAGCATCTAGCCATTAAGTAAAACATTAAGTTAAAAAAACTATTTCGGGAGGGGGATGGCCATGTGGTATTTGTTCAGTCTTGTAATAGACACTGATGCAGCAGGATTATGAGGCTTTTAACTGAAACAGAGAAGCAACGTCAGCATTGCACATGTTTTTTTCATTTTTTTCAATATGCTGTAGGGGCAGGGAAACATAGATAACATCTGCTAATATCTGTTACAGGAAATGGGAACAATTCTAATATCAGATATTGGCCCAAATTTTCACAACAGTGTATATAAAAAAATAGTAATAATAATTCTCATTCTTTTTTTTTCCAGCCCAGTGCAGGCTAACACAGCTCTACTTTGTTCATTCATAGTTACTGCAGATTTTGAATGAGAGAAGATTAAACGCAGTGGACTGTAAATCAAACAGGCTTCTAGTGCTGACAGAAAAGTGGAAACCAGAGAATTAAGCACCAAAAATGTAAACGTGATGGGGGCGTCTTTAAAGCTTTTCTAAATGATCAGGGGGGTGATGATATATATTCAGTTTGCCAGGTAGATGATACTCAGTTCATAGGAATGAGACAGGATTTTATCAAAATTTTGAGAAAAAGTAAAAATTGCCTTTTTTTTGTTTCCATAAATACAGTGAAGGTGTTCACTGTTCATTGCATGGGAAATACCAGAAAAAAAATTCCCACCTTTATGTTGTTTCATTCACGTTCACTCTGCTCTATTAAAAGTGAACTACATCCCCTGGTCATCGTCATACAGTCACAATAGTTGTGTGTTTGGGGTGCTTGCTATTGCAAGAAGCTGCCCAGCACAAGAAGCATGACAGAAAACAATCCCATGAGCATGCGGCTCTGTACACAAGCGATGAATGCAGCAGCACTAAAAAAAGACTGCAGGGAGGGAGAGACGATGATGGCGTGTCGCTGTGGTTACAGAGACGCAGAGCGAGGCATTTGCACGAATGTAAAAGTTTCCAGATCACATACATGTCTGTGAATCAAGCGACACTTCTTTCGTTCAGTTGACCGGATAGCCCGCTTGCACTCCCCACTGTAAGCAAAACGCACCAGGGTTCACTGAGAAAGGACAAAGCTGCTGTCTTTACTTTGTATTATATCACACTCTGTCTGCAATCCCATCTTGCCCTCACAGCTAAATCGCTAAGAGCCTGTAAATACCTCGCATGATTGATCAGAAGTATGATATCAGGGGGGCTAACTGCCAAACCTCCCCCCCTTTGATGTCTGGACCTTTTAGCTGAGCTTGTGGTGTAAAGAACGACTGTAGATCAGAGACCGGGAGGACAACCTGAATGCTGGTAAATAGCAACTGTTTGTGAGAAAGAATTCAGTTTACCCAGAAATACGGCATCGTTTAGAATCATCCAGGAGAATCTTGCCCTCCCCCCTCATCAAGAACTCCTAAATGTAGCTGAAGCTCGTTAAATTATTAATCCAGAAGACACATTTCAATATATCAGGAGCTATAAATATACATTTCTTCAGTATTACTTTTAAAAACTCTCTTAGGGACAGAAAAAACCTTCTAGTCCAATATGTAGTAAACTTTATTTTTTTCAGTATGAGCTAAAAGGTTGAATTATTTTTAGACTGTAATTAAAGAAAAAGAATTTAGATAGAAATTCACCTATCCCTTCAAGATAAGGCCACCAGAACGCTAAATGAGTTATGCACTTGTTAAAAACTAAATAATAAACTAATATCGGCCTTTAGCTCTTCATCAGCTTTGAGGAAAACTGTAAACTCCAAACGTTGGGAGAGAACTGGGTTTGCATAAGTAATGAGACGGAATAAAAGGCTGTCCTATATCCACACCAGAGATTACGCTGCTGGCTGCTGTTTCTATAAAAAGACTCATGGCAGGCTGCATAGGCTGAGACAGACAGTGCACACACACATACACACACACCAGCACAAACACGCAGAAACAAGGCAGCATATTTATAGCCAAGACATCTCGACTTAAAAAAATAAATACAACTTTTAAAGGTCTGCTCCTGGTTCATTTTTGCTACTTCAACATTCGTCTATTTCCAACCCAAAAGGTAGGCGATGTAATGACTAATGTCTCCAATCCGACATACATTCTCTGAACTTACACTTCTTGATTCAAATAAATAAATCATGCAAGTATCTTCTCATTTTGCATCGCTGGCACACAATGGAGATACACATGTCTGATATAAATCATTGTCATGTAGGTGTACAACCGGTTCTGTGCTGCCACATATTCAGGAGGGAAAGTCCCTGGGCAGCCTGACTGGAGATTATGTGATTTTCCATTCCTTCCTGCAGGCTCTCATTAAATACACTGATCACTAGACACACACTAAAGTGCTTAAAAATAAAACTGCTTACACATTTTGTTTCATGCTCTTCTTGAATTATTAATGCAGTTTGTACAAACACCCCAAAGACAATGCTGTATTTATGCAATAATACATAAAGGCATTTAAAAAAAGGCTAAATTAGATGTTGCACACATCATGTGTGTGTTTTTTTTCTTTTTAAAGTCCAGTTACAAGGGTGGAAAAATAACATCAGCTCTGCAATAAACTAGAAAGACAAAATTGTTCGTATTATTGTGGGAAAAAAAAACTTTCTATTTCATGAATTAATGCCTGTGAAGAGTTTTATTGTATATCTTAAATTACCACTTTTGTGCAAAAAGATGTACGTTTAAAATATAAGAATTAAATTGCAATGTCAAACTGCACGAGTCTAGACGAAAATAATAACTCACCTGGAAATACCCTCAGCGACTAAAGTGAGAGATAATGCTACAACAACAAAACAAACAGGTCGCGCAGGTATTATGAATGTTTTGTTGTTTTTTCAAATGGAAAACACTTTTCCTTACCGATTTATCAAGCCTTTGTCAAGCTAAGCAACGTAGAAGGGAATACACGGCTAAAGTAGGGATGTTTGTAAAGCAGTCACAAAGTGATGAGAGCTCAATATAGGCTATTAATGATCAATCCTTCTGACCAGGATACTGATATCCATCAATGTTCTCTAACCTGCTTATTCCTAAGGAGCTGGGGAAGGTTGGAACCCGTCTCAAGCGTTGTGAAAAAGCCAGAGTCTTCTATTGGAAACGTATCCCAAGATATTAGGTTCTGATCTGGAAGTGGATGTTTGAAACGGGCCTAAATCTTGTGATATGCAAAGTGCAGGATGCAGGTTAGAAATAAAAATGTGCTCATGCATTAGGGCTGGGCGGTATGGCAAAATTAAATTAAAAAACATATCGGTATCAGGGTATTTAAGGATGTTTTTTATACATGACCGTTCATTTCCACATTATCTTATAAGAATGAATAATATAAAAAAATGTGCTTTAAATAGCCCATTTTATTGTCATATGGACAGCATCATATTGTTTTTTCCAGACACAGGTGAATGATATGAAAAGAATTGAAATAACTGATTTTAGTAGACACTCTTGATGTTCTAAGGCTGAAAGTATACATGTTTAACCTCACGTTGACACAAGCAACAAATAGCATCTTTTAATTGTTTTGCATGTAGTACTGAAAAAATCCCGCTAGGTGGCAGAGTACAGACTCAGACCGGATAGTGCCAAAGAAGAAGTAAAATAAACATGGCGACCATAGAAGATTATTAGTTGGTTAATATTCAGAAAACAACAGAAAAAAAGATGACCGAAGTATCGTAGATGGTATGTAAAACATGTTTACCGCTATTTTGGATGTCCTTTCTGTTGGTTTGGTTGCCGTTAACCGCGTTTACCTACAGACGGTCAAATAGCGCTCAACACTCCCCCTACTGGTTACTCGCATTAGCGCTTGTAAGAGATATGCTGTTCGGTTCTCTTCTGACCTTTTAAAGCCGATAAACTTCTAAACAACAGACGTGACTCCTCTTTTTGGAAATACTTCTTCAGCATTGTGTCCTTCGCTCTGGTAGCTCCGGCCAGCTGCCGTACTTGAGTTAAAAACTTTATTTTTCACACTGTGGTGAAAAGCGTGTGGCAGTGAAATCAGTGCTGGCTGAAACACTTCCCCACATGAAACGTTCCGGAAGCTGTCTGAGCTATTCACCTGGTATAAAAGTATATTAAAAGCTCATAACAAAAATAAAGACCGGTTTTCGTAATGAACCGGTATACCGCCAAGGCCTATCATACATAAATTATTTTAGCTTTTGGGGTCATTTATCAAATATCTTTGGTACTTTGTGTGGTGGTGCTTGGGTATTTCAGTAGCTTGCTACAGAAATATAAGAAAAGGCTGGGTTGTGTGCTGTAGTAGAAAGATTTAAAAGTAGCATTGTAATGTTTTACTTAATGCTGCCGCACAGATAAAATGGAACTAGACAGATGGAGGCCAATGTGACCACCGGTTTGAGAGCATTATCTGAACTTCCTGGGGACGCAATCATTGAAACCATTTTGTTTCCACCATTTTTTTTTATTTTTAAATGCATAGAATCACTTCTAGTAAACACCAATCAATCTTTACAAGAGCCAGTCCGGCGTTTGGTCAAGCAGATTTTTTGACTGTAGCTGATCAATGCTGTCGTCAACATCTGCAATATCACATTCAAAACAGGTGTCTTGGACGCAAACCTTTGTGGGATATTAGGTTTTAATTACAATGCAAATTCCACATGCAAGCCCAATTTCTTAAGGATCTGATCGAGTTTCTCAGCAGTTTACGGACATGCTACATGCTAGGGCCGGGCGGTATACCGAAAATTTACCGATACCGAAATTAATGAGTTACTGACGTCATTTTGTCCGTGCCGGCAAATTTGTCACGTAAAAAATTTTAAGACGTGTTTTTGTTGAGAGCTGCTCCTGCCCCTTTAAGAAATAAGCGTTACCTTAAGCCATGTGACTACACACAGTCATGTGACAGAGAGGGAAAGCTGCTAACGAAGCAACTGTGTAGCTATATTGAGCAAGAGTTTAGGCTCTACCGACTGTTTTTCAGAAAAATGCGACTAGCGACAAATAAAGTGACTTTTTATGAAGTTTTTGGATACTTAGAACTCTAATGTGGAGCACGTATGTTTGTTACTGCAGCAACGGCGCTGCAGCCAAACCAGTGTTTGGGAAGATGTGGTCATTAATGTCCACTTACCATTATTGAGGTTAAACGCTCAATATACCATCATATTAATTTAAGCTCATATCACCCAGCCCTACTACAAGTGTAATTTTAGTGGCTGGCAAACGCTCACAAAGGGAATAAAAAGTAGCAGTGACAATAGTTTTGGGCAACTCTAATCGATAATATCATCAAAATATTAGTCAATGCTATTGTGATAACATGTTTACCTGATTTCATGCAGCCATAGCAGCAATATAAAAAATCTGCCTAATAATGTGCTGATTTCCCTCATCTATAGATACATGAGACCCCCACTTTGAAGTGCTGATTAATGCACTTTTTGCACTCATAGCCATGTAGGTTATTGCAATAGCTACTTGTGATTTATGAAAGGTCAGAAAAAGCTCAGTCAGCTCTGTGGGTTTGTGACAGAAAAGATAATTAAGGACTCCACAAGTCATGATGGTGAACTGTGATCTCTGAAATCAGCATGATAGCAGCTGATACAAGTCATGTAAAGTGACAGCGTCGCCATCGATTTGTTTGTCCTGCACATGCTACAGATGCTTGACTGGACTGAGATATGGAGAATCTCGAGATTAACTCAACAGCACAAACTGTGATTTGGAAATTATTTCAGCCATCAGAAAAATGAGGTTTACAGCTCTCTAATATAATCAGACTCAGTAACAGGTGCTGTGAAAATCCTGAATCTCGTCTCACAAGCTATTTTAGAAGGGAAGGAAGGTTCTTCAATGCCGATGTAACCGAGAGTTGTAGGCGTGCCTGAAGTGCAGTTTTAATTTGCAGACCCGCCAACACGACTGTAGCAACCTAGATTCTACTTTCTCCAGGTTCAAACACATCAACGATATTCAACACACTCTTACAAAAAAAAGAAAAACGTTAAATGGTTATCTGAAATGGGACTGAAGTGGGGCTTTGCACACGCAGGACTAGATTATAATTATACAGAAACTCAGAGAAGGTCTCAAAAATACATGGGTAGCCCACTCTTGGTTTTTTGTCAAACCTGAAGCTTCTTAGGTCGATTAAAAAATAATAGTAAGTACAAATTAAAGCTATTTTAAGAGTATCCTCCTAATGTTTTGCCTTAAAGTTGACTTTAATCACCGTCTTCTGGCTGATGATAAACAGCAAAGGAGAAGAAAGTATTATATATAGTTATTTCTGGGAGTCCCCAGAAGCTCTCCTCCATTGGTTAAACAGCTAGATCCCACAGTGCCGGCCTTAACCCGATTACCATGTCATACAAGCGTTTTGCAGCAGACAGTGCTGCTTTATGACGAACGTCCCACTGTGAGGACAAAATAGGACGGCTGTGGGGACATCTGGACTCGGGCTGAGACCTCCATGGAGCTCTGAGGCCTTCACTGATCTCATGTTTGATGCCAGGAATAAGAGTCGAGAAGTTTACACATATTATGATCTACATCGACCACCAAAAAAAATTATACTCATACACTGTGTGCACATTAATAAGGTAAGCTGCTTATATATGGAAAACTTCAGTTCAGTGAACACAAGATGTTCTGAAACCTCAAAGCTGAATATTTGTGACTTTTTAAAGTGAGAATAGTAAACTCAAATTTGCAAACATTCCTGAGTAGAAACAATTGCCAGATGTTCACGGTTCATACATATTCCAGCCATACAAGCCTTTAAATTAACATCACATGTAAATGACCCATCTGGGGGAGAAAAAAAAATCCAATACCGAATACAAAGCAGCCGAATGCACATAAAGTATCAGCAGCAAGAGGTTTAGTGCGAACCTTTGAGCGCCATTCAGACAAACAGTGGGATGAATCACAACCTCTTTACAGCCACCAGTCTGGCTGTAAAGACACAAAACAGCTGAGAGGTGAAAATGCATGTAGTGGTCAAAGAGGGTGCTTAGATCCTTTGTGTGAACTATACTGCCCTACAGCATGCTGGGGGGGAAACAAAGTATGGCTGCCTGCAGGAACAGAGCCCCCCCTCCCCGACAGGCAGACACCCTCTCTGGTATTTAGGCAGGCTATTGCTTTCCATTCACATCCCATCCGCACAAGCTGATAGGCCAATCTGAGCCCCACGGCCTCCTCCCCCTTTCTGCTGTTGCATTTCAATGTAAACGGCTGAATGAATGGCTGCAGCTGGCTCATCAAAAGGGCCTCAGTGATTGAGATTCAGCCAGGCCACGCCGCCTCCACCATACACTCCATCCTGACGCCCTTACAGCCGTTTAAGCTTCGCAGAGTCCATACTCCAAGTGGATGACGCTATACACAAGAGCGTTAACAAAACTGCTTTTTGCCACAGATCCAAAAAACAGAGGAGCAAAACAAATGCATTATGTAAAATAAAATAAAAAAGTGGTTTTGCAGAGCATTGTTTTGGTATTCATCTATTCAGATAAAGAAAAGTATTTTGCTTTTATAAAAGGCAGACAGGCTGCTTTGTCAGCCAGGCTGAACTGGATCCAAGTATCTCAATACTAAACAAGTTCTACAATAACTCCAGCCTGGACTATCTGGCTAAGGCAGTGTGCTAGCATTAACTGGAAATAACCAACAAATGACGTAAAGTAACCGTCTTATCTTTTCAAATCTTCTTAATGGAGGGGAAACCTCAGAGTCCAAGTAGTGAAAAAACAAAAAAACGTCTGTCTTGCCCTTTTGTTAGAAACAAGCTGAACAGCCCAGGCTAGTCGTACCCAGAGGGACAGGAAACACAGTCTGCATCTACCATTAGCTCCCAGACTTGGCCAATTGACCTCCAAACATTTCATGTCTCGTGTACGGATAATAAATCTGCCTCTCGTTCAACTGCACGTCAAGTTCACCCAGTTTCTGGGTGAACTTGACTTTGAAAGTATTGCTTCCCACATATTCTGAAATATGTGGGAAGCAATACTTTGCAGTTTTGTCAGAAGTTAGAAAGGTAATAAATGAACCTGCAGATCAGAACCAGTACTAGTGTACACATGGTGGAGAAAGAGCAAACATATCTTGGGGCTTAATAGAAAGGTTTTTACCATTCCTAACACATTATAATCAGGGACATTTGCGTGTTTTTTATATAGAAGGGAGCATACCTATATATATATTTTTTTTCAAACGTTCGAATGGAAAGATCAAAAGCTAACTGGGTAAAAGGCGCATTTAAGGAGAAGCAGAAGTTTGTCACAGTAGAGAATGTTTCCCTTTGATGTCCAACAGACTTAGAGGGGAGAGAAAATATTATCGAGAACAGGGCAGAGGAAAAGCTTGCAGATTCAAACACAACTTTAAGACATCAACAACCATTAAGACCTTCTAAATCCAGGAATGAGGCTCTATACTCCCAGAGGGAAACAGGGGGATTGGGCCCGCCATTTTGTTCCATTTCTCTTGGAGGATAGAGAAGAGGGCAAAGGACTAGGCTGAATTTCAAAAGGCATCAGATGAGATTGTGCTGCTGGGACAGCAGCTATAAAAGATTTACACAACTTGAACATGGGAGGACAAGAGAAACCTAGACATATTAAGGCAGAGGCAGACAGAGTAAAGCAAGAAAGAGGAGCAGCCAAGCTTGTTTACCTAAAAGGGCCACACTCCAAGTATTTGAGGGGGAGGGGAAAACGTGCATAGACAGAAAGCAGCTAGAGTGGGTGCTGGACGAGTAACTTGAGCCTTTTCCCTCTTCAAACAGGAACAACTACCCGCTTATCCCTCTATATGAAATGTAAGTGCCGCATTAAAGTATTTTTAAAGGATGAATCTGCAAAACGTAGCGTATGTGCGTCTGCGTTTTAAGGGTGCATTCACACCAGTCCTTTTTAGTCCACTTTAATCAGTGTTAACTTAGTTTTGCCCAGAAAGTCTGGTTTGTTTGGGGATTTGTGAACGACCAATCCAAACTCTTATGCGGAACAAAAAGTGGAACTCTGGTTCACCTAAAAAAAAAAAAAAAAAAGGTGAAATGAACCTTGATGCCGGTAGATTGCATAAGGGAATAACAAGCATATCAGCACCGCTCCGAAAGCAGGAAACTGACTACAGCGCTGGGCATTCTGGGTAAACAAAACCAAAACAATGGCGCAACAACAACTCTGTCTCCTCCTCAGCTCCAGCTGAGCCCAAGCCGGCAATATTTTTGCACAGTTACCAAAGACAACACAGCAATCCAAAAACGTCGAAACTCTGATGCCTCTCCATGTTTGTTTGCATTTCATAAAAACGGAAACGCCTGTGTGTCCCTGTGCACAGCTGAGGAGGTAAACTTTGGTTAATTTGACAAAGACTAGTGGAAAAGCAAACCGCACCGACGGAAAAAAAAAATACAAAAAAAAACAAATCGGATAGTCTACTGAACTATCAGGTGTGGATGACATTACCCAAACATTTTCCCATTCGATTATTGAAAACTACTGTGTAAAGAATTGTTGGTTAGTATTTATATGTCAACTCAGGGATTCTCACGAGATTTTGGGGTTTTCAAACACAGGAGAATCCATCTTGGACCGCTCCAATCAAAACAGTCCGATCTCCGAACCATATTTGACCGGGCCAATCGTTTATCAGCATTGTGTTTTGGGGCGGTAGTTCAGCTGTGACGATGGTATCAACGGCCCAGCTAAGAGAAACAAATACGGCCACGCCAGTTGACGCTCGCGTAGAAGCCAGTGCCAGTCGGGCACTACCTTGCTTGTCCTCCAATCAGCTCAAAGTATTCTACCAGATGGCCCTCCCTCTTTCAGACGGTTTCTGCTGCAAAGATTCCGGACCGAAATGTGTAGGCTCGACAGGGGGCGGACATAGATCTGGCTGATGACAGGTTATGTCAACTCATTAATAAACAGAAAAGTCTTGGTGTTAAGTGCAAATGAAATAATTTCCTAAAATATACAGTTAACAGCAGGGATGCAACAATACCAATTTTTTTCAAACTGATATGATGCAGATACTTGGATTTGAGTACATGCCCATACTGAGTATCGATATCAACACTTCTAGCACACACACAACGAAAATGCAATGAATTGGAAGACTGCTTGTTAGAACAAATGATGGTGAATTAGATTTTTTTTTTTATTCAAGTGAAAAACAAAAAAAATTCTGTAAAATGTTTGCAGAGTTTACACACTTAAGTATCAGTTCACAAAGTAGCCAATAATAGATCTATTGATAATACAACTGTTATGTTCTTTATGCTGCTTATGTATCTGCTGGTTGGTTCAGTAGCTACCAGCTTAGAAGAAGAGCTTTGTTCATTTTTTCAAACATGTGATAATCAGGTTTAGACAGCTTGTAAAGGCCCCTTAATATTGACGAGCCACCCCGACTGGATAGATGGAAACCTTTGGAAGTTTCCCTTGAAACAGAAGAATCAGAAAACACAAACTCTCTTTTTCAAGAAATCACTAGTTTACCAACGTTGTTAAAAATATCTCAAGATTTTAAAAGATAATCTCCTTTCCTCTCTTACACAGATCCCATGTCACCATCTGAAGTCCTGGTACATTTATTCGGACACTGATACTTGTATCCAATTAGCTTATTTAAGGTTTTTAGTCATGTTCTCCATTATATCACCCTTGACATTTATCGCCAGCTATCATATTCTTGCTAATAAGGGTCATTTTAAAAAGCGTGGCAGGTTAAGCGAGCGTAACGCATGGCTGGCTAATACTCAGTCACTTTAACAGCCTATCATCTACAGACATCACAGCGGCTCAGTCAGGACAACAAAGATGTTACAAACACCACAGACCAACAAGATGCTGCAGCAAATATCACACATTGGAAATTTGCGACATGGAGATTGTGTATACTTTTACTAAGATCACTATTAGAAGAACACACATTTTTGAGCAGGTCTGCCTGTAAACACAACATCATCTCTAATCCCTGGCCTCACCTCGTCTTGAAATATTTTGTTGTCATTAAAGCACAAAGCAGCAGCTTAGCTAAAGCAAACGTGGCTATGTTGTTTTTTTTTTTCTGTGGTTGTTTATCCAGGATTGTTGTTGCATGCACATCCTCATAATTAGTACAACTAAAGTCAATTTCAGGCTGTTGGGCTCACTGAATTGCTAAGGATTAATATTTTTTGATATGGAGAGCTATAAGCAGTGGCATTGTTCATGGATAAAGGAGTCACATGACTACGGCTATGTTCTTGATATTTAGTTTTGCTTTACTGTGTTTGAATATTAAAGAAACAAAACATGATAGAATTACTGGTTATTGATTCATCTGGTAACAATAAAACTGATGATCTGGATCCCTGCTTTTGAACTGAGCATATAAATCGGTTGTTTTGTGAGTTTTTGGTCATTTTCATTCATCAATTCATTTAAAATAGAGAGAAAAAAATCACTAATATCGGTTATGTAAACAAGATGAAGTGACGGATCCATCCCATCGTGTCTCAATGGTTCAGGCATGTGGTAATAATGTGATCCTATTGGGAATATTTTCTTAGCAAAACTTTGGCCTCCTCAGCACCAACCGAGGCTTCTTAAAACGTCACAACCTTGCTCTGCCTCTTTTAGGTTTTCTGATTCATACTCTCAGGAGGAGAAAGCAGCCCGCCACGAAGCTCAAATCACCTGAAAACGCTTTTCTGGAGCGTGACAATGAGCTCTCTGTACCCCAACAGCCTCCAGATTCAAAAGGAGACCCATTGAGATGCAGTGGAATGGGAGATTTACATCACGGGTGTGCAACCGGCTGTCCAGCAGCAGGTCTGTGAATCGTTCTGACACCCGGTCGAATCCCAAGTCGTGAAGAACTACGGTAGTTCAGTGTGGTCCAACCAGGAACAACCAAGAGGCAACTACTGAAGCAGCGAATTAGTCTAGTGTGTGCTCTGAGCAGGAATTTAAGGAAACAACTATTGATCTTTTTTTGTCCGAAATAACTCCACATCAGAAACATCTCCCCATCATCTGACCCCAAAATTCACCTAAACGTGTCCAGTTTTAAATTTGACGCAACTAATATCTTGGACATCTTCAACAACAGTCTTTCAAATATTCTACAACCCTCTTTACAAGACAAGTTAGTCCAAAACACAGAGGGAAGGAAAGCAGTCCGAGGAGTTTGTGGACTTTAATAACTCTGCAGCGTCACAGAAATGGAACTCTGCTTTCTCTCTTGAGCTAATGACCTTTCTAACCCCAGCAGAGATCCATTTCCTGTTGCAGACAGAGGGTATACCATGATTCTCTGGTATCACTTAAGGGAACAGGAGAGAAAAAAATCTCAGCAGCACTAATGGGAACCGGATGACAGAAGCATATTTGGGGGAGTTCAGTTGCTCTGCAATCATCAGCCCTTATAAAAACGACAGCACTGGAACACAACAGACTACCAAACCGATTGGCATGGCATAATAAATATTGACAACACAATTTTTACGAGACTGAGAAGTCGCAGAAAAAGCAACACAGATATGACCGTATGTAAATCTGCCCTATCAAAGTATAAAATCACTTGGATTCCACATATATGTACTGCACAGAGACAATAACACTGGAGATCCTGAAAATGTGACAAAAATAGAGGTCAAGTTAAACTGAAACAGCAATACGCATCAATGCATCTGCAGCGTAGTAGACCCGAAGCTTCTAAAAGCTACAACACACTGTGTCTTGGTGAAAAACACCACCAGCAGCACTGCAGTGTTTTCCTCATCACTAGTACTGCACCACAGCAATAGGCTTCAACTCTGTATTCCAGTTCTCTTAAAGTCCTCCTGTTGGTTTATCATTTTACACAGAGCACACATGCACACTACTCAACTTGCTCGGATGCAATTATAAATGTTAAGAGTCCACCCATTGAGCTTACAAATGAAAACTTGTTAGATTTTATTTTATTTTTTTCAGGTTGCACACAAATATTTCAAATCAGCCTCTTTGAAAGCCCTAAACCATAAGACATTCTTGTCCAGGAACATCAATTTTGCTTCAGTTCTGTAACAGTCGAGCAAATGGCCAACACTTGGCGTTCATGCTTCAAATTCATGACACTGTGCAGAGCTAATGGAAAAGGAAGACCGACTGTGTTTAGATCAGCTGCCAAACGAGCACCGCCAGTGAGCCGCTGAAAATGGTTCCACATTTAGATGTTATTAAGAGCATTCCCTAGAGGTCTGTAATCTTAATTATTGTCTGGGAGAAGAGGGGGGAAATATCCATGTGACGGAGGCAAAATTGCTATCCTAAAACTCAATGTGGACGACAATACAATGTGATCAAGACTAACTAGCCATGTAAAATATCTTATCTAAAATCAACGGACCATCTTACAAACTTAACATTAAATAATTAAATACTTCAGTTTTATTCATCCTAAATCGCCGCTTTCTACAAAATAATCAGCACTCCCACAACAAAATCAGCTTACAAGTTAAATAATCTACGTAAAACCAAGCACACAAAGCTAGTATTACATAACAATGAAACAGCATATTTTCATTTTAACGCTGCGAATGCTTATTAAAGCCTACCATTAAATAAATATAGTGAAAGCTGACCTTTTGTCGCAACATACTACAACCAGAGTGAAACCATGGGAGCCGCAGGAGTCAGTTTGTTGTTGTTAACATGTTAGCATGGCAAGGGTTAGTAACGTGAGTCTTACCTCCGTCTGAGTTCGGGTTTAAATAGACATCTGTGAGTTTAACATTTAGTCTATGCCGCAATGCTTTCGACAGTCGCTGGATGGTCCCATTTGTCGCCGTCGATTCAACATAAATTCCGGAGACATCCGCGTAAACTGGTGAAGACCATTGCAGCTAAGCCCAGCTCACCAGGGTCGCTGCTGCTGCTAGCGCTAGCTTGTTAAAACCGTGTACACCAACAGAGGTCCAAAGAAACGAGGACTAAAAGAGCCAGGAAAACTTGCTTACGGCGAAGCTATCTCATCTTCACCACGACCCAAGAGCCTTTAAGGGTCCATTTGTAAAACTGCAGGCTTGCTTGGGTAAACGTAAAGCATCAAAAGAGCATATTTTTGTTTCGCTTTAATCCTCTCCGCCAAGCCATTCGAGCGCGTTTCAAGCGGCCTTTGACTTCAGTGTGTACACGAAGGAGACGGAAACGCATCCGGGATGAAAGGAGCTTTCTCATTGGCTGTAGTTCGGCAAGGGGATACTCCTACTGGGAGGAAACTGACTCCATTTTGGATCCGTGAAGGAAACAAACCTCCGTTAAAGCACTGGTACAACAGGGTTCCAACGTGGCTGAATATCCATCACAGTTTCAAACCAGGGACGGCACACTCCATTATGCAGCTGGAAGAGAGAGGAAAGAAAATGGAGTTCAGGCGTCTGGTAGGCTTGTTTCCGATGTTAGCAAAACATGTAATGGGTTTAAAAATAAAGGTTAGCATTGCAGCTTCTACAAACATACATACTGGATATTGGTAAACATTCCAGAACATGTTAAGTACAGCGTTATAAAGTATGTAAAGGAGAAACAACGCAACAGTTATGTGTCGTTACACATAAAACATCATCCTCCCTCACAACGCTGCATTTGATAAGCATCAAAGTCTGACGGTTATCAACTGTTAAAGTTTTGCGTTCAAAATAAAAGTCGGCACAGCGCTCCAGAGGATGTAATAGCTCAAAGCTAAGACGTAAGTTCTTTTTTACAGTGTATGTACGTAAGCGGTGTCGTTTAGCTCCAAGTGGGACGTCAGGGTGTAGAAATCAGTTGCACCTATGCTCAAAATAAATTGCGTAGCAATGAAACGCGCGTTCTCATTGGTTAAAGGAAGAACGTCACAACCCTATTACAAATGCCACACACAAACCCGAACACGTCTTATATTGAAAGTTATTTATTTACTAAAAAACGAAGGCGGGGACATGACAGAGCGGTTTGTATGTTTTCTCAACCAATAGAAAACTCTACGGGCTAATTTAACTCATGCTTAAAAGACAGAAAAAAAACTCAGAAATATTTTTTTCTATAATCATTTAAAACAAAATTTTATGTATAAAGGAACAGACGTGAATATTACAAGTATGATCACTATTTGCGTTTTGAAATTAACTGGCGCCTAGTTCGAGAGCGTCATCCATTTACTTTAAACAATGGTGCCCTCTGCTGGTGCACGAACATACTGGAAAAAGAGGGTGCTTAGAGAGTTACAGGAGGTTGCATGTCGTGAAGATGAACATTTTAGTTATTTATTTAACACAAGTGGAGAGGGTTATCACCTATTTTTATTTTTTTTAAATGTGTTTTTAAAACTCCTGAAATGCTTTTGATCTTCCTTTTACCTTTAGCAAGGTACATTGTACTAACTCTATAAAACTTGTTTCTAATAAATGTGTTTCTAAAGATTTTTAGTGTAAACTATACATGAAAATAATCTATATTTGTTGCTGATATCACTTTCTAATATTGGAAGGTTTTTGGAGTCAATTAATCCAGACATTAAGTCACAAATGGCACGTTTTTTACCGGGATGTGGGATTTTGTGTTTACCTAATTCAATCATGATTAGCAAACTGTACTATTTTTTTTAACAACAGATTTAAATAGTCAACATTCAATGATAATGTTTTAAAAGTATTTATTAACAGCTAATACACAGTAAATACTTTCAACACACAACCAGTTTTAAATTTTCCTGTATTTTTTTAACGCAGTGGAAGTGAGTATTTTATCAGAGCACAAATTGTGTTAAATTTGTAAATTATTAAATTAGTTAAGGGGATATTGGCTAATCAGTATTTTCTTTGCAGAATGATTAGATAAGATTACATTTTATTAATCCATTTGGAAGATTCCTCTGAAGAATCCAGTTTCCAGCAGCAGGGTATCTACAGAATAAATATATACTGCAATAAATATATACAGGTCGTTCTCAAAAAATTTGCATATTGTGATAAAGTTAATTATTTTCTGTAATGTACTGATAAACATTAGACTTTCATATATTTTAGATTCATTACACACAACTGAAGTAGTTCAAGCCTTTTATTGTTTTAATATTGATGATTTTGGCATACAGCTCACGAAAACCCAAAATTCCTATCTCAAAAAATTAGCATATCATGAGAAGGTTCCCTTAACGAGCTATTAACCTAATCATCTGAATCAACTAATTAACTCTAAACACCTGCAAAAGATCCCTGAGGCTTTTAAAAACTCCCAACCAGGTTCATTACTCAAAACCACAATCATGGGTAAGACTGCCGACCTGACTGCTGTCCAGAAGGCCATCATTGACACCCTCAAGCAAGAGGGTAAGACACAGAAAGAAATTTCTGAACAAATAGACTGTTCCCAGAGTGCTGTATCAAGGCACCTCAGTGGGAAGTCTGTGGGAAGGAAAAAGTGTGGCAGAAAACGCTGCACAACGAGAAGAGGTGACCGGACTAGCTATCAGGAGATTTTGGAGCACTTCATTCTTCCATCTGCTGAAAAGCTTTATGGAGATGAAGATTTCATTTTTCAGCATGACCTTGCACCTGCTCACAGTGCCAAAACCACTGCTAAATGGTTTACTGACCATGGTATTACTGTACTTAATTGGCCTGTCAACTCTACTGACCTGAATCCCATAGAGAATCTGTGGGATATTGTGAAGAGAAAGTTGAGACCCAACGCAAGACCCAACACTCTAGATGAGTTTAAGGCCGCTATCGAAGCATTCTGGGCCTCCATAACATCTCAGCAGTGCCACAGGCTGATTGCCTCCATGCCACTCCGCATTGAAGCAGTCATTTCTGCAAAAGGATTCCCGACCAAGTATTGAGTGCATAACTCAACATAATTATTTGAAGGTTGACTTTTTTTGTATTAAAAAAACTTTTATTTTATTGGTCGGATTAAATATGCTAATTTTCTTAGATAGGAATTTTGGGTTTTCATGAGCTGTATGCCAAAATCATCAATATTAAAACAATAAAAGGCTTGAACTACTTCAGTTGTGTGTAACGAATCTAAAATATATGAAAGTCTAATGTTTATCAGTACATTACAGAAAATAATGAACTTTATCACAATATGCTAATTTTTTTGAGAAGGACCTGTGTGTGTGTGTGTGTGTGTATATATATATATATATATGTATATATATATATATATATATATATATATATTAAAAAACATTGATTAAAAACATAAGAGTGAATTAATACAGGCCCGATATAGGATAAATATTAAAATAGCAACAGTATTTACACCAGAAGTTACTTACATGGATACCTTGATATATATGTGAAATAGATTAGTCTACATAGACATATAATATGTATACATGTAATATATATACTAACATAAATAACAAGTACAAGCTGTAGATATATACATTTATGATCGCTACATTTGTAGTTTCATAGCATAGTCTGTTTTTATGTCCTTGGTGTGTGACTGTATGTAATATCTTACACAATGAAGCAGCCAAAATCAAAATGTCTGCATACTCACCGTTTTTATTGGTTTTTGTGTTTTTCCTCTTGAATATACAATAGTTAATTGATTAATCAATGACGATATAAGCATAAATGTGAATTACTTGAAGTTAAGCACGTCATGACTGATTGGTGCCGATGTCTCTCTTGTCCCACAGGGGGCAGTGGTGCCCGGGGAGCTGCTTGGTAACCTTCCCTGAGCTCCAAAGAAGAAGGAGAGTTGTTGCTGTTGGATAACATCTTAGCATCATGCTAGCTCCAGACTGAAGCTTGGGTAAAAGCAAATGTCCCCAAGATACGGAGTTTCGCGAATGACCCAAACTATGGCTCTGTTTATGTGTAGTTAATATCCTTGTTCATCGATAATAGACGCCATGTCAGCTCTTTTGATGCCGAACAATGCTGGACTCTGCAGAAAATACAGCAGATTTGTTTTATGGACGCTATCAAGACGAAACTGTCATGTTTTAACGAACAAAGTGATATCCAATGAAAGCGCTGTGAGTGTGCTGTCCATGTGCACTAATGTCAGGAAGGCACTTCATCTTTCAAGATCAGAGCGGACATTTACAGGTCAGCCTCAGAAACTCATCCAGGTAAGCCAGAGCCTGAATAACATTAAGCTCCTTTCAAGATAAAAAAAAAAATACAACTTAGCTTCTGAATGTATTTAGTCCTAGAAATTGTCAGTGATTTGTCCAGTTTGACGTTGCCATAGAGACTTTAATTTGCACTGGATCTACAACACAGCACAGCAAAAATCCGCAGCCTGTTTATCCTTAACCTCCCAAATGGTTAAATTCATGCAATATTTCCGAATCCAAAAGAAAAATAATTAGACAGACTATAAATAACCCTTCTATTACTACCTCATAAAGCAGGAACAAGCTATTGTTTTAAGCATTAGGCTTCAGATGTATGTGATTTAGAAGTGGGCGGGCAGTCATTAATGATACAAATCTATACGTTTTATATGGAACAATCCAATATTAATAAAAGTTACTAAATTCAGAAATTGTGAGAGAAGTAGCCATTTGGAACAGATAGATGATTATGTATTTATTTATTTATTTTGAAGAGAAAATCAAGAAGAGATTAAAGAAGCAAAATAATAGACCAGCAGCTCAAGATGTACATAATAAAGCGGATAATTCACATGTTAAGGATTTGACCTTGTCTGTAAATTTATGATCTTTCACCTTTAAAAATATATATATTTATTTAGTTGTGGAAATGTAGTTACTCTGTGCAAGTGCTTTGTTCAAATATGTAAAGTTTGGGTATGCCAAATTTAGCAATACACCACATTTATCTGCATGTATTTGTGAGTGGATGGTTTAAAACAGAAAATAATAAAAATAATAACATACATTATTGTTAATATGACTTTATTATGATAAAAAAAAACATACCACATAGGAGACAGATAGATAAATAAAACTTTTGTCAGTTTGCAGCTGTGAAGAGTCCCAAGTATGGGCAATGATTTCAATACGATCCACTGATTTATAGATGCAGAAAGCAATTTGTAGATGTAAAGGTCGGTACTTCTCCAGGTTCCTACCTTAAGAGAGAATACGGACTGCCCATTGGAACGTTTTTGTGTGTAATCTGATAACCATGTCTGGTTACAACGTGGTTCAAGTTTTGATTAAGTTTACTGGAATTATTTAGTTGGGGCTGCAGACTTCTACTTTAGATTCAAACATTTTTTAAAGGATTCATGATAAGTGATTTTCTGATGAAAATGTCTCTTCACATGGAATCGTAGCTGATTACCAACCCAACACGTTGAGACTTTTTTTTCCGTCTGGTTTTCTGTTTCAGAGTCTTCTCCACAAACCTTTGGGTCCTCACATGGTTGGACTCAGCAAAGAGTTGATCAGAAGCAACCTGCTAAGGAACCCAGTTGGTTTAGTGAATTTATTAGGTACACTATGATCTAAAAAAATTTTTTTTTAAATATACCTTTATCCTGTGCCTGTTTTAAATGCTGGACGCTTGATTTAAAATTTAAATCAATCTTTACTTTCAGGGGCAACTAACTTTTTCAGTACATCTGAAGCTAAAAAACAGAAGAATAAAAACTCTGCACCAAAGGGAAAGACTCCTCAGGAAGATGAAGGTATGTGATAAACTGGAAATCTTGCCATAAGACTGACAGGTGCAAAATTGCAACACATTTTTCTCTCATAAGTTCTTCTTCAGGTCCCTTCTGCTCTCTGCTTTATATTTTAGAGGAAAAGAAACGGCGTGAGCAGGAGGACCAGATGTACCGCGAGCGTCTGCGGGCGCTGTTCATTATAGCACTCATCATGAGCCTACTCAACTCTATTAACACCAGCGGCGGCAACATCTCCTGGAATGACTTTGTCAACGAAATGTTGGCCAAGGGAGAGGTGTCCCGAGTGCAGGTCGTTCCTGAGAGTGACGTTGTAGAAATCTACCTACATCCCGGAGCTGTCATCTTTGGAAGACCCGTACGTTCATGCCAACACATTTTTAGCATCTGAAGAAGCTTAGCAGTAGGCGAGATCTTCAAATGATCTCATCTCGTTTCCTTTTTTTCATATCTTTTGCTTTGCAGAGACTGGCGCTCATGTACAGAATGCAGGTTGCAAACATTGACAAATTTGAGGAGAAGCTGCGAGCAGCAGAAGAGGAGCTAAACATCGACGCTAAGGACAGGATACCAGTGTCGTACAAACGCACTGGATTCTTTGGAAAGTAAGAATATATATTTTTATGAGAACAGGCGTGAACTCCCAGTATAATGTGCTCAAACACTAATTGTTTGCAAACATATTAAGACCAGTTATGACATTTATTTTCATGTCATTTACAGCGCAGTCTACGCTCTGGGAATGGCCGCTATCGGCGTGGCTATTCTCTGGTATATCTTCCGACTTGCAGGGATGGGAGGCAGAGAAGGCGGCTTCAGTGCTTTTGTGAGTTGCATACAAACCACTAACTACTTGTTTTGTTCTAATGGTTTGCTAGCCTGTCGTACCAACTCGTTTTGTTTTTTATTTTATTGAAAAACTCAACAGAATCAGCTGAAGATGGCCAAGTTCACCATTGTTGATGGTAAATCGGGTAAAGGTGTGAGCTTCAAAGATGTAGCCGGCATGCATGAGGCTAAATTGGAAGTAAAGGAATTTGTTGACTACCTCAAGGTAGGAAATAACTATTTAATCACTGGAACTTATCTTGCATGAATTTTAAATTACATTTCTGAGTATCTAATCATGGTAAAGTCCAAGAAAGACATTGTTTCTCTTTTTCAATTGTACTTCCAAATGGTCCTAAATAAATTTCTGTTTTACTTACTCTGTCATTGTTATTTATTATTAGAGTCCAGAACGATACCTGCACTTGGGAGCTAAGGTTCCTAAGGGAGCCTTGCTGCTCGGACCCCCAGGATGTGGCAAGACCCTGCTGGCCAAAGCGGTAGCAACAGAGGCCCAGGTGCCCTTTCTGGCTATGGCTGGCTCTGAGTTTGTGGAGGTCATCGGAGGTCAGTACACAACCCTAAAGAAATGATCAGAAAATCATTGGCTCACAGTACAGAAGCACATTAGGAGTCTGATTTTTACTCCAGAAATTACTGTTATTCAAAGGGAAATTTCAACGGGTTTAAAATATAGATAAAATCTAGTCTATCCTTTTATTCTTCAACATTAGAAGGTTTATAGAAGTTTAGTTTGATCCTACGTAACGGTACTGTGTTGGACGTTATGGATGTATTTTTCAAATGGTAAAACAAAAAATAAACGCTTTAAAATGGTGCCCTTTTTATAGCCCTTAACAAAATAAATGCTACAATATCTCTAGTATTAAGGCTTGCGTAGTCCCCAGGTTGTGACTTCCTCTTGGATTGTGTGCAGGTCTGGGTGCTGCCCGGGTCAGGAGTCTTTTTAAAGAGGCTCGTGCTCGAGCGCCTTGCATCGTCTACATCGATGAGATCGACGCCGTGGGAAAGAAGCGCTCCACCAATATGTCCGGTTTCTCCAACACTGAGGAGGAGCAGACTCTCAACCAGCTCCTGGTGGAGATGGACGGTGGGTGAAGCGCAGCGTTTCGTTGTGGTTTGTTGGCTTGTAGAATGATTTGGTGGCATCATGTTTGAGATTTTTTTTCTTTGGCAGGAATGGGAACAACAGACCACGTCATTGTTCTCGCCTCCACTAACAGAGCAGACATTTTGGATAATGCTCTTATGAGGCCAGGCAGGCTGGATAGGCACATCTTCATAGATCTTCCCACATTACAGGTAATTTAAAGCAACCCTGGTGATCTTTCATTTGTTTGCAATATTGTATTAATAGTATTTAATGGGGCTTTAAAATGTAATCAGCTCGCAATTAACCAAAATCTTTCCAGTTATAGATTTAAGGCTTTCTGCATCAACTTTTTAAAGTTGTTACTTTTTAGCCAATTTTCATAAACATATTTTTAGGAAGAATTTCTTCCTGCCAGTATATGATTAAGTCTTAACAGCTGGTTCAGTCAGTGAAATCTGGTCGCACTTATAGATTTTTGACAATTTTTATGATTCTCCTATATTATCGTTTTAATCAAATGCTAAGTCTTTTCTTTTAATTGATTCTTGTGTGTCTAGCATTTTTAATTTTTATACTTTTACATAAATTTATTTTTTATGCTTTACCTAAATTGTTGTTTTTAATCAAATGCTAAATGTTTTCTTTTGTTTCTCTGTTTTTAATTATCATACTTTTATTATGTATTTGGTTTCTTTACCACCAAATCATGCAAAGCGCCTTGAATTGCCTTGAGTTGAACGTGTGCTCTACAAATAAGGTTGCCTTGCCTCTTACTTTTGTCTTTCTCCTTCAGGAAAGGAAGGAGATCTTTGAGCAACATCTAAAGATCTTGAAGCTGACGCAACCAGCTAATTTCTATTCTCTGCGGCTAGCTGAGCTCACCCCAGGCTTCAGTGGTACATCCATATTCTTCCTCTCTTCTCCTTTTTTTGTAGCCAGCTGTCAGGTTTCCGTCATTTTACCATTAAACAACTTTCTATTAGAAGTCTTTATACATTTGTCACTATCTTTTTCACTTTATAAACGACAAAGTAGATTGTTTTTGTTATTTCTTAACATTGCTTTTGTAGTTTGTTTTATCCAAGTTAAAAATTTGCTTAATGTTTGTACAGAAAGCACAAAAATATTAGGATTTAATTACAGGATTACATTTAAGCAGCGCTGCAGGCAGTCTACCTCATTCATACCCTCACACTGCTCATACTTTCCGACTACAGGTGCCGACATAGCAAACATCTGTAATGAAGCTGCGCTACATGCTGCCAGAGAGGGCTTCAAATCCATCGATACGTTTAACTTTGAGTATGCTGTGGAAAGAGTGATCGCAGGTTTGAGAACAAGTGTCTTATCCTTCGTGATATGCTAGTCTGACAACCATAGAGCTGATCTGGGTGTGTTTGTTTAGGGAGTGTGAAGAAAAGCAAGATCCTGTCGAAAGAAGAGCAGAGGGTGGTTGCTTTCCACGAGTCTGGACACGCCTTAGTAGGATGGCTGCTCGAGCACACGGAGGCAGTGATGAAGGTAGTTATGCTCCTTCATGTAGCTTTTACCATAAGTTAAGTGGATCCTTATCTAAATAACCTGAGACATAATCCTGTTAAAAAAACAAAACAAAAAAAATGTGTTTACATGCAACAAGTGAAAGTCAAAATATTACCTCATTCCAACAGAAATGGGTCTTTCGAAATGCATGTTTATACCTTCGCTCAGTTTAAGTGAAACCAAACTAGACTTTGAGAAATTGGATTAAGCTACCCAGATAAGGCGATTGGAGAATCACATTTCTCTGCATATATACACCTGTCACCACTAGCTGATCTTTTAGAAGCCTCTAGCACTCCAATTCAGGGTTCCTAGAGGGTCTTAGAAAGCATTAAAAACATTGAATTTAGGAATTTGGAAATAAAACCATAAAAAGACTTCAAAAAGCCTTGAACTTTGATATCTATGTCTTAAAATGTTGTGCTGTATATAACTTCTTCTTATTGCATTTTACATCAATAGTTTAACTTGTCAACCACAATTATTTTTGTTAAAATTACGCAGCATAAATAGAGTGTGCCGGAACTAATAATTGAGAACACAACGAAGCTGCAGGTCAAAATACTTAAACCACGTGACATCTTCAGTAAATGAAGATTGTTTAAAAAAAAGAAAAATGTAACCAATATTAATAAACAATTTAAAGTTGTTAGATAATATTTCTTTTGGCCGGCTGAAATGTTCTTTGATTTAAAAAAAAAAAAATTTTTACACCTCTGCTTGGCTTGTTGTCGACTTTTACATATTCTACATTTCTCTGTGAAATAAATGAACACAAGTTCAAAGATTTTGTTTTTTTTCTGCCAGTAGGGCTGTGAAATAGGCTCCAAAAATAGGTATTCATTATTTATATAAAAGGTCTTAAAATGCCTTGAATTCAACCTGAAGAAACCTGTAGGAACCCTGCCACTTCAGGAAGTAATGAGACCGCAGAAGCGGAACAGCAACAACAGAAGGAGCAGCAGCGAGTGTAACAGTTCAGTACTAAAAAAAATGTATGTTGGATCTTGTTCTGCCGTATCCAAATTGATTTGGTCTGTTGCATTAGTTGGCCAGAAAAACAATTTAAAATGCATTGGTAACTTGAGTTACTCGAATTGTAACTAGTGCTGTATTTTTTGTAAGTAATGCATTAGATTTCTCACTTACTGAAAAAAGTAATCTATTCCTGTAGCTCATTACTTTTGTAATGCATTATTCCCAACACTGTTCATAAGTGGTCAAGTTGGGTGTTGCGGTAATGTTACTATCAGGCTTGGCCTCACGAATGGGGCAGTATTCCCGCCTTGCCATGCAGCCATCACGCATTTCACGGACACACCGTGGTGGTAGTATTCCCTTTATATGCAGCCGCCACCATATGTCTTTTGAAACTGACGAAAAAATTTTTCATACTTTCTTTGTAACAGTAAAGATGAAGAAAGTTAGATGGAGACGTGACAGATGGAGACGTGACATGAAAGCACAATTTTTATTGATTCATTTATTTGCTCTGTTTGAAGATTTTGGTGCATCCAGAAAATCTCGGTATGAATACTTGACAGTCATGGCTATACGTATGACGTGCATATTTTAGTTTCGCTGGAGTCACCTGAATCTTATGATGGACAAATGTAAAAAATAAAGATAGAACTATTTTATGTCATTAAAGAAAACTTCTTGGCAGAGGTTTTCAAGCTGATGTTCCCTCTGATCCCAGGCTCTGAAGCTTGAGTCAAACTCAGCACGGTACCGGAGGCTAAACTAGTTCCTAAACACATTGTATTAGAATAACAGTAATTACAACTCCTCCCTCAGCTGGTGTTAACGCAATAAATAAATCAATCTCTGATTAGTGAACCACTTTTTATTACAACACTTCAAGGATCCATTAGTTCATAGAGGCTTGATTAGTTAGTCGCTAGTTTCTGACATTACTTCACGCCATTCTAACATTACCATAGGAATTTCATTTATAATGTACTTTGAGTGCTTTGTTTTTCAGAGGAAGTTTTACGAATGGCAAAATAATTGTTAACGGAGAGGAAAAGTAAAGATGAACTCTAAAAAGCAGAACATTTCTAAGTGTAACAGTATGTTTCTGTGATGTGTTACCGAGGTCTCGATTGCCCCTCGAACGAACGCCGCCCTGGGTTTCTCTCAGATCCTACCCCGCGACCAGTACCTGTTCACCAAGGAGCAGCTCTTCCAGCGCATGTGCATGGCTCTGGGAGGAAGAGCGGCCGAGGCCATCACTTTTAACAAGGTCACCACAGGTAAACCCGGCATTCGCAAACGAAGCCAATGAAATCACAGCATGCGACCTCTTCGTCCTCCTGGTTTTCCCTACCGACCGCATGGTTTTCTAAGTATTCCCTCGTGGCTTAAGAAAACCGAGTGAATCCTCCTCCTCTTGCCTCTCCAGGAGCCCAGGATGACTTGCGGAAAGTGACACGCGTGGCTTACTCTATGGTGAAGCAATATGGGATGTGCGACAGTGTGGGACAGGTGTCGTTCCCTGAGACAGAGGAGCAAGGTGCCGTTGGGCGCCGTCCATTCAGCCAAGGCCTGCAGCAACAGATGGATCATGTGGGTTGTCTGGTCTTGATTTAGTTAACTTTAAATGTGGATACGATGAATATTTGTCAACATTGTTATTGACGCTCTTGTTGTTGATTGTCGACATCTTTCAGGAGGCTAAGATGTTGATAGCTCGTGCCTACAGACACACAGAGAAGGTGCTGCTAGACAACAGGGACAAGCTGATCCTGGTCCGTCGCTCCGTTTCTTTTGACATTTCATTGTATGAGTTCATTATCCATTTTCTAACCCCACTGCGTCTCTTTGTTCATAGTTGGCCAACTCACTGTTGGAGCGTGAGGTTGTGAACTACGAGGACATCGAAGCCTTGCTGGGCCCGCCACCATTTGGGCCAAAGAAGATCATCCCCCCACAGAGCTGGGTAGAAGCAGAGAGGGACAAGCAAGACACAGAGGAGAATGAACCCCGACCACCTCCCCGCAAACGCAGAGAGGACGTTGATCCGCAACTAGCCTGATTTTTGCACCGTTTGTCTCAAGGCCTTTTATAAGCTGTTGTTTTTTTTTGTTGCTTCATCAGGAGCTTAAAGAGTTAATACAAGCAGGGAACCCGCACATTAAAGGCTTTGGAGCCCTGATAATAAAAGTTTGAAAAACTCTCTGCTTCATTCAGACTTTTAGGTTTGGTTGAATCACCTTCTGGATCTAATGGATTTCTCTACAACTTTAAGAACGTCACAGGAGAACTAATTATTCTCACAATGCTTTCTACTAAGTGTTAAAGCAACCTTGCTCAATCAGAAGGCTCTTCGTTTGCGGACAGTTTGGATAAAGTTTTCTTTTATTATGTACTGTCTGTTGCAAAAGTACTGTAGCGGATTCAGGTTTGAATTTCATACATTTCTTGAACTGATATTTCTTCACATCAGAAAGAGGCAAAGATAAAATAGGGCTATTTATCAGGAAATCCTACACTGTCTGACAGTTTGATTTTAATTCATCTAGAGTTCATTATTACACAAATGGATCTTTCTGCAGCTAAATGGCCAAAGGAAGAGTTCTATGCGCGCTGTTTAAGCCAGTAGACCTGCTACTGAAGCAAGAGCTGAAAGGAAAAAACATTGACTATTCATTTGAGGATAAAATGTAAGTGTGCATTATGTTGTTTAGCAAGAAGGAAAGCACTATAAATACTGTATAATGTAATAAAATATTTTCTTTTGCTTTTATTAAATAGAAGTGTAAAAAGACGAGACCTTTCAACCTTCAAAGACTTCTTTCTAAAAATTATTCGAATGTAAATGCTGTTGTAAGGGACCTCTGCTCTGAACTGTCCAAATGAGATATTACATTTGTCTTTTTGTTTTTGTTTCGACAACCTTAATCAGCTCATCCACACACTGCTAAAGATAATGCATTATTTTAGTGCTGGACCCTTTTTATGATAACCCAGTTTCTTGGGTTGCATAAGAAAAACCTTTATGCAGGGAAAGTAGGTGGAACTGGTTGGAGACGTCATGATCGTTTATGAGAAACCTTGATTGAAGGATTTACAAAGATATGTTGCCAAATATTAAAATACATATTAAAAAGCTGTATCACTTTCCAGGCTGTATTTATTCTTGGTCTAAAGAGATAATGTACTGTATGAATACACAGGAGTAAATAAAGCCAGTTTTATGAGAAACAAACGCGTTTATTTTAAAAACATCAGTAAAACCTGAATTCAGGGAAAATGTATACAAAAAGACAATTCAAGATTTACCGTCAAGTTCAAGACAGTTGCTGAATATTACATGTTTGTTGAGATACATCACTTAAAGATGAATAAATGCTTCAATGGAGGGTTTGTTGTTGAACATAAAGGCAAAATATTGAAGATTCCTCTTAGAAAATTACACATGTAAAAAAAAATCGGCTTTTAATAAGTCTGTGTCCATCATTGGTGATCTGCAGGAGTCTGAAGATGAATGACAAGACAGTGCAGTATGGGCAGCTTCAGCATTCTGTGTCACTTCACAAAATGCTGCATCACGCCAGCTTGTAAGTTGTGTCCAAATAAACTCTAAAAAGGCACAATTCATGTCCCATTCTTTTTTTTTAGAACACCCCGTCTTGTTCTGGACCGAATTAATTGTCAATCTGTCCAGAAAAACAAATCACCTCAGGCATGACTTCCGCCCTTAACTCCATAGGTGTTGTTCTGATGGCCTTAGCGGGGGTCAAACATGTTGGCTAGTTTCTGAAACCGTGGCCCCCAGTCGTTGAGGTAATCGTAGTCCTGATCTCCGTCTGAGCTGCCTGAAGCTATGGAGCTGAGGCTGCCAGCCACCGAGCCCTCTCCCTCGAAGTCGTAGATCAGGGCTGTGTCGTATGGAGGCATGTTGGGATCGTTGTCAGCAGCCTCCAAGCCCTGAGAATGGAAAAGAAAACTGCAGGTCACAATACTCATCAGACTGGTCGGGAAACCACCCCAACAATGTTCATCTCCTTTAATAACAGATACTGTTTTAAACATGACACAACCCTTTTGATTTACGGCCCTGAAACTGGATCATGGTGTTTGAATTTGTATCATCTTAAATAGATACTTTGAATTGTTTTTTTGTTGTTGTTTTTTGGTTATTTGTTTTTGCAGTACACTGGTAACAATGCAAACTAACATGGTCTTTAAAGGCACAGTGTGTAATTTTCGGCCAGTAGGAGGCAGTGCATACCTAAATGATCACAAACATGCGGTATCTGTGTCTTCGAGTAAGAAACTCAACAACGGAGGTCCAACTAGTGCTGTTGTCAAACGCTCAATTCTCTGAGAATTATCTATTTGCAGCAACATGACGAGCACATCAGTCCCTCTTTCATCGCTTGGAACTAGCGAAGAGGTAAAAATGTATTTATGGCGAAACTTTTTTGCATTTTGAGGGGAAATCAATGTTTTAATAGCGGGTTTGTTCCGTGCGCTTTGTCCGTCCGGGCTCTTGTAGAAGTAAAGACGTAATCTAATATGGCTATCCCCTGAAAAGAGGACCCGCGCCAATGTATTTTAAATCAGATTTTTAAAGTCATATTTTACAATATCGTCAATATTTTGCAATTAATGTGCTTTACGTAATTATTATTACATAATTTTTAATGCCTATTTTAATAGATGTACTGCAAAAAATACACACTTTCACTTTAAAGTAAATATAGACTTCAACATTGAAGCTCAAAACTATTCACCCCCTTGTAAGATTTATATATAAAATCAGCAAACAGTAAAAAAGTTGTTTCTAATCGGAAATGAGAAAGGGATCTCTCAAAAATAATAAAATAATAATATATATAATCATAATAAATAATATATATTATAAGAATAATACAATAATTTATCAAACTATAAATTTATATTTATTTTTATTTACGTTTTACAAAACGTGGAGTTTATAAAATCATTAATACACATCCAAATCTTTATTGTTATTACAACAATTAAACATTTCTTAAACTTGGTGACCAACTTTTTGCACGTTACGATTTCTGGAGGACCTCTTGCCATCACCCTAATCTTTTGCTCCCTCCACAGAATCTCTATGAGATTTCGAGTCAGTACTTGGGATGGATCTTGTTAAAGTTTTATCCGATACCAGTGCCAAACCGGTATTTTTGAAACAGTGTCGGTGCTTAAACGGTGCTCGAAACGGTGCATACAAACTTTGTCCAAAAATGATCTTATTTTTTATTTTTAGTAGGGCTGTCAAACAATATTTTTTTTATCACACTAATCACATGGTAGCTGTGAATTAATCACCATTTCTAAATGACAAAAAAAAATTACAGTTTTCAGTGTAAGTAAAGGAAAAATCCAGATGCAGTTCATTATGTATGTGTTATCTCATAGGAAAAATAAACATAACTAAGGTAGTAGAAATAACCAAAAAATATATGAATGAACTTAACATTTGGATATCACCTGTATGTGTTAAACATCACATAGATCAAATCAGGGAATGAATGCTCATATTGTGAAGATGTACACAGCTACTTCTTCTAATGAGTTTAGCTCAAATTCAAGTCAGAAAACATCACTTTAACTGAATTATTTCACACTTTAACACAGCAGTAACTCACTATGAAATGTACTGAAGCTATACAGTGATCCCACATGCATAAAATCAACATAAATACAACTCTGCACCGCGCACAGCGACCTGACATCCGAAGCAGACGGTAAGGGAAATTCCCACAGACTACTTATGAACTTATATCAACCTAATACGCCAATAATAATATACTCACAAGTCATTTAGGCACACACATATATGCTTCTGTGCAGCAATCCTTAGTTTGGCTGGTTAGGAAGAACTGATGTGGTGCAGGTTGACTTATAAACAGGCCGGTATTCAGTGTATGCATTAATAATGTAAAACAATTGAGTTAATTCTAGGAATTAATCCACCCACTTTAATGCATTAATTTTGACAGGTTTAGCAGTTTTTTTGCAAAAAGATACCCACGTTTGCCTTTTCTGGTGATATAGTGCATTGGCTGATGGCATGCTTAAAATCCATAGTCCTTGGCATCTCCAGAACAAAAAAGAACCGAAATAAGGCAGTGAAATGTGCACTGCTTTTCGGTCTGGTTACTTCCATTTATGTCAGAACCGGTACCATTATGGCACTGAATAGCAGTACCCATCCCTAGTCAGTGCTCCTTCTGGGTCAAGTCAAAATGTTATTATTTCCAGTAAGAGTAAACTAAATTATATAGTGAGAAAGTGATATCAATGTAAATCAAACTCTTTATGAATAAACAGCTATGTAATATTCAAAGACAGAGTTGTTATAAGACAACAAACTGGCTCTACTCTGATGAGCCATAAGCTTAACTCTTCAATTAAAATGCATTCCTTTTGCTGCAGACTAATAGAGCACTGACTCTTATTCACTGCAGGTAAGATACTGACTGCTGGTGACAACAAGGAAGACCTTTTGATACTTGTGGGAAGCCAGTGCTTCTATTATCTGTAATTTTGCTGCTGACAATAAAGTCTCTCGAAGGGAAATGATGTACACAAAGGGATTATTCTATTCTATTCTATTCTATTCTATTTTATTCTATTCTATTCTATTCTATGCTAAGACATCTCCTAAAAGAACCTGAACAATCATATCAAATACAATAATTATGGAAGGCCTAAAAGAATGACATCAGTTCATTTGGAAAGCCACTTATATGAGCAAACATATTGGGTTAGATGCGTCTTGCTTTTGTTTTATTGTTTTACCATACATCTTTTTTGCTTTTGAAAACTGAGTAATAGCTCTAGAAACTCACTTCATTGATGTAGTCCTCGATGTCGGTGGGGTCTGCAGGGGGCCGCCGGGGGTATGTGGGGGAGGGCAGGTTGTGTGGGGCGTCCTTCCTGAGCGGCTGCTTGCCTCGAGGAACGGCAGACCCCGGGTAGAAGGACCACGGGGTGGGAGGTGCGTCACGGGGGTTCCACAGCAAGTCGATGTTGAAGGCATTCTGTCAACGTGACATGAGAAAGCTCGAGCTTTGATGTCCATTGATGATACACAGGCAGCAGAAGCAAACCTCAGACAAAGATCTACAGGCTTGACCCCAGAAAGTCACCATTAGGCTACGTCTCCCAAGGATATGTGAGCCTCACCTCATCTTCCTCACCCCCTCCCTGCTCGTCGTAGTTGAAAACGTTATCGCGTATGTCGTCCTCTGATTCCCCGACAAGCAGACCTGATCCTTTCGTTATGCGATGACGTCTTCCACAGGCATTTATTGCCACAGCCAAGAGTAGCAACACTGCAAGAAGGATTACTCAATTTATTTCTGATCGTTATAACTCAGCTAACAAAAAAAATAATGATTTTTTTGTTTGTTTTACTTTTTAATTTCTCAGCTTTATTTAAGTAGGTCTAAGGATCTTGAGATGTTTTTTGACTTCAGTTGTGAGATAGATTTCTGTCCAATTTGTTTGTCAATTGTAGGGAATTAATGACAGTTGCTGGATATTATTTGCTAATATTTGCAAATATAATCTGTTGCACAGTCCACATTTATTGGCACTCATATGTAACAAAAATATGAATAATAAAATTTGTATTGTAGTTGTGTGATCTTATACAAGCGGCTGCTATTCCCCTATCTAAACATTTGTGTCTTTTAGTAATTTTTCTTCAATTTATCTGTGGCTCTGATTGTGGATATGACTAATTTTAGCTAAGCAGCTGTATTTTATTTATTTTTATTTTTTGTAAGCTTACTTTTTCTTTTAAAGAACATCTGCCTTACTCAGCGTCATGTTCTCTTGATTTTTCCAATTTTGTACAGTTGCAGAGGGGAATGTGCTTCTGGTTCATGTCAGTTTTATCCAATAGGAACAGGAAATCATGGTTTGGAAATTAAGAGTTAGTTGACACCTAAATTAACAAAAAGAAGTGAAACCCTAACCGTAACCCTTGTATTTAGTTTAAGGCACTAAAACCTCTTTTAAACCTTTCGGCAGTGTTAGGGAGAACCTTGTGTTACACTGAGCTTGACTTTGCGTAAAGCACGTCTTAATTTGTTATAAAAAGAAACAGCATTATTAGATGTGTTGCTTTTTTTGGAGTTTAAAACATTTTGTTTGCCATGACACTCACCTAGTAGAAGAACACCACAGGCAATGATAATAATGAGAGCGATGAAGCTGATTCCTACTCTGGAGCCTAAGAATGCCCCCGCCTCAGATCTACAATCACCAAAGGAGTCACAGAGACATGCGGTGACATTGACTTGAGTTAAAGCACTCTGAGATGGGCTGCCAGAGTCTGTGACCCACACTGCCACTGCATACTCTCCAGCTTCCAGCTCTACGGCGGGCCTGAGGACTGCATGGGTATCTGAAGCAGGAAACATGCAGAAAGAAAGGACATGAGGACACAGTTCTGTCCTGAGAATCACAAGAGCTCCCACAATTTCTTACCGTTGACATTAGTGACAGTCCAGTTAAATGACAGAGAGTCAGTGATGACAAAAATGAAGGGAGCGGCATGTGGAGAACGATCTTCATCCACTGCTGTCAATAACAGACCACGAGTCATTTTGCTGTAACCTGTGCATAAGAAGCTGCTCAAAGGGAGGAGCTGGGGAGGGAAGTCATTGGTTTCCTCCAGTATGATGTTCACTGCTGCAGAGGCTGAAACACCACCGGCATCTGGATGTGCGGACAGCAATACAGAACATTATAACACAGGAAATTATACATCATAGATCTCAGTTATGACTGTAAACATTTTGGATATTTAAAGCCACAATTCTTAAAGGCAGATAAAGTGAACTACAACGAATGATCCACAGATATAGTCATGCAGCCATAATTCCTTTTTGCCTGATATCAAATTTAATTATCCTGTCAAACAGTTTCTAAACCGAGTAGAAGTTTTAAACTTGAATAAAGCACATAGCCACCAAAACATATAAATGTTTGTATGTTGTTGACCAATAAGCAAAACTAGGCATAATTGGCACAACTCTGACCATTAATTGGTGGCAAAAGTGTTTTTAATATGATTCTGTTTTCTGTGTTGTGATTTGAGTGTGCAATAGCATACAAGCCTGGTGCAAGAGGCTCCATAATGGAAACGGAAAGGTTTACATATTTCTTGCCCTTTAAAATGTTGATACAGGATCACTTTCTACAGTAAAATAAAGAATCCAGCATAAAGTTATGGTTCATTTGTTGAATCTTTTTTTTCTCTGCAATCACTTCACTTATATTATGCAAATGTAGGATGTATTAGTATTGGTGAAATGACTTGCAGAAAAATAGTCAGAATAAAACAGAGGTGTTTTTTTGTGGCTATAATCTAAAACCAATCTCTAAAACTGAAATGAACAGAATGAGGGATGAACAGACCTGTAACCCTGATGACTGCGCTGTAGATGTTGTTTTTGACATGTGGAGATCGCATGTTGAAGGATCTTCTGAGGAAAATGTTTCCCGTATCAATGTTGATGTCCAGCCATCCCTCAGGATCTTTGCTAATTTCAAATCTATATCATAAAGAGAAATGGAAAATCAGCAAACATTTCCAAGATAATATGTGGAAAAACATCTATAACCAAGTACTTTATAGGTCATACTTCAGTTCAGAATGATCCGGGTCCGAGGCAATGTTGCTTTTCAGCAGCTTCCCAGGCTTCTCATTCTCGGGGACCACGATCCGTATGGGATTTTCCTTAAAATACGGAGCCTCGTTCTCATTTACAACTGTGACCAACACTGTGGCAGAACTCAGAGGTATGTTGGGAGCCTTGCTGCTCAGAGGATTTATATTTTCCACAGTCAAAATCAAGGCGTACTCCCTTTTGACTTCATAATCCAGGGGCTGCAACAAGGCACAGAAAAGACAATTTGGCACATCTCTGCTGCTGGACAGTAGAAATGAATCACAGACATTTACCCACTTTATGTTATGTCAAAATCAATTCAAAACATCATGCAAAACAAATAAAAAACCTAATCAAGCAGCACTGCTTGAACAATTTTTAGTTTACATATGAACCAGTAGATGGTAGTATTAAGTTGTGTCTGACAGGCTCTACTCTCTGGTAAAGAAAAATATTTTCTGTGCTGCACAGATTGTCTGTCACTCTGAACAATAGTTATTTTTTCTTTATATGTTATGAATTCAAAGGACCACACTTGGATAGATTAAACTGTCTAGATTAGGGTCTGCTCTCTGCAAAGTCACACATTCTCATTTTCCAATTTTCCAGTTGTGTACCTGTCACTTAATTTGAAATTAAATTTTGGTCAATTCTGGATACAAACAAGATAGGGTAGGAATAGAAAAAATACAAAGTAATAAGAAATTAAATAAAATCAAGAAAATAGGACGGCATATAACTGTTACTCATTTGTAATTGTTTCAGAAATTACAATTATCATCTAATGCATCTAAAGCTCCCCATGAACCTTTACTTAAGTTTGAAGATATTTTACATCTCAAATACAAAGTAGAAAAAGATTCAGATATTTTTTGTAACACAAAATCAATTTAAAGGAATGAGAAAAAGCATTGTTTGGTTCTTGAATCAGTTAAACATACAAATCCCAATCCCTCCCTTGTATTTCATCCTTATCTTGTACCTTCACCACAGTCAGCATTCCCTGGTTGGTGACTGGATCCGTCTGAATGGCAAAGTTTCCATATGGCTCGTTGGATATGGTGTACTTGGCCTCCCAGTTTCCTGTTCCTGGATCATCTCTGTCCGTCACGCTCACTCGGCCAATCTCAACGTTGTAAATGTTCTCCTGTGCTTTAATGTTGTACTACAGGCACCACCAAAAACACAGATCAAAAGATGTCACTAATGTCATTACTCATTGAGTAATAAGCTGAACGCCACATTGTGTTGTAACCCAACAACTTAAACTCACTAAGGAATGGTGGAACTGTGGCGCATGGTTGTTGATATCTGATACAGTGATAATGGCCACAGCATCACTGGTTAATCCGTCACCCCCCATATCAGCAACCCGTAGTTTTAACTTGAACTCCTTCACCACCTGAAACACATTACAGCATGTTCATAGGAAACAATCAAGCTGTGAGCAAAATTATTTCACAAAAATACAGGGCAATAAGTCATGAGAACAAATGTAATTTCACATGCCTAAAAACGTATTTCATTTATGCCATATTTACATTATTTGTCTGCTTAATAGGAAACAGAGTCAGTACTGAGAAATGTTACAGTAATTATTAATAATGCTCTCAGTACAATTAAGCAACTTTTTGGTATTTTTGTTGCTTCCCAAAACTTGCTATAATGTCCCTATTCTTGGTCATTTTTATTATCAGGTTTCTAATTTTGCACCACGCTGCCATATTCTGAAACTTCACAATGATGATCCTAAAATATGTGTTGTGCTTCCCCAGGTGTTTCAGATCTTGAACAATACTTTTTAAAGATTGAATTTTTCTTGAACCTACAACCCCAAATCAGAAAAAGCATGGTATTTTAAATCAAAATCAAACTGAAAACAGTACATTGTTAAATTATCCTGCAACCAGTGGGATTACATTGAAAACAAGACAGCACATAATTTAAAATGTTCCTGATGAATTGTATTTTATTTTTTTAAAATAAACATGTATCCAATTTTGGTTCGTGCAACCAAAAGTTGGAACAGTAAGGCTTTTACCACTTTTTAATGTTGCCATTCCTTTTCACGGCACTTAAAAGACATTTAGGGGCTAAAGGCACCAAGTAATGAAGTGTTTTAGATGTAATTTGCCCCATTTCTACTGGTAACAAGTCTGCGTTCACAGCGCCCCAAACGGAAGCGTCAGTTGCGGCAAGATTACATGTAAAGTCTATGGTCGAGTACGTCAGAGGTCCGTCAGGGGCTCTGTGGTGCGTTGTGTACGTTGGCTCCATCAACTTCACTTGCGTTTCACACGGCAACGTAGCAATGCAAGCAACGCAGAAGATCAGCAAGCTGAACTTTTGACGGACCCAACGCAGTTAACGCCGTGCGGCAACCAATCAGAGTGTCTCACTGTAGTGATGTCACTATACACGTATCTTGAATGAAGCGGGTTTAGAAAAAACATTTTCAACAATGGAAGACAAGCTGATCGTGGCCGTCTGCAATCTTTATGATCCGTCCTCGTCTTTGTATAGAGACAGGAATTTACCCGTGTCGTTAGCTCCTGGAGCAAATGGTTTAACACCCCAAACTCAGAATGCATCTGAATAATGGGTTGAACCCACAAACGGCTCTGATGTAGCCGAAGTTGACGTTGTCTAGCTTTATTTAGCAAATAAAGCAAAGCCACTCTCTCGATACTATCCGCCATAGTTCAGAACGTACGGCAACAGAAGAAGCCCCACCCACGCGTTCTCTTTTCCTCAGATGTAACCGTTGCATGCTTTTTAGGACATGCGTCAAACTTCATCCATTGGATGCATTGCTTGACGCATCCAACGGATGCAGTCTGAAAGCAGCTTTAAGATGGGCAACATTGTCACATTCTGTGCTTCAAATTGCACCATACATTCTGTATTGGGGAAAGGTCGGGACTGCAGGCAAGTCAGTCAAGTACCCAGATTCTCTCCTCTGCAGCCAGGACTTTGTAATGTCTGCAGAATGGGGTTTTACATTGTCATGTTGAAATACGCAATGGCACTGACACAACCCCATACCATGACAGATCCTTTGATCAGATCAGAGCTTTTGAACTTGTTGCTGATAACAGTCTGAATAATCATTTTCTTCTTTGGTCTGGAGCGCACGGCGTCCATTTTTTCTGAAAATATACCTGATATATGGATTCATCTGACCACAGTACAGGTTTCTGTTGCATGTTGCAGGATGTCGCCCATCGAGTACTGGATTTTGAGAACTCGGGACAACACCCTTCTTGGATGCTGCTTTTGTATCAAATCTTAATTACAATCACCTGTTGACGTCACCTGCTTCAAATCAAACTATTCAAAATATTTAACTAATTTACCTGATTACTAGCCTTAAATTGCTCCTGTCCCAACCTTTTTTTGAAAGATGTTGAAGGTCTGAATAAAGGAAAATATGTATATTTACAAATTAAAAAAAGTTCACCAGATAAAAAGATGAAATATTTTGTGTGCTTTTTTGTGTGTGTGTCGGTGTGTGTGTGCATTTTGTGTGGAAATGTGAGTCAAAGTAAATTTAGAAATCATTATTTTTTTTTTTTTGCGTTTTCCATATGGCTCCAACTGATTTTGATTTCGGTTTGTGACAGCAACAATCAAAAATAATCTAAATCTTCTGTTCAAGAATGCTCTGTGTACGAGTTTCGTACATTCCAATAGGAGCCTCTTTTTACCCAATTTACCTCTCGGTCCAGGCCCACATCCCTGGTATAGATGGCTCCAGTTTGGTTGTTAATGCCAAACATAGTCTTGTTTACAGCATTGGGGGGGATGCTCTCCTGACCAGTGATGGAGAAGCCCAGTGCTGCATTTTCTGTCATTGGGTCATCGGCATCTTTGGCTGAGACTGACATAACCAATGTTCCTGTCGAGAAAAAATTGCAGTCAGAGAGTAAATTATCTTATTATGAGTTCAAGGGTAAAAAAGGTAAGTTTCTCTATAGGAAACATCAGTTATTAGTGATAAAAATTTGATTGCAATTTCTTAACTAATACAGTGTTCAACAAACAGAGACATTTATCTATTCAAAGGAACAACAGGCAAAATAATAAAAATCCTAATTTTCATGTGAAAAGATCTACTTGAAGTTTCATCGATAATATAATCTATTTTATTCGGTTTTAGAAATTGAATTCCCCAGAAACTATATTATATTGAAACTAATGCGAGTGAAACAGTAACTCCGATTGTTCCTGTTTATGTAAAACCCAGCATTACATTGCAGTACAGCTAGTTGTAGTGGGAAGTTAGAAAAGTGGCAGTTTAAGATATCAGTAAAACATTGTTCATGACCTGTTGATTGGCTTTTTCTTTTTTTGCCATGTAGCACCCATGTTTGCTGATATTTCTTACAATGAGTATGATATTGTTCCTTTGATGTGCTTTAATATTGGCACCCTTTGCCACCACAATAATGTCTAATCTAATCCCATCTGGGTAATAATTTGGACATTAGCAAATCTATTAAAGACCAAGACAACAATAGGAAAAAGCCCAATCGGACACAATGGCCTGACATACATCTATTTCACATTATTACTTTTTGACCGGCCGTTTATGTAAAGTTATTGATTCTAATGGATATAAACACATGGTAACAATGGAAAACTTGCCACATTTTATGGTGTACATGTTTTTTTAGGATGTGCAATGTTTTAATTACATGGACCTGACAACTGGTCTGAAACAAGTGTGTACATATCCTGTTTTAAACACATATTAAAAAGAAACTCAAGAGTATGTTTTAAAGATCAGTATAAATACAGAAAAAAAGAAATTTCATACTTTAAATAATGTATTGCTCTACCTGGGACAGAGAACTCTGGGACTGATCCAAGAAATTGCTTCTGGGTGAAAACAGGCTTATTGTCGTTCTGATCTAGCACCACTATCTCGATAGTTGAAGGGTTTTCCAGTCTTTCTCCACTGGGGGACAGAGCAAATGCCTTCAACTGCACACAGACACAGCAAGAAATGCTTTCTAATTAATGTTTGATTTATGAAGCCATTTCTTATGTTTTCCACATAGGAAAGATCAAATAGTAGATAAGTATTTTTAGACACATGGGTGAATGTATAAGAAATGACCTGGAAGAATAATAAACATAATGTACATTCATGAAAAACTAAGGCATTTCTCCCATGATGCTCATAAAGGGCCTGGAAACTGACCTCTAACCATTTGTATGAGTGTTCGACACAATGATATGTGATCTTAGACAAAAACACGAACTGAAAACACATGCAAACTCCTACAGCGCGTTTTATGACGTGCAGAGAGTACCTCTGGCTGATTGTTCTGTAATGAGGTCTTACCGTGAAGCTGCTGTATTTCTCTCTGTCCAGCGGCTGCTTGCTCCTAATTACTCCTGTTTTATCATCAATCTCAAACAGATTCTTGGGTTCCTGGTCCACCCCCGGTCCCTCCAACTTGTAGATCACCTCTCCGGAGAAGATTTTGTCTGATTTGATCTGGGCAGAAAAAAAAAAAAGTGCTGATCATAGGAAACTTGATAGCACCACTCTAGAGTATAAGTTCTGAACACCAGATGTGAACATAGGGACGGTTGAATGTGGAGTGTTTAAAGTCAGAAAATCCTTAGAGATTTCAAACTGGTAATAGCAATGAGTCATTTTCTGGATTTTTGTTTCCATTTTGTCTGACTTGTATACGTTGGATGTCTCTTTTAAAAAGTACATCAATGGCCCTCTGTCTGAATGACTGGCACAATTACCAGCAGTCTCTACAATTTCTAACATGACATTTATATTTTATCTGCCCATTTAACACCACTGTCACCACAACAGAAAAGCAGTCATCAGTCAGTTTGATAAAGTACTGAGATAATTTAAATAAAACAAACTTTAATAAACAAAAATGGATTCACATTCTACTCTGAATGAACGATTCTTACACCACACACACGATATTCTCACAGCTGGTGTTTTTACATCTAGAAACACGTAGAAGTGTGAAATAAATAAATGGTGTTAGGCCAAATCATCTTAGTTAAATCACAGAGATTCATAATTTTGGAAAAATATGACCTGAGACTAAAAGTTAAATCTCAATAAGTAAACCTTGAATTAAAATGTCTTAATAGTTAGTTCACTTAGCTAAATTAGAAAATTAGACAAGCTCAGAACTTAAACCAGACAAAAGATAAAGATAACTAGACTTAATGACTAGGGAGTTTTCAAACCATGGTTACATTTTTTAAGGGGAAAAACGTATTCAGGGCAACCTGAACCTTTGTCGTAAAAAAATACATGCATCCCCATCCCATCTGCTTCCCTTGTTAAGTTGGGAATTAACTGTGATTCATGACCTGCATGACCTTCTGTAACTGATGGAACCTTGAATTCTGCTTTCCACCAGAAAACCTTACAAGCAAAAGTCTGGTTTTCAGTTTGAGACCTTCAGCTCACCAAGGTGATGCAGCAGAACCACAACCTGAAGCACACATTTGAATGACAACAAAAACATAAAATAACTAAATAATGTAAAGACTTTGAAGTGACCAAGTTAAAATCCAGTCTTTCAATTGCTTGAAATATTTTGCATGAACTCATATTGGTCATTTATGCACAAAAACCCTTTGATGAGGTTGAATTTAAAGATATAAAAGTTGTATTTGAATATATATTTCTGTTTATTAATTGGATTTACTTATTTTGCAGAGTGCCTTGGGACGATATATTCTTTGGGCCTGCTGTTTAAAGAATATACTGAACTGAATTCTGAACTATTACAAATGCTTAACAGCAAGTGTTGTTGATAAAAGTGTAACTACCAGTTGTTCAGGTATTAGGTTCTAACATAGCGGCAGCTAAGTTTGGTTAAATGTTCTTTCTCTTAGATTAAAAAACAAACAGAATAACCTCATCTAGTAAACATAGAATAAGGGCAGCTCAAGTAAACTTGAAAAATCAGAAATTATTGTAAAGTGTCCTGCAGTGGCACATTTATTTTAGTGTCAAACCTTTTGATACGCCATAATTTTTGTCACACCCTGTTGGGAGTCTTTAAAATGATTTCAAGCAATGGATCTTCAGGATTTCTTTGAAATATTTTATCGAGACTAAGGTTGCTTGTTTATCTATTTTCAGTCTAATACATGAACAGATCTAATCTGTAAATCATTTACCATTGAAATGCTTATAAACTAAAGAAAAATAAACTATTATTTGTTTAAATGATCATATGTTTAGTTAAAGAATGGGGAATTTCTCAGGTCAGGTCTTTGCTGTATTTTTATTTATATATAAAAAAAAACGTTACATACCGTTTACCTGGTGTCTAAAAATGTTTTAATCCTCTATTCTCCTTGTTTATTAACACACTGTCTGGTCAGGTACAAGGACTGAAGTAGAATTTATTTAAAAAAAAGCCAAAGTCCAAAGAAAAACCTACTGACTATTGTCCAAAACACTTTAAAAGACTGCATGAACATTTGACTCTTTGGAAGTAAATTACATAAAAATGTGGATATGGTTTGATACCTTTGTCTTGTAATGTACATGTAAAATCCTTGCATTGGAGAAAAATGCTCCTGTAAATGATTTGATGTGACATTTTTACCTGGACGAGGTCCTCAGGAACCTGTCTGCTGTTTTCTGAAACTCTTATGGGGGGGATGATCCAGTCTCTTTTGACTCTCATCATCCCTTTTCCTTGATTTCTCCAGAGGTGAACGGTCCGAGGGTCCTGCTTTAACTCATTGTGGTGATGCTGTGCAGAGCTGTAGACCTAAAGGAAAATGGTTGGCAAAAAAATCAGATCAAAGTTGAAGCTGAAAGGAAGTTTTGAACCCCACAGAGCTATGCTAATTTAAGATAAACATTATACAGTTACACATATCTGCAGCTGTTAAATGTCCCTCTGTGCTTTGATATAGACCAATGGCCTGACAGAGTGGATGAAATGCTGAGGATAACTGTAAAGTGGAGTCTGTAGGACTGTTCAGAGCAAAGAGACAGCTTCATGTTTCACTTACTGAAATCAGCTTTTACCACTTTCCTTTGATCTGGGTGCATGATGAATTCAGGACAAGGAAATGCTAATGCTCATACTCCTTTTACAAGCTCTCTATCATCACACTGCTTTCAGGACTCTATACACACACACACACAAACACACACTCATGTGTGAGAAACACGCTCACGCAGCAGCTGTCGACAATGGATTTAGATCCTCTGCTTTCCCACCCACTTCCCACTCATGCTCACAAATTCCCCTTTATGCTCAAGCTCTGCACCTGACTGGGAGTTTGGGATCAACTTACGGATTTGCTCCGCCATAGGAATTCCACTGGCACACTCATTCGCTCGCTTTCTCACACTGTGGGATCTCATGTACACTGTATGCACGACCATCAACCAAACACCCACACCCCACGCATAAGATCATGTACACATTTCCTTCGGTCGCTTCCTGCTTGTCTCTGGGATTTCACTGGAGTCAGAATTACTTCTCACATGCTGAACAGCTCAAAGACATAATCCTTAGGACAAAAAAACCCAACATTTTCATTTCTGTGTTTTCACTCAGATGTAACTGAATAGCGATGATTAACCTGTCCCAATGCATATGTGCCCTAAAAGTGAATAAATCTGCAGGGCATGACATACTTATGTTTTGAATGGGCTGGGATCACAGCCGGTCTCTTGCGAGTGCAATCTGCAGCCCAGATCATCTGTCATGCTGCTGCACAGCTCAGAGAAGAACGGCAACCATGACTGGCATCTGAAGGCCGAGACAGAGGGCAGGCTAATCTTAGCCTATTTTACATCCCCCACCTCCTCCTATTTAACTCATTCCACCCATTAACTTCCACCCACCCAACATGTTTACACCCACATTCCAGCAGTGCATGTCATCCTCACAGGTTTATCGTGATGGTTATACATTTCCATATTTAACACTTTGCTTTTATTACCACATAAACTTCCAATGGTGTAAAATATGTTCTGGATTGATTCCCAGTCTCAAAGTCAATAACAACTGATTTCCAGATTTGTTTGCTCCTATAAACCTTCGCACATTTTTGAAAAGGGGCACATGATTGTCTTACTTTGAAAATAACTTGGATAAGTTTCAAATTGATAAAAACAAATCTGAGTTAACAAAACACAGTTTTGCAAAATGTAGTTCAGGGTGTTAATGACTTGACAATGAACATTGATTAAACGTGTGGATGATGGGAATTTTCTCAATACTTTAAGTGTATTGGATTTAAAACGAAACTCTGCTTATCAAGGAAGTCCAGTTTGAAGGATAAGTCTATTTTTTTTAGGTTTGTTGGGCAGATTTGTAGCAGCCAAGATTGTATTTGAATGCTCTCGGTTGATTTTTGTCAAACTAGGTTTTAGACTGTATGAATTTGATCCTTTTATCTTATGAAGTGTTTTGGCATTTGTTGAGATTCTGGGTTTTAAAAATACACTGAATGTAAATGTAAAGATAAATGAAATCGAATTTGGCCACATTCTGACTAGTTGTTGTTAATGGCGCTTTTCCACTAGGCCCGGGTTAGACCCCAACGGGTCAGGTAAGTACGACCTAGAATGGGTAGGTTGTGGTTGCATTAAAATCTCAGAAGAACGGTAGAGGGCGAGGACGTGGGTGGGCTTAACTTAACAAAAGCTCAAACAAAAAGCAGTCACAAAGTCATCATGACAACACAGATCCTCTCTAAACTTAAATGACTTTTTACTAACCTCAAATCTCTCAGACATCGATCCGTTGATGCCTCAAGCTCCTGATCTGTGTTCCTCACACCAGTACAGATCTAACCAATAATCATCCATTTTGTCGAGACTCCAACTCTGCAGCCTTCCAGCCTGATCTAGTGGACTTCAGCTCTCTGATCACAGCAGAGAACTCCCACTTCTCTGCTGCTATACCAGCCTTTACCTCCCCCTGACACTGTGGACTCGCCATTGCTTCTCATTCCTGTCACATGCCAACCTTGCTGCACTATCGCTACCCCATGGAAGCCTGCTCCAACCCATGTGTGGAAGAAGATAACAGCCCTGATCGCAGCTCCATTCCTCTTAGCGACCTCACAAAAATCATCTTCCCCGCTGCTGGCAAAGCCTGCAACCCTTACCAATGTAGATTCTCCCCGTCACCTTTTGGCTTCAGCTTTATCAAGACCTAAAACCCTCACTAAAAGTTATAAAAAACACTTTATAAAGCACTCAGGTTTTTTTTAAGATATGAAGCTACTTTAAACAAAGAAAATTAAACTTTCTGTGAGATTTTGAAAATATATGATTTTATGGTGAACATTTTTTTTTTTTAACGGAGAACATTTCTGAGCTTGGTGCTCTTACTGTTATTACATTCTGAGACATCACTTCAAACAAAAAACTCCAGGCCAATCAGCTGCTAGTGAGGAGTGAGAGGGATATCATATTATTGGACCAATCAGTCCATAGGTGTGTTGGGTCAATTCGGCACGCTTCAGACCAAGGCAGAGGTAGTCAAAAAGAAGGGGTCGGCTCGAACCGGAAACATGCCATTATGGTTCTAAAGCTACCTGTTTCAGACCATATGCTGGCCCTAATGGAAAAAGGGGCATAAGTTCCTGACTGATGACAAACCCACAGAACCCCAAATTCAAGAAATATGAACAGTTCCTTACATCACCTGATAAACCCCAATTAGTTAACATCTGCACATTTCAATTTTGTGAAAAAAAGATTTTTACGTAAACCGTGGATATTGACTTTTAACACGAGCACTAAATAACAGAAGTCATGGAAGCAATAGTAAATTTTATTTTGTTGACAAATCTACAGACTACACATCAGCAACCTGTATTGTTTTCTTTCCTAAAATACCTCATTTGATCTTATTTTCTATTTACAGATAGGCTGCTTGAGATATTGAAATACTTAATAAATTAAATTAAATATAAATAAATTGACAACACAATATACCTAGAAAACAGCTGGGCACAGTTTAACAAACCCTGTGGACGATTCGTTCCTGTAAGCAAAATGTAGACAGGGTATCTGGCATTATATAAAATCACACTAAAGAGATTAATCAAATTAATTTAGTTGCAAATCTTTTATCTACCTGAGACTTGAAATAACAGTAAAGCCTCATCACCTTCCTATCTCTATGTAGAAAAAAATATAGTTTTTGTGCTTTTTGTAATAAATAATGAAAAGTTCAACTAAAGCTGGCCTAAATTGTTAAAATCTTTAAATTAACAGATTTTTTGTCAGTTTAAGCAAAGCCAAAGTTTGTTTAAGCAAAGACGAAAAAATATTGATGTATGATTTAGTAGGAGTTTTTTGGTAAGTGTACATTATTGCCTCAAATGTAAAACAGGTATACAATGTAGCTTACCATCACCAGAGAGTGAATGACTGAATGTAGCATAAAGCGTTTTGTGGTCTACTGACTGACAAAACTCCCTACAAATGTAGACCCTTTCCATTTAATAAATTTGAGGAGGACAAAAGGGTTGAAAAGACAAAAAAAGTAGGACAGACTGACATTAATGACACTTTACAAATTACCAGCATAAAGAAATGTAATTTTATTATTTTATATGGAAGGACACTACTGGGAGAAACATAGAAAAATATAAACCGTGTTCAAATCAAGTTGCCAAAAGCATGGTAAGTTATTCTGCAGATGACTTAACAGTTGTGATCCTTCTTTGTCAAAAAATGAACAACGAAGGAAAAAAAAACTCAAACAGTTAGGAATAACTTTAGAGAATAAAACATTGTGGAGTTGAGTTACGATATGTCACGTTCCCAAGATTAATAGACAAAGGTTTTCCATTATACACCACTGCCACAACAAGTTTCAGCTTTTCGGGAGCTTGAAACATAGAGAGGTGAACAGAAACGCTTCCATGCACCAAAAAGTACAGAGCAGGCAGCTTGTAAATTTACACACCTCCTTTCAGAGCGCTCTGCATCTGAACACACGACGTGGTGGACAGTAGCTCCTCTGAGTTTTAGCACACTGTTATAATGTTTTTAGCAGACAAGGATGCAGCAACAACAAAGTGTCATGTTACCAATTAGACCAGTGAGGGCCTTTTTCTAACAGGCTGGGTGATGACACCACATGCAGATTAACCGTTTCAGAGCCTTTTCCCTGATACCTTTACACCTCTGCCTCTCAGATGTGTCGACAGCTTGTTTTAGGATGATTTTGTCTCACAGCAACCAAGCAAAGAGACTTGGCAGGATAAACTTTTCCACATTCAAGAATGTCTACACTTTCTCATTAATGTTGTTGAGAGGAACATTAGAACAGATTAAGCCTAAAGATCTTATTCTCTTTGGGGAACCATGCTGTTGGCTACTCTTTCATCCAACACCCCATCACCTCAAGTTACATGTTTGGTAAAAGTTTTCTTGTTACATTTTCAACATGCATAATTATTTTTTTTTAGAAAACAACAAATATGTAAAATGGGAGCCAAGCACTCTAGAGAACATAGGCTTGAATGTTAACATGGTTGCATTGTAGTTTCCAGCAATCAAGAAGGTGACGAGAATTAACAGCAGCAGTAAGTCAGAATACCATTAAGTATTTAACTGGAAATTTAACAGCGAGTAAAAAATACTATTGTCAGGACACATAAGAGCGCTACAGCTGTAAATGAGGGAGCCACAACAACATGGGGGGGAGTTGTTTGATCAGCCTGGGGAACTTAGTCTTGAATTCTGAGGGTAATTTCTTGTCATTTTGGCCACTTAACGATACAGAGATGAGCGTTTTGTAGTTTTTAAGTAGTGTAATGGACTGACTTTATGATCATGTCCAAACTTTAACACATTTTAGGAATGTGGTTATTTTATTGGTCTTCTGTTCATTCATATTTGAGTAACTGAAGAAAGAAGTAGGCACGGAAACCCATTCAAAATAGACTGATTTTAACTTCTACTCATTTATTTAGAAACTAATAAAATGACTATATACAGTATGTTTGAGGAGAGAGGTTACACTGCTCATATTAAGGCTTAGTGATGGATGCCTTCATAATGACATCATCTTTTATCCACATAAACAGAAGGTTCTGCTGCATATCTATTGAGTCTTTGTCTCTTATCTCAAATGCAACATTCATGCAACTAACTCAAGAAACGTGAATGTGTTGTATGACTAAGCAATGCCAGACTGTCTCCGTGGCCAAAGGCTGAAGGTCTGACAGGTGCAGAAGCCTCCTCAGGCACACAATTTAAACAAGTCTGTTGTGTTCTGTTAGGGTCCCACAAGCACACATACTTTGCTAAGTCATGTTAGCTTGGTATGAGCAGGGCATTCTATTTATGGTCCCTCTACAAGTTTGTCCCATCATTATAGCAAAACTGTCTGAGCTACATGAATGCTGGGCAAGGTAATGAAAAATGGCTTATAGAAGAACAGGCTTATAGTTACACAGTAACCTGGCAGTGTACGTGGAAAATTAGATGTTCTTCTCTCGTTAAACCGAAAAGGATGTTTATCGTCTTATCCTGATTGATTTATTACAAAATCCATAGTTGCAAAATAAATTAATGAATAAAACTCACCAAATGAAACAAGTAACTGATGTCAAACATGTTTTTATGTATTAAATAAACACATTTAAGGAAAGATCACAATGTTAGCAAGGGGGAAAAAACATTTAACGTGCAGAAACCCCCAAAACAAGTGTCTTCACAAAGTTCTTGATTACATATGAACATAAAATAGCACAAATGGAAACTGCAGCTGGCTTACGCTGGTGCAGGACCTTCAAATCAACTGCTATGACCAGCTGGTCCTCCAAATCTTAGTTTGTAAAAAAAATAATAATGAGGTAACGCAAAGAAAAGGAAATTAACTTCTTTGTTCGAGTGACTTATTTTATGAAGTGGAAGTAGTCTCTGTAACCTTTGCTCCCTCTGTAACTCTAGACAGTTAAAAACAGCCTGCAGGTACGAGGCAGGGCCATAGATTTGGACTCTAAGTCCTATGACGGATTGTTTCCAATGAGTGAGACCTTAGCGCCAGCTGGCTGCTGCTGGACACTGTGGGTTTGTACCTGATTTCATGGTCTATAGCAACCCACTATGCACAAATGGCATCACATATGTATCTGGGAACAGCTGTGTGTGCGGCCCACTCATCTCCACAACAAACACCCAGTAGGCCTGAGCGACAAATACAACTAAATGATATCAGGTGAGACAGATGAAAGTCTCAGCTTGATTGACAGGTGTTAATGGTTACAAGGATATCATAATGGTTGTTTGTTTATTAGATAAGTTATTTTTTGCTTTTGCTTCTGAGCCATAACTTAGAAACAAAGCAGCAGAGAAAGTAGTTTTTTTCCAACATTATCGCCTATCAGCTACTGTGTAAAGGAATTGTTGTGCTGCTGAATTAAAGACCTTAATAGTTTCTGAAAATGGTCCTAAAGTTTTCTTGGGATTTGTTTATTTTCATACATTTTCAGTCCAGTAGAAAATAACTTTCAATTAAATGTTTATTTTGTTTTCTCAGACATTTTCCTCTCAATTTGATTTACAAACAGGTGTTAGCAGAAAACTTCCAAGTAGAAAATGATCAGCTGAAGGATGAGTCATCTTAAAGGTTTTATGTCTAGTCCCTGCTGGTTTTTCAAATAGAACAGATTGCCTCAGCCACTTATTTCCTGTACACAGTTTTATAGGGATTCCACTTTTTTTTCTTTTTCCTCTTAATTCTAAACTTACCACCACAAAATACTGCCATACGAATGGATTTTCAATACATGAAAAACATCCAAGGTTCAAAGAAAAACTTAAAAGTTGTCCAAAAAGGTAGAATAATAATTTATCTAGGACAATTTAAAGCTTTATTGTACTGCTTTTTGATGTCTATGCTGAGCTATAAAAAAGGCTAGGCTGCAATATTTTGATTAGACACTTGAAATGACAAGTTGCGATCAGAAATACTTTTATTCATCAGCATTTCCAAAAAATAAGTATTCAATTCTTAATCATAATCAAATAAAACAACCATTAGAGTATTATTAACTCACAAGGAAAAATAATCTAGAGAAGAAAAAAACTTTGAAATTTCCTTTCTTGAGTTTTGAATGATTATGTGTAACAAACAAATTTGGTTTTATTCTATATGTTTGCAGACTTTTTAAGAATGAGTGGAAAGCCTGTGTTATGTTATGCAGGTAGCTTTTATTTGCAAAACGCAGTTTTAGTCTAGGTGTGTCTTTAAAATATGTCTCAGTGTAAGCAAAATATAAAATGTAAATCTGAAGATGTCTGAACTGAACTTGGAGGAAGAAAGTTAAAAATCATGATTTAAGACTGAAAATGCTGCATATTTAAAGGCACAGTGTGTATTGTGCGAGTAGGGGGCAGTGCATACCTAAATGATCACAAGCATGCGGTATCTGTGTCTTCGAGTAAGAAACTCAACAACAGAGGTCCAACTAGGGCTGTTTTCAAACGCTCAATTCCCGAGAATCATCTATTTGCAGCAACAATACGAGCACATCAGTCTCTCTTTCATGGCTTGAAACTAGTGAAGAGGTAAAAATGTATTTATGGCAAAACTTTTTTGCATTTTGGGGGGAAATCAATGTTTTAATAGCGGGCATGTTCCTTGCGATTTGTCTGTCCGGGCTCTTGTAGAAGTAAAGACGTCATCTAATATGGCTTTCCCCTGAAAAGAGGACCCGGGCCTATGTATTTTAAAACAGATTTTTAAAGTCATATTTTACAATATCGCCAATATTTTGCAATTAATGTGCTTTATATAATTATTATTACATAATAATTTAATGGCTATTTTCAAAGAAGTACTGCAAAAACTACACACTGTTAGTTTAAGTTCATACCAAAGAATAGTAAAGTTAGGTGCTGGACTCAAATTCAAAGGTTACAACCTCACTTCAAGAAACATTTTCTTTCTATTCATGTGTCAATTATCGGTCACAACTGTTTTTAAAAGTGTTTTAATTCTCCACAATCAGTTAAACTTTGGACAGCAAAAGCATAATCAGTTTTCAGTGACCTTTCAATTGATTTATCACTAGAAAGCTGAAGGAACAGGCAGGAGAAACGTCAGTGAGAAGATGTGAGTCATTTGCACAGACGCTCCAACATGCATGGATCATAGCACTCCCCCTCAAGAATCGTTGGAGGGCAATTAGCTCATCTGCTCAACCTGGGCTGAATTACTGATCCAAACAGAGCAAAAGACTGATGGTATTTGGATGTGCTGTTGGAAATAAGTCAGTTTACTTTGTCATCCATTTTAAATGTCACGATGGCGTCTGCAGACAGAGGATGCCCTGAGCCCTCTCTGAACACATCTGGGGTCTCGTCTTTTTCACAACACTTCATCATCCCCTCTCTGGCTCAGATGAAATGTTTAGGTCTGCCAAATGCTCTGATTGCAGAGCCAGAGTCTCGTCTCCAATTGATGAAAATAAGTAGAAATACAATTGAGGACATAACTCAGGTATAAAACATAAATTGTATATCTGAGGAGTGGGGCAGCAAGAGGCTGTTCTCTAAACGAGATCATGCTCTGCAGGAGCAGGAAAGTGAAAGACCAAAATCAGGAGGAGGGAAAGGAGAGGGCAGTCACTTCGAATTGTACAACTGAAGCACAAATGGATTATCTTTAAAGAAGGAGGAGTAATACCAGCTGCTATGTTCTGAAACCTGTTTAGTGTTTCATTGCAATAAGAAAGTCAGAACGATGTATGACTTTCTTCTTGTTTAAACAGCTGACCTTTAAGGTCCAGAAAAATATCTAAGAAAACAGAAAAGTAAAAGTTTTAAGGTGTTTTTATCATTTTAACGTACACACAAAGAGCAACAATACAACTTAAATCTTTCACCATATTCTGTTCATTTTTGTTTAAAGCAGATTTTCTTGAGATATTGTATTTTTCTTACCTGACAAACCAGCAGACACAGCAAGCAGTTAATCAACATCCAGATAGCCATCCTCAAAACCAAATCTCACCAGCTGACTTTATGCAGACCTCTGACCAGAAACAGCTCTGAGCCTCCTCTGTGGCTTTATTGTTAGAAAAAAAAAGCCAATACACAACAACTTTCAAACTTTTTTCTATCTTTACTTCTCCGTCCTTCCACTGTGTACGTTTCTCCTTCCTTTCCTCTCCCAGCATCTGTCTCCCACAGCTCCACCCTGTCCATAGCTGGGGTATGTCTCACAGTCGTGGGGTAAAAGGGGGTTAGAATTTCAGCAGCAGGCCTCCAATGAACCCCAGCACATGTGCTGTCACTCACAGGCCTGATGGAAGAGAGAGAGAGGGAGAGAGGCATGAAGAAAGAAGTGGAGCAGCTGCTGGCGATAAAGACAGGAAGCAGTGAGGATGTTAATTTTTTTCAAAACAGCGAGACAAGAATGCAAACGGAGAGATTAAAAATAAATTTCTTGTCCAGATTTGAATGGATGGAGAGTTTAATACCAGCGAATAATAACCTTAGTGGATTTAGTTAATAGAAAGCAACACACAGAAGCAATAAAAGATTTTAGCTTTGAGTTTGAAACAGATGGTCTGGGTCTGTCTTGAAGTCTAAAAATATTCAGCACCTTTAAAACTCAAAACAACACCACATTGTTTTCATTCATAAGGTAAGTGCACGGATCACTTTTCAAAAACTGGCATCATTAGGCACACTTTTTTGCATAAAATAGTAGAAAAGCATGGTAATGTTAAGAATAAGGATGTGTTACATTTTTTTAAAGATTCATTGATTACAGATTAGTCTTAAGATGAAGCTTCTCATCCACTGGAAAAAAAAAATATTTCTGATTTGACTAAAAAGGAGCCTACTGTTCACTGATAGAGGAACTTTTGTTCTGGTATCAATTAAACGCTAATTAAAAAACAAAAAAAGTAAATGACAACAACAAAAAGACAACAACAAAAACAACCAACCAAATAGCACTGACAATAAGACACTAACTGGTCTGTTTTAAAAATCTCCACAAGCAAATAACAGATAATAAACTCCTGAAAGGCTCATGAGAACTTAGCTCCTTTTCTTATGTCATGTAGCAACTAGATGTGCTGCAGTGTTAACACTAGCTTGTACATTACAAGAATTATGTGGGTATTCAGTTTTCCGTGTGTTATTTTGAGTGCTGTTGTACACTACGACAGTGTTTATGCGTAAACATTTTTTAGTTTTAATGTTTACAAAAACAAGTTCCCTGCTGCTGCTTGAGTAAAGTTCCTCATTCTTTAATGCCCCCCCCCCAAAAAAGGCCTAAGAAAATAGGATTTCAATGTTTACATTTTTATTTGAAGAAATGTGTCAGAATCAGCTTTGATTGTTACAATATTTAGACCATGAACGAGCACCGCTTAAAAAACTGTGGTAATTGGTAACAAAATGCATGGATATTAGAGAATCATAAAACTACCATGACTTTTTAAATAAATGTACAACAAAAATGTTAGATTTTCAATGAAAGTCAAATGTGTGATATCAAAAGCTGTTTATAGTAAAGTGAAATAGTTGCCTCTATGCTTTATTTGGCTAAAAGCATCTAATATCACATTCTATTCTTCTTCAAAATGTATCTGAAGTGAGGTGCCTCTATACTGTGACTTGACACGTTACTGGGAGTGGTTTGGGTGAGGTTTTCCTACCAGACTTTTAATCATTTCATAATTTCATTCTTTATACATGTCCGCATACTAAATTTTCTAAATGAAGTTTCCAGATGTCAAATGATCTGTGCTTTTAGCCGCAATAAGAAACAGCTAAGAATAATTATCTTCTTTAGTTTCATCTGTTTCTCTGCAAGTGTGAAGTTTGGAGATAATAGTGGAGGAATTGTGATACATTCAGAGAGTGCAGGGTCTTCACCCTGTAACATCTCGATTTAGCATGTGGTTCTGCTAGAACCGTTTGATCTTACGCGTTTTTAAACCATGTTGTCAAAGCAGAAGATGGAGATCTATGGTGCTCCACAGGAGAGCACGTCAAAGACAAGTCTGGCATTTTAGCGATGTCTAAAATGTGACGGAATGGCATCTATGATCGATGCCGTTCAAGTGTGTTTGGGAAACCAGGTCTGCTGCATGGAGACTGTTGTTGCCCACACTAGAAGATACACTTTAACTGTAAGAGACATAATATAAAAGAAAAAATCTTTAAAAAATATATTGTATTATTTTGTAAAGAATCTATTTGTATAATGGTGCAGAAAATAAGTATTTAGCATATACTGTACAACTATGCAAGAATTCTGGCCGTCACAGACCTGTTAGTTCTTTTTTAAGAAGGTCTTCTATCCGCCACTCATTATCTGTATTAATGGCACCTGTTTCAACTCATTATCTGTATAAAAGACACATGTCCACACCTTCAAATTGACTCCAACCTCCACCATGTCCAAGACCAAGGGTCTCATTTATAAAGCTTGCTTATGCACAAAGTTAGGGAGTCATAGAAAAAAACGTGGCGGAAAAATGTGCGCAACTTTAAGCACACTAAGGATCTTGCTTAGGCACTTTTTGGACACAGAGGACACAGACAGCGCATCAGGGGAAATACCAAAATTGTGAATTTAAGCCACATTTTCAGACTTGTAGAGCATTGCACACACAGACGAACACAACACACACACACTACTGTCCCGTCCTGTCTATAGGAACAGAGAATAAAAATGAGAATTTGATTAAAAATATGTCGCATTTAAGAATTATGTTCATATGTATGTCTTCAGATTTTATACCAATGACACGTATTGGTGCATGTGTGAAGAACAAATATGCTGCAGCGTCCCAGCATAATTCTGCACAATGGATGCGCTGGCACTCATTGCAGATTTTTTTTTATGTCAGGCACACTGCTGCATCAATCATACAATGTCACCTGCAGGTTGATAGTTTTTAAAAGTAGTTTTGAAGTGCTTTTCGCCAGGCTTTAAATATCTAGGAGTTATATTCTATTGTGACTTATTTTTAGTTTTATTTATTTTAATTTCCTCTGATTCCAGTCTTACTGGCTACAAGAGATAATCATAGCCTATAATTGAAACTTTATATTTAATGTTCTTATTTGTCTCATCTCTTGTGCTGCTGCTTTAATTTTTCATTTATTTTTAAGTTTTTACTTTTAGCTCTTGTCTTCTAACACATTTTTGTAACTATATTTTTGTCTTTTTATGTGAAACCTTTGGCTGAGTAAAGCTCTATATAGATCAACATTGATTTATTGATTGATTAAAACTTTTTTCTCTGCCTCCATATGCCTGCAGCTGTGTCTTTCCCCGCTTCTCGGTTGCCATGGTTACCCCCGAAACGCCCCATATTAGTCGCCTTAAGTCGATTAAGAATATTCACTAGACACTTTAAATTGACGTTTATGACAGAAAGTGGGTGTGTAGGAGGCGGGATATGATCCAAACACAGCTGAGCACATCTATATGAAGAGTCTGATTTATAAAGAAGGAAATTGCATGCAGATGTGCGTACTCCAAGTTTGATAGATCAGAAACTTACTGAGCGTAAGCAAAGGAAATTTGCTGAGCTTAAGTACGGTTTTAGTGAGGATTGTATGCAAAGTTTTATAAATGAGACCCCAGAGCACTGTCCGAGGACGCAAGGGACAAGATTGTACACCTGCACAAATCTAGGATCAGGCTGCTTTTCTGCAAAGGTCACAGGATGACTGTTCCGCATTAAGGAAAAGATGAATAATGCTGTGTACCGTGAGATTTTGGTAAAACCTTCCATTAGTGAAAGCTTTGAAGATGAATCGTGGCTGGACCTTACAGTTTGGCAGCGAAGGAGTGATAGCTACGGAAAAGCATTTCAAGTTTCTGGAGTGGTTTAGCCAGTCTCCAGACCTCAACCCAATAGAGAATCTGTGGAGAAAGTTGAATGTCTGTGTTGCACAGTAACAGAGCCAAAACATCACAGCTCTAGAAAAAATCTGAATGGAGGAATGGGCCGAAATACCAGCTACAGTGTCTGAAAACCTGGTGAAGATCTACAGGAAACATTTGGCCAGCGTCATTGCCAACCAAGATTACATGACAAAGTATTGACGTGAACTTTTTTTATTGACCAAATATTTATTTTCTGCATCATTAAACAAAAAAAAATCATACATTGTGATTTCTTGGATTTTTTTTCACTTTATGTCTTTGACAGTCAATGTTTACCTAAGGTTAAAATTATAGATCATTGCATGTCATCCCACTTAAATAGATTCTGTCATCTGCTTAAGTGGGGCAACTTGCACAAACGATGGGTGCCAAATACTTTTGTGCCCCACTGTACATAAACTGTTGTTGCAGCACAAAAAAAAATCAGAGCAGTGAAAGTACTGCGAGCTGGAAAAGATGCATGGGTGCTGAGTGGCCATCTGCATGCTTAAATGTGTCAGTATGCTTAGACGACTGGGTGAGACAGTTTAGGTATAAGTCTGATTTTGCAGCACCTGTCTCTGTCAGTTAGAGGCAATGCAGTTGGCTGCAGGAGCTTTTCTGATTTTTCATGTCTTTCAACCCCCCCCCCCCTTTACAGATTTGCAGCTGGCTCTCACAGGAGTACAATACATTTCACTGAGCGGAAACTTCACAGATAGCAGTTCCACTTTAAAGTAGGTTAAAGTTTGTTTCTCACAAGCAATGGATGGCCCAAAGAGGATATTAGTAGTTGAGCCAACTTAAATCTGGCCTGCGACAGTTTCAGCTTCAGAACCAGTACTCTGCTGCCCACTGCTGGCAGAAATTACTTTAACTCAGAAATTCATCATAACTTTCTCCGCAGTTGCACAAAAGTCAAACAACTTGCCTTCAGTGAATAAAGAAAAAAATCAACAAACCCAAAAGGTTGATTCTTCCAACTCACTTGTCTTTTGTCCATCAGCTAAAATATCTCCTGCATTTCAACCATGTGGTATACAATATAAGGTTTGCTTTATGTTTTATTTCTTTTTTTATACCAAAACTAAACTTTCTAGTTTAGAAAATCATAAGACAAAAGAAAGAAAAAACAGCAAACAGGGGCATTGTCTGCTAATGCCATTATGGCTCACCACCCAGGGCAGCATGGAAAAAAAGTCACAAGTCAGATTTAACATCCAAAGATTTTCCTCAGTTTGTTTACAAGTTAATTCAATAGGGAGTGGGCAGGGTGTAAGTCCTGTAATGTTACATTTGTGTACTCTGCAGCTCGCTCTGAAGGTAAAATTGATTCTGAATAAGTCATGTAAGCTTTTTAAATGACCTTTATTATCTTTTGTAAACACCTCATAAAATTATTATCCTGCACTCAACAGAGACATAATGTGAATTTATATGACTACAAAGTGGAGGCTGCATGGTGGTGCAGTAGCACTATTGTGTTGCAGTAAGAACCTGGTTAAAATCCCAGCCTGGGAACTGTCTGCATGGAGCTTGCATGTTCTTTCTTTGCATTCGGGGGTTCCTTTTAGCTCTGAGGTTCCCAAATTAGGACGCACAGGCTTAAGTTTGCCCCCCAAGTTCCTTAATTCAGCCTGCCAACGGATGCCCAAAACTGATTCCACTGCTGATAAGTGGAGCCAATAAATAGATATTGGGCTCACATAGTCCTCGCTCAGGGTGCTTACATTATATTTTAAATATCGCAAATAAGGTTTAAAATGGAAATAAAAGCAAATAATGAGCATGAAGAGTAAATTTGTGCACATATTTACATTTGCCCACTTTATTAAACCACAACTAGTGATTTTATCAATTTATACAATGTTGCATGAGTCTTTGCTGCTGCACCGGACTGAATCAAACTACCTCCAATTTCGCAGGTCACCGCAGCGCTGTTGTGGTTACAATGTAGCCTGCTTCCACCAGTGTCAACGTGAGAGTGAAAGAGTAATGGAATTGTAAATCGTTTTGAGGGTCTCAAAAAGCACTATATAAATGCAATACATAATAAAAATATAATTATTGTTATTATTACAATGTAAATGTAATGTAATATAAATATTATTACATTTGGCCATTTGGTTCCCTAGGCGAGCTTGACTGATGGCGCCCCTTGCCCACGACAAAATAAATCGTGTCCAAAGAACTGTACATTTATTTAAATAATGATAGTATAACAGTAACACTATAACAACATGTGCAAAAGAATAAAGCTGTTCAATAATAAATATACAAAAAATAAACTTTTAACTTGAACAGTAGTGCAACATCTGAGAACAAAAAGTGCACACGAAAGGATCCAAACAAAAAATAAATGAATAATAAAACATTGTGTGCAAAATTATATACTGTAAAATGGGATTCACATAAATACACTATATACACAAAATATTTATGTAAGATATATTTATGTCAAAGCATTTTTATAGATAGAGATGACAGAAACTATTGAAAAAAAAAAATAGAAAATGGGGAGCCTAAGTCAAGCCCTTCTACTTCCGGACCATGGGTCCCCAAATGCCCCCTCAAAAAAGAATGAGAGTCAACGGAGCGATAAAAGTTATTTTCTGATCTAGTTTGAAATGTGCCGTGGATCGAACATATGATGTCCGTGAATTTAAAAAAATAATTTTGATGCAGAGAATACGCCGATTTTCGACCGGAGGTAAAAGTTACTTTAGGTTTTGTGTAAAAAAGCTTAGCGGACTACAACTGTAGAAGAAGAAGGAGAGCGAGGGCCGTAGCCTCCAGGATGAAGAAAGGAGTACTAAACACGGAGAAAACCTCTATAAATCTGACCATGTGGAAAGTAGCAGCTATGTCGGGGGTAAAGCAGTCGGTGGAGTGAGAGCCAGCATGGAGGAGAAGCTCTACAAGCTCTAGGTGAGTGTTTTACGTGCTATAGCTAGTGCTAGCTCCAATTGGCAAAATTACATCATATATGTGACTGCTGATTTGTTGGCATTTTAAAAGCAAATTTTTACAATCAAATAAATCCCAAATCACTGGACAAACACAGTCGAAACCTACATCGTTAGTTATCATTTAAATCTAATTACAACATATGTGTGATTCAGGATATAAGACAAAGCGGACCAGAAAAATAACTTTTATCGCTCCATTGACTTCCATTCATTATTTTTTTCGGTTTGGGGAACCATGGACCGACCGGAAGGGGAGGAGATTTAGGCTCCCCATATACGTTTTTTTTTTCTTGCCACATATTTGGTGCCCCTCACTAGATGGCGCCCTAGGCAAGCGCCTTTGTCGCCTTTAGGAAGGACCGCCACTGCATTTGGCCCCTGGGTCTCTGATAGATTTTCATTTTGGCACTCTATGGGAAAAACTTTGGGCAGCCCTGTTGTAGCTACTCCAGCTTCCGCCCACAGTCCAAAAACAAGGCTGTCAGATTGATTGAGCTCTATGTCTTCAACTATGAGAGTGTGTGTGCGTGGTTGTTTGTCCTGTGTCTCTTTGTAGCCCTGCGATGAAATGGCAGGCACCAGCTCCCCTGTGAGTCTGCATGGACAAGCGAGAAAGGACAATGGATGGATAAATAAGTGCAAAGTGGTATAATGTAGGTTGTAAGTAAACAGGAAAGAGTTTGATTTATTATACATGTTCACATCTGCTGTCTGTGTGAAGGAAATATCCTGTCAACCCTCCCAAAACATGAAAGTACAGATTATTTCCTTCAAATAGTTGAAACTTCAAAGTAACTTGCAGTAATCCAATCCAGAAAAATAGGTTACATCATATAATTTACAGTTGTCTTTCTTGTGGGGGGTGTGGAGGTAATCTTTAACAGAGGGAGTTGAGGTGGGTGCAGATGGAGGGCCTCGTCCAGGGTGACATTCAAGCACGAACCACCAACAATAAAAGTCTCCTTGGAAGGCTAAAACAATACGTACTGTAAGATGTAGTTTGTTGAATGACAGTGACTCTATTTAATGAAATGTTCAGAATTTGATTATGCTTCTCAAGTAGAAAAAGCTAAATTCAAAAACAAGAAATAAACATAACCCACAACAGCAGACCATAGATTAAACTTTTTGATTGCTCATTTATCACTGAGTCTGTATTGGATTTGAATCATCTGCTGAAGTGCTCTTACTTATTGTACTCATGTGGTTACAGTACAGATAAATTTTTTTTTTGTACAGTAGTTTTCTTTGATATGCAAAATTGCAACAAGATAAAAAAAAGCGTCTCAGTGTAAGAATACAAAATTCCTCCCCGTAACTGCATGTCATCCATTGCCGAAGATTACAAACATTAACAACCTGAGTTCTTTTTTTTTTTTTAAAAAGGAAGATATGTAGGAGGAGCGCTTGGGAAGTGCATAACTTTGTTGTCCTTGAGTTACAGAGGAACATCAGTCTGAACAGGATGCGATGAAACAGCTTTCTGAATTTCAAAGGCTTGTTCATGCACGGCCCCACTGAGGCGATAATAGGGAAGAAGCCCTGCAGTGTTTTAGAAGCTTGAGTCAGGTCATGATACAATGTTCCTCTGAACACACAGGAGGCTTGGAGCCCCACCGATTGGGAAATAAGAAACCGACCTGGTAGCTGTCAGCTTCACCGGGCAGACGGTAACACTATTAATGATGAATGGTTGAAAGGGTGCAGGAGAAACTTGTACCTGTTTTTTTTTTTTTGCTATCTCACAGCAGTCAGTGACGGGAGCAGTGGTAAAACATCTCAGATAACAAAAGCCATTTTCATTTAATAACAAAGATCATGTAATTATTCAAAGATTTTTTGTCAGTCAAACTTTTATTGCATTTGGCCATCATTTCCTCTTTGAGACTTCCTTGATGCCTGATAAAGACTACACTATGATGTTAGAAATCTGCTCAAATGTGGACAGTCTCTGTAGGTCTTGGAGATCTCCTGGTACATATCAAGAGCATTAAGAGTACAGCGACTCAGTGTTTTGAATGGTACAACACCTCTATAGAGAGGTTATTGTTGTTTATTAGCATTTTGATGGCATACAAGGGTTGTGAGGTAGGTGGGGCCCTGGAGACTTTCTTTGGCACTGGCATGTACCTCTATTACTAGGTCAGAGAGTAAGATAATTTTGAAGCTGTGGCACCATGCTTAAATCCCTTGCAAAAAGAAACTGGTAAGCACATTGACTGTCTAATGTAGAACGGTACACATCCAAATTATGCCCATGGTCAGCTGTGGTTGTTGCTGGTAGACATAAAGACAGCTGTAAGTTTGTCGGGCTGAAATTCAAAACCAAGATTCATCAGTTCAGTTAAAAATCCTGGAGCATTGTTAGAAACATTCAAGAAAGAAGAAAAAGGAGGGAAAAGGAGCAACATTATTTTCTCTCTAAAAATAAATTATCAAGATTTAAAGGATAAAATATGTGTTCCTTGTTGTTTTATTCAACAAATCAATCCCATACCCATTAATAGAGTGTCCCTCTAAGATACTGTAGAACAGGCTTTCTCTACTTTGTAGTCACTTAAACTGATCTCTCTATTTTCCTAGAAAGCCACGCAAAATGCAACCTCGTTTTAATGATGATAATCCATCAGGGCATTTTATTTTGCAAATTTATTCACATACTTCACAAACTGGACAGCAATGGTTGCAGTAAATTCAACAACACAACATTTGCTGATCTTAGGATCATAATTCGATTTACAGGAAATCCATATCAGCCAGCCTCTTAATTAGGCACCCGATTATAGGCCAAAACTCCCAAAGTGCACCACAATGCACAAACATAACTTTTTGCATGTATAATATTAAGAGAAATCCATCATGTCGCAAGTAACAAGTTTTGCAAGTTAGCATTAAATGAATCTCCTCCCAGTGTGTACCTTTAGAACATAAAAAATAACATTCATACAAAAAAAGAGTAATTTTGTAATGTCTTTTTATAACTTAGATAATAGTTGTCCCAAAAAAAATTCAGGCAAAAATATTAGGTTTCTAAAAGTTGTTTTTTTTACTTTTTTTTATGGTTTCATGAGGGGAAACTTATATTGGCAGGCAAAAAATTTACAAAGTGGTTTAAAATAAATAAGTCCATACCTTTCCTGTGGATAAACACTTAACCGACACTTGTAATTTACATTGACTCTGTTTGCAAAATGTTTAGAGAAAAAGTGTCTTTTAGTTGATCTGCCTAAAAGCATCTTCTGATGATAAATTGGATATTGCTGCTAATTGCCCAACTCCATTCAGATGGACAAAAGTGTGAATCACAAAATCAAAAATAGTTTTCAGTTTAATCATATTTACTTTTGTGCAGTATTATTCATCATACCCTATGATTTGACTTTTTTTCTGATAAGATTGATATAAAATTAAAAGTACTGCAATGGTAAATGCTTTTTTTTCAGGATTTTAATTTAAAATATATTTGAAGCTGTTTAAAAAAAAAGAAAAAAAAAAGGAGATAATTGATGTATTGATTAAAGAGTCCAATCACAGCAGATAATTGCTTTATGGCTTTCAATATGAGTACTCTTACCTTCAAGAACATCTGTTGAGCATAAAATTCTTCTCATTGTTTTATATGAGCCACTCCAGAGAATAATCATTTAAAAACAGTAATAGAAACTTTAAAATATTAAAAAAGGTTTTTTTAAAGCTGCCAAAGCTAAAAACACCTTAATTTAGGTTTTGTGATTTAAACAATTATTTAAAAGTGTAGGTATTTCATGCAGATGTGTAAGAAGAACTACTACATAATTAAGAAATGCACAATTTAAATCTTCTCCTGTAAATAGTAATTTAACGCTATTTTCAAAATATCAGCATAGTGAAGGGAAAAATAATAATGTTTTATGTTCTATGACTTTTAAAATTTGCCAGTTTACATACTGTATTCTGATTAAATGTGTCGTTGTGCTGCAAGACCTTTTCCATTTAAGCTCCTGCAGAGGGCAGTAGTGGGCTACACAAGCGCTCAACTTGAGGGAGAACAACTACCTGAAGAACAAAACAAAAAAAAATGACTGAAAGGACAGAGCTAGGTAGCAAAAGTTAAAATAAACAGCATTGACATTAAATAACGTAATCCTAGAAACATAAACCTGTTTGATATAGTTGCTTCGAGCCGAAACAACAACGTAGTTTTCTCCAGTAACGCCACTTGATCACCCAGTCTTCTTTTATTTTCTGGAAAATTATCAAAAATCCCACTTGGTTTCATTAATTCCATGTCTTTGTTAATGTGGGGAGAATGGTAGCTTTAAAAACAAGAACATTACATCGCAACACTTCTTGTGGGTGAGGGGTGTTTGGATCCCTGCAGCTCTGCCTTCACCTCAGCTCAGCCTCCACAAGGAGAGGTTGCCAATTAGAGCCTGCACATATGACACAGTTGACTCCCCCGCTTGAACCATGGCTGGAGATAATAGGCCTCTTCCTGCAGCCCGATCGATGGTTCATCGTCCCAGGGTGGATGTCTGCCTCTCTGTACGCACGGATCCTGCCAGCACAAATGCACACACTTTCTCTCACTTTTGCTCTTTCTTTACGCTGGGGAGTAAAATGTCAGCATTTAGTTTCTCAGACACAAATATAGGGCATATATATAAGCAACATGCTCACATTGTTTTGTCCTACTTTAAAAGAAAAACAAAGAAAGAGGGTGAGACAGGGCTCTCCTGCAAAGTGGAGTTTGGTACAATATTTTTGTAGATATAATTGTCTACATTGTTGAATTAAACTCTGTGATTCTTGGATATTTGTGTTCTGTGATGTGATGATGGCTTGAATTGATTTGCTCCCAATAGTCAGGTCACTGCTCTTTCAGACGTCTTGAGGCAACAGCATCACCAAAAAGTAGCAAAACTCTAAAAATCCGACTCAGTTTTTCTATCCAAACAAGTGGGAGAGTGAGGGCTTCTTGTTCTGGCAGAGGCAGGAAAGTTTTGGGAGAAGAAAAATGGAAAAAGACGAGAGGAGCTGCGGTTAAGAGTGGAGAAGAGCTGATGAAGGCTTCTCTGTGCCTCTTAGGATGGGGTGAGGTAGAACAGTGTGAGTGTGAGCTTCAAACCGCCTCCGTCAGCTGTCAGCGTTCTGGATGTCAGGTCTACCCGAGGCTCCTGGTCCTCCCTATTCCTCCCTCGCTTCACTGGCAATGTCATGTTGTCAGCCCACATATGCTTGTCTGCATGCAGAGGAGAGAGGAGGAAGGGGGTTGGGAGGAGGAGACGTAGCACGCGGGCAGCCTCCATCTTTTTCCTGTCGCTGTTGACACTCGTTTTCTTTCCTGACATTGTTTCACTTTAACCCCTTCGCCCCCCACCCCACTTTGGTCCTCAGCCTCTGCTGCTCTCTTGTCTCTAAGATTTGATAACATCAATAACAATCACCCAACTTTTGGTTGCAGCAACACATTCAGACATGGTCTAGCCTCTCTGTAGGGAGTAGTAGCTTTTCTGTAATGTCAGTAATCTCAACCAACCAAAATATGAAGCATCATTTAAAACTTTAAAAGGTTTTTCTTTGAACAGCAGAATCAAAATTGTCATAATCTTACACTGGATCAGAATATCTTTTTTGGAAGTGTATATATACATGCTCTCCTTTCTTCATAAACTGGTTTTAATTTCATTCAGCTCTTAAATCCTGAACATAATTTTCTCTTCTAACTTTAAATTTTCTTGATTTTTTTCCCTTCATGATCTTCTTGCTTAAAATAAATCCCAATGTTTTGTGTCAGAAATACTTCAAGTAAACGCTCTGAAACAATCTTTAGTATATGGAGTAACCTTGTAAACACCTTTTACAGCAGAACTTTCTCCATTTATTGGCACTCCTGTTAACTTTATAATACGTCCATCTTTTATTCAGAAGAATAGTCTATTGGGAGAATTTCAGGGAAATCCATGCAGCCTTTATTTTTGAAATGCATTTATTCAGCAGCGAAACAAGTCCTACATTATTAAAGAATTGTTATAACTTCTTTAAAAAATACCTGAGATAATATATATATATATATATATATATATATATGTGTGTGGCAAGGTACACAACGAGGGGCCAGGTGGGATTCAATCCCATGACTCCCGGGTGAGAGTCATGCGCGCTAACCAGTCAGCCAAAAGAATATCCTCATGGCCTAGCAGTCAGGGCACATCATCAAACAGAGCCATAGTGACAGGATCTCCACACTGTCACATACAGAAGTGGACAAAATTGTTGGTACCCTTCATTAAATAAAAAAAAAAGTCATAATGGTCACAGAAATAACTTAAATCTGACAAAAGTAAAAATAAATAAAAATTATATAAATGTTGACCAATGAAAGTCAGACATTGCTTTTCATCCATGCTTCAACGGAATTATTTCAAAAATAAATGCATGAAACAGGCCTGGACAAAAATGATGGTACCCACAACTTAATATTTGGTTGCACAACCTTTTGAGGCAATCACTGCAATCAAATGATTCCTGTTACTGTCAATGAGACTTCTGCACCTCTCAGCAGGTATTTTGGCCCACTCCTCATGAGCAAACTGTTCTAGTTGTTTCCGGTTTGAAGGGCGCCTTTTCCAGACAGCACGTTTCAGCTCCTTCCAAAGATGCTCAATAGGATTGAGATCAGGGCTCATAGAAGGCCAGTGTTTTCCTCTTAGCCCTTCTTGGGTGTTTTTAGCTGTGTGTTTTGGGTCATTTTCCTGTTGTAAGACCTGTGACCTGCGACTGAGACCATGCTTTCTGACACTGGCCAGCACATTTCTCTCTAGAATCCCCTGATAGTCTTGAGATTTCATTGTACCCTGCACAGATTCAAGACACCCTGTGTCAGATGCAGCAAATCAGCCCCAGAACATAACCGAGCCTCCCCCATGTTTCACAGTAGGGACCGTGTTCTTTTCTAGATATGCTTCATTTTTCCGTCTGTGAACATAGAGCTGATGTGCCTTGGCAAAAAGTTAAATTTTTGTCTCATCTGTCCACAGGACATTCTCCCAGAAGCTTTGTGGCTCGTCAGCATGTAGTTTGGCATACTCCAGTCTGTTTTTTTTAATGATTTGTCCTCTCCTTGTTCGTCTCCCATGTAGCCCTCTTTGGCTCAAACAGCGAAGGATGTTCCGATCTGACACTGATGTTCCTTGAGCATAAAGTTCAGCTTGGATCTATTTTGAAGTCTTTCTAGGCTCTTTTGTTACCATTTGGATTATCCGTCTCTTTGATCTGTCATCAATTTTCCTCCTGCAGCCACGTCCAGGGAGGTTGGCTACAGTCCCATGGATCGTACATTACTGAATGACATGTGCAGCTGTAGTCACAGAAACATCTAGCTGCTTGGAGATGGTCTTATAGCCTTTACAGTTAACATGCTTGTCTATGATTTTCTTTCTCATCTCCTGAGACAACTCTTTCCTTTGCTTCCTCTGGTTTATATTGAGTGTGGTACACACCACGTCACCAAACAACACAGTGACTACCTGGAGTCCTATATATAGGCCCACTGAGTGATTACAGGATTGTAGACACCTAGGATGCTGATTAGTGGACATACCTTGGATTAACATGTCCCTTTGGTCACATTATTTTCATTCTTTTCTAGGGGTACCATCATTTTTGTCCAGGCCTGTTTCATGCATTTATTTTTTAAATAATTCTGTTGAAGCATGGATGAAAAGCAATGTCTGACTTTCATTGGTCAACATTTATATAATTTTTATTTATTATTATTTTTGTCAGATTAAAGTTATTTCTGTGACCATTATGAGTTTTTATTTTATTTAATGAAGAGTACCAACAATTTTGTCCACGTCTGTATATATATATATATATATATATATACAGACGTGGACAAAATTGTATATATACATACATACACTCAACAAAAATATAAACGCAACACCTTTGGTTCTGCTCCCATTTTTCATGAGATGGACTTAAAGATCTAAAATTCATTCCAGATACACAATATTAGTGTTTCTCTCAAACATTGTTCACAAATCAGTCTAAATGTGTGATAGTGAGCACTTCTGCTTTGCTGAGATAATCCATCCCACCTCACAGGTGCGGCACATCAAGATGCTGATCTGACATCATGATTAGTGCACAGGTGTACCTTATACTGCCCACAATAAAAGGCCACCCTGGAATGTGCAGTTTTTTGCTTTATTGGGGGTCTGGGGACTCTGAACCGGTCAGTATCTGGTATGACCACCATTTGCCTCATGCAGTGCTTCTTCGCATAGAGTTTATCAGATTGTCAATTGTGGCCTGTGGAATGTTGGTCCACTCCTCTTCAATGGCTGTGCGAAGTTGTTGGATATTAGTGGGAACTGGCACACGCTGTCGTATACGCCGGTCAAGCACATCCCAAACATGCTCAATGGGTGACATGTCCGGTGAGTATGCCGGCCATGCAAGAACTGGGACATTTTCAGCTTCCAAGAATTGTGTACAGATCCTTGCAACGTGGGGCCGTGCATTATCGTGCTGAAACATGAGGTGATGTTCATGGATGTATGGCACAACAATGGGGCTCAGGATCTCATCACGGTATCTCTGTGCATTCAAAATGCCATCAATAAAATGCACCTGTGTTCTTCGTCCATAACAGATGCCTGCCCATACCATAACCCCACCCGCACCATGGGCCACTTGATCCACAACATTGACATCAGCCAAGCGCTCACCCACACGACGCCACACACGCTGTCAGCCATCTGCCCTGAACAATGTAAACCGAGATTCATCCGTGAAGAGAACACCTCTCCAATGTGCCAGACGCCATCGAATGTGAGCATTTGCCCACTCAAGTCTGTTACGGCGACGAGCTGGAGTCAGGTCAAGACCCTGATGAGGACGACGAGCATGCAGTTGAGCTTCCCCGAGACGGTTTCTGACAGTTTGTGCAGAAATTGTTTGGTTTCAATTGTTTCAGCAGCTGTCTGAGTGGCTGGTCTCAGACGATCTTGGAGGTGAACCTGCTGGATGTGGAGGTCCTGGGCTGGTGTGTTTACACGTGGTCTGCGGTTGTGAGGCCGGTTGGGTGTACTGCCATATTCTCAGAAACGCCTTTGGAGACGGCTTATGGTGGAGAAATGAACATTCAATGCACGAGCAACAGATCTGGTTGACATTCCTGCTATCAGCATGCCAATTGCACGCTCCCTCAATGCTTGTGGCATCTGTGGCATTTTGCTGTGAGACAAAACTGCACATTCCAGGGTGGCCTTTTATTGTGGGCAGTACACCTGTGCACTAATCATGATGTCAGATCAGCATCTTGATGTGGCACACCTGTGAGGTGGGATGGATTATCTCAGCAAAGCAGAAGTGCTCACTATCACACATTTAGACAGATTTGTGAACAATGTTTGAGAGAAATGGTAATATTGTGTATGCGTTTGTATTTTTGTTGAGTATATATATATATGTAATATACATGAATTGCAATTTCTTTTATACAACTTCTTGTTTCAATAGGCTATAAACATGACATTACACAAAGGCTTATTTCTCTTCACCACTACTCCAAATGGGAAAGGCAAGTCAATGCTAATTTAACAGGGCAGATGTGTGGCGAGCGTTATACATCAGAAAATTATTACAAGAGGTTCTGTGCAAAACTATGATACATTTACAGTAAGAGCTATCATTGAAAAGTTCAAAACAACTGGAATTGTGACAAATAAGGCGGAAAAAGGACCCACATTTATCTTACAATCAAACACAGTCGGCAGGCAGGCAAGAAATAATATCACAACAGGTCACTGTTAGAGCTGCAGCAATATGTGGCATCTTTGAATCACCAAATCTCCATAAGAACTATTGAGTTTTAGGAATTTTTCATTTTACCAGTTGGGGAAGTAATTGTGGCAGACATTGTATCTGAATGCAAAGTGGCCCTTGGAGAAGACTGTCTAGAAGTCGCCTCAAGCTACCACACAGCTTAGTCTACCACTTATGTATACCACTAATGTCTGTTGATGCGTATTTACACACACACACCAAAGGATCTTTTTGGAAGAATCTCGGCACCATCTAGTGGTTGGAGTCATGACCCATTCTGCTTAATCTGTGTGAAAATCTCAAAATTTATATCCATTATATGTGCTCAAGTTACATTAAGAGTCTTAATTTAGAATCATCTTGACAACAAATATCTAATTTTTTTTGTATAACTGTGACTACTGTAAGGATGTTAGGTTTTAAAGTCTGCCATTTTTTACAATTTATCATCTAGAAGTTTTAATAACTGTTTTTTCAAAAACCAGTCAACCAAATAAAAATAAAAGTAAGCCATGACAAAAAAAATGTTTGGTTTTTAAATTATCCTATTTCAATTGCACATTCTAAGCTGAGTATGCCACTTTATTATTAATAACTGCACAGTACTTTGATTTTTGTAATTGTGTCCTTGACGTACATATATTATAATTAATTCTGTTTTTACACTTTTTCTACCTTTCTTGATTGATCCTAAATGCTTCTGTCATCTGTTACTTTGCTTTTGTTACAGCTGAATTTATCCTTTGTAGGACAACACAAGATTATTCTATTCTATGCTAAACATGAATACAGGTAAGTGGAACAGTAAATATCGGCCGTAGACTGCAACATTCACGTTCATACATCTTTATTTTCCATCATTATTTAAAAAAATCTTTTAGTTAAAGATGGAAAACGTTGCACAGAAAAGGGTTCAACATTTCTGAGTTAGAAGAACCTTCAGCTTGGCTTTCTTTCTTTCACTTCAGCTTTATCTCATTATATAGCTCATACATCTGAACAAAGACAGCATATAAATGACCTACGGGAGGAAAGACCCTGACCCGAACTTGAAAGGAAAAATAAAAGCATCATCACGCCACTCTTGAACTCCCTTTTTCTGTGCTTTTATCCAGATGAGAAATCACTGGGGTTTCTTTAGCAAAAAGTCAGTTAGATCAAAACAGCAGCCAGCCACTTATATCTGTATGGGTAACAGCAGCCTTGCCCTGATGACCTGCCTCTGGCACCTGCCACAGGGGATTTAGAGACAACCCATCAATCAAGCTCGGAGCCCTGGGCACTAAACCTCCTCTCCAACTCCCCCACCAATTCATCCCCGTTCTTAAGACTCATGATGCAAGTTTTAGCTAACTCATTGCATTCAACACACGTGATCTGTGATCCAGCTTCCACACTGAGAGGATATATCTATGTGTACCCAATGGACCACATCACTGTCTCAGTATGCATGTCACAAGGTAACCATAACTCCAGTGCATTATGAGTCTGCTGGAAGGGATTATTATACTGATACAAAATATACCCATTAAAGTCAAACAATAGATCTAATTTTTTAAAATTTTCCACACAGCCGTCTCTCAGGTTTACAGGGAATGGCCAAGAGAGAGAAAATGTCTGTTGTGGCAGTAATGTGGATACGAATGCTTTGTTAATGTCAGAGGTGAGAGACGAGTGGGCAGATAGGTTCAAGATGATGAAAAGGCAACAGTAGCTTAAATAGGCACTCATTACAACCAAGGCATGCTTCACACCATTTCTGAATCTACAACACACCAAACGTTGAGGCAGCACAGAACCACACATCACATGCCTCTCCAGTCAGCTAAGAACATGGACAATAAGAGAGGACCAAAACTTTAACTGGTTTGATGAGTCTTGATTTTAACCGCAATATTCAGACTGGAGAGTTCGAATTTGGTATAAAAGAAAGGAGTCATCCCGTCTTGTTTCAATGGTTCAGTCTGCTGCTGGTGGTAATATAAAGGTGTGCATGGGAACGTTCATTCTTACACAATCTTTCTTTCTATTTCTTTTTAAATACTAGCTTAGTATTGTTTAAATTCCCACCTTATTATTGCAGCTGACCCATTATTACCACAGTGTGACATTCTTCTGATTGGCTTCTGAGTAGTAGCTCAAACCATCTCAAAACTATTTTTAAACATGACAATATATTTGTTGGCCTCAACACTAACCTGTTCTCAGTTCAATATAGCACATTTGGAAGATGGTGGAACAGGTAATTTCCATGATTAATATGCTGCCAAAAACGTCTGCAGCAACTGAGTGATGCTATGATGTCAACATGGACCAGCACTTCTCATGAATGTTTCCCACACTTTGCTGAATGTATGCCGAGAAATTAAGGGAATTCTAAAGGTAAAAAACAACATGGTACTACCAAGGTGTACTGTACCTAAAAAGTATCTGGTTAGTGTATGATTTTTGCTTCCAAGGAGCTAGACTTTCTTTTAGTATTTACTTTTAAAGATTTTGAATGTATTTAGTATTACTTTTAAATTTTTTTAATTATTTTAGACTAAACTATGATACTAAGAAGGTGACAGTGTTGGTTCTACTGGATCTAAGCGCTGCTTTTGATACAGTATACCACACCATTCTTTGAACCCGTTTAAAACAGATCGGGCTCTCTGGTCCTGTTCATGAATGGTTCACATCATATCTCACAGACAGGACTCATATGGTAAGTTTAGATACCTGTTCCTCTAAGGTCCATAAGATCACATGTGGTGTGTCGCAGAGTTCAGTTTTAGGCCCAGTGCTTTTTAATCTGTATATGCTCCCTCTTGGCAGTGTTATCAGGAGACATGGAGTTAACTTTCACAGTTATGCTGAATGATACACAGTTGTACATCTCCATGTCTCCTGATGACACAAGGCCAATGGATGCACTTTTTAACTGTGTTTTAGACATAAAATCCTGGATGGCAGAAAACTTTCTCCAGCTCAACCAGGACAAAACAGAGGTTTTAGTTATTGGTACTGAGGCTCAGAGAGAAACTTTTACCAAAACTACAGTCACTGTCTTTTAATCCATCTTTACAAGTGAAGAACCTCGGCATGATTTTTAACTTTGACCTGTCTTTTATTCGACACATTAAAAATATTACTAAAATAGGTTATCACCTAAAGAACATCGCCAGAGTCCGCCCAATTCTCTCTTGGGCCGATACGGACACAATAATGCATGCTTTTATCACCAGTACAATTGATTACTGTATTGCCCTGCTTTCTGGTCTTCCGAAAAAGACTACATCAAGTTTACAGCTTTTACAGAATTCAGCAGCTCGTGTCCTGATGAAGACCAGGAGGTGGGACCACATTACACCGGTCTTATAATTACTGCATTGGCTCCCCGTATGTTTTAGGAACGATTTTAAGGTTCTTTTAATGTTTTTAAGAGTCTTAATGGTCTTGGGCTTTCTAATCTTTCAGGGGGCTATTGTTGTGATGATGATTTTATTTTGGGTTTGGGAAGGGTGGGGTTTGTGGGGTCATTTTAATCTGTAAAGCACTTTCAGAAACTATGTAGTTGGAAAAGCGCTTTATAAATAAAGTTTGATTGATTGAAGTTTGATTACATATGAACTGTATTTGCTTAGCTTAAGCCACTAACATTTATGAAAATTTCATACACAAAATGGGTAAAGCATAAACCAGTGTTGTGCCTTTATACACAAAACATACATCACAAACAACTACTAATTTCAGACTGAATAATAAGGGTAATTGTTATAATTAATAAAAATGACTTTTTTGAACCTGTAAAAAAATTCCAAGAATAACATCAGCAGCAGAATGGTGCAGCTCTTAAGTTCTGTCAGATATATATTTTTTTTTTTTCATTTCTGGATGTTCTTTACGAAACAAGAGACAAAATAATGAGTGAAAAAATAGGCAAAGTCTAAAGGAACATGTAAAAAAACTTCAAAAACACTGGAAAACTATGATTAAGTATGATTTAAAAGATGAGTAGAAAGTCTGTTTAAATTATTATTATTATTCTGCTGTGGTTCCAAAAACCTGAATAAACAATTTTTCCTGTAGAATTTAGGAAGTTTGGTTATTGCTCTGAAGATTTCAACTGAACCTTCTGCTCACCGGCATTAAACTTTCACATCCACAACTGCACATGGGCACAGAAAGTACAAATGGGCAAAAAAAGAACACTTTCTGTCAACACGGATGCAAACACACGTATCTGTTCACGCTCACACACTCGTCTCCTGGCTATGAGCACCCTTGCCCTGAGTGCTCCCTTGCTGCAGTCTCCACAGCGAGCAAGGGAGACTGTCTGAGTGCTTTATGTTTGCTGTAACACAGAGTCATGGCCAGCAGAGCTATTGATTTGTCAACAACATAGGGATACATTGTGGATGGATAATGGCCCATCATGTACAGTCGCTGCATTTTTCTGGACAGCCCAGAAGCATCTTTTGTTCTAGTTTCTCTCTTTCCTTCCTCCTCCTTCTCAACTTCTCCTCACTCCTTCTCTCCACCCACCCACATCCTCGCAGTTAGAAAACAATATGAGAAAAGCAATGTGTCTTGTTCAGCTACTAAATAGCTGTCTGGTTTGTGTCTCCCGAGGTGTTCGCACATCAGTGGCTGGCCCATCTATCAGGTCCGTGCACGGCTCTCAAACCTGCAGGTATAAAGATGATAGATAAAGCACCCTCTAAAAAGGGCAGGGGAAAAAGAAAAATGGATACAGAGATAGACAGTTACAGATATCAAAACGGAGTGACTGGGGGAAAAATAATGGAGTTAAAGAGCACTTCTTTTTTGAACATTTAGAGTTCGGAGTTAAACTGGAAAACAGAGTTAGTTAAGATTAAACAGAAAATAACTACCTTTAATCAGCAAAAAATAAAAATAAAGAAGTGGCTTGAATTACAAATACTTATAATAACAATTACTTGATTTTATGTTGATTAATCAGTTACCCCCACACCTATTGATGCTTCAAATGAAGATGTTTGAAAAGCTACTGTGAAAACAATTCCTGTTGTAAACACACCAAACTAATGGTTGGATATTTTTTTACTTTAGTGGTGATGTTATCTGTGATCACCGGGCCTGATCGATACAATGAAGAAATTACTTAAATAGAACCTGTCTGGCAACATGAAGTAAGCAAAACGATCTTCATTCGAGAGCAGAAGAGTAACAACATAATGCAGTGACAGATTCATAACGAGGTGATACAAGTCGTTCAAGGCTCCCTGTGCAAATTCTCCATTCCCTTTACTGTTTGATTAAACAGCACTCCCACCCCCCTTCCCTTATCTGAGCTATCGCTGCATGAAGGAGCGATCTGCTGCGTGAGTGGCAGACGGCAGCCTGCTGCCTCTGATGGTGCTCCACTTTGCTTAGGTAAATAGAAACTTAGCTGAACTGTAACAATTTAAACAGTCTAAATGTAAGGGGATTAAAACTGGTCAAACAGTGGCTGACCACAGGGATGGCGCCTACCTGGTTACGCACTACTGCAAGAATAAGCAACGCGAATAAGCACATGTTTTAAAAAGTAAAGGGAAGGACGAGGATGGAACAAACATTGTCAAAAACACACAACACAGATAACACATATTTTGCTGTTGATGCCTTAGTGCTCTTTGACCTACAAAATCCTCTCCTACGCCTTCAAAATGTTGCATGCAAACATACAAATGGCAAAAGGCAGAAAAGGCAGAATAGACTTGGGGACAAGTTTCCGGCTGGACGCCCTCGCATCACTGCGAATCTTGCCCCGCTCTGCCCAAAGGCCGTTCCGGACTGGGCAGTGGACTGAGCGACCCTCCCTGACTCTAACTCTGTGTGGCAGGGGGACCTCAAGACAGATGCTCCCTGCCACTGGCATGGTGTCGAAGAAGAGATGGTATTTGGTCTGCAGCAGACAGCAATATGAAAAAAGCAGGGGGAGGAAGACAGAGAGAGAAAATGAATGCTTGAATGGCAATGTTGGGGGTGGTGGTGAAAGAGGAATAACGATGGCAGGGTAGTGAAGCTGGTGTTGGTGGGGGAGGCGGGGGGTGTGGCAGTAAAAAGGAGAAATAAATCAAGTCAAAGCAATTTGTGGCAATGGTTGCTGCAGTGTCATTAGGAATCCCGTCACGCAGTAACTCCTCTGAGCAGTCAGCAGGCGCAGGTTGACAGGAGGCCAAAGAGGAATTTTAATTTTTACTCCCTGGCTCTCAACTCCCACCTCACATACATTTCCCAACCAGCAGCTGCCAATAGTGGACTTCAGATTCATCCACCACCCTATCATCCATTACACCTATTTGATATATTTTACAGAAAAATCAAACCTAACATATCTCCCACACAACCTCCGGATCAATAATTGTTAAACATTGACAGGTAGTGGAATGTATTTCATGCATCGACAAATTATAAAACAAGAGAACCCTGGGCAGTGCCCCCTCCCTGCGCCCTTTATTTCAGGAGGACAAAAAAACCAAAAGAACCACAAACACCCATAAAGATAGATAAATCTCATTCTGGTCAGCTCTGAGCATTAAAATTACCTCACAGACTATGCTTTTTGTTTTTGTACATTTAAATTTTAATAAGTTTGAGTCACTTTAAAATTCTTATTTTAGTAATTTAAGATTTTTAAAAGATGATTTCCATTTCATTCTTACCTGGTTATTTCAATGAACTGGTTTACTTTTCAACGGACACTGAGCCCAAACAACAACTGATTACAAGGCACAGAGAGCTGCAAATAGTTTAGCATTTAGTTTGCAGAGAAAACTAATAAAGATAAAGGAAGAGATTAAAGATAAAAAAGAGCAGCATTTAGTTTGCAGGGAAAGTTGAATATGCAGCATCACTGTATCACGTTTTTAGCTACATATTGTAGCCCTCCTTGGCACTAGCTGTATTTGTTTCCAATTTAACAACAGGTATAGAAACCTACTCCTATTTCTGATGGTTATTTATTTTTTATTAGATGCTGTTATGGTGGGCATTGATACAGGATCTGAATCCTTCTACATGCAGAAAGAGGATTTTAACAGTAGCTGCGTTTCCAATACAAATATGCACAAAAATTGGTCAATATTGTAAGAAAAGTGGCAAAGGATGTGAAAGTTTACAGTAGATATATTCATATTGCAGGTACGGCACTAGTGCTCATTATCAGCCATGAGGAGGAGACGTAGACGGCTGCATAGGCATTGGACCGACAAGCCTTTTTACATGGGAGTAAAAAGGCTTGTCGTTTCTTTGCTGTTTTGAATCTAATATATTAGTTATACCTTTATCACGAACCAACTCAGTCTCTTTGTGAACCCAGACATGTTGCGCCATCTTTCTCCTCCTACTACTACTTTGTCTTTTTCGCTTGTAGTAACATCCAGTTGTTAATTGTCTGAAAGGTTTTTCCTTTGCTGTTTTGCTAAATATATAAATTTCGATACGCTCCAAAAACCACCTCCTCTAGGCGCAAAAACTTTTCATCGAAAAAGGTTAGTTTTTTCAAAGTTGTCGTGTTTCCGGATTGGTAAGGCGTCTGCAGTTATGCGGAAGTGTGCTGGTCTGTGGTGGTGAAGAGAGAACTGAGCCAAAAGGCAAAGCTCTCGATTTACCGGTTGATCTTCGTTACCACCCTCTTATATGGACTTTGGGTGGTAAACGAAAATAACGAGATCACGGATACAGGCGGCTGAAATGAGTTACCTCTGCAGGGTGGCTGGGTTCTCCCTTAGAGATAGGGTGAGAAGCTCGGTAATCCGGAGGGGGCTCAGAGTAGAGCCGCCGCTCCTCCACATCGAGAGGAGCAAGTTGAGGTGGCTCGGGCATCTGGTCAGGATGCCTCCTGGACGCCTCCCTGGTGAGGTGTTCTGGGCACGTCCCACCGGGAGGAGGCCCAGAGGAAGACCCAGGACTCGTTGGAGGGACTATGTCTCCTAGCTTCCCTGGGAGCACCTCGGGATTCCTCCCGAGGAGCTGGCCCAAGTGCCCGGGGAGAGGGAAGTCTGGGTCTCCCTGCTTAAGCTACTGCCCTCGCGACCCGACCCCGGATAAGCAGAAGATGGATGGATGGATGGATGGATGGATGTCGTGTTTCCATTAGGCAAATCTATTTTCGCAACTTCAGTTTGCGCAATTTCATGGGTAATGGAAACGCAACTAGTGATGTGCTGTAGATGACCGGACAGCTTTTAACAGCTTCCACTGTTGAATATCATAATTTGAACCCACAGAAAAAGCATTCACCTTGGTGCAAAGCCTATTTGTATGAAGGAAGGAAGAAAGGTGCTGACTTTATGTTCTTTTTGGCTGCTGAACAAAGTTATCTTTCCTTAATTAGGGAATTAAGGAAAAGTCAAGTATGCATCATTTTGTGGTCTCAAAGCTATTAACAAAATCACAAAACAACATGATCTCACAATTTAAGGCAACAATTTAAAATCAATTGTGTGGAGTCATTCAGTAAAATTACAGGGATGATACCATATAATAAATCTTAAAAAGGGTTAGCAGCATGTAAGTGGTAAATAAAAAAATACAACATAGCAGCTAAACTGAAACATTACTCATAAGAAAATAAACTTATACATTGTTACATGAGGAGATGCTGCACAAACACACTCAGATAAGTAATGTGTTTCCAGCGTTGCCAGCAGAAGACAAAGTGGTAATATTGCTGCCGGAGCAAATCAGGGCAGAGTAATGCTGCACATTTCTCCTCTCAGCTGCTGCTTTAATAAGCAGGCAAAATGGCCACAGCTGAATAATTAATATGTGGCTCCATTAACATCATATTAGAATGCATTCTATCTTTAATTGATTCCCCCCCCCACTCCTGTCTGTTTATTTATTTATTTATTCCAGTTGAAAACTTTTACTCCATCAGTAGACCACTCCGCGTCCACAGCACAGAGGGTGAAATATGGTTGCTGCTGTTTAAATGTCAGCTTTGTAATTACACATGGAGCCACGAGCTGGGGCAACCCTGCGGCCTGAGGCCCTCTGATTTATGGTCGGGCACTGATCACACATCACTGCACAGACACATGCAGACAAAATGAATCCGAACCCTTTCCACTCCCCACTTCCAGACAACAAACTCAACTCATTTAAAAGGCCTTCTTATCTCAACAGCAGAGTTGCTTTGGTGTTTTCCAACCACACAATACGCATGAAGTATGTGAATCCTCAAAAATCAATCAAAGATTTTTGTATGATATGTAAATTTATCTGAAATGATCCTGATATGCACATAATAATAAAAAAAAACTAACATGCTAAAAATGTGGGAAAATGTGAGCAAGAGCTTTGAAACTGAGAACTTAAAATATATCACTTTCTGAGAAAAAAATGAAATAAAATTCTAAAAAAAAGTAAAATTCTGAATTCATAACTGTTTTGATTTTAAATATTTAATTTATTGTTTTTGAAATAATACCATTACACCATACCAGTCCAGACCAGTTTGCCTCTTCACTTCAAAACCCTATTTCGTATCCTTTTTCCCTTTCCTTCTTCCATTCTTAATCTATTTGGTTGTTAAATCAATGCATATCAGTTTATTCTTTTTCTGTAGTTTAATGTTTTATTGAATTGTAGAAAGAATCATTGAAAATGCTCAAATCTCACAGATAATTAGATCTAATTTACCCTCCTGAAGACCTATATCACACCTTTTTTGTTCTTTACTATTTTCTGGAACCGCATTTGGACCAGTAAACTATTATTAAATGAGACAGATTTATGATCTCTGATTGAAACCTGGGTTGCCTGTGCATGCTCTGTGTTCTGGCTGAAAGCTCCTTCTGTGTAGTTCTGGGCTGATTCCTCACCTTTCTTATCATCAGTGATACCTCACAAAGTGAGATCTTGCATGGAGCCCCAGTCTGAGGGAGAATGAAAGTCACCTTTAGCCTCTTCCATTATCTAATAATAGCTCCAACAGTCAATCTATTTAGACTAAGCTGCTTTGCAAATTCCCGGTAGTCATTTCCAGCCTAGTGGAGGTCTACAATTTTGTCTCTGGTGTCTTTTGACAGCTCTTTGGTCTTGTCCATGGCAGTGGGAGTCTGACTGACTCTTGGGTGAATAGGTGTCTTTAACAAGCTCAGACTGGTGCTACTAATTAAAATTAAAACGCGGACCAGAGGTAAAATGTTTAAAGGCAGAGTAACAGGTCTTTCAGAGCCAGGATTGTGTCTGATTTCTGGCTGTTTAAAAATGTATGTGTAGTAACAAAATACAAATAATGCAACCATAAGGGGTCACAAGCCAGGGATTTCTTGTCCCAAGTCCGGAAAAATGCAGAGGGTTGTGTCAGGAAGGGCATTTAATGTAAAGCCTAACCCAAATCAAATATGCAAATCACAAACATGAAGTCCATACTTGATCTTTCGAGGCCCGGGTTAACAACGACCACCACCGTTGCTGGTGTCCCACAGGGTGCCGACGGAAGTTGGACTACTGTTGGTCGAAGGAGGAGAGAAGTAAGGGGTGTGTGTCGGCAGAGAGAGAAAGGGAAATTTAAGAGACGGAATTAAGAGTAGGGACTTTAAATGTTGGGACTATGACAGATAAACCTAGAGAGCTGGTGGGGTAATGGCGAAATGGAGAAAGAGTTATTTTGTTGGAGGAATTTAGGGAGATGCAGTGTAGGGTGAAGGCAGAGGTGGCAAAGGCCAAACAAAGGGTGTACGATGACCGGTATGCTAGGCTTGTTAGTAGGGAGGGAGAGAATGATTTGTATAAGTTGGCAACGCAGAGAGAGAAAGAAGGAAAGGGTTAGCAACATGTTAGGGTGATCAAGGATAGGGATGGAAATGTACTGACATGTGCCTAGAGTGTGATGGGAAGATGGAAGGAATACTTTGAAGTACTGATGAATGAGGAAAATGAAAGAGAATGTAGAGAAGAAGAGGTGACTGTTGTGGATCGGGAAGTAGCTGAAACTAGTAAGGATGAAGTGAGGAAAGCTTTGAGAAGGATGAAGACGGGGAAGGCAGTTGGTGCTGACGACATACCTGTGGAGGTATGGAAATGTCTAAGGGAGGGAGCAATAGAGTTTTTGACTAGGTTCTTCAACAACACCTTGAAGAGTGAGAATATGCCTGAGGAATGGAGAAAAAGTGTTCTAGAAGCGAACAAGGAAGATGCACAGAATTGTGGCAACTACAGAGTAATAAAGTTAATGAGTCATACAATGAAGCTTTTGGTAAGAGTGGTGGAAGCTAGGCTTCGGTCAGAAGTGAGCATTTGTGAGCAGCAGTATGGTTTCATGCCAAGAAAGAGTACTACAGATGCAAGTTTTGCTTAAGGATCCTGATAGAGAAGTACAGGGAAGTTCAGACAGAGCTGCATTGTGTCTTTGTAGATTTAGAGAAAGCGTATGATAGGGTTCCAAGAGAAGAGTTGTGGTTTTGCATGAGGCAGTCTGGAGAATTGTGCAGGATATGTATGTGAGCTGTGAGACAGCAGTGAGGTGTGCTGTGTGAGTGACAGAGGAGGTAAAGGTGGAGGTGGGACTGCATCAAGGATCACGATCTCTGAGCCCCTTCTTGTTTGCTTTGGTGACGGATAGGCTGATGGATGATGTTAGACAGGATTCTCCATGGACTATGATGTTTACAGATGACATTTTAATCTGCAGTGAGAGCATGGCAGAGGTGCAGGAAAAGCCAGACAGGTGGAAGTATGCACTGGAAAAGAGAGGAATGAAGATTAGCAAGACATCATACATGTGTGTAAATGAGAAAGACACAAGTGGAACGGTTAAGTTACAGGGAGTGGAAGTGAAAAAAGTAGAGAAATTTAAGTACCAAAAATAGATTTATGGATGTGGTGAAAGAGGAGATGAAGTTAGTTGGTGTGAGGGCAGAGGATGCAGATGATATGACTAAATGGAGACAGATGAATTGCTGTGGCAATCCCTAAAGGGAAAAACCAAAAGAGAAAGAAGTAGTAACAAAATACAAAATTTAAAAAAAAAATGGTAGAATGCAATTTCCTTAATGAAAAATGTTCTCTCACAGTGGAAATGCACCTACAATGTGAATTTCAGACCACTACATAATTGTTAAGTGGGAGAACTTGCAAAATCGCAGGGTGTTCAAATATTTCATTATTCACTGTAGGAATGGGGCAACAACGTAATCCATTCTGGGAAAACGCCAGAGAGCTAGTAATCACGGAGACAACTGAGCAAGGACTGTGAGATTTCTCCCCTCTGGGACCCGATTCAAAAATGATCGTTTACGATGTCCTGAAACGCTGGCTCCTTGTGGATGAGACTATTCAATTAAATATCTTTGCTGCTACACTTGGTTTCATCTCCATGTAGACAAAAAATACCTTAAATTGCCCAATAATAAATAGAGCCATAAACTATTTATCTTTGCAACTCTATGGGATCTACAAACATATACAAATGTTCCTATCCCAGGGACTGAAAGTCCCCTCCCTTTTCCTTTCTTTTTGTTCAGCAGTCAAACACACTGTACTGGCATGTAAGACGCCCCCCCCAACCCACCCCTCCCCGGTTCAATACACCCTACCTTATGCACTCCACCCATCAGTCAGATTATAGGCAGAGATACCTGCTGGGAAAACCAATCTATATCTGGATGAATAGAAGGGGAGAGGCAAGGCCAGATCAATGTACAGATATTGATACAAGCAGCCATGCAAGGAGACTCTTCTCCTTCTGAACTCATTCTCCTTCTCTTTGTAAAGATTAAGAATCAAGATGAGCTGCTGAGTAAGGTGTGTGTGTGCATGTGCTGATGACAAAAGAGACACTGCAGCATGCTGGCAGATACTGTAGATAGAGAGAAAACGGAGGACAGGAGGGAGCGGAGATACATAGAGGAGACACGGATTACCACCGCAGAGCTCAGTAATGGTGTGAAAGGAGCACGTCAATAATGAATACCTCCCATTACAGAACGATAGACTGCTGCTACAGCCTGCATGGCACAACACCTGCTGGCTCCCTGATCTACCTGAAATTACACTGATGCTCTCACACTGAGCTTCTCTCAGCTACAACACACACCGACTGCAGAGAGTGGAGAACACGACACTTCACACTACTGCATGCATCAAATCCTACACGGGGCCTGAAAAACTGAATTAATTTTCCAGGACAGTAGAGAAGTCGAGCATCAGGGTCTGAACGTGTCTGACGACACCCCTGTCAGGGGGTGAAGGCTCCCCTCCCTTCAAAGAGATGGGTCTTGACATCCAGGTGTTTTATAGTATTTGTGGCTCTGATCATCCATCAAGCCGATCGATCACTCTCCTAGCAGCTTTTATTAATGATCTTGTCAGCCAGCCCGCTCTCTGGTGCAGCCGCTTGTCCAGAATGATAGATCATTAGCTAGTCTGCCTGCTATTTATTCTCTCATGACCTTGTCTCTCTCCATTGTTGAGTGGGCCGAGTTATGAGTGCTAGAGCATGATTATTCAGTATTGATCCCCTTTTTTATTTTCTTTAAAGAAGGTTTTAGTCTCTTTATTCTAAAAAAAAGTGCTGGAATAAAAACTTTTCCACACCATAATTACTAGGTTTTCAAAAGCTCACCTTTGGCAAAATTGTGATTAATTTGGGGGTTTTAGTAATTTATTTGAATTTTTCTTCTACCAAGCTGGAATAAAAAAAAACATAGTGCTCTTTTTAACATTAATTTACAAAGCAGTTTCTAAGATGCAAAAGGTATCTTTATTTTAGATGCATGTTCCAATATTTACACAGACGTCTTAAAATGAGTATTTTAATATTCCTGTATCTCTACCTCATCATTGTAGTTGCTTGCACCAGCCTGTACATATGGCATTCTGGTTGGGTTTCAACCCTTAGAAGCTTAATACTACCCCACTTTAGTAATTCATATACATTTTATTGTAACACACAACTGTATCAAGATTTTAACCAGGTAGATGTTGAGTTGAGGTTGAAGAATTTGAGATAGTCTGTCTTGTTCAATGCACCAGTGGCAACAGAACAACCATACAGCCTGATCCCGCATCTATAACGCCAGTCATTGATAATGAAGAACCTACTTTAATGAGAATGTTGGCATTACTCAAGTAGCTTTTTTTCCCCCTGTAAATCTGAGTTTAATAACAAATCAGAGTGTGTCAGCTTGCATCGTATTCTGAATCTTGAGCAGTAAAACATATAAATAACATACTTACCTACAATTCTTTCAAATAATACTTAGATGCAGTTGTTTAGCTACAGAAAAACTTTCTGAACTTGAGTGGCTTTAAGATTCTGCCCTCTTACTTTTTGCAGCATTGCTTGGACTTCACAATTTTTCTAAATATATTTATTTCCTTTTTTATAACTTTATGTTGACATAACAACAACAACACAAAACTAATATGAGAGTAAATTTTAAATGTTGAACCCTTAACAGTTAACGATAACTAGGGATGCACAGATACTGATACTGGTATCGGGCTGATACTGTAAAAATGTATTCACAACGGTATTGGACGGTTAACTGATACCATGAACCGATACATAAAATGTGGTCTATGCGAAGGAGATGTGTAGCACTGCATGAGGCAAATGGTGGTCACACCAGATACTGAATACTTTTCTAGGATTGGGGAGTCCCCAGACCCCCCAATAAAACAAAACTAACACTTCAGAGTGGCCTTTCATTTGTGGCCAGTCCAAGGCACACCTGTGCAATAATCATACGGTCTAATCAGCATCTTGATATAGCACACCTGCGAGGTGGTGTGGATTATCTCAGCAAAGGAGAAGTGCTCACTATCACAGAAAGTGCTCACTATCACAGATTTAGACAGATCTGTGAACAATATTTGAGACGAATGGTTATTTTGTGAATTCAGAAAATGTTTCAGATCTTTAAGTTCATCTCATAAAAAATGGGAGCAAAAGTAAAACTGTTGCATTTATATTTTTGTTCAGTGTATATCACTGTGCTCTTCTGCCACAGTAGATATTGGAATTAAAAGCTGCACTTCTGCCAAGGTTTTGAAATTAGGGAACATTTCTCTAATTGAAGTGATCAGAAGACAGAAAGTCTGGCTTACTATTTCTTCAGCGGCACAAAAGGGCGTTTGCAGGCACTTCTTTTGCATGGGTGTTTGGCACCACACTGGGCTCTTTGAAGGAAGTCTTTAACCAATCGCTCTGGTAACAGTCCGGTTCCAAACCCTCCTGGTCTGAGATGATGCTCGGATACCTTCACGGGAATCTTTCCATTAACACATCGATTCAGTTACCTGTACTTTGTGCATAAAGTAAAAAATGTCTGCGCGTCTGCACTAAATGGTGAGGGGTGTCAATTTTAATCAGTCAAAAATGACAGGTGGTTGTCAGATTTTTCTGCCACAGTTCTTAAAAACCGGACAAATACGGAAGATATTCGCTTAACGAGACCCCTATTTGCGCAATATGCAATGTATCCAGAATGGTAGATGTTTAAATCAGTTTCTTTTTAATAAAATTACAAGACTAAATGAAACGGGAGTAACAAGGTTATTTTTTTAAATGTAAGGAGTAGAAGTGAAAAGTTGCCAAATCTATTACTACTTGATTGAGGTGTAAATCCCAAATTTTCTTTACATTGAGTAAGGTAACAAATGATTTGTAACTTGTTACTTGACACCTTAGGTACAAAAGGCATCATTGCATCCTTAATGGTAACATAAATATCAATGAATCAACGTAATCTGTGAGGCTTATTTAAATAGAAAACTTTTTTTAAACTGAACTTGACTGTACTTCTTTATAACTAGAATCCTTTAGAATCATGTATGTTTGATTGGATTTACTTTTTTGTTGTTGTAAAGAGCCTTAGGCCTTAAGAGCAAAAATAAAACAAATTGAAATAAATAAAATAAATCAAAATGAATGCACCTAATTTTTGTTCGTACAGTTGAGATGAATATTGTGAATCATACCTTGAAAAAACGTATGAAAATTGTGAAAAAAATTATAGAAAAAATATTTCAAAAAATCTTAAGATTGCCAAAGACATTTACATTTATACCAAAGGTAAGTATTTTTAAACATTTGACTTCAATTAGAATAGAACAATCGTTTATCGTCTAAGTGTGCACAGTATGGAATCATATAAACATTGTTGGTCATGGCAACAGCCATCAGACTGTTTCTGTCCGTTCATTCCAACAGGTTTTATCCGAATAACACAAAAAAAAAGCATTTTGTGTTTTTATGTTTAGTACTCTAGCATAACTGGCTTCAACAGGTTATTTAGAGATGATCCAATAATCGATCAACAACACAAACACATTTCCAAAATATAATTTTTGTGAAACTTACAGAAATATAAATAAATTGGATGAGGAAAACCTTCTTTTAATTTTGAGAACCTAATATGTAGCTAATAGCATTAATATAAACTTCATTAAAGGCACAGTGTGTAAATTTCGGCTAGTCGGGGGCAGTCCATACCTAAATTATCAAAAGCATGTGGTATCTGTGTCTTCGAGTAAGAAACTCAACAACGGAGATCCAACTAGTGCTGTTTTCAAATGCTCATTTCCCTGAGAATTATCTATTTGCAGCAACATGACGAGCACATCAGTCTCTCTTTCATCACTTGGAACTAGCAAAGAGGTAAAAATGTATTTATGAAAAACTTTTTTGCATTTTGAAGGGAAATCAATGTTTTAATAGCGGGCGTGTTCCGTGCGCTTTGTCCGTCCGGGCTCTTGTAAAAGTAAAGACGTAATCTAATATGGCTTTCCCCTGAAAAGAGGACCCGCGCCTATGTGTTTTAAACTGATTTTTAAAGTTATATTTTACAATATCGCCAATATTTTGCAATTAATGTGCTTTACGTAATTATTACATTATATTTTAATGGCTATTTTCAAAGATGTACTGCAAAAACTACACACTGTCCCTTTAAGACATTAAAAGTCAAGACAGTAGAATCTTTTTTTATTATCTGTGCAGGAAAAATGCAAAGAATAAAAAATAAACCATAATTCATCCTCTGATGAATGAAAATATCTAAACAAAATGTTCTCATCAAAGAGTTGAGGACTTATTACTGTTCATACAGGGAAAGATTGCCCATCATAGGGACATTCTCAGGCCTCAGGCAATGCTGCTAGTGAGGCTGAAAACATTTTGTGGAGCATCTCAATGACACACAGTAATGAGGGGAAGGAGAAAAAAGAATAAAACAGTCACAGACCAAGAAAAAGAGGGAAAAAACTGAAAAAAGTAGCCTGAAAAACAAAGAGAGATTCAGAAGGAGTTTCACAGGAATGAAGCCTGAGGGTGGGAGGTGTAAGTAGCTTTAGAATAAACATTAGCTCCATATAAAAAACAACCCACCAGTACAAACATTGGTTAAGGACCCACACATGCCTAGTGGCACTCTGGATTCACTCATGTGTGTATGTAAACTTGGGTGTCCCTGGGGCTGATGAGCTTTCCTTGTCATCCTCCCATCACTCTGGATCTCTGCCCACTTACATTCACAAAACCTGTCATGTTGATAAAGTAGCCGCAGGCTCGGGGCCTTTTGTGACTGTCAAAAGTGTGCATGTAAATGTTTGACTGTATAATTATAGCCCCATTATCTGTTTGCTTCTGGAATGTAAAACAGCACAGCAGCGTATGAGCACTTTGCCACGAATCCAGAAGCTACTGTGTTTGTTTGTCTCACTACTTGAGTTTGACCTGTTTATTATGCAGTATAAAACGAGGGAGGGACTTTGTTTTCCTCTAGAATCATTCATGATGGATGGCTTTCATGTTTATAGAAGAGTGGCAGGCTGAGATGTCTGCAGAGTTACAGTGAGCAGGTGCATTTCAAAATAACATACAGTTTTATATGCACGTTCAAATCATAAGAGATTGCGCTGCTACAATGTTGACCTCTCCGCATCATGAATCAGGCACTTCAAAGTATTGGCACTACAGAACAAATGTTTGGAGGCAACTTCAACTTCACAATACCATTCTCAAAAACCAGTATGAGTTCATTGCATTTTGGGATAGAGTTACTGCATGATCAGACCTTACTTTTAAGGAGAATTTCTTCAATTTACCTTAAGTTATAGATTTCTATTATCAAATCAACGCTAAGTAAATGTTTAAAGGTCTAAGTTGAGAAGGTTTACAAGAGTCATGACTGCAGTATAGAAGTGAACCCAACATGACACAATGACCAGGGTGTCCTTGCATCAGGTGGTGACATGAACAATTGAAAAAGAGACAAAAGAACTAATCAAATATATATATATATATATATATATATATATATATATATATATATATATATATATATATATATTAAAATCTAAAATGCTGGATAATGCTTTACTGAAAGTTTGAAAAGTATAAGTATGTAAGTATAATTACAAAATACATTTTTTTAATGCTTTTTGTTTGGCAACAAATTCTTTTTTGTGCTCTACATTAAATACAGAAAAAGGGGCTTGCACAAGGTAGCATTCATGCAAGGAACATCACTGTGTATAAAACCTATGCTGCTATTAAAGTCAGAGGAGTCTACTCAAAAAAAAGCAAGGCCTCAGCAAGATAGAACCCCAAACTGGAGAATTAGAGCAACATGTATGATAAGTAACTTTTAATGATAATCTTTATTATTCTGCAAATTTACCTACAAGAAAATGTTTCCTTTTAAGCAAATTGGAACTTGTTTCCAAACTGTTCACCGTTTGTACAGCTGAACCATAAGTTTACTTTCTTTGTATAAAAAGCATTTATGCTTCTCAATGTCTGTGATATGACGTTATACATTTTGGGGGAGTCAGAATCACAGAAATTATTTCTATATGGTAAACTGCGTAAAAACAATGGAGAGAATGTTAGAAAATCCCTTTTTCTCAAAATCAGAAATTCATAACACAGATTACTTTGGGACAGCCTAAATGAGGGTGAATTGTTTCTTTCCATCTAGTCATGTAGCAGCAGTCTGTTTGTCTTCATCCAGGTGTAGCCTGAGGTATGCTTTGAAGAGAATGAATTCAATAAACTGGTGTCTACTCAATACATCTGACTTGCTAAAAGAACAATCTTTGAATGCAAAAATCGTTTAAATCATAAGATGTGATTGCACAAACACGAAAAAGCAAATCTCTCCTTCCGAAACTTTGTAAAACCACCAGTTTTTTTGGGAGAATCTTTGACAATCCTTTGACACGCTCACTCTCTCTGTCCTAGACAACCTCACCGGCATCCCTAAAGGCCCCACCCTCCAGGACCCTGGAGCCCAATAAGCAGCCATCTGTAGACAACCTCTTTCACTACGCTCCAGCAAACACAAGCAGAAGGTGGCTGAATGAGTGTTTTCCAGACAAAAAGGAGAGGTGAAGGCAGTTCAAGGGTACAAGAGCAGTACCCTTCGACTGTCTGAACCCCCCACTCCTCTGTGCACCAGACATTTGTTAAAAAAAACCTCCTCCGCACAACCTTCAAACACACAGGAGATGTTTCTGCACGCCCAGCCTTCCTTCCAGTGGCCCCGGCCGAGGATCGGCTAGGTGGGGCACTGTAGCTGTCCTCTGATGCTCACGCAGCCCTGACTGCTCATCCATCCTATCCTGCCAGCCCACAGATCGATAGCACTGCTCTCTTAATCAGGTCTCTGGTGGCGGATGAGTGCGTGTATGTGTGTGCAGACAGGAGACCGTATCAGCTGGGGGTTGCACTTGTATATCTTTCCATATTTAGCTCTCTGGCCATTTTTCATGACATGACTGTTTATCTCAACCTGATTTCTGTTCCACTTTATCAGCAAGTTAACTTTGCATCACTTACAGAAATCTTCATGTATCTTTTCTTCCAAACTATCCTCTTCCATCAGCGTTTTTTTGTTTTATTCTCCGTTAAGCTCCTGGTTTGGAGTTATTTCACCTCTCTCTGCAGTTTCTGTTTTTTCCTCACACATACACACACACACACACACTGCGTCTACTTTGGCAGCGTGCCACGGCTCATTCAGAGGGAGTCTGGCAGCCGAAGTGATCCGTGAGCTGCAACTATCTGCTGTGACTTGTGATGAAGACAGAAGACGCCAAGTATTGGATAAATCGAGAAGAGAAAGGATGAGAGGCGAGAAGAGCGAGCGGGGTGAGAGGGTTAGTCAGATGGAGTGCGAGGCATCCAGCTGTGGTGTTTTGGCTTGGTAGAGAAACCGTTTTCAAACTCTCATCACACTTGTCTTGCCACACATGTGCGCGCACACACACCACACCCACACACACACACACACACTGAGGAAACCAGTTTAACAGAATGTAAAAGAGACAAAAGTGTAAGAAAAGGTCAAACATTTTTTTTTTTACATTTCCAAGGCATTTTAATTTTCCAATCTGTTTTTGTACATTCAAGTGCATAAATCTCCCCCCCCCCTTTTTTTTTTTTTTTTTTTTTTTTTTACAAACATTACGTTTAGTTTTGCTTTAGATTAGAGAAATCATCTATTGATGATTCGTTGGTGTGTAGATGTAGCACTATATGATCTTTAACTGTGATTAAACTACAATGGCAGCACGAGCAGTTCTAAGTGCAGTAATCTGTGTAATTCAAGCTCTTTCATTTATTAAAATAATCATTTTCTTCTTTTGGAAGCTGTTGTAATCCTATAGAGTTTCATATAAAGTTTCAGACTTTGCAACAAAAGTTTTGAGTAAAAATAAGAGGTTTACATCACTGAATGCAGCAAGATGCTCCTTCTAATGATGACCTTTTTGATGAAAACATAATGGGTTTAAAACTAATCAAGTAGCTTAGTTCTGCTTAAATAACACCACTTAGAAAAGTCTTCATATCTCGTGGACTTTTTCACGTTTTTTGCACATCACAACTAAAAACTACAGTGTATTTTTGAGGGATGGTTATACCAAATAAATCAACAGAGCAGTGCACCACTGAAGTGGAAGGGAAATCTAAAAAGGTGAGGGCTGCATTTGTTTTCCTTCCCCTTTATGTGAATGCTCCCAAACATACTTCTAATTTCAACATGAATCCATCTGTGCAGGTCTCAGATGTCTGTCAAAGAACTTTAGTGAACAAACAGCATCATTAAGACCAAGGAACAGAGCAGAAAGGTCAGGGAGAAAGCCGTGGAGAGGTCCAAAGCAGGATAGGTTATAAAACATTATCTCCAGTTTTAATATCTCACCGAGCACTACTCAATCTGTTCCGTGATGGCTCTTCACCTAAAATGTCAAGAGCAAACATGTGGAGGATGATGCTCAGTTCAGATAAGACCAAAATGAGCTTGTTGTACTATGTGCAAAGCGGGGGGTGTCCAAAAAAAGAACACCACCGATTAATATGAACAGACCCTATTACAAGTAAATAAAACCTATTAGAGGCTTCAAAACACTTGAGACTGGGGCAGAGGCTAAGGAGGAAGGTTGTGGTGACGAAATGTACAACAGTTTTTTTTACAGTTCCACACTGAAAAAATACATTGTTTTTATGACGCAGCTCAGGGAACCGGCAAACATCCGTTCTTTGTCATAAACTCTTCTAGATTCTTCAAACTGAACACTAAGAAAGAAGTCTTGAAGTCTTGTCACATAACACATTTGTGCAACCAGATTTGACTTCTTTTTTTCTATCTTTCTACATTACAAACCAATTTTAACACTCTCTCCTCATCTTGAAGTTTAGATTGTTTTTCTGTTTCATCAAAAACTTTCAAACCGTAACTGTTATAGTTTTAAGATTTCCAACGCCATGTATTTACCTCCATGGCAGTGTTTGCAGCGGTGATTGGGTTAAAGCGAATATTAACCATCTTGTTTTCTTTCAGTGCACTAATGTGAAACGTCTGTCTGATCTGGAAGGAGAAAAGGAAGAATATCGTGGAAGAGATGCATACTTGAAGAAACACCCACGCCTTCGCAGACATCAAAGCCCGTCACGGAAAGAAATGTCGCAGAAGGTCCTTCTTGTTGACTTTTCCCATCTGATTCCTTGGCATTTCCTCCACCAACACCAGGCCTGTTGGAATAATGTAGGGCGCCATGTGCTCCCTGCAATAAACAAGACGGTTTACACACAGACGACTGTTTAGTGTGAAAAAAAAGAAGCAAAAAAAAAAAAAAACTGTTGTAAAGAGAAGCATAACGCCGACAAATGTACCAATGCGAATGGGTGAAGGCACACACTAATGCAACATCAAAACAACACCAGCACAAAAATAAAAACAATTGCTGAAACAAAGGCTTGCCCCATGGCAGAGTAGTTGAGATAAGGAAAGAAACGTCCTTCATGCACTCTGCAGCTCTCTGCCTTAATATCCCCAATTCCCTTCCAGACACAGACAATTCCCTTTATACAAAGCAACACAAACGAAATGAGATGAATCAACCCCGACAAATAATAAAGAGAAAACAGAAGGCGGTGATAATTAAAAGAGTTTTATTTTTCGGTTTTCGCTGGTTGGCTGTTGCGTCAAGTCTTTAAGCCTGGAGCAGCTTTTATAATCTTCTAACCTAGTTTGTTTGTTTGTGTGTTACTGTGTGTGTTGCTGTTGTGTGAGTGAACATAATGAGTCATACGGCGGCCATCAAACACTTCTTTCAGCAGATGTCTCCGTCTGTCTGACTCAGGAAGGAGAGTATGAGTAAATGTGCATGCGTACATGTCTCTGTAACATGGCTTGCTCATGTCACCAATTTCTTCAGGGCAGCCTGAGTGTGTGTGTGTGTGAGTGTGTGTGTGAGTGTGCACGGCAGCACAGAGCACAGTGGGTGTGATTGAGATTCAGAGTGACAGCTGAAGCCAGGGCACTGAAGAGTGAGCATCCATCTCCTTGTTTATGTCTCATTTTATCTGCCTCCGTCTTCTCCACATTCTCGACGCGGCGTTATGTTGGCACTGCCGGTCCGCTGGCAGGACCCCCGGCTGTGGATGTTGTGCCATGCGTATGTTTGCAGTTCAGCCTGAACGTGTCACCCTGGGTCACCGCAGCGGTGGAAATCGAACAGGCTGGAGAGGCGGGATCTAGCATCTATGCTCCGTATGAAGCCGTCAGCCTGGACAAACCTGAACTTGTACAGAATCTCAAGAGGGAATAACATCGATGGGATTCGTGTATGGCAAAAAATATTTATAGTATTTTTTTGCAATGATAGTAAAACTTAGGAGAAAAATACATTCCCTTTTTCTGATGACAAGTATATCATTGAATGCAGTCAGCAGCTCATGAACAAGAACCGCCTTTAATAAAAATGCTAGGCTGCTCCTTTTCGAAGGTTACTATGTCTGGCAAAATCTATTCACATCCCTTGAACTTTTCAACAAATTTTTTACTTTTGTTTCATTAGGGTTTTATGTGAAAAGACTCAAAGCAGTGCAGGATTCTGGGTAGATGGAACATTTGTGGCGTGTGGCATGAACTTGTATTCATCCCCCCTTAAGTCAATCGTTTGTAAAACCACCTTTAGCTGCTGTTTTACCTCAAGTCCTTTGGAGTGTTCCTACCAGTTTTACCCCCTAGACGTTGATAGTTTTGCTAATTTTCTTAGCAAAACAGCAAATTGCAGTTTTTTAAGTCTTTCCTTTTAGAATTTTCCTGTTTTTTATCTCCACCCATCTTCCCTTTAATTCTGTGCAGTTTCATTGTACCAACTGTAGAAAAAGCATTTCTGTTTGACACTGATTTAGTTTTCCTTCACAGGTAGTGTTTTGCATGTAGGCCAAAAAGGTTCTGGTCTCATTTCAAAAGAGCACCTTTCTCCCCATGTTTGCTGTGCCTTCTACATGCTTAGTGGAAACTGTAAACTAGACAGCCTCTTCTTTCTCCCTGACACTCTTTCGTAAAGAGAGCACCCAGGCTGTGGCTGCCTTTGGATTAAATTTTTATATGTAAAGCGCTTTATAATTAATGCTGGTTCATTTATTAAAAAGTATATTAGAGAAAGAGAAAACAGATTCTCAAACCTGAGCTCTACAGGGTCTTTCAGAGTTTAGTTAGCCCTTTTGTCCATTGCTCTGACTAATGCTCTGCCCTGCCTTGTCAGCTTAGAGGAACAACCCGGTTTTTGCTGTGTCGTACTCTTAGCGGTGCTCTGTGAAATTATTACAGTTTAAAATATCTTCTAAAACCTTGCTTTAAACCTCTCATCACCTCTCAGTGATCAGTTTCTGATCACTTAATTCTAGTTGTTAATCAGCTGGTAAGTGGCAGCGTAAAACAGGTTGGATAGTTGGATATTACCGACATAAGTAAAAATTGTTCAGCTAAAAACTTAAAATAGTCCAACTTGTTGACTGAACAGAAATTACTGCACAAAGCTCAGAGCTGAAGAAATAAAGACTCCTGTAATTTATTAATGTGTGACAGATCAGCTGTATTTAACCCATAAATAAGTTAATTCCATGTTTTATATTAAAATTATTGTAGAAATATTAATAATATTGTAATAATGTAAATAATAAAGTTTATATAAGCTTTAAAACATTTAATAAATACTGCTGAATCGGGGCCAGTGATGATCTGGGGGGGGGGTCAAAGTTTGATTTAAACAGATACATAAAATGCATAAATAAGTCTAACAAATTAAAATTATTTATCTCTTATGTTATCATTAATTAAAATTATTATCTATATAAAAAGGGATAATGTAGTATCTCTTAAATTTAGAAGAGAAACAGCTGCTGTTGAAAGCAGAGCATGATTTAAATCACAAACTAATCATTGACTAATTTAATATTTTGACTGATTTACTCTAAAAATAATAATTCACCTCACCTCTGGAATGTAATAAGTAGTGTACATCTGCATTTAAAGATAATTATTTGGACTAAATTTAAGAAGTTAAAACCTAAGAACCAACATGTTTAGTAAGAAACGCATAAAAAAATGTAACAATTCATAGATAGATATAAATCAGCAGCATGACAGAACGTTGTCCTACATGTTTTAACAGTGTTCTTTCTGAGACACTTCCATGTCTGCCAGTGTGGCAGGTGTAACTCAAAAGGTTTTGCAAACAAAAAACGGCAGACATGAGAGTGGGAGATTTCATGAGTACTAAAGCTCGGTTGAGTGGTTGGATGGCTCGCGTCTGAAAATGTCCCTTATTTTTAAATCCAAAACTTGACAGATATGGTGTAAAGGGAGTTTAATACAAACATAGAAGAAAACTTTATAGGGTTTTATTGTACATTTTATTAACTGTGTAAAAATTTGTATTTTTAGTTTTATAAAAACCTCTCAAAAGCACTGCACAGCCAATGATGCATGTTTGCTGCTAAGCTGTACAGAACCATAGCATTTAATCATAAGATTTAAAACGTAGCATAGCAATTGTTGTTGATCACATGGGACCAACAATTTAAACAGCAAAAGTACCGATTTGCAAACATCATAAAAAAAAAGTTATCTTCATTATATCCGAATGGTTAATTCTTATTCCCACATTTTTTTTGTGTGTAACAATAAACTGATCATCTAGAAGTAAAGATTATGAAATTGATGAAAGGCGGCTTACTGGAGCTTCAATCAGCTTCAGACAAAACAAACTCCCCTGACAATTAGCTAAAGGAGGGGGAAACTGTTAGACAAACCCCCCCTCATAACACGCATCTATTTCCTTGTTGCTTACTGCATTCCTTCCTTATTAATCCAACTGCCTACTTTTATTCTTGCACATATTTTGTAATTCATCTGCGAACTTTAGGGTCAATGAGAGATGCAGAGTCTGTATTAGCAGCTTTTGCTCGTTTTCCTTGTATAACAGCACAGTGTCAAATAAAAACACACCTCTGTGATAGTGGGTTGGGTGGTCTGTTCCTTTTGCAGGCTTACGATGATGGATTGGTCAGAAGTAATTTAGGTCAGAGGCACCTCTGGTGGTACAAGGAGGAGTCAAACTGTGGCAACAAAGAGCTTTGAAAGGGAGCAGTTGGTAAACTTGTTAGACAATGCTTTAAAAAATAACAGCCATATAATTTTGTTCCTCCATGCCAGATATCGAGGGTTGTTTATGCCTGGGCTTGTTTGTTAGTTAGCAACATAACTCAAAACGTTTTTTTTAGGAAATGTCCACAGTGTGTCCAGAAAGAAGTGAATACAATTTGGGTTGATGCAGGTCACTTTCTGGGAGGCGGGAGGCTGCCTTAATGGAAGTCTTCACTCTCTGAGTGCTTTTGTAGTTTCTAAATATTATAATATGGGGCAGCAAAAGCTGAATTATGGCTGGAATTCTTTTTTTTTTCTTTCTTGTTAGTTCTGATGAAAAAATGTTACGTTAGTTTCCTATTCGGTACAGAAAAATAGGGTCTGCTGGAGTTCTCTATTTAAACATTAAATGCCGTATGGAGGCTCGGTTTTTGAATGGTTTTAAAACCAAAATAGATATTAAGGTTTTAGCCTCTGCGGTTTTTATCCAGACACCATATTGTTAGTATATTTTTTTCAGAAAATATGTTTCTTCCCTCCCAAACATAACTTTTCATGTGCATAAACTACCATTTTCTTCTTTTTTTTCCTTTTCCTTTTTTTTCTCAAGTGGAAATTAAAACAAGTCTACACATGCTCGTTTTTCCATTTTAAAACCAAGTAGGAACAAAATAATCCCCATCACTTAAATCTAACTCTGTTGTAGCGTCATCGGTTAAGGCTATAGTCACTTTTCCCCATCATTTTATTAAATTTAATTTGTGTAAATTTGTATAAATTACATTGTGTAAAGTAACGCTTATATTTTGATGTCCCTTTCTCCTTTTGGCATATTTTTACTTAACTTTGTCTGTTAGACTCAGTCTGATAAATATCTTCTGATAATATTTGTATTTAATACTTGAGTTTCTTGATCATCATCATGTAACTGCAACACAACTTTCCTGTGACTCTGAAAGGCTGTAAAAAACAAATTGGAAATATTGAGTGATAAATGACTGGCAGCATACTGAAAACATTACCTTGCCCAGGTCTTTAATTCTGGTAGTGTCATATGTTGGCCTTTCCTCAACTGAACCACAGCAGTAACCTTTTGACCCCATGTGGCATCTGGAGCACCGATCACAGCCACATCTAAGTCATGAAAACACATAAAGTAAATAAATGAAACAGTTGAATTAAATAATTTTTTAACAAAATGACAAATAATTAGATTTAAACTGCAATAGATTTCCAAGTTAATCCAATATTTTTTTAAGGGACAGAAAATGATCTAAATATGGTATAAATATGAACACTGCATAAATTAGAAAAAAATTGTTAAATGAAAATGAATAAAATTATTGTTGTCATGAGATTGAAAAAACTTTGAGATTAATTAATTATGATCTGTAATGAATTAATCAAATTAATCTAATTTTCAATCTCACATAAAAATTGCTGAGAAAAACCCTCATAGGATTTCATTTAAAGGAAACTAGCAAGCAGAAACAATAAAATCAAATATTTAAAAATAGATTAACACGATTAAAAAACATAGCGTGCAAAAAATTGTTGTAGTTAATTTAGGGATGTCACCATTACCGGTGTAGCGGTAAACCCAGGTAAAAACTTTGATAATAATAATTACAGTCTCTTTTTAAAAGAAAAAAAATTATCTGCCAGCATATCAGCCGTGTCACGGATACCTATATATTGAAATGTCTCTATGCATTACGGGGCTCCCAGGGGGCAGATAAAAGTTTTAGTTTAGTTAATTTTAGTTTAGTTGGTCGCCAAAGCAATAGATTGACTCTCACCGCATAATTATGAATATAACAATGATTACTGCCTGACTGACATTTTTCCAAATCTGCAAAACTCACTGGAAGGATAAAAACAGAGGACAATATTTTCCTGATAAACAGGGTTTATTTAGTTGTCTGAAAATTTCATAACACGCTTCTGGCGCTATAATTAGTACGAGTAATACCCTCAAAACGATCAACAACATATAGTTATCGTGAAATATTGGAATCAATAGCAAATATACCTTAAATTTCTTATAACATGCTCTAATTCAAACCTCCACTACTGTAAAATCTTCCTGACAAATAAGCTATTTTTATGCTCAACCTTTGCTTCTTTACTATGATGTGAAGAGTTGCACTTTTGATAAAGCTTTGTCTGTATTATTTTAAATATAATAAAAACTGTTACACTGTTTCAAAACGATTTCAGTTTGTGTCGGACGATCATTGCTTTCTTAATATATTCAACACCCTTTTAAAAAAAATACCGGCATAATACAGAAAACCGTGATAATTTTGGTCACAATAACCGTGAGGTAAAATTTTTACTCCTCGACAACCCTTTATTAATTCATTGCAATTAACGTGATTATTTGACACCCCTAAATAAAATAAATTTTTAAGATGAAAAGTAATGTTTGGCTAGATAATTACTTTTAGAAGTGAGACCAAATGAAAATCAAATAGTTCTAAGATACTTTTTATTGGACGTTCATCGAAGGTTTTGACCCACACCAGTAAAACCAGAGACTACAGAGTCATGGTGAAAATGTGCAAAGGTTGTTAGATCTGATGATTGATAAACTAAAGGTAAAAGTTTGAAACTAAAATAACACATATGGATTGAGTTTTTGGCTTAGCAAGTAGGAGGTGCAAGTTTAAATTTCAGAAACCCAGAAAGAGTTTCCAACTCTTGTTTTTCAAAAAAAAAAAAAAAAATAGGATAGAAGATTTTAAAAGTGCTGTGTAATGAAATCAAGATATTTGTTTGTGTGATATCGCTATTCTCTTGCTCACTAGTTTTACCGTGAAAACAGAATTAGAGCTGCGGCTCATTTCAAATTAGAACTGTCAGCACGATATTGGTGTGCGATATCTCAATCACTAAAAAAACCTGCTTAGATGCAATGTTTGCCACAATAATAAGTGCTAGGGATTTACACACTGCAAAAAGATATGTCCAGTTTGAAGGAATACAAATGCTATTAAAGGGTTATTTTAGATTTTGAGGTCCTGTGACATTATTACTGTAATTGCAAATGTAATGGTATCCTTTACTGTATTACAAGGATGCCATCTTTATGTCAGTTTGTTGAAAATGTACATATTTCAGAGTTGTGAAAGCTCACAGCTAATCCACCATAGTATCTGTTGTATCAGACTTTCGCAGTTTAAAGAAAAGTGTCAGAATAATGCGTTTATAATAATCATAATCATTAGAAAAGTTTATAGCAAATGAATCGCAATTAGTTCAAATTTAGGTTAAATAAATGAATGTTGAAATAAACTGTTTTGTTCCACCAGGTACGATGCTGACAGAATTTAAACTCTAGTTTTTAAACAGGGCTACCTTAATAAGGGGATAGGTAACTTTCAGCCAACGGCAGAATACAAAGAGTAGGTTAGAATTGAACAGGAAAAATTGCCCTCCAAGTAAGTTTGCACCGTACTGACCTATGATGTCAGGATGTGCCAGTAGGTGTCGCTCCACCTCGAGGGCGCTGATCTTATAGCCACCACTCTTAATAATGTCAACACTGCTGCGGCCCATAATCCAGTACACACCGTCTTTGTAGACTGCTACATCTCCTGAAACAGAAATGCAAGAACACACTGCGATTGACATTGTTGTGGATTTAAAGGGAAAATGCAGCTATGCAGCTGGTAATTAATAGTTAAGGGACTGCTTATGGCAGTCAAGGAGATAAATAATTTATGAAAAATTATTAATATTTGGGGCAAAACCTGGTCTACCAGCAACTATTTTAATAGCCAAATATCTATATCAGTCTCTAATAGTCTAACACCTGCCCAGCTGGGACTGAGGTGAAAGTTATGAAGGAATGAACTATTTTCCGTGTATTGATCATGAAGCTTTGCTGTGTGTGTGTGGAACAAAAATGAAAAACCATTTCCAAAATACAAAACTTTATTCACAAAAGAAGGAAAAGACAAACATTTAATCACTCAAGCTATTAGCTAACACAATACTGTTAAAAGTAAATGAAACTCAAAATAAAAGAACACAAATGGATAAAAATGCAATAAAAAAGAAACTAATTCTGATGTGGTTTGGAAGAATCTGAATGCAAATCAAACTCAGGGCTTGATTTGCATATGCTGAAATGAAAACTAATTAGTTCATCAATCGTAATTAGTTTAACTAAATTAGCACCATGTATACATTAAACAAAAGAAAGAAAAACTCCTGTTTGATTTAGTAGGATTTAAAATTACTCTTTGTCGAGAAAAGTCTTTTAAAACACTGATTAATTTTTCAGGGCGAGGCCTGGTTTAACCAAAGATGGCAGATTAAACTTAAACAAGTTAACAGTAAATGACACACCTTTAAAGTTAGTGATCCTAAACTAATTTGCCTCTGGCCAAACAGACCTAATGAACCTTTAAAGTTCTTTCCTGAGGTCTCCGTCGATGAGGGAAGGGGGTCGTACGGCGTTAGCCAAGCAGCTAACAATGGCTGCGGTGGCTATTTAGTGATCCTCTTGGCCGTGGGAGATGCAGGTAGCTTGTCTTCCGACTGGTTAAGCAGTGATCAGCACCCACTTTCTTTCACTAAATAGTACCGTTTGCGGGCTTTGTGGCGTCAATTGGATGTGGCTTCGGCTGGTTCGGACTCCCACCGCTCGCAGCTCTGTTTCTTAGCGTTCAACAGTCTGAAATTTAGGGAACCTTTCGTCGGGCTTTGAAGATCACACAATGTGTTGTTTATCAATATTTAGGATTCACCTGCTGGTCTTTGAGTTCCTTGAAGCAAGTTTCTCCCAGAAACTCAGGCCTTCCTGTCGGCGGGCGAGGGGATGTGGTTGCTTTGCTTTTCCCCAAAGCGAGCTGGCCGGGACTCACCTTGAAGAAGGTTGTTGATGAGCATCTCCCCGTAGCGAGCCTGGCCGAAGGCTGCGTGGGAACAGAGAGCGGCTGGTGGAGCAGGCCTATTTATGCCTTCTGCTTGACCCTCCTTCCGGTGGAAGAGAGCAGGTTAGCACCACCCGATGGCTGTGAGTGTGACGCAACAACACCATGAAAGTCATGAAAACGTTTGCAGCCAATCATTTGCTCAGAACAAAGTTAAAGTGACATTGTGTAGTTTTTAGAGTACATCTTTGAAAAATATTATGTAATAATAATTATGTAAAGCACATTAATTTCAAAATATTGGCAATATTGTAAAATATGACTTTATAAATCAGTTTTAAAATACATAGGCGCGGGTCCTCTTTTCAGGGCAAAGCCATTTTAGATGACATCTTTACTTCTACAAGAGCCCGGATGGACAAAGCGCACGGAACACGCCCGCAATTAAAACATTGATTTCCCCTCAAAAAGCAAAAAAGTTTAGCCATAAATACATTTTTACCTCTTCGCTAGTTCCAAGCGATGAAAGAGAGACTGATGTGCTCATCATGTTGCTGCAAATAGATAATTCTCAGGGAATTAAGCATTTCAAAACAGCACTAGTTGGACCTCCGTTGTTGAGTTTCTTACTCGAAGACACAGATACCGCATGCTTGTGATAATTAAGGGACGGCCCAATGCAATGCATGGAGGCAGTGCAAATCCATTGCAAAGCAATGTATTGCACTGCCTCCATGCAATTGCATGGGCAGTCCCTTATTAAGGGACGGCCCAATGCAATGCATGGAGGCAGTGCAAATCCATTGCAAAGCAATGTATTGCACTGCCTCCATGCAATTGCATGGGCAGTCCCTTATTAAGGGACGGCCCAATGCAATGCATGGAGGCAGTGCAAATCCATTGCAAAGCAATGTATTGCACTGCCTCCATGCAATTGCATGGGCAGTCCCTTATTACTATTCACTTCTAAACGGACTCTTTATTCTTTCACCGTTAATGCGGGTCGTACCGTAGCGTGCACCCCCACAATATATACATCAAAACGACCGGCTCGATCGTGTGAGGTGTGCTATTACTTTTATTGGCGATTGGAGTTACCATGGCGACGTAATTAGCGAAAAACCACCCCCAAAAACACCCATTGGAAATGAATGGAAAAACGGCCAAAAATCATGAAAAATCCACTATTTTTGAAGATTTACTGTGTAGCCATACAATAACTTAGCAACACCATTCGAAATCCAGATTGTAGCCACGTCCGTGCTGTGTTCAGCATTGAAGACCGCATGTCGATAGCTGTTACGGTTTTGTCACAATTTGACTTTGTTCGACCCAAAGTTTGCCCCAAATCGACATTTTTAGAGTGGAGCAGCTCGTTAAGCAGAGTGTGGAGTGATGAACTTTTGGAAGGTCCTCATCAAAATTTAACTCGACGTCACGGCCACATATTTCGCACTAGTGACATGATTTTCGGTCATGAAATAGAGCCGCCCTTTGTGATTCTCAGGATCATTTCAAAATTTCCCTATGTCGCACGGTTTTCTCTCAGCGAGCTCTAGATCGCTCAAAGTGGAACCCAGTTTTAGGGCTTTTCTCCTATAATTTATCATTGTGGCTGGTCAGGATTAACTCAACCAGAGAGATGTTCTTAGTCATTTTTCTCTCGCTCCCTCTCGGACTGTGAATAAGGTAGAGACTTCTGCTTTGGCATGAACGAAGAGAAATGATAAATCTCGCTCACACTTCAAGAATTTTTCCGATACCTTGTACGGTTTTCGAATGGGAACGATTTGTTCGGCGCACTTTTTAATGAAAAAGTCTAAATCTAAGCTCTTAATCATCTTAAGTGTTTGCACCTGCTGCAATTTTCACTCACACTTGTTGCTGGGGAAACGGAGCACCTTTGATCAGAGTTCACTAAAGTTCATTCCACAGTATATACACATTGAAGGCCTATTAAACCCCACTTAAACACAGGTTATGCTATGCAGTACTATAGAGAGAAGTACTACAAACAAGTCCATGTGTCAGTCCATCTGTCTTTGTCTTTCTGACCATGTCTCTGTCTTTCTCAGTCCCCCTGTCTGCCTGTACCATTTCATCTGTGAATAAGATAGAGAGTTGTGCTTTGAAATAATTGAACACAAAGGATAAATATCGCTAACACTCCAATAATTTTCCTGATAGCTGCTATAGTTTTCGAATGGGAAAGGTTCGTTCGCAGCTGTTTAACACTCTGAACATGGAGAGGAGACAACAGAACATATGGCCTAAAACTCAATGTTATATGTATGTCTGTGATGGCGTAGTGGTTAAGGAAGAGGGTTTGCATCCCAGAGGTACTGGGTTCAAATCCAGGAGCGAGCAGCAAATAATTTTTCTTTGCTGAAAGCTGAACTGGGAGACGAGACAACAGATCATATGGCCTAAAACTCAATGCTGTATAACTGATGTTGTAGTGTAACTGTTAAGGAACAGGAATACAATGCAAGAGGTAGAGGGTTCGAATCCCAGGGGGATCAAACATTTTTTTTTCTTGTTTGAAAGCTGGAACCAAAATCCCTATGTTATACACAGTACTACATTGAACTTGTATGCATTTTAGTTAATTTCAGCTTTTTCAGTATATTTTCATACTAATCCTATTAATAGTAATGCCAACACGTTAGCTAGCATTAGCATGCTAGTTAGCATTAGCATGCTAGCTGTTGTTAGCATTTTAGCTAATTTTAGCTTTTTGACTATATTTTGGTACTGAATGGGTTTATAGTAATGCCAACATGTTAGCTAGCATTAGCATGCTAGTTAGCATTAGCATGCTAGGTGTTGTTAGCATTTTAGCTAATTTTAGCTTTTTCAAGATATTTTGGTACTGAATGGGTTTATAGTAATGCCAACATGTTAGCTAGCATTAGCATGCTAGTTAGCATTAGCATGCTAACTGTTCAGCATGCACACCGTGGCCGTCCCTTCTCTAAATTTCCTGAAATTTTCTAGTTTAGGTATGCACTGCCCCCTACTGGCCGAAAATTACACACTGTGTATGTAGGAGACAAAAAGACCAAAAACTGTGGAATACTCAACATTCTAATGTTAATACTGCTCAGTCCCTACAAACATTTAAATGTTTGTTTTTTTAGCTGATCACTAACTGTGGACGAGCATTTTCCCAGCATTTTATACATTTTTCATTATTCTTATTTATTTTTAATTTTATGATTGTGAAGCACTTTGGTCAACTGTTGTTATTTCTAATATGATACCCTTGACCATTACCAATAATAAAAAAAAAGGCCAATAATTCTTTGTTTATAATTTTTTTGCAGTTTCTGGCTCCATTATACAGAAGGAATTATGTGACTCACAGAAAAGCATCTCAGTAAAAACATACTGAATTTAACTGATTTTTTTTTGTATTTAAATAACATAAATACAGAAAATCCAGAGATTTCTCTTTTTGTAAGAAACGTGTGTGTTATTGTGTGTGTGTGTGTGTATGTGTGAGGCAGAGAAAATCAGAGTGCAGCGAATGGATGAGTGTTTAGGATCCCCCAACATCCTCCAGATGCACACACACATAGGTGTCTGGATGCCAGGTGTAGTGGACTAAAGTATGTGGCATAAGAGACGCAGCTGGGTCTGGGGAAACGAGACGAAGAAGTGGGTCAGTGTGGATGAGGTGAGAATGAGGAAAGGAGAGAAAAATGGATAAAGGTGATGATGAAAAAAAAAGGAATGGGAAGATGTCCTTTTAGGTTATTACAGGGGCTTCAGGACAGCTGATACTAGGGGGATGGATGTGATCGAGACACGGCAGTGCTGAAGCTGCAACTGTACACCGTAGAACCAAGGAGATCAACTTTAAATCCCAAATTTTCCTGTTAAGCCTACACCGATGTCTAATATGTCACAATACACAATTGATGAGTTCAGGGACATTTGTTGGAGGTGGGAAAGTGACAGGGAAAATCTGCTGTCCTCTCAGCCATCGTTTCTTTATACAAAGTTGGCCCTTTAAGGAATTTGATAAGATGTCAGCAAATTTTAAAAGTTACGGCAGTTTGCGGAGTCACTGATCAGCTCCAAAAGGTGCCCACAGCAGCAGAGAATAACAGGAGATTGACAATGGAATAATCAAGGATGGTTGCCCTATTTCTGTTTGCAAAGTTGGTATAAAATTCTTCACTGACAACAAAAAACTGAAAAATTATTATTAAATCTTTGGAGAAGTTCAACTATCAAGGTGTCTATTTGAGGGGTGTTGCGAGATTGACGGAGGAGGTGGACAGACGGATTTAGCGATTGTCTTTAGTGATGCAGGCATCACAAACACAAAGTGCTGGGTCACAAATACAAGTGTCAGAAGGTTTTATATGTAGAGAACACATCTCCATCATTCAGAGGAAGGCTGAAAAAGGCTGAAATGTGTGGCTGTTGTCCTACTTTCCACTCTGAACTATCACCTCAATGACTCCAATAAAAAAAGGATAAAATGGCTCCTTCACAAATAATCATCAAAAACTTTTTTTTTTCCTTCAATACAATTAGTCACCTCGAGTTGCGGCATTTTTTTGGCAAGGTAGCAGAGTTTAACTACAGCTACGAGAAGCTAACAATTAGCAACTCTACAAAAGGGTTGAACATGTCCAGCATTTGTAGAGATAACACATCAACACTAAATTTTCTTTTACCCACAGAAGAGGAGCTGAAGAAGAAATGGTTGGAACTTGTTTTTGGAACACCACCGGGTAAATACGACGCTGGGTCAGTTATTTGATCAGTCAGTTTCAAATCAAATCAAATGTAACTTTATTTAAAAAGAGCTTTTCAAACAAAGTTACTCAAAGTGCTTTACAGATTTGAGCAGAGTTATTTCATAGCTTTTTTACAGCTGGCTTTGCCTTGAAGCCATATTTAAAACCAGGATCTGTACCAAAACGTGGAACACCAGCTCCTAGGCTACTGTAAGTAAAAAATGAATCGTTCACCCAATATTTCACTTTTTAAGTATTGTGTTTAAATGCTTTATGACAATGAAATGTACTACCTCAGCTAACATGCTAATATCTGTGACCACATTCACCCAAAGATGTAGCTTGTTTGACTATACTCAAACCAAACCTAAGCTTCAAACCATGAAGTGTAATATCAGCAGCTAAATCTCCCAGTAGTTAAATCACCGCCTACAGTGCTTTTCATGAGCCTCCCCGGGGGTGGGCGCTTGATCCGAATATGTGAAATCAGCTCAGATGAGATCAACCGCTGAATTTAAGCATATTACTAAGCGGAAGAAAACAACGTTGAGCTCAGCAGTGAAGAGGGAAGAAAGCAGCACTAAATCCCTGTTCGACTATCAGGCGTTTGCCATATGGAAGCTTGCCCAATGTAGCTCTGGAGGCTTAATCGTCCTGATACAGCCTCAGTGTGAGCCCGGTAACGGCCCCATCGCGTCACGGTCTGGTCTTGTTTGGGAATGCAGCCTAAACTGGGTGGCAAACTCCATCTAAGGCTAAATACCGGGATGATTTTGGTTTCACATTACACTTTTCTGATTTTCGTGAATGGAAATAGTGTAAGATTGTGTTGCAGTTGCCTAATCAGAGGACAAAAGCTTGCACGTCATTAACCTTAATGAGCAAGCCCCCAAATGGTGCCGTTTCTCCCTGCCCACTGCCGTGCTGAACTGAAGTACAGTGAGAAAATAGTGAAGGGAAGTATTGTTTTTTCACACAAACAGACAGACAGCATTTTTTCATACCAAGAGAACCCAGAAAAAAATAATAACAGTAAATGAGACCTTTAAAAAGGATGGATGGATGGAACCCAAAATAATCTATTTCACCTGTATTATTTGCCTTGTATTCTAAAGTAGTTTTTAGGATCAAACTAGAGGAAAACAGTTTAACAGAAAATCAAATTACTTAGAATTATATAATCAGCCAGATAAGGATGTGCTTGTTGTTCCTTTTCTTTATTTTTTCTATTAATTTCATAGAAAGCCCTGAAGAACAATCATCTCTAGATCAACATATTCACGTTTACTAAAAGCAAACAAGATGTAAGCTGTACTTTTTGAAAGTATTAATTACCTTTGAAGTATGAAAGCTTTTCTTCCATTTTCAACTTATCATATAACACCATTTTCTGTTTTCAAGCATGATAGTGATCAAGTATTTCTTTTTTATGGAACAGACAAATTATTGGCAGTCTAGCATTGAAATGTGGAGCCAATAAGAAAATGAAGCATTTAGGAATAATATAGCATTTAATCTGTACACTCCGTTTGGTGTAATTGGAGGTTTATCCCGTTAGCTTTTAGTTTACATCCCTCTATCCAGTTTACTTTATATATCAACACGTTTCAGATTCTCACGCTCCAGTATCTGACCCTCTCTCTCTTTCGCACAGACATTTATTTTCTGCTTTTAATCACATTCTTATGGATCATTTTTACCTTTCTACATGTCAAATGTCTCTCAGACCCCTGTCTTCCCATCTCCTCTTTTTTCCCCCTCTTGTTCCTCCACCTCAGCATCAATAGAGGGGCCATCTGCTCCCATACATCATGCACTTCATTTCAGTTTATTAGCTGGGATAAATCATAAATATTTCATTATACATCACGGGCGGCTGTCGCCAGCACACCGACAATTTATCACCACTGCCCTCTCTGCCGGCTTGCCACGGCAGCTATAAGCTTTCCAGTCTATTAAACAAGATTGATACAGTGTGTAAATTTAGATATTGGGAATTTCTTCACAGACCACTGCTTCGCACTGGAAGGCTGGGGGAAAGGGAGGATGGGAGAAGAAGGGAGGAGCCAGTCAGCTGTTAACACTACAATCAGGGTAGTTACAGTCGCTTCCTCCCTTGGATGAGGGGGGAAAGAAAAAAAACCCACAACAATAATTTGGTTAGAGCTATGTAGAGCTCTCATCTTATGCAAATAGATACAGGAAAACAATAAGTTTACATTTGCAGTGATAAACTGTGTTTCATCTGTGAGTCTAAGAGCAAGCTTTGATGAATGAAAAGCATAAAATAAATCGCTCTGGCTTCAGCGGGAAGAAACAGAATTTCTAAAGTAATCTCAGACGAAATGCGTGAGGAACAACCACAAAGACACTAGAATTGAAATGAGTTTTATGTAATAATACAGGACTCCTTGACCTTGTCTCTTTTAGTAAAGGGAAAGAGCAAAATATGTTTGGAGAAACATACAAGTGGGAAAAGCGATTGGAGAATGTAGACTGATAAAAGAAGAAAAAAAGAAGAGCAGGATAAATAATTTTGGGAACTGTTATTGGGATGTACACACACGTGTGCTGCATGTACTCAAACACACACCCACACATGCAATCACCACTTCAGGCATCAGAGAGTCTGCCATTATGTGTTATGGTGTCTGAGGCAGATATGGCCGAATGGCTTTCTTAATTAAAACGATAAGAAGCCTAATTGCACTGGGCTTTCATCTCATTCTGAGGCATTAAAGAAAGCGAAGGCGCGCAGTGTGGAGAAAATAAAGAAATAAAAACAGATCAAGAATTTAACTGAGGACGGAGGGTACAGAAAACTTTTTGATGTCGTTCAGAGAGCATTGAAATTCAGTCGGCTCCCTGAGACATGTCCTCAGTTTGGGTTTGACAAAAACGACAGCAAGTCACTGCCAAATTGCTTCAAGTCTTGATTTCTGTTTTTAGTGACACAAAAGAATGGCTCACATTTGTAAAGGAAAATGCTTTATTAACATCTGGGGAGTTTCGTGTGTGTTTTTTAAACTAAAACATCTGACCTTCATGCTGTTAAAATTTATGAAAAATCTAAATTGACTGCGCTCATGACATTCTTGGAATAGGAACCAAACAAAACAGACTGAATAAAAGTTAGGAGAAAAGAGAAATCTATTTTTGTTTTCCAAGGACAGAAGATTAGTCAGCTGTGAAAAAAAACAGAAATATCAAAGCAACATTCATCATACTACCTACAAAAACAAGTTCAATAGCAAATTAAATCTGCCTTCAAGATTAAAATCATATTTATACACATTTTTTTATTTGGTCCAATCTTAATGTGATTTCATATTGATTAGGACAGCTTTTGTATGGTTATCTCTTCTATACTTGATTTATTCATTCCATTTAGTTTTTTTCCATCTTTTTTTTCCAGCACTGATATAATCTCCATCTAATGTTTCACTAACCCCTTGTACCACTTTGATATATTATATTTTTGAAATGTAATTCTTTCATTTACCCATGCTAAGCACCTCAAGTTATTTTTGGCAACCTTCCAAGTTAATTGGCACCCTGGTAAGGATGTGTAAACCGCCTCAATTAAATTTATCTTTTATTCCTGGATGAAAAACCTCCCACTAAGAAATTTTATTTTAATCAATTTAACTTGTGTCAAAGAAAATACAAAAATCCCACATTACAAACTTTTTTTAAATATTTGTTTTTACAAAACCCCAAGAGCCACATTTTTCTTCAGTTAGTGTAATTTAAAACGTAACTTAGTTTAAAAGATCAAACAAAACCCTCCGTTAACAATTCACTGGGAGGTAAAGTAAATATGATGTGACACAGGAAGATAGTATTCTTATCCACTGTTCAACATAGGAAATACAAGAAAATACAGCATTTAGATAGGCCATATAGGTGCTAATTTATACAAGATGGGAATTTGTTTCTCGTCTAAACTTTCCCATACCTGCCGTCATTGCAATAAATGAAATTTTTAATATAGCCTATTATCTTAAAGACTTTTCATCCTGCTTGGATTTATGCCTGAGCATTTAAAGGTTGCTTGTCCTGATTAAAGTAACGTAGCTGTGTGTTATAATGTGAAATTTCTTCTGAGCATGCACAGTAAAAAACACTAGCAAATTTCAAATCAAGACAAGTTTGAACGTACACACTACTTTATTTGTCATTTAATTTTAGGGATACATTGTGTTCTGGTTGAACATTTGCAAAAAAAAGAAGCATATGGGTTGTACATGAATGCAATAGTTGGGAAACTCCCATAGGTCAGAGGGCCTAGTCACTATCAACGTCATAGAGTGACTAGTCTATTTGAATACTGCAGGCAGCTAAATTTGGACCCTTACACCAGTAGTGATGTTTATATTCAGCTCGTTTTTTCAGGTGAGTAATTCAGTTCCTTACAGAGTGAGCTATCGTATGTACCTGACCGCTGTTGAAAGATACTGACAAAGATTTGGTTCTTTCTTTCTTCACTGTAGCTGCATGAAAAATCCTAATGTTACCAAATAGGAGAGTTAACTAGTCGCTGGGAATCCTCTATCTTTTTTCGGTTACAGTTTTTAAAGATGCACAACAGAACGTTGCATTACAAAATTATTTACACTAGGGGTGCACCGATCCGACTTTTTCAATCCCGATACCGATGCCTGGATTTTGTGTATCTGTCGATACCCGATACCGATCCGATACTATTGTTGAAATAATAAACTATATAACTTATATACTTATATATACTATATAACTTATATAACTTATCCACCTTATACCTTTCTTGAAGAGACTAAAGGCACCAGACTTTATTAACTAAACATAACTAAGACACAATAGCGAATGTAAAATATAAAATGACCACAAAAAAAAAATTCAAGTAAAAAATGTATCTTTTTTTTGTGAATTTATTGCAGATTTTCCACATTTTGAGTATCAGTTCATGGTATCGGTTAAGTTTAACCGATACCAATACATGTACATTAGATGGTATTGGGGCCAATACCCGATACTAGTATCGGTATCTGTGCATCCCTTATATACACAAATAAACATTCTGCATGTGTTCAGGCATAAAGCAATGCTGTATTTGTTGGGTACATGTGTGTGCTGACGGTACACAGAGATACTGTACGAGTACCGTTAATCACAAGTTATAGCTGCCAGGAAACACGAGTGGGTCCACACCAACGGTAGTTTTTGTTACCTCTAAAAATGCAACAGAAGACAAGATTCAAATGGAAAATCTGCTTCATTCAAATTCTTTCAACTGTAAAAAAAAAAAAAATCTCTTTTTTTTTTTTTAAATGTCATTTTGTGGACGTTGACACCCAACTCCTTATAAAATTACACAGAGACACAGAAACTGCCTTGGTGACTAGAGTTTCTTTGTCAAAAAGAGTTTGGAAGAAAAGGCCAGAGGGTGACTTAGGACAAAGGCCAACGTAACAAAAAACATTTCAGCCTACTGGCATTACAGTTACTGCTACAGGCGCCTACACAGGAGAGGTGCAACTTAAATTTCACCAAAACAGGAGCTGTCAGAACCCTATGTCCATCCAAAAACTTTTAGGTCAGACTTTCTTTAGAAATACACAGAAACACATGTTTGTAATTACATCTGTTCCGCTTGCAGCTTTGAGTTATCTAATACATGACTGTTTATGTGAACACCTCGGTTAACTTCCTGTATATGATGAAATGCAAACATGGTTGGTCACATTAAACCTAATTTCTCATTAAAAAAGGAATTAAAAGACTTAAAAGGTAATTTACAAAAAGTCAAATGCATCAATGTTTCATATTCGTTTGAGTCAACGTCTTTGCTGAGGTTTGCACAAGTCTGAGCTCAAATGTAATGTCCATCTGTAACTCAACCAGGAGCCTATGAAATGATCAAAAGCATAAGACCAGGATTATTTCTTTCAAACACCAGAATATTTGATGAAATTCATTTTAAAATAAGGCCGTAAAACTAATAATGCTGACATAATTTCTATAACTGATAGAGGTTAATCACCAGCTTCCCGAGTCTATGCCACACAAAGTGGATTTTTACTTCTTAAAAAATAGCTTGATTTGTAGGCTTCTGGTAGCTTCTCTTTCAGGAAAATGCACTAATCCACTTCAAGAAACACTTGATAACATTAATGCAATTTGTACCAGCAACACTGGTAATTAGAGTTGAGCTTTATCCATTTTCTAATATCTCTTGAGTTTTCTCAAATGATATCCTGCTACACTGTCTTTCAACCAAGAGTTAAGTTAAAAATTATTCATACCCCAGTCAGATTTAAAGTTGTATTTTATTTTTACCAAGCACATTTCTTTTGACTGGAAATAATATAAATGTTATTGTAGTGGCCCATAGAATCCCGACTTGAATCTCAGAGAAAATCCATGGTGGGAACTATTGATTGATGATGGCAAGAAGATCTTCCAGCATCTAAAACTCGGAGTTCATCGTGAAAAGATGAATTGCTCAAATACAAGTGAAGACATGCAGAAAAAAAATGGTCAGCATTTATAAACACATCACCCCTGTCTTGGCTAATTTACACTGGCTTCCAGTGAGATTTCGCATTAAGTTTAAAATTCTCCTATTAGTCTATAAATCAATGCACCCCCCTTATTTGGCACAGCTTTTAAGGCCTTACGTCCCGGCACGAACCTTAAGGTCTTCTGAACAGCACCTTTTGCTTGTTCCTCCTGCCCGCTACAAGGCTCGTGGGGAACGGGCTTTTTCAGTTTGTGCTCCCAAGCTCTGGAACCAACTCCTGACGGTCCGACTCGCCCCGTCCCTCCCTATTTTTAAAGTTCGTCTGAAGACATATTTTTATTCCCAAGCCTTCTCGGCTGAGTCGGCCCCTGTGAGATCTTGTCTGTTTGTTTTTACCGTTTTTACTTGTTTTAGCTATTTTATGCTGCTGTATATTCTTTGGCGTTTTATTGTCTTGTACAGCACTTTGGTTGGCGTTGTCGCTGTTTAAATGTGCTTCATAAATAACGGATGATGATGATGATATAAAGAAATAAATATTCTAACATTGAGTATTGAGAAAGGCATAAATAATTTGATGTGTCATTTTGTAACTAAATGTAAATAAAATCATAGAAATTATTTCTTTTTACAGAACTGATACACTTTTTACAAAGTTTTAGTGTCTTTTAAGTTATGTTTGTCTCATTTTCTATCAGTACTGAAATTCTTTGTCAAATGAAAATAATCTTACATTTAAATACGCCAGTGGTATGAATAATTTTGTTAGACCCTGTGTTTGAAAAGGCTCATGTCTAAGTATTTTATCTAAGTTAAGGTTAAAATACATTTCAACAATAAATTATATAATTCATAATAAAAACAAAACAAAACATTGCTTTCACACTGGAAATGTGTTCTCCACAATATCCATTCAGCTTTACCTAAAATATTAAACTGCACCAGTTTTTTATTATGAGTCTGACCAACATCAACACTCAGACATGTTTTTTTTAAAAAGCTTTCTATTCCTCTGCTAGGATTTCTGTTGCACTTGTGAAAGGTGCAATAACATTTTATTTATCTGGCTTAGATACTTGACAAAAGTTAACACATTACAGACACTTCAGTTTTTTAAACAGGCTGCAAATTGACCGAATCTTAGCATAAAATACTTCTGCATTGTGAAGGACCTTAAATGCTCTAAGGTCCATGCTGCTCCACATCAAACAAGAAACAAATGAAGAAATGTATAAAGAAAGTGCACTTCTCATCCAGAAACATAACTTACACATTTCAACTAATCTATTTTTGTTTTATAAGAATTAATGGAGCAGATTATTATCATTACTGAGCTTGCGGTCAGCAGGTTAAAAGACCAGCTGTAATCTCAAAACAGATTTACCTAAACTGGAATGAATCACAAAACTCCTCTAGTTTTCACAACATGACTGAAAATATGAAGAGACTTTTTCAAGCCATCTGTTTGAGCCATCTGACCGGCAGTGCGTCTATGCACCGCACAGTCTGATTAAATTATGGTAACTGCGGCACTTTTTTTGGAGTGCTATTAATCACATTTCAACCACACACATAATAAAATGTAAAACCAGAACTTTCCACAATTTTTTATTATTTTTTTAAATCAGAACCTTGGTTCTACATTTGTCTAAACCCAGAGACCCTGGTAACAGTACTATGCTGTTATCTCCCAAATGTACAGAGCTACTATCACAAAATGTCTTTCAAAGTAAGACTTTTAAGAATATTACTTACATAATACAGAGGAACCCAGACAAAAGTGAAGGAATCCTCACTGAATATGAAGCATACAGTTAAAAATGACAGCATGGTGTTGACTTAACTACCAACTACTGGATGGCTGTTGCATGTCTTCAACATCTCAAACAACCAACATGTCTTTGAATGTATATTTATAAAATGGAGCTTTGCAGTCTTGCTGGAGAGTAGAGAAAGAATTGGTCTGAATGCTCAACAGAGCCTCTCAGTTTCCTCTTTCAATTACTTTCATCGAGCAACACCGAGACCTTAAGGTTATTCAGCAGATCCCCAAGCACGGGGTATTTTTTGTTGTTAGAAATAACTTATTGATGTAGTTTATAACAGGATTTCATAGCAAGCTAATCAAAACCAACAGCAACCTATTTCACTACAGTAGTCCCAAAAGTACTATTTTTATAGCGATAAATGAGAGAAGTCTGTATGCCAAGAATTTACAGATTACAATTTAAACAATTTCATTATTTGTCCTTTAAATGAAATATAGTCCTCATCTTTTACAAGGAACGACGACATTTAACACCATTATCAAGTAACAATAAATCTACCCAGAGTCTTGTCTTCTTTTACTTTCATTTGGAGGTTTAACAGTCTGCTTTTGAAAAAAAATATATACTTTCAACTACTTCAGAGTCAAGGTGTTGCTTAGAGGTCGCAACGGTTTTCAGAGCATATTACCAACGCTGCTTTCAAGGATTTACAGACTCAAAATGTTAGAACATAATGAATAAAAATTGCTCAGATGAAATAAAAAAATCTAGTATTTCAGCTTTTACTACGCAGTTGCATTAAAACCAGGTAAAACTATATATTTTTTTTAAGTTAAGGTGAATCAATAAATTCAATGTCAGTGCCAAACCTGAAAGTGAATGTGCGGAGACTAGAAGGTTAACTCTCTTAAAACTGCAATATCACATACTGTAGTAAGTTTGATATACTGTGGGTGCCACCTCTGAATGCATGGCATTAAAGCATCAACACAAGATTACAACAGCGTGAGTCACAAGCTTGTGACCTGCAGAAGAAAATAAAACATCTCTGCACCGACAAACAAGTTGAGCCCTGGTCCTACAGAACCTTAAGACATATAAGTGAGCATGCTAAAGCTGGGCCATCTCTGTCGTTCTGGAAACATCAGACTTATCAGAGCAAAGATGTAAGAGGTCTAAATGTGAGCCATGCCTCTTCTTAGATCATAAACACTTTGCATATATGAATATTAATGTTTCACATTAAAGCCTGATGCCTAGATGGAGTGGTTAATGAGGATAAATAACAGACAGCCAGGCCGTGAAATCTCAGCACTGACATTATTCATCATCCTTAACTTTTGTCACAGCTCCTTTTATAGTAATTAATATCAGACAAGAAGGCACTTTGCACTCGGATGAGTGATCTACTTTGTTTCATATAATGAAATTAAAGGAGCTCGAATTGCTTTATGTTAATGTTTCTGATTATACCCATTGCTGGGGTTCGCCTTCCCAGCAGCAGATAACGGACTCAACTTGAGGATTGATGCGTGTCTCAGATCCGCCATGTTCATCAAGGAAACAATTTAACTGCAGTTTGCTGGAGTTAATCACACAAAATTGATTTCAGTCAGGAGATGGAAGAAGAAGAAGGCTGTTATGATGCCAGAGCTCTGAGATGGAAAATCTGTCAACTTTATTTTTGAATGAAAACACTTTAAGTCTCTTTGCTTTAGATCAGATGAATAACTATAAGGAGATTAAAACGACAAGTTAATCAAAGTTCTGTGAAAGCTACTCCTACAGGGTGCAAAAACAATCATTGAAGTTTAGAGGCTCCCGTGAGGTGATGTTTAACTAGATTTATGTGTAAGTGGTTTTAATAAAACATGGAGCCCCATGTGCTGGCATCTCGGCAGTAAATGTTATAGAGATGGCTGATGTGAAGAGTGCTGGTATAGGGGGGTGTTGGATGTTGAACAAATCCCCACTGAGATCACCGACATTGGAGTTAGGAGGACACTGTGTGACTCGGGGTGAAATATGTCATTGTGACTGTGGGGAGGAATGAAGGCAGAGAAGAGGAGAGTAAGAGGAGAGCTGCAAGCGAAAGTAAAATGCCTGTCTGGTGGTGACTATAAAGGACATCAGGCACACATCTCTCTCTCTTTTTGCAAAGAATCTTGAAGACACGAAGTTTACTTTTACAGATGGGGGTTACAATTCACACCCAAAATCTGTGTGTTATTTTGCACTTTCCAAACTACAAAATCTCTAAAATATGAACCTCAGCATCAACATTCAGCAAGGCAACAATATGAGCCGGGTAGATAAACTTAAATATATTCTAATTCTAGCTCTTATAGGATCCAGATGGCTCAGATTAATAGGTTCTGTTGGAATAAGCAATTAGGAGTGTGAAACTGAGGTAAAGTGACAAAGATTAACCCTCTTGTTAACATTTCTGCCCTTGAGCCTGAGTCTCTTTTAGTTAATTAAATGAGACCTCAGATAAGGCATGGCTAATAGTCAGCCCCCAAAGCACAACTTCCTCCTCACTCCCTTTCTCAGCCATCTTAATTTATCACTGAAACACAAAACTTTCTGCCGGTTTCTCTTGATCGGTTCGCTCCAGCTAAAGCCAAATTTAAAACATCTCTTTCATTTCTTTTCCCCCTCACCTCTCCTGTCTCTCACCGAACGTGCGCACATTAAGCCAAATAAAAGCTTCCCTCATCTCTCATCGACTGATTTTAAGCTGTGGTCAGTCGACAAACAAGAGTGGAGCACAAAACGAGAGTTTAAAAAATAAGGGCAGGGGGTGGGGGGGATCAATAGGCTCAGAGATGTTTGTGAAGATGAGTGGAAGGAGAGTGGCCAGGTGACAGCTTCCCTACAAAGCTGCCAATCATATACCTCTGGCCAGCTGAGAACTTATTGATCTGAAGTCCCACATTCCGACCGCACGATTCTTCTGCCGTCTTGTTTATCCCGGCTTTTTATTCACCTTGTCAGCTGTGTACTCCTTGTCAGACTTTATCTTTTACTTTGTGCCAGCCACAGAGTGCCGACAGCCTCGTCAATGAAAGATTTCGAACAGTTTTTGGCTCTTCCAGCTCAGAGAAACTCAGCTTTAAGTTGTGCTCCTAGTGAGTATAAGAGACGGGGACACTTAAGAGTTAACTTAAAAGTTTTTAAGAAATGGTTAAACACCGACCAGCTTTACCCACACTGTCACATTTCATATCACAACAGATTTTATGTTTCTTTTGTATTTGTGGTTGTGTGTGTTATATTATAGTTGTCAGCTTAAAGGACAACAATGCGTTGGTAAAGGTGTTTTATGTTGAGACTACTTGAAGATTAGAAATTGACTGCTACACCCAACTCTCAAAACCAAAAAAATATATTAGACGTTACTAATATCTTTTGGAAACACTGATCATCCCCTGTTCCTTTTATTTTTAAAGGTTTCAAATATCAGAAGTGATTAAATCTGGAATAATCCAGGTTTGATGAGTCTGTAGTGTGTGTTTCGATGGTTAAATATGTAGTAGTTGTGTCATAATGCCCCCATAAAATTTAAATACAGTTTTTTGTGTGTTTTTCCTCAATAACATAAAGTTTTTATAGACCTCAAACTTTGTTTTAAATAATATATGATCAAGGTATACCCAGTTCAGGTTACACTTCTCTAAACACAACATTTTCCAAGCAGTGCCCTATATAGCAAGCCTCTATTTTTAAAACTATAGCTTTTTTATACTTTCATTACTAGAAAATCTTTTACTTTGTCAATCAAGTTGCTTTCATCATATCAGACACCATTCAATTCGTACCGACCTCATAACAAAAATCCTTCCACACAAACTATTTCAAAGTAGGGAGAGGTTTATGGCTTGTTTCATCATTATGGCGATACCTGGACAGCACCTTGTGAGGAAGCCTTCCACTCTACAAGAAATATCATCACATTTTGTTAGCAGAAATAATTAGAAGGGTTAGGGTTACAGCCAAATGAAGACCAATAAGTCAGATCCATGAAAATCAGCACTCATCCATTCACAACTAGTAGCCTTTCCATGGAAGATGTAGAATAGGAGAGAGACATTGGGCTATAGATGAGAGTAATGAAGAACCAAGTTAATTCTCAAATTCAAGCGACAGTCTGTAAGTGTCAAGTTTGAAAGGTGGTGTGAAAAAAGGGTGTACGGGTAAAAGGAATAAGGTAGTGAGGGAAGATAAGAAGCAAGATTGCCTGAAATGATTTTTGTTCAGATTTTCACAGGATGAACATTTTTTTGTAAAAAATAATCGTCTAGATTTTTTCTATTAACAAAAGCAAATTTCCTCTTTGAATAAAGTCATTGTTTTACTTTAGAACAATTATATAATATATCAGTTAGCTTAATAGTATTCTCTTGGTTTTCAACAAGGAAATAATGTCTTGCATGGTCTTATCAGAAAACAAATTATATTGAGTATACAAATAGAATAGAACAATAAAAGTAAAATCAAATTCGATCAATCAACACAAAGCAATTCATTATTGTGAAGAAGAATTAAAAGAATGGATGATCTTGTAATTGTCAAATTATAATCAAATCGCTTATATCAAAGTCATTTCATGTGTTAGTCCCAGTTAAAGTCTAGATATAAATCCATCTGGTGCAACACTTAAAAAAAATCGATGATCCCGGACATTCTCCATTGGATCCGACAGAGTTGGAGGCACTTTGCAAATATGAGAGGCTTAAAATGTCAGTCTCTATACATGCAAAGCTGGTACAGACTTTCCCTGCAAGAATTACTGGTTGCAAAAGATAATCTTACAAACTACTGACTCAGAGTAATTGCAAAAAAAATCAAAAGATATGAAAACTTTTACAAGTCACCGTTGCATCTAGAGTTCCACATGATTTGTCTGAATTCAAAGCTAAAAATGGGTCATTGACAATATGTGTCTTTGGATATTTTTTAAACTTGTACATATTTCTCTGTGGAAGAGAAGGTGTTGATACGTTTTACTCCCCAGTGGAACAGCCATCACAGCTGGAGGTTATTAGATGCCATTTAAAGTTAAGACAAATCCACAGCAATGTGAAACTGCATAAAGGGATGCTTATTTTATTTCACACAGCTGTGGGGCCACAAATCATTTTATAGCGTACTTTACGTGACAAAATGTTAGTACTGTTGGTGGTGTTTTTTTGTCTGCTTTCTTGGACCTGATCAAGACATTAATACTGTTTAAACTTGGAAATCAAGTGAAACGACGTGAGTTTTGTGAGTGCTTGAACTGACTGCTACCATTATCAAAGAATAAAAGGGGGGAAAAAGGCTTTCTCCTCAAACCTTGAATATATAAACATTCCTCTTACTTGATAAAAAGATGTGCTGCAGGAGCTGGGTGGCTAAGGCAGTTGTCAGATAGCTTCCTAAAGAGCGGTCTACACAGTGTCTGCGGCAGCCTGGCTTGAGGGACGCGTCTGTGGGGAGCTGATTGCAGGGGCTCTCATTATGTGGCCAATGGCTGTAATGGAGTGTGACAGCAACGTGCTGTGCTCTGGATCTCTGTCCTTCCAGCCTGCAAAGCCAATTAAACACACTTTGCCCTTCTCTCCCGACTGCGCTCAATCTCTCCATCCTTTCGTGCTGCATTCCCACCGCCAGCATCGTCACCCCAGTCTGACTCCACCCTGGCCTTTCTAAAATCCCCAGCAGCCACATCTCCGAGCTCAAAAATCACTCCGTCTGTAAAGACTCCTCCTCCTTGCGTCTGCTCTTTTCGATTCTCTGCACACCTAATCCTTCCTGTGCCAGGTTAAAGCCTGTCTCTAAGGCCGTTTTCACATGTGTGGCCGTACCAGAAAACGGCCAGAGAAAATGCTAATTTTTTCTGTTCATATGTCACGGATCTCTGCCCGTATTTGAATCCAGTGTTTTACTACAAATAAACAGCAGGTGGCGGTATACAAATAAGTCTGTAGTTCTCCAACAAACAAGGGAGTGAGAAGTACCGACGTCATAAAACGAGCGACAGGCTAGAATGTAAACAAACTGGTCTACTGGTCAGCTGCTACCTGAACCATCTACAGGGTGAGTGTTGTAGTAAACCCGCCGTTTTGTAACCTGCTGTGTTGCTGTGGGATGCTTGAATCGCGTTGTTTTGGTATTTGTATGGTCGCGAGGTGATTCTGTAATTTCGGCCGGCGGTGTCGTCATTTCCGCGTGGAGCGCGTCTATTGTCTTGAGTGCGGCCAGAGTACGGGTTGTGTTCACATGATACGTGGCCGCCCGTACCTGGACTCGGATACTACCTCCAAGGCAGGTCTCTCTGGCCGTATCCTGGCACGGTACAGTCTGTGTTCACATGGTACGAAATAAGTGGATTTTGACCAAATACCGTACCCGAGTACGGACTCCCGTACCATGTGAAAGCGCCCTAAGTGGCTTTACAGTAAAACACAGTTCCTTTTTGGGGCTGAAGACAGAAGTGGTGGCCTGCAGGTAGGAAAAGCCTCAGATGACAGCTTCTTTGTACGCTACCACACACATTCTAAAAGAAAAAAGGAGACGCAGAGAGCTCTACTTGGTTCCTGAAGACCCAGAGCAGTCACAGCCACTTAGGAGGAAAAATGCCCTATAGGGCCAAAAACACACATACTCCATTTATCACTCCCTCATAGTGCCCTAAAATGTGAGCACACACACCATTCACATAAGCTCAATGTGTGTGTTTACTACCTGAACTGCTCTCCTGGTTTTTATGTGTTTCAAATCAGAGCCTGACAGTCCAGCCTGCAATGTGAGTAAAAAGCTACTCCACCTTTCCTCCTCCAGTGAACTGCTCTGACAGCACAGAGCACATGGCTGCGTTTGTTAAAAGAGTGTAATCCCTTTTTTCCAGAGTGTGTGTCAATAAGTAAGAGGACATGAAGATGAAGAATTGTAGTGTAGGAAGGAGAAGATGGTTTTACCCGTTTTGAACCAGCCATTATCAGTAAAAGCCTCTCTGGTCTCCTGAGGTCTGTTCCAGTACTCCTTAAAAACAGATGGACCTCGAACCAGCAGCTCTCCCTCTTTACCATCAAGACCCAGACGTACCTGTGAAAACAGAGAAAAGAGAAGAATTGGATAGCTTAGAATAAAAAAATACAGTTTAAACGGATCAGAAAGTTGTTTAAAAGATTTTAATAATCTGTTTTGTGCTGGCATATACAACAAGAGTTGGAAACTGATATCAGAAATGACTGGATAAGCCACTGGTGAGACTAACCCCCACTTTCTAGTTGGAGAGTTGTTGTTTTATTCAGCAGATCCAGTTTTATATTATTCTGCAGTCCAAAAAGCCTAGTTAGCAGCAAGCCTTCTGATGCTGGTTTAGACAGTGGTACTGAAAACAGAAATATTAGATGAGCAGACCTCACTTGGACTGACATAACTGCACCACAGGAAAGAGAAAGGATAACAAATGAGGTGCACGTGTAGTTTAGTTTTGGTTCTACAGGATCTAGCCTCTACAGAAAGTGAACAGGAGGTTGGTGTCTCTGCTGCCTGCCAAGTCTAATGCATTGGGGTGTACATTAACAAAATATAGAAGAAAAAAAAAAAGGAAAGATATCTGCAACGATGCTAGGAAAGCAACTTTTAGGGCTACATGATATTGTGAATGCACAGATCAATTTTAAAACCTACAATATATGTTACAACATGAAACTAGAAAAGCACCCCACCCCTGTTAAGTTACACTGCACTCCTGTAATCTTGTTCACAATTAACCTGCACTGATCTGACCTATTTTTTTTCTGACTCCTACAAGTATGGTTTTTATCTGTATTTCAGATATTCTTGTTGTTAGTGCAGCACATCCGCGACCTTTCACATTTCGGGCAATGTTATTAGTCACTAGTGTGAGCCTCTGCTGCTGTGTTATCTCACTAAATACTACGTTACCATGAACAGTGCAAGTTCATAACACATGGAACATTTTACCCAGTGATTACTGCACTTCACATAGTCCTTTGCAATATGAATATAGCACACAAAGACATTTTGATGATATTTTCACGATACATTGTGCAACCCTTTCACTTTTTTATTCCATTCATGCATCAACCAACTCTGTTGCCATTTTTTGACCGTAGTAAAGAAAAAGGAAGAATATCAGAGATTATTGGCTTATGGTTTGATACATAGGAATAAGCTTGTAATGATTTCCTTTAGGGATATTCGATATTGGCTTTTTTACTGATATCCGATATAACGACATAGCCTAACTCAGAATTTCCGATACCGATATAAACCGATACCGATAAGTGGGGACCCTCCCTCATAAAAAAGAAAAACTACTAAACCCTTTTAGGTAATCACAATGAAATATCATGTATCATGCATACTTGAGCTTTAAAATTTTAGAAAATGTAATAAGTACTAGAATTTTAGTTAGGCAATTGAAAAAGGTGCCATTTTTATTTTGTCTTCAAAAGTAGCTGGAACATTTTCTCACACAGAGAATACTGACAAAGGCCCACCACTCAGGACAAATTTCTAATTTTAGAAAATGTAAACATTATACCTTTGTAGCAGTGAGGTAAAGTGAAAACAACTGAAACAAGAATAAAAAATAAAAAACCAGCAAACATTTAAGCAGGGCCAATAATTAGCCTACCTTTTGATATATTGAAAGTTATCTCAAACAAATAATATCTCAAAAACTAAACCATAAATCTGTCATATTTTTACATTCTGAGATAGAAAAGAAGTAGCTGCAGACTTTGATATATAATATGTGTATGGTGTGAAAAACTCATCTTATTAAAAAAATAAAAACCGATACCGATCATTTCCGATATTACATTTTAATGCAGATATCGGCCAATAATGACTTTAGGCCGATAATATCGGACATCCCTAATTTTTTTGTATGATTCCAACATTTATATCCATGAGTCAGCAGAATAGTTTTTCTCTTTTATGTTTTAAAGTCTTAAAAAATAAAGGGAAACAGTCAAAGTAGTAATTGGTTGGTCAAAAGAAATATATACTTTTACTGTTATTTTCCAAATAGCTTTGAGGTGTTGTAGTACCTATTAACAGCTTTTTATTAACATTTAAATCATTAAAGTTAAATTTAACTGTATAAAGACAGAGTTTTTTAATAAACCTAGACAAACTTCTGCACTCTTTAGTTTCATTGTTACTTTATAAAGTGGTTTGAGGTAGTCAATCCTTCATGAAGTGCTTCTGTATAGACGACCTAAAGGAAGTTATATGAACCGAGTAGCATGCCATGTAAGCATGTGCAGACCAGACAAATCATTGATATGGCAGATTTTTTTTCAGCCAGAAATAAAGATAAACTGGTTTAAAGTTATATAATTAAACTGGTTTAAAGTTATATAATTTATTCAACATTTTCAAATTAATGTCAAAGGGGTCTTTAAAAATTAGTTTAAAAATATGTTTTCTACCTGTGTATACAGGAATGAGTTTACATTTGAGTTAATATTATATTGTTAGACATAGTGTATCACTATAAGACAATTTTTTTTACTAGTTGGTAAGCCCAGAAAACCATGAATATAGTAGCAAAATAAAAATAAAAATAACCCTGCCTTCCTGCAAAACGAATATATAGTGCTCTGCATAAATGAGTACACCCCAGAACGTTTGTCAGAAAACCTTTAGCTTCCTTTCAGAATCAACATTTTGTATGATATACTATGCTACAAAATACTTCCACAAATGTGGGCCATTGATTGCAAACAAAATTTGTTCATTTGCACACACAAAAAAGTGATTTGTGAACAAATTCATTCAAGCCAATGTTGCAAAAATGAGTACACCCCAATTATAGTCCTAGGAGAAAAGACACACTTAAGACTAAAAACTTCTAATTAACAAGCATCCAACCCCAGATAAGTCTAATGATTCATTTAAGAGGTGTCCAGCAGACAGGTGACAATAAAAGGGCATTACTTTACAAAGAAAAGCCCTTCCCATTTCATGCGGTCAGTAATGGCTCCCCATGGAAGAGAAATCTGAGAAAGGAAATCATTTCTTTACACAAAAAAGGTGAGGTCTACAAGAATATCACCAAAGCTTTACATATCAGTCAAAATACTTTAAAAAAAGTGATTAAAACATTTTGGGAAAGATGGAAGTGCAACCATCTTACAAGGCCGTAAAGGCCGTCCACCGAAGTTAACATCTTGACCAGAGCGTCTTCTGATGAGGGTGGCTGAAGAAAATCGCCATGCAAGTTCACTGCAGTTAGCTAAAGCAGTAGAAAGCCAATTTTGAGTGACCGTTTCCCGGGACACCATACGGCACACACTGCAGAGGAATGGTATACATGGGTATCGTCCATGAAGGCAGCCTCTCCTAAAGCCCACGCAGAAAAAAGCACGCCTAGAATTTGCTAGGGCCCATGCTGAAAAAATGAAGACTACTGGGACTCTATACCCTTGAGTGATGAGACCAAGATCACTGTTTTTTGGAACTAATGGTTTAAAAACTGCATGGTGTCGTAAAGGTGAGGATTTCAAAGAAAGATGCATGGTGCCTACAGTGAAACATGGTGGTGGTAGTGTCATTATGTGGGGCTGCATGAGTGCTGCTGGTGTTGGGGAGCTGCATTTCATTGATTCAACTTCTGGCGCCTTTCTTGAAGAGACTAAAGGCACCAGACTTTACAAACTAAACATAACTGAGACAAAATAACAGATGTAAAATATAAAATTATCACAAAAATAAAATTTCAAGTGAAAAATTAATCTTTTTTGGGGAATTTGTTGCAGATTTTCCCCATTTTGAGTATCGGTTCATGGTATCGGTTAACCGATACCGATACCAGTACATTAAGTGTCGGGGCCGATACCCTGCATCCCTAATATATATATATATATATATATATATATATATATATATAATTTTTTTTTTTCCATTCAATTTATGATTTTTTTTCATTCAATTTATGATTTTTTTTTCAACCAACTCCCCTCCCACTTATTAAGAAAAGTAATAATTACAAACAGCAGACATCTTGTGCAAAGGATTCAGCTACAGTTAGCTGTTTTTTAGCTAAGGTTTGTTGGTCACTGCGGTTTTGTTCGTCTCAGAAAGGGTGCCATTGTTTCATATTCGTCTGGATGCCTTTTTATCAGGCTTTGGAATAGGTTTGTGGTGCTGCTGCCTGTGACTGCGATAGGCTTTTGTTAAATCTAACACTGTGTGGTCTCTTGCTCCACGTCTGTCGCACCAAACCCATACCAATTCGGCTATGGAAGCTGCATGCAGCCAAAAATGTGCCATTACTCAAAAACTCAACGTATTTTTTTTTTTAAATCTGCTGCAACAAAAAATTCTAATTAATTCATTCAATCGATTTTTTGCCCACTCCTAGTGGAGGGCTACCAGAAACAATGTCTGGAGTTTATACATAAAGATGTCTGAAATGCCTTTAATGTCACAATACTTTTAATTTAAATTCTGTTTGTGGATAAATTGCTTCATTCTAATGGCTCGTATGGTTTTACCTGAGTCTCTTTGTGATTTCCCTCAGCAATCGTAGTGTTGGTTGTGTTATTCAGGACAATTCGAACCTCTACATCTGGAAGAGGTAGCCCTACAGCTCCTGTCAACATTGAAACAAAAAGCATGCAAAAATGGGGATTTAATAACGGTTCTTCTAAGAAAAACACCAAAAAGAGAAGTAACGACTAAGTGTTCACTGACAACCTTCAGTTAAGCATTTCTCAAGTAGCAGGCAGTCTGCTCCTCCACGATGACATTAACCTCCATCCTCTGGGCATAACGGGTCACTAAAAGGTTTGCTGAGCTTGTAAAACTGGAAGAAATTCATCTCAGTCAACACAAGCCAGCTCACTTTGACAGTAATGGGAATTTCTGGGCCATGCCTGATGCAGCTATTTTCCTCTTTAACAACATCAAGAAAAGCTAAAATAATAGAACAGCTGGGACATTCGTCTTGGCTTGCACTCACTTTATTTCTGAAAAGGCAAGTAACTGACTGAACAGTACAATTTATTCCTTCAATCTTAACTACTGTTGAGTGCCTGGCAGGCTTTTTTCAACTGCAAAAACAACTTCGAATTGACAAGTAAACAAACTCAATAACTTGCTGTTAAAACTGTGTACAACTGCATGAAACATCTGTTCCCAGATTTAATGACACCTGCATTATCCGTACCTTGTGTGTTTGCAAATGTGACCTTTAAAGTTAAGTAATTTGTAACGATTCCATCAGAAAGGTCTCAGAGGTGTTCTCTGTGAATTTGTGTAGGAGAGTGTGTTCAAGCTTGCCTGAAGTCTAATGCACGATTTTAGAGACAACAGCTCTGCAAATGAAGAGCAGGTCAGGTCCTGATTACAGAATGAGTTTCTCACTTCATATTGATCTATTCAGGTCCTGGATGAGGGATTGGAGTTGAATGGATCAATATGAGAACCAACTGAGCACACAAGTAACTAGACCACTTCCCAATGGATCACCAGGGTCATTAACAACTCAGAGATTTAAAGAGTAACTCACCCCCCATCAGAGTATAAACCCGCCCAAATTTATTTTTGCAAAAAGGCTCAAAAGGAGGCATTTCCTTGCTGACCAGCGAACACGTGGGGATGAAGGGCTGGGTGTGGTCTGGGCTGTGACTTGACATGTTGCAGGCTGCAGCACAGTCACAAACGGCTAGAAAGATGGAGAGAGCCGAAGTAACATAATCTCCATTGCCTGGAAATAATCCGGAGGTCTAGGTTTTTTTTTCAGCTTCCTTCTCAAAAGGAAACAGAGTACAATGCGCCATATCTTTACGAGCCGTTGTCTCGTTCTCTGCCCGGAGCAGCAGTAGATACCGAGCATATGGCGCTATCCCAGCATAGAATGAGTGCCGTCTCTGAGTGGTACATTGTTGTAGGCCAAATCTAATGCTAAATATAGATTATCTGGAGTAATTTCGTGTTACTCTGTCTCGATGCATCTGCGACCACTGTACGTCATTGTCCGCAGCAAAAAAATTTGTTGCAGAGAGATGCCCAAGGAATAAGTATCCAAGCACGATGAGAAAATCATTCAGGAATGTGCAAAAAAAAAAAAAAAAAAAAAACACAAAAAAAACACACCATCACAATTATTGTATTAAAAATGAGCTCTTAGCCCAGATTTTAATTTCCATTTACTGATATATCAGTTATTCCCTTTGTCATAGGTAATGAGCAAATGTCAGCAAGTAGGGGTAACCACCTGCATAACGGAGCACCCAGGTTTTGAGCCAGTTGTGCTGCAGGCAGTTCATGGCACCTCGCTACAGAGTCTTGGCCAAGACCGCACGTGTTAAAAACCCCATCACAGCCGGACTGCTGTCGTCACTAATGAAAGCCTATGTCAGAAACCCGAGCTGAGCCGTTAGCAATGCAGGATTCCAGTTCTAGTGAATTGCAGTGCAGTGTAATTGTTTAACCACTTGGGGCACTAAACTAACGATTTTTAGTACAAAATTAATATTTTCATTAAAATGTACTAAAATACATAAAATAATGACCGGACATGTAGATTGTGCTATTATACACTCGTTTATACAGGTGATCAACAAAAAAAGTTAATTTTGGAGTGAGTTGCACTTCAAGGTCTGGTGAGCTGAATCTCACAAAGTCCAAACTGCGCTCAGTGCTGGAAATAAACTATAGTTACATTTATAAAATCCTAAAAACTAAGTTGGTTTTAGAATTATTACAGATGATGGAGATTGTTTGTTAACATAGATCACTAATGTCAGATATACAAACCAAATAACTTAATGTGCTATTTTTTTTTAATTCTCGTCTGGATTAATGTAATATGTAGGAAGAAGGATAGTTGTTTATCTGTCTATCTGAACAACAAATAAATGCATGGATGCAGTCTCTGTGTTTAGTGTAGCGTTTTTGCAATGTATAAAAGTAAGAAAACAGGAAGTTAGATAATCAGACAGAATAATGTAGACATTGACAAAGCTGCAGCACTGTTCCAGCAGCTGTAAAGCTTGGTAACAAAAAAAATGTGTTGTGTATCAGTGTCTCCTATCAAATTTTTCTACACTTTTACCCTTCAGCTAAAGTGGCAAATGCTGTCTAAAAGTTAAATTACACTATTACACAATCCTAAATAAAACAAAAACATGAAATGGTTAAAACTGCCACTTAATTTGCCTAAAATTGACAGGTATGGACTAAGTTGATTTTTTTTACTGCAAAGCAACAAAAAGAAAGAAAGAAAAAAATGCACATAAATAATCTCTTCTATTATCTATTATCAATTGATGATATATTTCAAGAGCTTTACTTTTTCCATTAGCTGTATTTTTTCTGTTCTACTTGTTTGTATGGATTCAACAAGATTAAATTATTTTTAGATGATTTCAGGCAAAATATAAATGTCATGAAAAGAAACACATGAAATAAACTTTTCTGAAAATGAAATTCTTAGCTTTTTGCTTCACTGCAGCACTGTCTTAAAAAAGATTATCTGATTCTGAATCAGATAATCTGAATCTGATCCCCAAAAATCAATTAATATGTTTAAAAATCCTTAATTTAATTGTTTAACAGTGTTTGCCCTTTTTACAGATAAAACAGAGGAGAAAAGTCCGGACGACCATTTTAAGACAAAAAAATTTTTTTATTAGCACTGAGTCTGATCCATATCAATATCAAATTGGAACAGATTGGAATGGATCGTGATAATAATTCTAATAGTTGAGAATCACTAGCAGCTAATAAGTCAATTCAAAAATAACTTTCAATTTTGATCTTAAAGCAACACCAATTACTAATGGTGAGCAAAATGACTATTTATTTGATTGATTGCTATGTGAAACATACCAAATCCATAGTGATTCATAAATGTTCAAAACTTGTTTTTTTTTCATCTGAATAAAAACTATCAGGAACATAAAACTCTATTGTGTCACCTGGACATTTTAGGGGAAGAGACGGACTGGTGGAAACATGATAGTGCTGGAAAATGTCTCAGCCAGACATTGTGTAATATACTCAGCAGGTTTGAAGGCATGCATTTGGAAAAAGGCTTTGGTTTTTATGAAAATGAGAATGGAAAAGGCAAGGACAAGACTGACTTCGTATGCAAATTATGTCCTTTTTCCCTTGAAAGTGTGAGCTTCCATCTTCCAATGTTTTTTGTACTATTAGAGATTTTCTTTTTCTAATTACTTTGATACAGAAAATATTTTGCACTTTAGTCATAAAATCAGCATCTTTGTAGTTGTGTAGTATGCATCTACAGCCAACACACATTTATTGTAGCTTGTATCATAGTAATAATATGACATCAATATGATTATAAAAATAATTTTGGACATATGTTGGATTGATTTGAGGTGTCACATAAATAAAAGACAAGACATACATTTACTTGCATAATTCAACTAATGGAAACTGAATTCATTTAAAAGTAGAAAGGAGCCATGGACGGAATAAATAAAAAAGCCTTAAAATGGTGTTAACGCAACTCAAATTGAATGGGGAGGCCTCCAAGATGGCAATGGTTATTTCCTATTATTTTATCACCCCGTGTCCCTAAGTCCAGTCCTGGGCATTGCTATCCCTCCGCCAGCCCCAGGAGGGCCCTACACTGGGCTCAAGCCTCCTTCATGCTTTGAGGAGTGATGAACCCTTCTTTTCACCTGAGGGGGTGGGGATTCTCCAGCTGGACATAGCGCGTGGAAGGATCATGTTATTCCAGCCAGATCCTCCCCAATCCCTCAGGCGCCCTGGTCAGCCTTGATACCGTCTAATGTACTCGTATCAGTATTGGTTAAAGTTAACTGATACCATGCACCGATACTTAAAATGTGGAAACTCGGCAGAAAATGTAAATTTTTAACTTGAAATTTTTATTTTGTGATCATTGTTATATTTATATGTCTATATTTTATCTATTTCAACCTCATTTGTTGTAACAAGTAGAGAAGAAAATAATACCTGCCTTCCAATTCATTGCATTTTTTTTTTGTGTCGTACAAGTATCGGCATTGGTACTCGGTATCTGCAGGTACTCTAATCCAAGTATCAGTATTGTATCGGTTTGAAAAAATTGGCATCGTTGCATCCTTAGTTTGAACAGATACTTTTCTAACTGCCTCCAGAGGATAGGCGTGCTATATAAACAGCGACATTTATTTTTCCTTTTTCCTATTTGCTTTTTTTTATTCTGCCCTACTCAAAAACAGTGATGAATATGACGTTTTCTCAGCATTTCCTATTGTACCATGTCTGCTTAAATGTAAAGTTTTTGAATTAGTTTTATGTGTTCTTCAGCAACCAGCTATTATCTTCTAAATGGATAATAGTTTGAAAACATCTTTGTAAAGTCTAGAAAACAAAAAACAAATAGATTTTCTTTGTTTGTACAAATTATTCTTTATATTATCTAAGAACCAAAAGTAGGGGAAAAAATATTAAAGGGGCAGCAAATTGAGATAGTCGAGAAGATGGATAGAACTAGTACGAAATAACTCACATGTTTACATCCCAGCAAGGGAAACATGACCCAGAAAGAAATAGTTATATTAATAAGCTTCAATACAGCCAAATGTGGTTCAAATTTAGGGCAGCTTGATGTACAAGTAGAAATTAATTTATACATTTTTGCCAATGACGTGTTTTCTTTTTCAAATATTTCACATAGTGTGTTGTGTGTACAAAAAAGAAACTAATGCAGGTGTCGGGATGAGGGAGAGGACGGCTTCGGTTCACTCCTGTTGGAAGAGCGGTTCCTGTGGTTGCTATTGATCTGTTTTAACCTACTTAAAGATGAGACAGGAACATACCGACTGAAACAGGCACAAGCTCATTCCAGCACACACACACACACACACACACACACACCAGCAAGGCAGAGGAAACATCAATACAACCGCAGACTTCTTAAAGACATCCCTTATAATCACCTGAGAGGAATCAAACAGCCTGCTCAGTTTTTTGCTAAACAACAAATAAACAAAACAAAACCACAACGACAAAGCAGACAGAGGATTACCCCATCCACTTGCAAGGTAATTAGCTCTCCCTGTACAATAGTTTCTTGACTGGGGATGGAGATGGTAAGGAAGGGGAGAAGAGGGAATGACAGGTGAAAGCAGGAGAAGAGAGTAAACAACGTAAGTCTGACCTCATTTTTTAGACCTAGCTTTTGTTTGCGCAAATGAGGGAGGTGAAGTTGGGATTGAGGGGTTTTACCTGACATGACAACAGAGAAAACCGCTTGTGATAAACAAAACACACAAAGCAGACATGCTCGAGGGAGGATTCTTAAAAATGTAACAACATAAAAGTGAATGGCATGAAATAAACCCACTACAGTATGCGAGCACAATGAACAAATTATAGCCTATGAGATGATTTTTTATTAGGAAGCACCGATCGCATTTTCTCCTTGGAATTAATGTTGTTACGGCAAAATAATTAATTCCTGAATAAATGAACTACAGCTGGTTTCAAAGAGAGCAGCAACTGAATGACAACAGTAACAGTTATATAACAAATTATCACTGATTCAAGATTATTTTTACAGAAACTATGTAAATAGTAATATTAAGTAATGTAATAGTATTAGTTTTATTTACATATTACTTCCATTATGGCCTCAATTTTTTTGGGAGGACGTGATCAGGACAGGGATTGTGAAAAAACAGCAAAACATTTGCTGTTGGGTTTCCATGCAAGCTTTCCCATTGGAAGTTAAGACGGGGAATTATAGAAATATCCCAAATTGTAAAAAAAAAATTGGAATTATGTGAAAGTAATCGATTTAGCCAGAACTCATGACATCACAAGTATCACCAAAATATAAACACTTTTTTTAGTCATAGACAGACATGTACAAAAAATATATTTGGAAGTAAAACTTTATCAGGTTTTAATGATTGTATTTAATGAGGAATTAATTTTATGAACAGCAACAACATGAATGTTGAGTATTCCTTAATCTTGCTTGTTCTTCCTAAAAATATAAAATAAAAATCACAGAGCGCGTAATGAGCATGGCCTAGTTACTCCTGCGGTACACAGTGGGATTCATGGATATCATAGACAAACTCAAGTGTACCTGTATTAAATAAGATTTTTTTTAGTCAAGACTGTGATCAAATATATGTTCCCTATACTATATTTAACTACCTGATCAGGTTCAACCTTTAGTGTTTAAAACTGCAGGTGTATTCTTGTTTTCCATAAATTCCAATCAATTACCTTTGAACATTTGGAACTTTGGAAATACCTGGAATTTTGATTTGCCACCCTTACCAGAACACAATAAATTATCTTCTATACATTTAGCACGAGCTCTGAGTGAAAAATAAAACAACTAATAATTTATTTCTAATAAATCTACACACAAAGAAGTATACAGAGGGTTCATCTAATTCAGAGAAACATATGTATAGTTACAGACGGCTGCATCCTAGGAGCATAAAGGAGTGACATCGCAGATCCTTCCTCCCAGCAGCTGTTATATACTCACATTAAAACCATCACTCCTACAGATAAACTCAAACTCAATAAGTGTTTACATCCCTGTTGATATTTGCAGTCTTCTTAAAAATTTCATTTTAAATAAAATACTTAGTTATGTTGCTTAACCCTCAAATGCATTTTCCATTGTAAGATTTATTACCAAGTAGAAGTGTTACAAAAAAGGCAAACATTTGACAAAACAACAGCATCAGCCATAGTCAGAGCAGGGCTGAAACCAGAGGTATATTCCTTTTTCTCCTGATGTAAACAAGTAATTTTTTTAACAAAGTGCTGTGTTGTTTAACATAATGGTAAACCTAATTCTCCATAAGCTTTAAATGAATATTTGCTGGCATCTTGTTTTGGTTTTAACATTTTCTAAAGACAACAACCTCATCAGTGACAATGCTGACAATCCACTACAGTTTTTTTTTCTTTTAGCAAAGGTTACATTTTTTTTATCAAACTCGTAATGTAGGTATTTAAAGAACTTTGCATGTTCAAAGAAGTGTAATTAACAGAGTGCGTAGATGCAGTCAAACCTCCATACCTGGGATCCGTGGACCCTTCAAAGGGTTGGATAGTGCCATGCCGATCTCTGTCATGCCGTAGCGCTCCAGCAGCATGTGTCCTGTGATCTCTTCCCAGCGCTGCAGGGTGGGCAGAGGCAGTGCAGCTGAGCCCGAAACCATGAATCTGAAAGGAGGGAGTAAAAAAAAAGCATAAACCTCCGAATGAAGCTATCAATTTCTCAGGAGAAAAATATATATATAAAATGTAGTGGGACACTGATAAAATAGTGTCAGCAAAAAGCCAGTTTATTAAAATACAAGCAAAACAAAAACACAAATTCGCCAAAAAAGAATCAAACGGTATTATAGATGCATTATGGATTTCATTAATAAATAAGAGCCTAAGTCCTGGTTCAGATGCTTATAAAGTGTAGTGTACATGCATCCTAGAGTGAAGAAAATATCTGATCTAAAAGCAGAGTATAGGAGTGTTTCCCCTCTAAACATTTACAGTCTGTAGATGTGCCTGCAGCAGATGTTGTGATGAAGGCTCATTGAGACAGTTTAAGGCACTTTAGAACCCTTAATGTTTGGGAGCACCAATTAATGACTAAATGTTACCCTTACTGTGGAGTAACTCAACCAAAACCAGACAAACTAAACTATCTGACAAACAAAAAAGGTAAAAAAACTTTGTCTCAATGTTTGGCATACTAAAAAAAGACTGTTACACGGTCATTTTGGTTTGTAGCAAAGTGTGAGGGACATTATTGTCTCCCAAAAATACAAATTAATAAAAAAAAACACCTACATATAATTTCCCTGTGATGAATTTTGAGCTAAAGCATTTTCATTAATAAAAGAGTATGGTAATGTGAAAAAAATAAAAATAAATCACAGACTAAAAGTAGGATCCATAAAAACTTGGCCAAAAAAGTTTGGGAGTGAATAGAAGGTGAATAAACCACTATTGATCAGAGAATCTTAAATTTAGGTAAAAATGGTAAAAACACATTTAAAGTATAAAAAAAAACACGTGACTGATTTATAGAGGAGAAAAGGCAATTATTGGTGTTATTCTTTAAATAAATTTTCAGGAATGTGGAAAAAAAGACTGAAGAAGGAAAATAAGGCAAACAAATATAGATCACAGACACTTTCTTTGCACTTTTGTAAATTAATTGGATATAAAAAAAAGTGCTTCACAGAAAGGTTGTGTCTCCCAGCAATGAAAATATAAAAGTTTCACCAGTGAAAATCTGGGAGAACAAACACTTCAGAAACTTACGATCGCAAATACATACAGTGCATAATATGGACACCAAAGCATCCATGGATACAATCTTTTTTTAAGCTCTGAATGGTCCCCAAAAATGTTGTCAACTAATATGTTTAGTTATTGCTCCACAAAAGTTATAATCTTAAAAAAGAAAGAAAAATAAGTAAAAAATAAAACTAATGAACAAACAAAGGCAGCTGGGATATCTGGTTTACTGATGGGATCAATACGATTCCAAAGAATTTAAGTTATTTTAATCGTAGTCCCATAAAACATATTTTATAAAAGCATATATAAAGCAGTCTCTAGTCTAGCATAATCAGGCAGGCGACAGACTTTTTCGGACATGTTAAAATACGTATTTCGTCATTTTTAATTGCGATGCTAATGCCACCAAACCAGACATTTGACTACTCAATATTTTCTGTACATTTCCACACCAATTTCACAGCAACAAACTAGTAATACAATTATTCATTCTTATGCCATGCTATGCTATGCAGACACCCAGTCTGCACCACTGAAGAATCACTCATCTCAGTTTGTCAAATGCTAAGCGAAGCTGACATGCCAGGGGTAGTCCAACCTATTTTCTAATTAACTCAACTACCTAACAACTATTTGACCACTTGGGGGCACTCAGAGATTATATATATATAGGGCACTGACCTTTCAGTCACAGACAGGCTTCGATTATTTAGCAAAAAAAAAAAAAACATGGTGACACTACAACAAAAAGGACCATACTTTGTCTTTATGGAGAAGCAAGGTATATATATTTATAGATAATTCTGATACAGATGCAATACACATATTTAGGAGGCATCACTGGTGTGACATGACTTGAAGTTGCATAAAATTAGCTTCATATTATTTCCATATTATTTCCAGTAGTTAGCATATATAAACTGTGAAAAAACAATGTGCAAATAAAACCAACAGAAAGGTTAACAGTGAGTTAGTGCAATTAAGTTTGTAAAGTCATATCATCTACACCCTTCAATTTTTTGGGATATTAATCAGTCGTAGATTATTCCATTTTAAATACCTGATTTTCTCTTTGCAAACTGCTTTGACAAAATCCTTGACATGAGGTTGTGTAAAGTGCTGATCATAGTATCGGATCAGCTTCGAGTAAATAGTTGGCACGGCCATGAACACATTAACCACTGGAGCCTTGAAGCTGAGGAGCATCTCCCACACCTGGGGACAGAGAGAGAGACAGACAGAGAGAGAGAGGGTCAGACCAATATAAGGTGAACGCTTTGCTGAAAAGGGAGAAAAAGAAAACGATAAGGAAAGGTTAAGAGAGAAGCAGCAACTGCAACAAAGGGGCAATGAAAACTAAATTATAACATCCAGATTTATTCCATTAGTGCTACAGAAAGAAAGCAACATTTTTTCCTTTCATTTGATGTAAATGGCAGAGTAAAGTCCACGGCAGCCTCATATTAAAGCTGTCAACACAATGTCAGAAAAAGACAAAAAAGTCAAGCTTTGTAAAGGTCAGGAGGAGGGAAACAGCCAAATGCTGAAGGGCAGAGCAGCAACAACGGCCAAAACAAAGACCTGCTGTACTGCCCTTTTTGACAAATGGGTGACGTTAAGCATGTCTGAATTTTAACCGTAAAAAGGCAATCAATCAATCATACTACTCACTAACAAACCAATCATTTACATGTTAAAAAATATACACCTCTAAATGTTCACAGAGACCTTTAAGAGACATATGTTGGCTGAAATAGTAGCTTATTTACTATGTGGATGTTGTCAGACCACTAATTAAATTCATAGTGATGTTTGAATAATTTAATATCCAAGCAACATTCAAGTTTACTTTTCCAAACCATTCAACATCTAATGAGGGTACTTTCATAGGGAAATTTAAGCATCAGAGGAATTACTACAACTGTACGAGAAACAAGTAGTGATTGTTAGCATTAGGGTTAGGGCATAAGTCAAGTGAAACATTTTTCAATTTTGTGACAGTTGTTTTAGTTTCAAAAAATAGCGAAATCAGCTACATTGCAAACAAAGATCGACGTGGCTGTGGCGAGAAAATAATGGATGGCTTTTTTTTTTAGATTCACAAACAGAACAGTTTATTTTTCATGTGAGGCTTGTCACCCGAACGGCGACATGATTTTTAACTCTGGTGTGAAAGTGTTAGACCACATAATTCAATTTTTCAATTCACTTTTATTTATATAGCGCCAATTCACAACAAAGGTCATCCCACGGCACTTTAAAACAAAAGTCCTTTCAATACAATTATACAAACATTCCAATAAGTTAAAAGTTTTCTATGTAAGGAATCCCAGCAGATTGTGAGCTGTGAAGCATCCCTTGAACATTTGAAACGCACCCATTAAAGGTTTGGGTCTCAGCTTATCATCACTGATGTTATTTATTTTAAAGCTGTCCATAAAATCCCATTACAACTTCAATGAAGGACTTACACATTTAGAAATGCCTTATGAATATGACATTACGTCCTGTCTTCAAGTATACCGTGAACCCCTGTACTTCTGTAAGGATACATCAGCGGAGAAGATGGAAGGACACGATGAACAGCTTCTCTAAGGTTTCTCTCCAGTTACAGGAGAAAAAAAAGCTCCTCCTTTACCCCCTCTCTCATTTCCCTTTACTTCTGTGTTCATTCTGCTTTAATTTCCCAAGCGCTTTATCTTCATTCCTCGCTCCCATCCCTGACCCCACATTCTTCCCCCTTCTTTTTTGTCCCCTCCCTTCTCTTGCTATCTACCATTCACTTACCTTCTCTCTACATTTTGTAATTTCTTGCTCCGCTGTCTCTGCAGTCTCTCCCATATACATACCAGGATATGTACTCGCATAAAGAAAAATGTACTTCCTCATATCATCGCTTCCACCTGCAGTGAGACCAGATACTCTGTAATGTGCTTCCACAGTCTATTATCCATGAAACTTCATCTGACTTTTTTTTCTAATCGCTAATACACAACTACAACAAGCACACAAAGAAAGAAGGGTATGTTGACAACATTATCAGAAGCTGATCTGAAAGCTGGAGAGTATCAGGAGTAAACCCGTTCGAATACAGAGAGAAGAATTATTAACTGAGCGTGCTCTGACCACTCTGGGTGGTGTCTGTCAAGTGCACTGAAGCGCTTCCACCAAGTTATCTCCAGTGGGGAGGGGAAGGTAATTTATGTCTATCAAGGAGCTGGTGTCCACCTAGGGGACAAGATCTGCTGAGGACTCAAAGTTGCAGCCTGCATCCTAAACAACTTCCCCTTACTGAAGGCTTAGCTCTGCCCTCAACGTTGGAGCCCAACTCAATGTTAGTGTGGAGTTGCTCACCAACACTTCAATTTACTCATTCTATAACAAGCTGCAACATTCTGGAAATATATACATGTAAATTCTGGAAAAATTGTAAAATGATACTCTAATAGCACTATAGGACCACAAAACGCTGCACACTACATTCAGGCATTCACCCAGTCACACATTTGTAGCTGCAGACTGACAGAAGTGAGGCTGCTGAAGGTAGGTCTTGCCCAAGGACACAATGGCAAATAGCAGGCGGAGTCTGGAATCAAACACACGATTTCCGGGTTGTGGGCCAACAACTCTACCATTGAGCTACAGCCGCCACTTTCAGTAGATGCTACTGGAGATTGAACTGATACAGTTTTAATACACCTGTTTAGGTGAAAATTCAGTGTGGTACAATAGAGATTTATCTTTTATATAATATATACATCTTTATACATATATCTATATGCATATTTATATATATTTGTATTGGTACTTGTATCGGCCAGCACTCAAATCCAAGTATTGGTATCGTATCGGTCTGAAAAAAATGGTATCGTTGCATCCCTATGTTTAATCACAAAGGCAATGTCAGCAGTCCTTAGTGTTTTGTTTTTTTAAAGATAAATATCTGAAAGAAAATATAAAATCTGCCAAACGTACATCCATACATTTACCTGGATATTTTAAAATGTACCCCGGAAGGGTTATAAACATTCAGATATTTTACTGGCATGCAGAACATGAGTGTCGCTCAACACATCACAGCAAATACTGAAGTTTCAATGATTACTGTGAGTAGACGTACAGTGCAGATGTGAGGGATGGTATATAAAATATAGGTTCAGGGATATAAACCTTAGCTGAGGGTTTCCAGGCTGAGTGCTCATCAATATTTCATCAAGGCTACTTTGTAAAAGGTTGCTGCTTTTAGGAATGCAATGGACTGAATCCTCATCTATGTCTCTTCTGGAATTTCTTACATGTCAGTATGTGCTGTGAGTATTACAAAAGGTGCTTTTGTCCTCAATCTGTGACGGTGCATTTGTTTTATTTAAATAGAAAATAACACACAGTGGGGTTTTAAAATAGTAATTATTATTGCTAAGATAAAATAAACTAAATTAGTGCATTCTGCTGCTAAGGCTGACCTTGAAAGATCGCACAGGATAAGAAAGACTATTGCTTACATTATCAAAGTAAGCTGGAAGCTCAGTAAGGGGAATAACAGTCTTTTTGTGTGTGAAAAAAACCCAACAAAAAACTAAATATACAACCTGGTGTACAAGGTCAGGGATAAAAACTGAATACTGATGTTTGTAAAAGTGTTTTTCTATCCCAAATCTCTTTTTTTCACTGTTTTAATACATTATTAACTAAACGAGAAGCTTGTATATATTGGAAAAGATGCACCAAGCCTCCTTTAAACCCCCCCCCCCCCCACACACACACACACACAAACACACACACACCTCACCCCCCTGTTCAGGGCCAAACAAGCACCATCATCCTTCAATGTCATCTTATCGATTGATCTGCTGCTTAAGCCCCTGCCGTGAGTCGGCATTGGTCACATACAAAGCCACACAGGGCAATTCATCACTGAGCACCGAACGCTTAGTTTGACAGTCAGGAGGGGAGCAGGAGGAGAGGGAAAAAGAGGTGATGCTTATAAAGGGGAAGAGGAGGGAGAGATGAAGCAAGGACAAGTGGTGAAAGGAGAAAATGGGTGAAAAATGAAGAGTGACAGAAAAAAAAGTCCTGATATGAAAACAGTTAGGAATGCTGAAATGCTGAATTATGTAACAGCAGACAGAGGTGAAGTGTATTAAAGACTCAGACCTTCTGAGGCTGGAATTCAGGAAGCATGACACAGGTGGCTCCCACCCAGAGTGGGCATAGCAGCTTGTTAACGATGCCGTGGACATGGTGGAGGGGCAAGGTGTGGAGGATGACATCATCTTTAGACCACTCCCATTCAGAAACCAAACAATGGACCTAAGATGGTTGAAAAGAAGGGACAGAAAAGAAATCAGCATATAATAATGTCTGAAAACAAACAACTACCCAAACCATTATTTTCAAGTTTTACTGACCACTCAAGGCACTTTACACTACAGCCACATTCACCTGTTCATACTCACAAATGCACACAAATTCCTAATGAGCTCAGTAGGCAACTTGGGGTTAAGTGCACAATGACATGTGACAGGAAAAAGCTTGGAATTGAACCTACAACCCTCAGATTGTAAGACAACTACTCTACCTACTGAGCAACAGTCAAGATACATTACCTGGCCCAAGAAAAAAAAAAGAAAGAAGAAAAAGTCACCACCTGGATTTAACTAAACAAACAGATACGAGCCTCCTATTGGATAATTACTGCACGGGTGGTTATGTTTCAGCTCGGAACAAGTTATTCAACCCCAACCGGTGCAATGAGTTGCTTCCCATGTCATAAACAACCATGTTGAACACATCTCGTGGTTGTGGAAAAGATATTAGTGTGTTTGAGAAGAGTCAAATCATTGGCATGCATCTAAAGAGATTGCAGAACCTAAAATTGGGTTAAAAACTTCCAGTGAATTATTAAAAAGTGGAAGGACATTGAGGGACCAGTCGTCTTTGAGGAAGAAATGTGGCAACAAAAAAAAAAAGTTTGGTGAAATCAAATCGAAGTAAAACAACTGCAGAACTCAGGGCTATGTTTAACAGTGAAAGTAAGAGCATTTCCACAAGTGCAAATTGAAGGGAACTCAATGGATTGGGACTGAATAGTTGTGTAGCTGAAGAAAATCACTAATCAGTGAGGCAAACCAGAAAAAAAGGGGTAAGAAGAGAGGCAGAAGAAGTGATGCATCCATCATCTCTGAGGCCAGTATACATTTAACATACATGAGGACAGAATAAATTTCCTTTATTATACTTCCAGCAAGCCTGTCTGTCTTGTAATTTTCTTCAGTGGTTTTGATCACTGCCTCTCCTGTTTTTCTGAATCTCAAGTTTAAACTCCGCTCCACTTTGTGCAGAAAAATTAAGTCAAAATCGTAATCTTCAGTAAGGTTCTCGTTGGAGAAGATTATAAATATTTCATCTCTGCAACAGTTATTTTTTCACAGCATTATGAGCAAATGGGGAATAGATATTTAGTGTAGTTAAAAGCACTAAAAATGTAATATTCATCCGTTATGTCTAGGAAAGCATGTTATTGCTGTGAATACAAGCTGCTTCAGACAATTTTATCCCAGCATGAAGTCACAACACTGTAACAGAAATGAGAACATAAAAGCTGATATGTTTAAGGCCACAATCTTTTTTTTCCATGTTTTGATGAAGGAAAGATAAAAAAGCAGTTAATATCATGATTAATCACAGTGCACCTCTGATAATAAGCACCTCTGAGCAGAAACAGTGCATTAAAAACTTAAAAAACGGAGCTGGTAAAACAGCTTTATCTCCTTGTGAGCATAACATTTGTAGTTTTCTGCAAGAATATAAGAATATAGGAGACAGTGCATGTCTAAAGAAACGTACTTGCTTTTTCCGGATTTCAAGCAATAACACAATTCTGCTGCACGGTGGTGCAGTGGTTAGCACTGTTGCCTTGCAGCAAAAAGGTTGTGGGTTCGTATCCTGGCCCAGGGTCTTTCTGCATGGAGTTTGCATCTTCTCCCCGTGCATGCGTGGGTTCCCTCCGGGTAACCCACGCATGTGGACTGTGGGAGGAAGCGGATACTCCAGCTTCCTCCCACAGTCTAAAAACATGACTGTCAGGTTGATTGATCACTCTAAATTGTCCTTAAGTGTGGGTGTGTGCGTGCATGCTTGTATGTCCTATGTGGCCCTGTGATGGACTGGCAACCTGTCCAGGGTGTACCCCGCCTCTCGCCCATTAACAGCTGGAGATAGGCACCAGCACCCCCGCGAGCCATTAAGGATTAAGCGGTTAAAAAAAAGGATGGATGGATGGATGGCTTACATCCATGCTAAAGTGAAGCGTTGCTCAGACTGAAAGGGTTAATATTCAACAGTTCCAGGTAACACTGATGACATCATCTTATGCAATCCGTCGTGATGAAGTAACATCATGCACTAGAACATTGTCACAATGCCTCATAGGGATTCCAGTAACGTAATTGCAGGTTTTTTCAGCTGTCTTCTTTTTCGTTGCCATGAGGCCTGTCGATGCCAAAGCCTGGAACACTAAACCTAATATTTCTTAATTTAAATTAATTTACCAACAGCACTTTACAAGAATCCTGACAACCTGATGGCCTTCACTTCTAGGTAATCAATCACTAGCTCATTCTTCTGGTACAGCCAGAGACAACTGTACCTCGGCCTCCATTCAGAGTGATCTCATTAAGAAGGCAGCAGGACAAATAGGCCCAATTTGACAAAAATATTAAGACAATTTCTCTGTGGACTTTGAATGGTATAAACACAGAAATCTAATAAAGGTTTTTGAATGCTTCTTTCATTCAGAAAATGGGAGATACAGAGTTTTATCTATGTGAAAGACTTTATAATAACTTGCAGAAATGCAACAAAACAAAAGGGAAATGAAGGGAGATGTGAATTCTCTTACTGTTATCACCAATGACTTTGATGTCAAGATAAAAATTTACACAGCAAAGCCCAAAATATAAAATGTACTGAAATTATAGTGGCTTTAGCCTGATGATGCTAATCTGTGGGATACATTGTGGGAAACTACTTAAGAAGAACTGTATCTACATTAAATCACTGCTTTAAAAGTTGCACATGTTTCTATTTCTGTCATATTTATTTCTTTATTTTATAAAAAAAAACAAAAAAAATAACAAGGACCATGTACATTATACATTAACCACAAGGGGAGGGATGTGTTGTACCAGGTTAGAGCTCAAATGCTAATTTTCACCCGTAGTTCCTGGGCAGGCTGATGTTATGATAAAAATTACATAAACATCATAGTGCATATTTCATAGGATTTCTAACACAATTTTTCCCTTTTTTCCCTCCTTAGACTTTCAGGCTATTATCAGTATGCCCAACAAATCATGAACGCCACAATGGTGAAATTGGCTAGTAACGCAGCAATGCAGTAAAAAAGGTATATCTAATTGTTTTTTTTTTGTTTGTTTGTTTTGGTTTCCAAATCAGTAACCTTTAAAACTTTTGAATAGCTACAATCCTACATAAATAGATTCTTTAAATCTCATTTTGAGATCTGTTGTACTTTTATTCTGTTTGCAAAACATTGAGAAAATTGGAATTTCAAGGCTTTGTTTGGCTTGACAAAGGATGTGGGTTCCAAAAAGCTGTGAACTGCTTCTCTTTTAATTTCCTAATAAGTATGCATACATCAATAAGAAAACTGATCTGTTATAAAAACAAGCCAAAATCTTTTTTGTTTTATTACAAATTTAATAGAAAGTTCAGAAGTCACTAGTTACCATTGCCTGGATGCTGCTGTGTGTGTGAAGAACCCCTTTAGGACGCCCTGTGGTACCACTAGTGTAGATGATCATTGCTGGTCGATCAGCCCAGTCTGTGATGGTATTCTCTTCCTCACTCGAAGGAGAACCAATATCCTCTAAAGTGTCCAGGTCGGATGTCGGACAGAGTGCCAGACATGGAAGCCCCAGCTTCTGTGCCAGAGGTTCGAGGGTCTCTCCATAAGGATGTGCTGCCACCAGCAATGAACTCTGGGAATCAGAGATTATGTACTCCAGTTCTGAAAGAGGGTGTTTTCGGTAAAGTGGCACCGCTGTTCCACCACTCATCCAAGCTGCCCACTGCGCCACCACATACGAAGCATCATTTGCACACAGGAAGGATATTCGTCTTCCATCAAGTCCCCCAAAACCACAGTTTAATGTTGCACTTATTCTGCTGGCAAGACCAAAGCTGCTGCAGTACAGCTGCTTGTAGCTGTGCCTCCCACTGCTGTCTACAATTGCAAGCTTTTCCCCAAACCCAGGAGCTCTAGTAAACACAGGCCTTAGGTTTATCCTTGAAGATGGTGCAGTAGTCCAACTGTTAGTGCTTTTTTTAACTGGAAATCCCAGAGACCACTGTATGGGATCGAATGGGTGAATCTTTCTGGCGAAACTTGCTTTCCAGTGACGAAGGGTCCCCTTTAGAGGGTGTTTGGCCAAGGTAAAAAGTTCTGACAGCATGTTTGAAATTTAGCTGCTCAATACCCTCTTGAATTCGCATGTCAATACAGCTCCCTCCACTCTTTCACTCTTAAGTTCTCATCTGAAACAATGTCCTAGGTGAAAAGAAGACAAAATAATGTATTCAGTTTTAAAATGCAGAATTAAAAGCTGACTATTTATTCTTATAAAACGCATTATTTCAGATTTTTTTTAATTAAGAAAAATCAATGAAAACTGTTGGCACTTATTTCGCACATTTTTGTGTGCAAAAAAAAAAAACAAATCAGAGAAAGTAAAAGTAATATTCAACATGCACACACAAGAAATCCATCATTTTATTATTATTATTGCTCTTTTAACAAATGGACTCATCTGACTGTAACTGATGCGAGGAGCAATTCAATTCTAAATTAACGAAATAAAGTTTACTCTAACAGTCAAGCCAGTAACAATTTCAAGTATCTGCTATAAATGTTATTTTATGTGGTCGCTCTCTAAAAGGACAGTGAGGAAACAGGACAAAAGTAAAAGCGCCTTTCTGTCATTACCACTGCTGAACACACCAGCACGTTCAGTCCGATCTAAATACGAACCTAAACAACTACGGAGACCAGAAAACAACACCCCCCTCTGATTTTGTAACCCATCCTTGTTCACATTTTCTCAAACAAGTAGTTTATTTGTCAGTGTTTCTCTCTGCTCTGAACTCACCAAGTGAAGGACGGTGCAGCCATAATACCCCACCGGTAGGAAACGAGCGAATACGAACTAGTTCCTAGCCAGTGAAAATAATTGTCAGACAATCATTGATTATCAAAGGGATACTTTGGATTTTATAAAGTAAAATTCTGTAAAAGAAAACACAATCATTATCATCACTGCAATCCTTACTTGCAGTTATCAGATTGTATTTACTTCATTTAACGCTTAAATATAGGCTTTGTGGGAGCACAATAAATGAAAACGAATTCATCTGTAGGTATGTAAGCAAACACGACCCCTAACCCTGGAAGTGGGGTGGGAGAAAGGAGTCAGAAGGAGATGATAGATAGATAGATAGATAGATAGATAGATAGATAGATAGATAGATAGATAGATAGATAGATAGATAGATAGATAGATAGATAGATAGATAGCATCATTTATATTTATTATTACAGTTTTATTACAATTATACCTGTGAGCGGAAAAGGGACAACTCTTCTTTGTTAGTTTTGTTTGGAGTTTCACTATTTCTACCTAGGCTTAAAAGTGTAAGATAAATTTTAGCCTAAAAGCAGACTGTAAATCAAATTTATGATGCCTCTCAATTTTTTGCTGTATGTTCACTTTGACTCCCTGTTCCTTTGCAAAACAGTGCCTTGAAAAGCATCACAGTAAACTTAATATGAATACAGCTGTTCTGTAAATAGTTTCCTGCAGAATAAAAGTAGACCAACACCATTATCAGGCTCAAGAAACACAGGTCTGACAGGTCAGTGATAAAGTTATGAAGTTGCTTAAAGTTGGTCAACTAATTAAATAACTTCCCAAACTCTAAAACTAAAACAAATGTAGAGTTCACTCAAACTTTCAAATATGACAAGAAAACTTACCACAATATGGTTGCCCACTTTAACAAACAATACTCTCCACTCCTTTCAGGTATTTGTTTTACAATTAAACAGAAAAAAAAATCATAAATTTACTGACTATTTGTTTAATAGCAAACTCTTTTTTGTCTAGCAAATCAAATTTAAAATAAAATATATAGAAGTGCCTCTAATGTGACAAAATGTGGAAAAGTTAAACAGAGATGTTTTGCATGTTGCATTCTTGAGCTATTATTTTCACTCAAACAGAAAACCATGTTTTAATTGTATATTTGTGTAAGAATTGTTAATACAAAAATATTAAAGAAAATAGACAAACCATTTTGGATCAACAGAGCAGACATCAGCAACCGAGTGGTTCTGAGTTTGATTCCAGTTCCCTCTTCATGCTGCCTCATTTTAATGTGTTTTTCAGAAAAAGTGACATTATTTTAAAAGCTCAATTCTATCTAGAAGACTAGACTAGAAAGAACATAAAAGTATTACGAATGTGACTCTGCTGAAATGCACAGCCCAGCGTGGATGCTGCATTTTTCGAAGCTGACACAGAGCCATAAGTTTGTAACTTTTACAGTTTTGCCTCTTTAAAAGCAAATTTATAAAACAAGTTTAGTTGTCTAACTATTCCATTGTACTTGGTGCAATCTTCTATAACTTTTGTTGCAAACCCAGAGACGTTATATCCCTTAATTATTACAGATTTGTTAAAATCACTAGATATTTCTGTTATTTTTTTGGGTGCTAGCAAAACTTGACACCATGCAGCTTCACTGGTGTTCCACAGAACCAAGGATGTGAGTGAAGGGAGGCAGTGCAGCATATATCCAGTTACCACACACACGATGCTGCTTGTGACTTCAGATCACATGCCAGCTCTTTCACTTAATGTGCCAACTAGCTTGGCTGGCTCCATCCTTGCAGTGCAAGTGGGCATGCTCAGCCGCCAGCTGGCAGTCGCGGGCCTTCAGTAAGAGAATGGTACAGACATGGCACACGTTCAAAAAGTTTTCTCTTCCCTCCGCAAACCCCCTACTCCACAGAAGAGGATGGCATGTTCCTAACGAAATTGGAGGCTTTGTTTGAGAGAACCCCCCTTCACTCACAGGAATAGTATCGTCAAAGACCACTCCACTGCCATTTTTAGGGAAAAGCTGCAATTTCTACCCCTGTCTGCACCACTGTTGTTTGAGGAAATATTTTATTAGTAGAAATTTTCATAGTCCTTGGCCTCTTTTTTGGATGCAAAGGGCACTGAGACGTTTTGTCAGGATTCTGCCTAAAAGTAACCACATCTAATCTCCGAGGAAACAAAAAAGGCAAAGGCGACACGAGTTTTTGGATTCGATTTCTGGACGTTGGCCATATCTTCGACGTATGCTACCTGGGGACTAGAATCTGAGCCAAAAAGAGATTTATTTACAATTATTGGAGACGTGCAAGGATTGTAAGAAGCGTAGAGGGAGGAAAAAAGAGCATCACGTATACGTCTGTGATGGGAAGGAAAAGTGTGGGTTGCATAAAGACAAGAGGAGTTAAGCAGGGGCCGACATTGCTGCTGCAATGACCTGGTGCTAGAGCATTTTATCACAAAATACCACCTTAAACAGTATCACTGCCGATGGGCAGGACGACCGCAAGCTGGCGCCAACTCTCATCTTGGCATGGGATTGCATGTGAGAACCAAAGAAAAAAAAAGACAGACCCCCCCACAGATCTTCGAGAGAGACTGAGAGGGTAACAAAAACCGTAGGGAGTACCCAAGCATGTGTCAGGTTGGCATCAGAGTGAGAATAACTTGGCAAGCTCTCGGTTCTCTCCCCTCCCACCTCGACTCACACACAAACACACTGTTGCCCTGCTTGGAACACATGGTACATCAGCAGCGGCATCTGGCCACGCTGACTCCTGGCAGCTGCGCTTCGTCTTCGCCAGTTGGGCGTCTTGGCACTGCCACTTCATCAACTACCTGTGGCTCCTCCTGGGTAAAAAGGCGAGCAATGAATTATTCCAAGGCTGCAGCTGCAAACTTGACTTTCATCCAAGAGTTTCACTGTAAACATATGAGGACTTCAGCGAACACATGCCACCCACATACTGATGCGCAGTTGACTACACGGCTTGTGTTTTCCACGATATGATTTGATGCCTTTGTGTGGTGGCTTGGCTTGTTTTTCCAATGTAAAAGATCTGCCGTTTGAGGGGGATATGGTTATAAAGAGATCTGCAAAGAAACAATCTTTCAGGATTTGGAAGCTTATAGTTTACAACAACTGATTTAAGTTCGCTGAACCAGTGCAAATAAAGCAGGCAAATAAAAAGACCAAATATTTCAACGTTCAAAAGGGAAATTAAAACTTTCGGACTTTTCCTGTTTGTAATTTTCACCGAAGGGTCAACTCAAAGGAAACAGACCACATTAAAAGGAAATTGCCTATCCATACTTGTCATGAAGAAATGTATCGGAAACTTTAAACCTCCAAATAGGATCTTTGCAGTTTTCAGAAGCTTTTCTAAAGATGTCTTTTCCTGCATTTTTTTGACCAGTGTTCCCTGCATTAAGACGCTGAAACCTCTCAGTCTCTCTCTGTACTATTTTTTCAGGGCCAGTTAATTTTTTGTGTGCAGACACCTTCAAAGAAAAGGGTTCAAAGGTTTAAATTTAAGCAATAAGATCAGCACTGTTTAGTTTACCTGGAAGTAAGGAGTTCTTTTTCAGTTATTGATAGAATATTATCTGTTCTTGTTTATACAGGATGCAAAAGAAGGATTAAGAAAATGTTTTTTAAAATTCTTCACACAACTTTGATTTCTATATTTTTTAAAATACTCTCAGCATCTACAGAAAGTCATGACACAATTTGATCTCACAAGTTACTTTTGAATTTACTGCCTTATTTGAAGAGAAAAGCAGGCTATCATAGCTAATCTATCAACTTTTTAATATTGTCTGTCTCTCATATTCTCACCTCAATATTTTTTGTGGGTTTTTGTCACTTGATGGTTACCCTTGGGGAATTTTTTGCCCCCCATCTGTGTCAGTCTGACCTATTTTAGCCCTCAGCCATGTCCAACTGTTCCATGCCCCAAACATATGTGGGGTGGCAGGGGGATAAGCGAACCATCGCCATACGGGACCTGCAGACACACACTGCTGATACGAGACTAGACCGAATGCGCCCCTTGAACTGAGCATATTTTTAAGCATTATAAATGTGATTATCTTTTTAAATTAAAATTAATTATCTTTGCTGACAGTTTATTTTGCTTCTATACTTTTCTGCTATTTCCTTTGATCTAAAATTTAAGGCCAAACTTTCCTTTGCGTATCTCAGCCAATACCCACCCAATGCTCTTGACTTTGTGATAAGACTAATTTTCCTTTCTTTTTTGCAAATCACAACAAGCCAGTGAGGGCAGGATTGGCTTGTCGAAGGATAAATTGGGGTATTTTCAAATTGGTCTGTGTTGGCAGATGAGATGGTTTCATTGCACAGAGCTTGGACTCACTGGGGACGCAGGGGTGTGAGGCACATATGGGCAAACAGTCTGCTGATGAGCTGCTTACACGAGCCTCTCATCATGGCCTCAGAGACTTGTCTCCACCAGAGGATTTGGAAGAACTGCGGATATACATTATTTGTGTTGGAAGCAGATCTTTAGATGTATATATTCTCTCTTCAGATTTTTGAAAATGCATTCATCTATTGTGGGCGAGATTTAAAAATGAAGCTATAAAAATATTTTATGCAGACAGAAAAAAAAGTTGGATTTCTTTTATTTAACAAAAATAATTGAACTTTAACTTCTTGACCTATTGACTGTGATAAGATCCAGAATGTTCCAGCATTTCTTTGATGGTTTCCCACTAATGCCTTATTGATTCTCTTCTTTCCCCTTTAACTTCAATATGTAAGGATGGAAACTATTTTGCTCAGTGGGCAATCATGCAGGCCTTCTGCCTTTCTATAAAAGTCATGTCAAGAACTCTAACCTGCTTTGTCAATACAGTCCTTCCAATATTGAGATGTCATTGAAAAACACAGGATACTATCCATTATAGTAGCCGTTAAGTTACAATTTTAACTGCTATAGTATTTTTTTCTTTTAAATTTGAGCTTGGTTCACAGTGATACAAAGTGCATACGGATGTTAGAGCAAACTATAAGTAATAGTAGAAATTTTTGCAAAACTGCAAAAGAATTTGTTATAACCTTGGATTCCACATGGGTTTTACGAGAGTACTGCTGCTTCAGGCTTTAACCAATTGCCAAGGATTTTCTGTCTGAGAGTGAAAAAAATAACACATTTTCAATGTATCCTCTCAGTGCAATTTAAAAAAAACTTTATTCAGTCCGTCAGCCATCTGTCTTGGTCCATATCCTACAAGCACACAGCAGAGTCAGCCACATACACATACACACACACATACACACACCCTCACTCAACCTTAGCCATCACGCATGCATCGACACACACATGCACAGTGAAGCTGCCAGGCTGCTTGGGTGGTGTGCTGTTCACTGGGAGACAGTACCATATGCTGTCTAGCATCCCAGGGAGGGCAGAGCCTGCTGCTCCTCTGTTGTCCCAACTATCAGGGAAACCCATTGCACTACTATAGCACCTCATTTACTGTTAGTCCACACATTTAGCTTGTTGTATTTTTGTAAACCTTTGGATTTTATGATAAGGTAGCTGTCTGTAATGAGGATGCTGTTGAAGGGAGACCAGTCAAAGTATACACTGATGAAAGCTTACAGATAACACTGTGATCTATGGTGCACTGTCAGATATAGCAATAAAGAATAGATACATTACCGTGCCCCAAGGTACAAAAAAGAAATTAACACAGTCTAAGGATACACAATGGACCTCAGGATAACTATCAGTACCTTTTTCGTTGTCTAAACAGTACATGCTCCTCAGTCCTAAAAAGTATGTTTTTGTACCATTTCTTGGCTTTCTAGGGTAACATTTCTTGTGATTATCTTTTTTTTACTAAAAATACATCGATTAGTAAAGCTACTGTTATATAAATGGACTTCATCATTTTATTATTAACAAATGTAACTTTTTTTTATCAAACTAATAAACAAATTGACGACTATTGGCTACATCATTGTCAGGTGATGTGTTAGTCATGTCAAGTCAATACTGATTGGCTGTCAAGGTAGCACTGATAAAACATACAGACTACAGGGGTACATATAGGTACCTACAGTTAAGGGTACAAAATAGTACTGTTGAGGATACCACCTCAATGACAAGACATTGTACCCCTAAAAGTACAGTTCTGTACTTTCATTTCTGAGTGTTTGCCAGGAATCAGTGCTGAGTAATTTTATGAATGGTGCATTTATAATTTAGAACCTAACTTGACAAGTTAACATTACTGAGAGCCAAAGCTCAGAACTTTTTTTCAAAACTAAACCCCTGCAAAAAAAAACAAAACCTAAATGCTGTGTGAAAAAATGACAGCAAGATGTGATGCAATGATTCTGATTATTAACCTACTGCATGGAGTCTTTGAAGCTGCATTGTAATTGGCTTGGGAATGGATGTAGTATATTGGAATAAATTGATTTGTAATTAAAAGCACTCTGACTATGAATTTATTGTCCAGAACAACACTAAACAACATTTGTATTTTAATAAACTGACCTGTCGGCAATTTACCTGCATTATAACTTGTTTACTTCTACTGTAAAATATCCTGAAGATAGTTTGCCAGCAAACTGGGACTGAATGAATACTGCAATGGATTAGATGGGAGTAAAAAGACCAAGGAAGGTAGAAAAAGATAAATACCCAAACGTACCATTATACCAAACGATTATGTGTCCAAATAGAATCAGTGATTAAAAAATAAAAATAAATCTTCTTTACACTCATTATATGCGACATATGTAAAGCCTGCAAGTTATTGCCATTTATTTTTTATGTATAGGTCACGATTAATTGAAAAAAGGATTCAGTAAAACAATTATTACTGATCAGCAAAGGAAATTGCCGGTACAATCTCTTGTTTAGAGAACCAATGAAAAACATTGATAGAGTCAGTTTAATAGTAGGGCTGTAGTTGGGTTGGTGCTGATTTATGAGCGGCATCAGCAACAGATCACTTATGTAGGATATTTATAAATGCATCCAGAATTTTGTCTAACAAAACATATCTTTAGATTTCATGGCAGGCAAATTAACTGAGCTCTGTTGCAGAGTATGTAAAATATGTATTTCAAAATCAAAGATTGAATGAGCTTGGACTTAGCAGAAGGGAGTGATGCAAAATAGGTTCGTGTCAAAATCCAAAGCATTAATATATAGAATTAATTTAAACCAAGTCGACTTTAAAACTTCTGCTTTAGAACAGGTCTGAATGTGCTGTGTTAATGTTGCTACTATGGTTGTTTTTGTTGAACCATTGCTGTGCAATAAGCAAAGTACAGTACTAATAACTAGAAGTCTATCAGTGCAATCAGTGTTTGTATAAGTGTGTCTCAGTGTTTCTTCTTTTTCTTCTTCTTCTTCTTATTATTATAATACTATTGTGTAGCTAGTTTTCAGAATAAGATGGCGATCTTTCAATTTTTATTCTTTATGTGTAGATATTTTTGCCTGTAAGCTGAGAGCTATCAAAAAATGTTGTTAAACGAATGCACAATGACAATAAAGAAGTCATGCTCTGAATCTCACTCGCTCCCCGTTAAATTTTCTACAAACTGTAATGGAGCTCTGCTTAAAACCTACTACTGGGATGATGCTACCTACTCATAAGTATCCCACATAATGATATGTTAAATCATCCACAATATGCTCGCAATTTAAAGTGTTGGAGAGATGGATTCAAACAAAATTAGACCCAGCACTTGGATGACTCTCTGGTGCCTCTGGACATCCACACATGAAAAGTGCTGACAAACCTAAAAGTGTCTTTGTTCTGCCACACCAAAGGTTCTTAGAAAGAACTTGACTTTTGGTTTCTTATCTTTGAGAGAAGAGGAAAGACACACGGGAATGACAAAGCATTAAAATCAGAGTATGGAGTACTGGAACGAGTTTGCTTGGATAACTTTGGATGGCAGAGTAGCTGGGAGTATTGGTAAAAAAGAAGAGTGAGCGGGTTTTGACGTGTGTCTTTGCATTGACTTTAGGGGTAAAAGACGCGTGTTCGGAATGTATCTTATCTGTGTGTTCATTACTACTTTGCATTTCAGGCAGAGAGCTTGGGTGCTCCACTAAATCGCAGGAAGGATTGTTAGACACGCGTGTTATTAATTTTTTCAGGGTCCCTGTGGCGTCTGTATGAATCTTAATGCTGCTGACTGGGCTGCAGCTCTATCGACTTTCTTTAAAATATGAAGAAGCTTTGCTGGAAGCGCCTGGGGTCATTAGCTGAAGAGTAGGCGCAAATCCCTCATCGAGGCTGCTCTGGCTTCGCCATGTTAAATGTGCTCTTAAAATATTCATAATCATACTCCTGCCTGCTCTCACTAACACACACACATAGACACGCATGCACGCACACACAAATGCACACAGACAATGCACCAGGGAAATAAGAGGATCAATATTAAAATGTATTCCTGTTTTGGTGTGCGGTTAATTAGCTGCGGTTCCTTTAAACCATGAAGTTTGAGAGCAGATTAACAGTATCTTTTGTGCACAAGACAATATTTACTTTTGCCATGTATGAGTTGCATATTAGTTGATATAAAACATCTAATGTTTATTATAATTGGTAATAATGCATCTTAAGTACTGATGGGTGCTAGATATTAGGACAACTGTTGGCCTATGTTTCTTGTTCGACATAGTTACTTCTGCTTCTGTGTGCTCTAATTATTTGCATATCTTTTATGTTTATTTATCACTGTCGATTTGGATTAAATTAGCATAAAATAAAGACAAACTGGGACAAATTAAATGCTGATTTCATGCTTTTTACAGTTACCTAAGATGGCTTGTGTTATTTATATTTCATATTTAATTAGACTTATACATTTTTTATTTTTTATTTTTTCTGAGAATGAAAAATTGCTCAGACAGATAAGAAAACAATTTGCTATGAGGAAAGTTGAACAGCATTTGCCTTTTATAAAAACCTAACACCTTTCAGTAAGTACTGGTTACACTATAACAAGTCTGTTGCTACTATTCTGACACTAACTTCAGGATCATTAGACATTTGTGGCACACACCAATGTTTTCTTACTGTACTGTATGATAATTCCTATTGACTCATTTTGGTGCAACTGGAGATAACGTTTTTGCACCTTTTAAATTTTTTTCCATGCTTCTGGTGTCCCAATGCTGCCCTGGGTAGAAAGCAGTGTCATCTAAAATCAAGTTCTACCACTGGTACCAGAATCTATTATTAGTAATTATTATTATTATTATTATTATTATTATTATTATTATTATTATTATTATTATTAGTAGTAGTAGTAGTAGTAGCAGCAGTATTATTATTATTATTATTATTATTATTATTATTATTTGCTTTTCTTGCTTTCCTCCTAACTGTGGATGGTGGCAAGATAAACCTGGGTTTGTCACATTTCCATCTTATTTTAAGCCTTGAGTCATTGCTCTAAAGCTACTCAGGCAAAGTTTAGGTGAGCAAAACGTATTTTGCTCTCAGTTTATTTCTTACAAAAATCTACATTTTACATACCTGTGTTTCTTGAATAGCATACTTTCATTTTCCATTATATAGTGTGGCTAAGAGAAATGGACCTCTCTGTCAACTTACATAGCATACCGCAAAAAAAGAGGGATTTATAGATAGCTAAAGGTTTCTACACACTCTGCTCAACTTTAAAAAGTAAGAATGCTCTCATTACATGTACTTTTGTTAAAAAGTTGTTAGTATTCTAAAAAAATGGGGCACTGATTTTGTTTATCCTCTAATAATACCAGGAAAACAGCAGCTACACCTGTTTCAAAACAAGCTGAATGAAAAAGGGCCCCAATTTTTGTAACATCAGACAGATCTTATTTGAAAATATACATTAGGTGAACATGATCTGTGCAGAAAAAGTTATTTTTACCCCGATGTACATTGAACAGGGGTTAAGTTACAGCTGCTCAAAAGGTTTCCAACATGTCGGGGACAGGTGCTGTGATGGAGACCAGACCAAAACAATCATGTTTGCTACGGAAAGGGGACAGCTTGCCTAATTAATGCCTGTTTGTGTGGCACGTGCTTGGACAATAGATCCGGTTGGGCAGATGTAGGGGTGTATTATTATGCATTAGTCAAAGTCACTGAGATCAGTTGCGAAAGAGCAGCAAAAATTGGCAATTAAATTAGAAAGTTACAGTCTACATTTTGTCCCTATCATTAGATAATACAATAATCAAGAATAGATTTGAATAGATAAAAAAAAGAGCAAAGAGAAATATTTTGTAAATACTACAGTTAAATTATTATTTTCACAAACAATGTTCCAAAATGAGACACACAGTGTCCTTCATATTTACCTATTAGAGTAATTATGTGGTTTTCTAAAAAAACTAATCATGCATGAGTAGATGTTGGCAGTGCAGATTCTGAACCATGTTAAAATTTTCTGTTTGGTCCCATTGTATTTCTTAATTCATGATCATAATTCACCACATAATTCTGAGCTTAAACATAACTTTTATAGATTCAGACAATGCCTTTTTCAGAAAGTTGTTAAATGTATGGCACTTCATTAATTTATATCACAATAATCAGGTTATAATTGTGATATGATGTGGAATTTGCTATAATATGCATGGATTAACAATAAAGATGCTTTTGTTTTTTAATTTCAAAATATTATGTTGAAAAACTTAAAAGATCAGAAACTCTACATATTAAACCCATTATGACTATATTTTATCTTACTTTTTGCCCCTAAGCACTTCAATCTGGATACTTCCGTTTGAAAAAAATAAAAATAAATCCCAATTCTCAAATTTTTATGTTGAATGGTTATGGCATGGGTTTCCAGCATTTGCAAATAATGATGGAGGATTGTTTGTCGATGCATGTAGTCAAAAAAAGCTGCCCTGCCCTGGGTTTTTGGGAAATTTGGACACAGGAGGTCCGTATCTCAAAGAGGTCCTACAAAAAGCAACTTTAGTCTGCTGCAATGAAATTACACTGGCACACAAATGTCAAATCAGCGATTCAGTACTAACAGTATTTCACAAAGACTTGCAGTAAATCTACATGAGCCAGGTATTTGACCACTTGGGGAGCACTCATAAACAAAGAGCATCAAACTTTAAAGCCAAAATGGTCAGGCAAATATAATTTTAAGAAAAGAGATTATGACAGTAGCACAGAGATTCATCAAAATATGCACACAACAGGTAATTGAGTTGGATGATAAACAATACATTCCCTTCAACTTTACATGACGAGACTTGACGTTTCACCACATTTAGATCGAAGTGAACAGAGACTTTAGATCCGAGGATGTGGGGGTTGGAGTAAGATAGTTACGTTATTTTTGAGGCAACAGGGAGATCCGTGGATTTTTTCTGATCAAAGTTTTATCAGTTGGAAAAAAGAAAATATGTGTCTCTTTAAAGACCTGATTATACAAAGCTCACAAAGGAAACAATTAGATTCTAAATTGGAGAGGCTGTATTGGAGAAAAAGAATATTTTGTCCCAAATGTCACTCGGTTTACAGCAGCTGTTCACTCCAGAGTGGTTTATTGCTGTTACAGTGAGTAAATAAAATAAAAAAACTGATATTGATTCTTTAATTGTGGCTGTTGTTATGGGACAAATGGGACACATGGGACACTTACTTCTTTATTTGAAGTCCAGACTGATGTTGTTGTTAACATTTGAGTTTATTAATTAATTTATTTTACCTGAACATTAAATCAACGAAAGAGATGTTCTTATGGGAAGAACATTTAACTTTCTCTTAGGAGGGGCTTAATCAAAGTCTTACTCATGATACCACCCTTTCAGTGATACATATTGATCTGCGTGCAGCTTAATGTTGGTCTTTACGGCTACATTGTGGTTAGACAAGCCGGTAGGAAAACTACTTACTGCAGCCCACTCTTATAACTGATTCAATCCATTAAGTGAGTATTGAAATTGTGGTCACTCTTCACATTGTCTGATCATTATATATGGCTGCAAATTGAATTGTTCACAATGAAATTCAGTAATAAGGGGCATGTAAAAAAACAGATGAATATTAATGTCTTCCTCAGCCCACAATGCATCAAATCCATACATTAACATCAATCCAGGAAGCATGACATGTGGCAATTGTTTCTAACCCTTAACAGTAAAATAACTTTCTGTGTGTCTGTGTTTTAGAGAGATTTGATAGTGTGTGTGCTCATGTTAAAGTGGTTGCTGTGGGACTTGACCCGCCATCAAATTCTCTGCAGGACTGTGAAATTGGAAATTTAACGCTTTGCTGTCGTGAAGGTTTCCTGTCTAACACATCTTCCTGTCTTGTAATTGTTTATTGGACTCTGCTTAAAAAGCCCTAATCTGATGGTCTCTGTGAGCTCTGGGTGGCAGCTTCCATGCTGTGCGGAGGTCACAAGATGACAGTTAGCAAAAGTGGAAAGATAACAAAAGCAAACAAATAAATAGTACAATCTGTGGAAAACACGTGAAATTTTTAAGCATTTGTTCACTTTAATGCATGCATTATCTGCTTTATTAGTCTGCTGTTAGGGGGCAGATTTTGGTGACCTGAGCAGCCATAAATGGATGATGGGGTGGTGGCAGCACAGTCCAGCCGACACTGACTGACCACAGGGGTCACAACCAAAGTGACCTTTTAACCTTTTATTTATGTGCACCATTACCCACTTTCATTCTGTTCAATTTGCTCTTGCATGCTCCTCTTTTGTTCAGACTAATTCACAACATGGTGAAAAAGCAGGCGAAACATGGTTTGCGCATAACATTTCCATTGATGAGACAACAAGCGGAGGAGACGTTCAAGACCTGAGCAAAAAAGATGAAGCAATTTAGTGATTCGAGGAGCGATTGAGGGAGGGGCCTAGAAGTTTCTCCAACTATGACTGAAAATTCAAGGTTATGAAAAAGTGGAGTTAGAAGCCATTCAGGTCCAGATAGACAGACAGACAGACAGACAGACAGACAGACAGACAGACAGACAGACAGATAGATAGATAGATAGATAGATAGATAGATAGATAGATAGATAGATAGAGAGAGAGAGAGAGAGAGAGAGAGAGAGAGAGCTGTGGGTCTGAGAGCAGGTGAGATATAATAAAAGAGAGTAATTTAGCCATACACTTAAGGTGCTAACAAGACCTCTTTCATGAACACAGATCATCAAACACCCCCTGTCTAGGTACCAGTCATCTCCTCTGATTGCCCAGGCTAATTCAGTCCTTCTCTCTCTCTCTCCCTCCCTCAGTCTCTCTCTCTCTGCATGTGTGTGCGTACCGAGGCATACAGGCCATATGGACTCAAACGCCTGTCAGTTGAAGGAAGAAAACAAAAATGCCAATGCCTGATGAATAATTCAGCTTAAGCGGCAAGTTCACCTAAACTTTAGCAGATCGCTCACAGCTTCTGACATCCTTTGGATGTCACTCTGCCTTTTGACATTATTTTTCTCCCCCTTCTGATTATAGAGAAAAGCAAACCATTCTTTTTCTGGAGACATTTTATGATTGAAAATATCTGTATTCCACTCAGATGGATTTGCTTTGTTTTAAAAATACAAAACGACATGATAATTATGAAAATTAAAAAAGGTTTATCAGCAAAAACATAATTATGAATTTAAATAAACTTAGGTTGAAGTCAATAACACCTTTTGAATTTATTTTATGAGGGATTTTGATTGAACTGAATCGGGATGAATAATGAGTCTACATTACATTTCGATACAATGTTTTTTATGCTCAAACAACATTGAACTATGTTGAGACAAAACTAATCTCTTTTGATTTCAAATTTGGCCTTTGAAATTTTAAGGATTTTGTTATCTATTGGTTTAAACATTTCATTTTAACAGTTGACTTGGTTAAATAGCTCCTATAATAAAGTAACATTTGATTTACAACTAAAGAGAGCTTAAATGGGTATAACAGATACTGATCGTGTATAAGACTCGTAACTGGGCAGAAGGTAAACTGCAACTGTAAACTAAGGAGAATTGCTGCCTATAAAAATAAAAAAACTAAACCCTACATAGAATCCATTCATTTCCGATGTCGATACAATTTGTTACAATACAGGCTAATGAGCTGTTTGAAGCCTGAGCCACGCTGCAGAGCTCCCACTGAGCCGAAATGTGCGAGATGAGTGTGAAATCTGATAGAGGAAACAGACCGACACTAGGAGACTGTGCCCCAGGCCCTGAGATCTCACTAAGGCAGATATGCAGAGCAGTGAGGGAAATGTGTCGCTACAAACTACTCGGTGTGTGTGTGTGTGTGCGTGTGCGTATGTGTGTGTGCAAGTGGTTAGCTGAGGATGGCAGATGTCAGACCTCTCAGATCTGCCCCCGCTTCAGGACCACCTGTTGGATCGGGGCCATCTGGAGGGCGGACCGTCACCCTGCAAGGGTCTGACCCAGCATGCTGACCAATGATACATGATCACACCACATGACAGGAAACGTGCTATATGTTGAGTGGCCTGCTCATCCTTCAGTCTTTGCCTCCACATCTTTCTTCTAAGGCATTAATTTGTCATACTTGTCCTAAACTCTGTCCATTTGTTTCATAATACAAATAAAATTTTACTTATCTGTACGATCAAAAATTTGCTTTAAAATAATAAAAATATGAACCAAAGCGAAGGGGTTTCATGTTACATGTTTATGTCTTGCTCAAGATTATGATTTGTATACATTTTCTCTTCACTGAAACAAATAGACCACACAGACGTTAAAGGCTAAATCCATTTAACAGTCTCCATTTGGGCGACAAACCACAAGATGTGTGTTTTTTGCTTCGTCATCAACTGAATACTACATCATACTACACACAAATCGAGAGAATGGGTCATGCAGAACAGGGTGGGAAAGTCCTATTAGAAGCAATTAAGCTTTCTAAAAACTTTCAAAACGTTAAATTGTTCTATGAACAGACTTTTTTTAATGTGTGTGAACATCAAAAACAAACTATTTCCAAAATGAAGCCTAAATTCTGTTTCCATTTGTTTTAAAAGCTTCAGCACAAAAGATAATTTGATACTTTATTTACTTGTTCTTCTGTTTTCAGCTTCATGTCCAAACATTTCAGGCCAAATGTGACCAGATCTGGTGAAATGTATTTTGATCTGTGTCTTATACAGCCATGGTTGCAACCCAGAAAATATATATATATATATATATATATTTGTTTTAATATCTCTTCTAGTGGAATGTTTTTCTTTGTTTGTTTGTTTGTTTGTTGTTTTTTTAAACATTTTTTTACAATTATGTCACATATCTTTAGGGTTTGCACATAACTTTACATTTTTGGCCAATACATAAATATTAAATCCAGAGGTGCGTAGTAACTAGCTGGGTTTGCTAATTACATTTAATCAAGTAATTTTTTGGGGAAAAAATACTTTTAAGAGAAGTTTTGCTATGCTGTACTTTTTACATTTCTAATGTAATATTCTATCTGTTGAGCTTGTTGTTGAATTTTGAGGTCAAGTAAGTTTACAGTAAGCACCATAAATTGTCACTGTAAGAACTCTACCTTGTTCTAAGAGGTATTTATGCATTGGCTTCTGTAAGTATTTGCATTATGATGAAAAACATGACTTAGAAAAGTGTTTTTCCCCCTGCTTAAAATTTTTTATTTTGGAATTATGTTACTTATTTGTACAATGTTTGATATGTCTATAACTTTGTATTTTTCTCTGCCTGATGACATAAATTTTAGAATCATTCGATCAGAAGTTACTCAGTACTTGAGTAGCCTTTTTACCAAGTATTTTTTACCTTGACTCAAGTAATTTTTTGGAAGGCTACTTTTTACTTTTAAAATATTCACGTACTTCTGATTGAGTCTCCCCAACTCTGATCAAATCATATGCTATGATGTCAGAACAAATACTCAAGTATTCAATTCTTGAGTAGCCTTTTTTTCAAATACTTTTTAAATCTTACTTGACAATTTTTTTTAGGATTACCACTTTTTACTTTTACTTGAGTAAAAAGACGTTGATGTAGTGCTACTTTTACTTGATCAAATGTTTTGGCTACTCTACCTACCTCTGTCCATATCTTGACACCATCGGGGAGACAAGGAGGAAATTTTAAAATGCGAATGGTTATATTTTCTCCCCTTGCTTCCCCTCACCTAATGTAAAGAGCTGAAAGCCACACCTCATACTGCACTCTTTTTTTTCCTGTGAGCTGGACGTTTACATTGCTTAGAAGCAGTGCTCAACAAATAAGCCCATTTTTTCAAATCCCATCCAAGATTTTTCATGCTGTCTCTCTGAGTAGACATTATTTTGTTATTTAAATTGCTTTTGGATTGCTGGGTATTAATAGCAACTGAAGTTACATGTTTTTTTTATTTCCTTTATTTCTTTTCATTTTAAAAACACCCTTCATACATTCTTCTATTTTGTCTTTGCAATACAAGAACTTCCTGTTTCCTGTGTTTGATACATCCAAGAAATATAAATATTACCCCACCAACTGCCCCGGCCCCCTCAAATTGCATGTGGAAACCACATCAAATTTTGCTTTTACGTTTAATGTTTAATTCATTTTTCATTGTGGTTTATTCAGCCTTTCACCTTCTGTGTTTTGGAAATCTATCCAAAAATAAATTGCTGCAGACTTTTACTTACCAACTCAGCTCCTGTTGCCACATTCATGGGGGACTCTGTTGAGTTAAAAAGCCCTTTTTGGCCAAGAGTGCTTTTAATACAGGATCCCTGCTGAGCAAGTTTGAATACTATTCACACAACTGTCAAAAATGAAGTCGATGTTTGAAAAATGAATGCCTTATGAACAATAGAGCGGTTTAAACGAATGTAGGAAATTGCTGTGGATTGGTGTTTTTTGTTGAGCTGATGCTTTTGGGTTTCATAGAGAAGTAGCAAAACCATTGGATAGATGTAAAGAGGGCCTTAATATGTGAAAGATTTTTAATTAATTTGCTTACATATTTGAACTTATTATAGACAAAGTGCATAAAGATAATATCATTAAACAGCTCTTTGCTACTGGATTGAATGTGAATATGAATGTTGTGACTGAGATTAACAAACTAAACTAAACTAAGCTAAACTCAGCTAAACTAAGCCAAGATAACTAAACTAAACTTGACTAGACTAAACAAGAAAAAAACAAGTGAATTTTGCCCCTGAGATGAACTGAAATGAATAAAGTTGAATGAAATTTTTCTAAACTGATGTAAAATAAATTAACTTTTTGACAATTTAAATAATTTAACTAAACTGAACTAGACTGACTTTCATTCAGCTTAGTTAAACTGAATTAATATTAATATTAAACTGAGTTTAACAAATATAACAAACCTTTATTGGAACGGCTATTGTTTTAAGGAAGTTTGTTCATTAGTGTTGAAATAGAAAACTCTTCAGAGGTATTTAGATATTGGTTCATTAGCTAACTTTCAATTAAAAGTGGGAGCCTCTGAGAAAGAAAAATCTATAAATAATTTTTCAACAGCTCTTAAATCTTACAATAAGCTCCTGCCATGAATGATGTTTCAGGATTTAATCATGTGTTTTACTGTATGCTGAAGAAACAAAGGAAGCTTAGGTTAATGAAGAAAGATCCCATCTACCATTGCAATATCCATGATCTCTGAGTGGGGTTTAATGCTTTATTGACCTGCCAGTTTGCACATAGCCCTGTTATGTTGAACTTGTTTCCACATGAACCAAGAATTCGACAATGAAACAAAAGTATGAACTCAAACATAATCTTGAATATGAAGCCACAAAAAAAAAAAACACAAAAAAACAAACAAAGAAAACATATGAGCAAACCCCAAACAGCATGTCAGGCTTAGTTTGTCCTAACTTTGATGTGTTCTCTGACTACTTATGAAGCTGTCCATGTGTCACTTAAATGTTAGAATGTGTCAGCGTATGTCTTGGTGAGTGCCACGCCTGCAAGTTTGTCGTACATATATTTGTGTATATAAATGTGTGTGTGTGTGGTTATGTGTATGTTATCGCTTGTCTATTTTGGGGTCATATTTGATAAGCCCTTGAGTGATGTGGCAAGAAGAAGTGACAGTTTGTCAGAAAGCGGGTCATGGGGTAGTCAGTGCGGAGGCGGCCCTCTGCGCCCATGCACTGGGTATAATTAAGCTCTCATTACCGTATCAGTCAATTACCAACAACCACTCTGGCTGCTTTCTCTCAGGAATCTACCCTTCTGGACACCAGTTCCAGGGAAGGACAGATTATAAATTTTTTTTTTTTGGCTACAGAAGTAATTATTTTTCCTGTCTTTCTCCCTCCTTCACCTCATTATGATTGCTGCTGGTAAAAACAATGGCTTAAGCTTTTTTTTGTGTGTGTGTGTTGTGCCGTGTTATGTTTTGTTGCTGCGGGCACCATCTGTGGTAGTGATGGGGGGAGGCATAACAATACCCATCCATATGGTCAGGGCATCAGCAGCAGGCTATCTCTGCTCATCAAGTCCTGTCATTGTCATCAGCCACTGTGCGCATACTCCAGTCCATGTTCATCTGTCACAAGCGTGCACACACAGACCCCCCCACACACACACACACCCACGCACACACACACACACCCACACACAAGCACACACACACAGGGATGTGAGACTAATATAGCACAGACATGGCTATATACTAATTTATGGGGGAAAGATGGGGTTGGATGAGCAGCTGTCTTGTCAAACATTAGAATACTACAAATAGTGAACATATAAGTTCTTTCAAGGCTTCAGTTTCTCAAAAATGTTCCTCAAACCTTTGATAAAAAACAATGACTTATTACAGTATTGATAGTCAGTTTTTATTCACATTAAGGAAATAATTTCCCATCTAACATAAATTCAAATCTGCAATCCTTGATTGGTGTTGGGAGCTTGGGGCTTTTTTAGATGTACCCATCTGCTGTCTCGCACCTTCTAATCTGCAACATAGTAATCACACACACACACATACCAAGACAGCACTGCTGGTGTCACCATTCTGTCCAACATAATATTTACTCCAGCAATATGTTCTTTTGTAACCTTTAACTTTTAACTGCAAAAATCTGCAACAGAATCATGCGATCTGTAGTTGTTTTTATTAGTGTCTGTTGACCAGAGTTCCTGAATATACATGCCTGTGATTCATCTAGGGGACATGCAGAGTGCTGGCGGGGCTCATCAAGATTAAAAAAAGATGAGAGGGTGCACTGGAGAGTAAGGGAAAAACAAAGAAACTGCTTTATACACAAACAGGAGGTGTGAAGAGATAGAGAGATATGGATATTAGATGCAACATACTAATAAGAATGTTATTCTGAAAGAAGACATGCAGACACAGGCTTGAATGTAAAAAAAATAATAATAAAAAAAGGGGGATTACTTGAGAGATCCTAAAGATAGACAATACGAGATAGTGAGAGCAGGAAGGAGGTTAACGGAAGGACAAACCTGAAGGCATGCGGGAGCTGAGATAACCAGTTATCCCTTCGTCATCTCACTATGCCTGCCTCGCCCCGAATCTCTCCCATCTTGCTGTCTTACCAAATAATAGAAACTGTGAAACAAAGCCCAGTGTGATTGCTGGTTTTAATTAATCCACAGAATCTATAATTAACACAGCTCCATTACTCGCAGACAAAAATCTCCCACTGTTACTTCTATCTTACACTTTTGCATTGACAAAAGTCACAATTAGTTATAATGATTCAACTCTGTCAATGATTTCAATCATATTTATATGTATTTATTTATTTTTGTCTTTATGTATAAACTATTATCAATAAATTACCCCTAAAGTCCTAAATATCACTAGTATCTGCATGTGTTTGCTTTCAGGGAAATTCATTTCTGGTATTTCTAAAAAGGTTTCTATGATGCTTTCTGAAGTTATTTATTTTTTGACATGTTTCTCTTGGACTTTGGCTACATCTTCATCTCAGGCTACGTCTTCAGTAATTTCTATCCCGTCCTTGTACATGACAGTAAGAATACATAAACAAGTGCAGAAAAAGGTTTAAAAATGAGAAAAACAGGAAAGAGGTGGATAAAGAGAAAGATGCAGGTCTAGAAATCCTACAAAAAGTTTGACAAAAAAATCTTTTACCAAGGTTCTCTATCTGTCTCTGTATTTGTTTTGCATACTCTCTCATGTGATTGGAGAGTGACGCCTGTATTGCAGTTGCTAATACTGGACAGATCACAAGGATTTGGATATTGTTTAAAGGATCAGCTGAACAATAGACAGGGGAACCTCAGTCCTATTTTGCCTCAGGCAACCCACAAGAGAAGCCCTACTTTTCTCCTTCCTCTCATTTCCATCTTGCCTTCTTCCCTTCATTCACCCTCTGTTATTTTTTTTTCCTTTGGCACCCCTCCAGGTCTGTCCCCTTCTCTTGGGTAAAGATGGACAATTTCAGGGCCTGCTTGTCCTGGCTCTTGTTGTGAACCAATCGTCCTCCATCACTGTCTGCCCTCTGGTCACCTGGCTCAACACCGGAATGGAGGGGATTTGGGCTTGACAGTTTCGCCCCCGGCAAGGCAAAGACAGTCTGAGGGACATATCAGAGGGAGGAGGGGGGGCAGGCTGAGCTGTGTGAGGGGGTTGTGGGGTCGACAGGTCAGGCGATCGCCTCAGTCAGTTTCAGCCTGGAGACAGCTGGAGTCTCTCTCACCTCTTTGCTTGTGAGTGTGTGTGTGTGTGTGGTTGGTGGGGATCTGTCCAGCCACCACACCACTACTACGACCAAAACCTTGGCTTTAAACATGACCAGCAAGTTGGTGATTTCGACTAGGACAGGGATAGCGATAAATGAAGTTAAAGAAGGCAAAAAAAAAAGAACCAAAGCAATAAAAGAGATCACACTATCTCAAAAGATTAGAGTAATGCTGGTTGTAAGATTTACTACAAGAACCATCCCCGAAATAGGATAAAAAAAAAAAAAAAAAACTGCAGAAAAAAGAGCCAAAAGCAGTAAACTAACTCTTTAAACTTTACCTACTGTGTATTGACTTGTAGAAAGTCTGGCACAAGCCCTGCAGTTGTGTTTTGCATCTTTGATTGTCTTACACATATTTCCTTTTTATCAAACCTCCTGAAAGGTATAATTATGTTGGCCCCATTGAAATATCACCGGCGTGTTCACTCGTGTTCGTACGGTGCTCGGCACATATAATTTAATTTGAATTCATTACTCCCCCTCCTGTCAGTTAATATATTCATGACTTCCAATTCCCTCAGAGCTGTCCCACCACCTGGAGTGTCCTCCCTCATCTGTGTCACTCCTCCCCCCTCTTTCTCCCCCATCCTTCCTCTTCCTCACCCTTCCTGGCCCCTATGGGCTCCCTGGGGGCCCATGAAAGGGTGTTAGGGGCCAGGGTCATAAAGGCTGGGGTGGGTGGGGGTGGTGGGGAGGTGTCTCCGCTGTCATTAGGGTGCAGTGGAATGTGTTAGCAAGGACCAGCTGGGACCAGTCAGCTCCATCCCATCCTTCTTTCTGCTAGTGCTGCTGGTGTGTGTGTTTCTATGTGTGTGTGTGTGTGGTAGAGAGATGGTGACACCTGCAAATAGCGGTGATGAGGTGGCATAGCTGCCTATTCACAGAGCCAAACCCGATGTTGTTCTGCAACTACATTTTTTTTTCTGTTTTTGAGACGGAGGTGAAACTTTGAGTGATACAGGTGTGCCAATCTCAATGTTAGCATTTAAATCTTATATTTAGATCTTTATTTCAAGAAAAAAAAACAACAACTTTGCAGCATCCATTGAACTTTTGAAGGAGATCTCAATTGGAAGCGCCAAAAACTGATTTGGTGTGGATGACTGTTAAAACACTTTCAAGTTATATCTACATGTCACTTCCTCTTCTTATCTTCCTTCAGTTTTAGGAAACGATGCATTATTTATGCTTTCCCAAAATATTAAATCATGAAATGCAAACCAAGAAGTCACGTTTCCTTTCAGATTCATGTTTTCAGCTTCAATGTGCTGCTCTCATTTTTTCATATTCTCTTTCTTTCATGTTGTACCTTTGTAGAGGATTCTCAGCCGACACTGACTAGAAATGTCCCTTATGTGTGCATTGAATATTTTATGGTACGGATCAGTTCGAAGTTTGATCGTTGCAGGGTGCTGCTGTTGGAGTTCAAAAGAGTTGCTCGGTTTTTTCTGACAGTCAGAGAGGAGAGAGAGAGGGAAGTTGTTCTACGAGAGGGAAATGGGGAAGGAAGAAAAGGGAGCCCTGCTTAGTTCAGATTCAGCACCACCAGTTTGGTGGACAGCTCCTTCTTCAACTTCAGCACCGTTGGAGAGGAAGATTGCTTTAGTTTTTATCTCACAGAAATGTTTCTCTTCACTTACATTATTTTTTGAAGGAGGTTTGAACTAAATAACAATATTTGAAGATGCTGGTGTATTTATAAAAGCAGATTTCTAAATAATTAAAATTAATTCTAAATGTTTTAGTTGTCAGAATATTTAATATGAGTAACATTACACACTTTAAAGGTAGTTTTCATTTTACCTTTTGTTAAAAAAATACAAAAAAATATTTGATGTTTCTTAGTAAGCATTGCCAACATTTTTATTTGTGTCCAGATAAAGCAAATACTAGCTATCATGGCCATTACATCTTTTTTTAAAGCAAATCTTTCAACTTTAAGGTTTCTAATAGAACTAGGAAATGTATGAAATTATCACAATGATCACATTATAAATATATGTGTTGTTGTAATTCCAATGCACTCCTTGGAAATATTGTCTGAGGGGCAAATATGCATTAGCAGAAAGATGGATGATTCTTGTAATATGCGCCTAGGCTTCAGTGGGCCCCTCATGTAAGCTGGAGAAGCTGGAAGTTGCCTGTAGACATCATTGAAAAAAAGGATTGATGGAAGCACAAAGATCTGAAGAGGGTGTGGAGATTTAACTTGTAGGATCTCTTAAGTGTTTTTAACTGTTGTATAAATTATATCTAGAAGGAGTTTATGCATCTTTTTTCCACACAAAAGAAATTATTTCAAAAATACACAATATTCCATTTCCCATTACAGTAATACTGTTTGTTAACATATTTGGCAAGTAGAATGGAATAGTAATACAGAGATGCTAAACTTCATGAAGAGTGTTAGACACATCAGGCTCATAGATAAGAAAAGAAAATGTGAGGAAATATGAATCAATTGCAAGCAATATTGTTATAATCATATTCAACAATATTATCTCGTATGCATGTTTTTTTACATCTTCATTTTAAAAGTTGCAATATGGCCCCTGACTCACCTGAATATTATTTACTATGATACTGAAATAGATTCAGGGCCAACTATGACTTTCTTTTTTTTATTTTTTTTTATTTTATTTTTTTTATTTTTATTTTTTTATATTTCTTTTAATTTTGTCCACTTAAAACAAATTGACCTTCTCAAACAATATGACCGTTACCGTCTCAGCATGCAGAAGCTTCGTGACAAACCATTTAGCTGTGAATGTCTGAACCAGAGAAACATCTCAATCATGCAGGACACTGGCCCTTGAGGACTGACTTTGAAGACTTTTATTCTACTGGGATACACCTAAATTGATCTTGCTATTAAAACTCCATTTTGGGAAGCAACCCCTACCCCCAGTTGTTCTTATCAAAAGATTTCTCTGAATGCAGATGAGGGGCCAAACGCAGAACTAAGACTGGTGGACACACCCTGCCTATCCAGTATGTTCATTTTGATACTTTACTTATTTATCGCCAAACATGAGGGAAACATAGCTGTTGTTTTTTTTTCAACAACAACAAAGAAATATCCTGAGAAGGATGCTCCAATGATCATTGTACGGCTAAAAACGTGTTTTCTAGTAAAAATCAATATGCCAAGGTATAAAGAATATTGCAAAATAGCAGGTCTCCAAACAGTGACATTTTAAATGTCCATCTGTGTCTGCAATTTCTATAGCTTCAATAAATCCAACTGCCTGAAAAACAAAAAACAAAAAAAACCTGGTATAAACCAAAAGCCAGACTGGATCTAGATAATTTGGGTTAACTGCGTATGTGTGTTCGTGTGTGTGTGTGTGTGTGTGTCAGAGGGAGAAGAGGGGGCTTCATTATTAATCAGGCCCCTTTCCTTAGTCTGAACGCTGCTCACACTCCATCCCTTAATGACTGAAAATGAGCCGTAATTATGGGCTGTCAGTCCACTCTCTAGAACCCCCTCTGCTCACCCATCTCATGGGTCCATGCCCTCCCCTCTGCTGCACCAAACCCAGGCTGCCATCACTTAATACCACCCGCTTTTCAACATTTATCTGAGCCATCCGTGCCTGCAAGAATCCTAATCCTCTATTAAACCGATCAGACATCTCTGACACAGACAACAGTTTAAGGAAAAGATTAAGGTAAAGAAGGCAAGAAGCATAATTTTTTTACATTAAGGCCACAGTGTGGGTTAGGACAAACAAAACGTCAGTTTTGGTGCTCAGAAAAATACATTTATTTAGGTTTAAAGTAAGCATAGATGAAGAGTAGTAACCAGAGCTTAGTTTAAATACACTTCCTGCTGTTTTCCATGCTATCTGTCCCTAGCCTCTTTTTGCCCCCCCCATCCTCTTCTGGTTCCGTGCACTTAAGCTCATCGTTATGCGGCGTGTGGTTTGTCAGGGCTGATGATGAATTTGTTTATGAGTGGAGGGAGCTGATTTCCCCTGAGTGGTCTCTCTCTCTCTCTGTCTCTCTTCTCTCTCTCGTCTCGTTTTTTCTCTACTTTTTTCTTGATCAGCCCAGGCAATCAAAGAAAGCCCCCCCACCCCCACCCCCCTTCAGGTCCTACCAACCCTGTAAGATGCCTTGCCCGTCTGAATTCCAGATTTGCGTGTATGTGTGCTGGAGAGGTCACGGACCATTTCAGGACACAAAGGAATACACTTACAATTGATTTCCAATTTTGGGATTCTTTGAATGTTTTTACATGTCTCCCATCTTATCCACTTTCAAAATGTTCTGTAGATATTTTTTATTTATTGGGATTTTTTTTCTGTTGCAGAAAATACCACACCAGAACTGGCAGTAAATGCTTTGAAGTCTTCACATAGTCATAAAACTAGGCGTGCAACAGAGTCAAAGAAAACTCTCATTTAAAATTGCTGTGAAAGCTCTCCTACATGAGTAATGTGTTGCTTGTTTAAGTCTTCTGCGTCTCTTACAGGACGACAGGTTTAAAAATGTAGGCATGTTGACGCTACAGAAATTACAAAGCATCTTGTCTGACAGGTCCCCCTCCTGGGCCTTTCAGTATAAGCATGCTGTTTGCAGTCGGGACACACGCATGCACGCACCCCCACCAACACAAACACACAGCACTCACACGTACCTCACGTGTTCTTAAAGCCACACACAAATACACACCGTAATATCCCTGTTGGAGGTGGTGGAGGTGCCAGCTATTATCAATTAATCTTTGTTGTGTTTTTTCTCTTGCAGAGAGTGCTACCATATGGTTCGCTGTCAGCCACTGCTTTTAATTTACTCCTTGCGTCTGCTGTGAAAACAGACCAACATCCTATCTGAATTGCTGGAAAAGAGAAGTATGTGCTGGGATGCACTATTGCTATAACATATATAATGAGTGATATGCATGCAATAGCTGATTCAGACACTTCCTAAATTAAAAAACTTTGAGTTACCCACAAATTTGTTAAAAGAGCTCAATACATAAATCTGATAAATGTATCCTGCTTCAATCATGTATTCATAAATTTATATCACGACCCCTTGAGGATTAAGCGGTTAGGACAATGGATGGATGGAAGAATTAAAGTGTTTCAGTTTGTTGGTGTTTTGGTTCTGCATTTAAATCTAAATCCATTTTGTTTATTACAGTTTTCGCTAATTGCAAAAAACACATTTTGCAAAACTTCACTCCATCCATCAATCATCTTGCACTTATCCGGGGTCGGGTCGCGGGGGCAGTAGCCTAAACAAAGAGACCCAGACCTACCTCTCCCCGGCTACTTGGGCCAGCTCCTCCGTAGGAATCCCGAGGCGTTCCCAGGCCAGCTGGGAGACATAATCCCTCCAGTGAGTCCTGGGTCTCCTCCCGGTGGGACGTGCCCAGAACACCTCACCAGGGAGGCGTCCAGGAGGCATCCTGACCAGATGCCCGAGCCACCTCAACTGGCTCCTCTCGATGTGGAGGAGCAGCGGCTAGAAATCCTGTCCATAAACGTTATGAACAGTACCGGTGACAAAGGGCAACCTTGGCAGAGTGCAGGTCTCACTGGAAACGAGTCCGAGTTACTGCCGACAATCCGAACCAGACTCTGACACCGTTCATACAGGGACCTAACAGCCCGTATCAAAGGGCCTGGTACCCCATACTCCCGGAGTACCCCCCACAGGACACCCCGAGGGGCACGGTCGCACGCCTTCTCCAAGTCCACAAAGCACATGTAGACCGGTTGGGCGAACTCCCACGCACCCTCCAGGACCCTGCCGAGGGTGTAGAGCTGGTCCAGTGTTCCACGGCCAGGACGAAAACCGCTTTGTACCTCCTGAATCCGAGGTTCGACTATCCGTCGGACCCTCCTCTCCAGAACCCCCGAACAGACCTTACCAGGGAGGTTCAGAAGTGTGATCCCCCTATAGTTTGAACACACTCTGTGGTCCCCCTTTTTAAAGAGGGGGACCACCACCAATCCAAGGGAACTGCCCCCGATGTCCACGCAATATTGCAGTGCCGCGTCAACCAATAAAGCCCTACAACATCCAGAGCCTTGAGGAACTCCGGCCGAATCTCATCCACATCCGGTGCCTTGCCACAAAGGAGCTTTTTAACAACCTCGGTGACTTCAGCACCAGTGATTGGAGAGCCCGTCCCAGAGTCCCCAGACTCTGCTTCCAAACAGGAAGGCGTGTTGGTGGGATTGAGGAGGTCTTCGAAGTATTCCATCCACCGACCCAAAACGTCCCGCGTTGAGTTCAGCATCACACCGCCCCCACTGTGAACAGTGTTGGTGGCAGACCGCTTCCTCCCCCTGAGACGCCGGATGGTGGACCAGAATCGCTTCGAAGCCATACGGCAGTCGTTCTCCATGGTCTCTCCAAACTCCTCCCACGCCCGAGTTTTTGCCTCAGCGACCATCCAAGCCGCACTCCGCTTGGCCTGCCGGTACCTATCAGCTGCTTCCGGAGTCCCACAGGCGAGAAAAGCCCGATAGGACTCCTTCTTCAGCTTGACAGCATCCATCACCGCATGTGTCCACCAGCGGGTTCGAGGGTTGCCGCCGCGACAGGCACCGACTACCTTACGGCCACAATTACGGTCAGCCGCTTCGACAATGGAGGCACGGAACATGGCCCATTCGGACTCAATGTCCCCCGCCTCCCCCGGGACGTGTTTGAAGTTCTGCCGGAGGTGAGAGTTGAAACCCCTTCTGACAGGAGACTCCGCCAGACTTCACTCATTGTGCAAAAACTCTACATACAAGTAAACATGAAAAAACACTGAAGTATAACATTCACATTTTTGCCGGTATGAAACTACTATCCATCCATCCATTTTCTGAACCGCTTAATCCTCAAGGGGTCACGGGGAGGCTGGTACCTATCTCCAGCTGTCAACGGGCAAGAGTACTTTATATAAAACACTGCAGTCTTCCATTTTCACTGTTTTTATTCTCTTTATCTGTTAGCTTTCTGTGAAGCTCAATGGAACACTGTTTTTGTTCACAACAAAGGTTTTCCCAACAACCAAAAATAAAAGTACTGAAAGGTTACAAAATAATATTAAGTCAATACTTTACATCACAGTATTACAGTGTACTTTATAGTACAGCAAATGCAGTATCATAAAAAAATACACTACTGTAAATCCAGAAAAAAATTAGGCTATTGTGCGTGGGATTATGGATTCCACCGTCTGTTTGGGTCTGGCAACAGGATCTCATCAACATCACAAGCGATATTTTCTCCTGCTAAGCAACAGGGAAAATACCTCCTTGTGTGACGAATCCATTCATGGATTTACCTTACGTCAGAGTCTCCGCATGCCTCTTCCATTGCCTGAAGAAGAGACATGCGGGCATGTGGTTGAAGGTCATGTACGCCCCATCTCCAAGTGGAAAAAAAAAGTCCTTCGATAGGGTTTAGGAATGGTGAGTAAGGAGGCAGGTAAACAACTTCGAAGTGATAATGATTGGTGAACCAGTTCCGGAGCAGAGCAGCCCGGTGGAAACTAACATTATCCCAGACAACAACAAACCTGGGCTGCTCTGGTCTGTCCCATTCAACTGCATCATGAAGTGCATTTAGAAATTTGACTATTTGTTGTGTATTGTGGGGATATAGATTGGCATGATAGTGTAGTAGACTTCGAAGGCTTATGGTGGCACACAATGAGATGTTTCCCCCACGCTGCCCCCGGACATGCCCAATTGCCATTTGACCAATTATATTACGAGGTTGAAACCAGCCTCACCAATGTAAATACATCGGTGAGGCTGTGCAGCTCCATCCATGCCAAGATTGTCTGCAAAAAAAACAAAAAATACATATTATTGATGGCTGGTACTCTCAAAACACACAACTACAGTACTACACACCCAAAAACACACTCACACACACACACCAACCCCAAAACACAAACACACCGGTGTCCGTGTCCCTTTCTGCATGTATCTATTTGGTACTGATACAATGGCACAGCTATTACTGTGGTGCATTACATAAATACTGTATTGCAAATGTACAGTAAAAGACTGCAACACTTACTTGTACGTATTCTTGAAGAAGTCTTATGACCCTGATACCATTCCTCTCAAACGGGACCCTGCACAAATGCTCCATTGTGATTTGATGCTTTGCCAAAACAAATCTGATCGTGGTAATGCTTACTCGATTTATTTTTATGAATACTTGCCTATCTGCAAGTATTTTGTTGCCGTAGCTGGAGGAGACGGATTTCATTGTTTGCTCTGACTATTTCCACAATAGTGTGGCAAGGTACAGAACGAGGGCCCGGGCTGGATTCGATCCCACGACTCCCGTGTGAGAGTCATGCACGCTAACCAGTACCTTGCCACAATAGCAAGTTGCTGCTGTTGGGTGAACAGGTGTTGCAGACGAGAAGTAGAAAAATGCAACCACAAATTGTTACTATTGGTTTAGTTCTTTTTTACAGTACTGTATACTGTACACAGTACTGTGACATCTCAATGGTACAGTACTATGTACTTTACTATACTTTATGTTTCACAAAACTAACCATTTTTTCTTTCAAAAAGAACACTAGCCAACATGCAATACAGTACATGTGATACGGTACCGCACTGTAAATACTGTAGATACAGTCTAGAGTAGAGAGTTGAAGACATACCTGTTTTCCAGTCGGAAGGTCCTTATGATGGATGCAACTGTGAGTCGGCTTAGGTGTGTGGACTCTCTGCCCAGCTTCCCTAATTAGCTGCGTTTCCATTACAAATATGTGCAAAACTTTGTTGACATTGTCTAAGTGTCACAATTTCTCTAAAAATACAATTTCGGTATTGCGGTGGTTCCATCAAATAAACTCAGTTTAAATCACAATTTTTCACACGAGTAAGAAAAGTGGCGACTGATGTGAACATTTACACAGTAGGTATATTCATATTGCAGGCACTGCACGAGCGCTCAATATCAGCAATCAGATGAGGAGATGTAGACGGCTTGTAGAGGCATTGGAGCGACAAACACCTTTTACATGGGAGCGGTCTTGGTAAATGCTCCTCGCTCGCTTACTTATTTTCGCCTACTACGTCGTAGGTGTTGTAGGGGTATTCGGATGCAGCCCACGTCACGCTGAGGAGGAAGTTAGAGAATTTGGATCAGCTGTGTTGGAGCAGAAACACATCTAAAGCTGGTAGGGCACCGGCCCTTGAGGCCTGGATTTGGGGACCCTTGGTCTATAGTGTTTAAACAATGGCCAAAAACTGTAATATGCCTGATAAAAAAAAGAGTTTATGGGATATACCAACACAAAGTAGCACAGCCGATAACCACACCTGTTTATTTTTATTTTTAATAGTGGTCTTTTCCAAACATGCACTGAAAGAAACTGAATCACATTAAATCACTAGGAAATGATAAATGATAAAGAAAAAAATCCCTCATGACTGCAGCTGAGTGTGATGTTTGCTCTGGTAAAGCTTGAAGATGGCATCAGTGGTAGTGGTGGTGGTGGTGGGGGGTTTACCAGGCTCCCTGCCCTTCTGTGTGTGGGAGTAAAAAGGGGAGAGGTGAAGCTGGAAAGGTAATGTCTGGGGTGGAGGAGGGTTCAGGGATGTGATGGTCTCAGGTGGAAAAGGAAGTATGTAGGTTGAACTGATGGTACGGTGAATTGGTGTGTGTGTGTGTGTGTGTTCATATGTGACGGATGAGGTCTGCTCATGTGGTTTCTCACAATAGATATTGTTGATAAACAGACAATCCATCACAGTGCATACTGGTCCAAGAGATTCCATCACTATTATCAGTCCTGTGCACTTTTAAGCAGCTATAGGTTAACTCAATTGGGGAGACCTTTAATCCTTTAAGGACGCAAAAATATCCAAATATCTGTAATGATGTTCGTAGATGTTGACAGTGCTCTAAACTGCAGTTAAAATGACTGAGATACAAAAAGTCCTACCAGATAGGTAGTAATCCATCAGTACTGTACATTTGGCTCAGTCAAAAAAACAACAACAAAAAAACAACAACCGTCATTAAAGTGAGAGTGTGTAGATTCCTGATGATAGGGGGCAGTATGTATCAAAATTGCAAGCAAGGGTTATTTTTGTGTTTGAGTGACGACCAATGGATGGCCAGCAAAGGCCAAAAATAGCAATTGCGTAATTTTCTACTGCTACATTGCCAGATTGTTCAACCTCCAGTTAAATCATATGCAGCAAAACGACAAACATATCAGGCTCTCTTTCATCACAGGCAATGAGTGAAGAGGTAAATACGTAAAACATTTATGAATGGCAAAAGTTTTCAACATTTTATATGTTAGTAATATTATTCAGATGATTTTAAAAATGAAATGTCAAACAAACTGTAACTGTAAAAAAAAGACTGATTTCAGGGTAGTTTTACACCATATTGGCGTGAATGGCGCTAGCTTGAAAAAAACATTGCGGTGAATGTTGTTACCTGTCCAGCAGAAAGCATGAAATACAAGAAACAGCGGAGGGAACTGCTTACGACCCAGGTAGCGTAGGTTTCGGATTGGTCAGTCGGTCAGTCTAGGTTGGAGAAAGGTTTTTTTCTTTCGTCTGTTCATAGAGCTCTTCATTTAAACTTCTTGTAGAGTACGAGGTGGTAGGGATGTAACCACGTGTTCAAAAATCAGTGAATACACTGGGACCCAAGCCCATTTGTTTTAGACTTTTTATGGTTATATATTAAATGGCGGATGTTGTAAAGCCGCTAATATTCTTCAATGACTGGGCTTAATTTTATTCGTTGTCAACAATATTTTGATTGATATTTCCTGAGATTAATGGTAAAAACTGTACACCGTCACTTTGAGGCTCTCTTTAAATATATATTCACAATTCACTAAAAAGAGAGAAGTCCTGTCTCAGAAACCTGCTTTTTTAAAATACATTAAGGTTTAATTTTTAGCTACAGTAATGACCAAACCTAAGCTTAACTTTGACATTTTTTATATTTTCTTAATAAAGCTCAATATATAAAATAAGATGTCTTCGAAGCAGGCTGTGAGAAGTATCCAAAACTACAATTCAAAACTACTTCTTCTATATCAATTTTATTTGAACACAACACTGATTCCGCTCTTGTGGTAGGTGCCGATGTCTGTTAAGAAAACAAACAAAAGCAATTATACCTTAGTTAATGTTTGAAAGTTGCCTTGAATAATGCATCTGATTAATTGTTTTTGTTTCAGTGTTGACTACTTGAAACAAACCCTGCTCGTATCCTGAACAGCTGCAGTGGTAATGAAGTCTTGAAAGAGAGAAAATAGAAGCAGGATCAGCTTTACCATAGGAACAGAGCCAAGCACCGAGCAGTGCTCAGGTGCTTAGTGTTGAGGGCCAATCATACCAGGGTTGGCTCGTCCTTAATGAGAGGATCTCCATGATCCAGTACCCAGGACAGGGCACCTTGACCCTGATACTCCATTCCTGATAGTAGAGGATACCAGCTGCTGTTACGCTCTACCTCAAATGAAAATTAAAAGAGGACACACACTTAAGTGTTTGACCTTACTCTACCTAACACAATATTGTAAAAGCAAAACAAAGATGGAATATTCGGATGGTTGTTTTGGGACATGAAATAGATAGGGTTTGTGTTTTAAAGCTCATCATAATTGGTTACAGTTTGTGATAACAAATTTTTAAACAAAAAAATTATATCAATTTTCTGTAACAGATTTTACAGAAACTGAAATCTAATTTTGAGGCCCACCTTTTATTACTTTTCATATTTTCTATTATTGCTATGATGCTTAGATTTTTTTTCTTTCTCGTTTTTTATGTTGCTTTGATCTTATTCGTTATTTTCTTATCTCATTTTACTCAGTATTAGTTCTATTTTACTTTTTTTTTCTCTTTAGGATTATTGTTCTCAGATTTGAGTTTCTTTGAATGTAGTGTTTATACTTATGTTTCCTACTCTTCTGCTTTTCTCCTCTCCTCACTCTTATATCCTTTAGTGCTTTTACATTGAGTTTCTCACGTGCATCTTAATTCTTTTTTATTAAATTAGATTTCCTCATTCCTAGGTACTCCTCTGTGTTGGTCTTACTTTATGCAATTTGAGATTATATTCTGTTGTAAATTTAGACCTTTCTTTTTCTTCTCTGTTTCCTCCTGGCCATTCTGCTTCCTTGCCCAGCTGCATTGCATCTCCAATTGTTCTGCTCACTCTCTCACCTGCATTTGTTTTTCACTAATTAGTCCTCAGGTTTCTCTGTGGTTCCTCACTCCCTCCCCAGTATTTAAGCAGTCTTGATTCACTCATACCCTGCTGGTTCCTCATCATTTCTTCCATTACTTTTTGTTCCATGTTCTGTTTAATTCCTGCTTTTGCCTACAGTTTCACACCTGTTTAGTTAATCTCTACATTTGACTCCTTTTTAAAAGCACAGCATGACAATTTTACAGGTTTCTGTACAGCTTTTTTGAGCCCAGAATTTAACATAGGTTGCTTGACACTGGTATAAAATTCCAACGGATTTTGGTTAATTCCATTAGTAGTACATTTATGCAAATTTGTTAGACCTGTAAAAAAAAAATCAGCTGTTGATAGTTTTCACTAACTATTCTTAAATTGAAGAAAAAGTATAAATGTAATGAATGAGCTTATCGACAGGCTGTAAACTCTAAAATCATAGTTTTAAAAAACATCACTTATATCTTATGGATGGGCCAAGATTAATATTGTCTTCACAAGTAACCACAGAAAAAATATCTACAAAGAGTTACTGTGTTCCTGAAATATTTTTTTTCTTTAAATATTACTGTGAACATAACAATGAGGGGGGAAAGTACTTGTATTTGTATCTGTATTAGAGTAAAATTTACAATGGACATAAAAATAAAATGTATCTTACACTTCTAATTTACGTTATCAATTTAATAAATATGGATTTGAAATATTGGTTGATCTTTTTCCATGAACCCTGCAATAAAACTGTAACGGGAACGTCATTGAAAATAGACCAAAATAAAGCCTACTGTGGCCACAAAACCTTAAAAAAAAAGTTGGGGGACGGTTGTACGCCACCAAGACTTATAGGTAATGTGTTTGAAGAAACCTCCAGCCCAACAGGGTGGCCATAGGCAGCTGCAAACTCTATTTATACCTCAGGTTGGCCCTAAGTACTAATTATTGCACCACCAACACTTCTTTTCATGTTTCCTTATTAATACACATACCAATCCTGGTGAGAAAAGTAACAAATGATTCACATTTTTTCTGGCTGTGCAGTCTGAAAGAATATAATCAAAATGCTAAAAACTTAGTGACACCATTCATTAACACAAAATTAAACTTGTCAGGGAATAGTGTTTACGTAGCTGCTTTCTAAATAGAAAACTAATGGTTGACTTAATAGGTAAAACATGAAAGCCTTCATACAAATAAACTGACACATTTACAAGATCTGAAAACAAACATTGTTTTTTACTTTCATTGAAAGTCAAGGGTGGAATGACAATTACAATTAAATTAAATTCAACCTGCTTTGACTCTGTGAAAGTCATTTTGAAAGCAAGGTTTCATGATTGACCTTGAATGTTCTGTACTAGAAACATGATTGGTATTCTTATTTTTGAATAGGAATGTCAGATGTTTTCTAAAACAGAAATCCTTGAGGTGTTTCAGTGTAAAGAACTTCATTAAATGTGTCAGATGATTCTCTTTTGTTTTGAAAGTTAGGAATTATTCATGAATCTGTTCTCTTTGAATAAAATAAAATCTGTGAAATTGCAGGCACACAAAAACGTTTTTTGTTATCATAGTTATAACACGTATAGCTGTTTGGATGCAAGCCAACGCATTCCTTTTATTGTTACTTAGAGTGAGTAAAAAATAAGGTTCATTTTGCATGGAAAAACTAATCACAGAATAATTCGTTATTTGGTGTGCTTTCAAACCACAAACATGCCAGGTGCAAAAACTCAAATGTACAGGGAAAAATTTTGCTCAGCTCTGAAGCAACCAGAGAAGACTGTCAGAAATACTCTGCACTCCCAAATTCACCAATGTGAAGCGTTTTGACTTAACATGTGAAATACAAAATTTGACTCTTGCCCAACATTAATCTGGTATTAAAGAGAAGTATGAATATTTTGGGAGGATTTAGAAGATTTTAAAGCACTTTATTGTCTCCTTCCTACAAATATGGGCACTCACATGATTGTTCCTAGAAAATACTTACCCATAGTTTCCAGCAATCTAAAATGGTAGCATTTGCCTTGGTAAACTGTAGCCTGCACATCCAAAAACGGTTCGCCTGATGTAAACGAATATACATTTTGTCTAGGCTCTGAGGGTTAGTGCAGAGTCAACAGCAGAGTTCCACACATAAGCCTGTTTAAAAAGACACACCATCCCCGGCATATCGGGGTAACACTGCCGCTATGGTGTGTTCCTTGAATGCGCCGTGGTGGCCTTGTGAGGCGTGAATATTGTGCCATTTGTGCTGAAAAGTTGATAGTAATATTACCACAACGCTAGACTTTATCACTTACTTATGAATGAGCAATGGCTTCCTGATGTTTCCTGTTAATTTGTGGCAAATTGGTGCCATAAAAAAAACAAAAAACTATTTATAGCGGAGTCCATATGTTGTGACTATAAGCACTGAAAGTAGAACAGAATAGAATAGAATAATCCTTTAATAGTCCCACCTGGGGAAATTTGGTCGTAAACAGCAGCCAAAGAAACTACAAATATACAACATATGTAACAGAACAGAAAAAAATAAATAAAAAAATACAATAATAGACAGAATATGTACATCAACACAGAATAACAATATGTACATCAGGTTGAAAATAATGTGCAAATTATATCGGTGTGGTTGTTTAGTGCAAATGTAAGATACAGTATAGGTGTTAAATATTTATATTTGTTGGGAGCAGTTTTGGTTGTACAGTCTGACAGCTGCAGGGAGGAAGGACCTGCGGAAACGCTCCTTTGTGCATCCAGGATGCAGCAGTCTGTCACTGAAGGAGCTCTGCAGTTCAGCAACATTCCCATGGATGGGGTGGGAGACTCTGTCCATCAGAGATGTTATTTTAGCCAGAGTCCTTCTGTCTCCCACCACCTGCACTGGATCCAGGCTGCATCCTAGAACAGAGCTGGCCTTCCTGATGAGTTTATCCAATCTCTTCCTCTCAGCTGTCGATAAAGTGCTGCTCGAACATACAGTACTGTAAAAAATGACGGAGGCCACCACAGAGTCATAGAAGGTCCTTAACAGCGCTCCCTGGCATCCAAATGACCTCAGCCTCCTCAGCAGGTAGAGTCTGCTCTGACCCTTCCTGTAAAGAGCATCAGTATTGTGGCTCCAGTCCAGTTTATTGTTTAGGTGAACACCCAGGTACCTGTAAGAGTCCACTATCTCAATGTCCGCTCCCTGGATGTTCACCGGTGTCAGTGTGCTGGGTCTGTGTCTCCTGAAGTCCACCACCAACTCCTTGTTTTTCCCAGCGTTGATCAACAGGGGGTTCTGCTGGCACCAGTCCACAAAGTCCAGAGTCCTCTGTATGTACTCTGAGTCGTCATCACCTGTAATGAGTCCAACTATGGCAGTGTCGTCAGAGAACTTCTGTAGGTGGCAGCGTGGGGAGTTGATGGAGAAGTCAACAGTGTAGAGGGTGAAGAGGAACGGTGCCAACACGGTTCCCTGTGGGGCCCCCGTACTGCAGACCAGCGTATCAGAGACACAGCCTTGAGTCCTCACATACTGTGGGCGTCCTGTGAGGTAGTCCAGTATCTACTGGGACATGTGGTGGTCCACTCCTGACAGCTCCAGCTTGTCCCTCAGGAGTAGTGGCTGGATGGTGTTGAAAGCACTGGAGAAATCAAAGAACATGATCCTCACAGAGCTTCCAGGTTTCTCCAGGTGAGTCAGAGCTTGGTGCAGCAGGTAGATGATGGCGTCCTCCACCCCGATGCCGGGTTGGTAAGCAAACTGCAGTGGATCCAATGAAGACCCTACCAGGGGGCGCAGATGGTTAAGGACCAACCTCTCCAGGGTCTTCATCAGATGCGATGTCAAGGCTACCGGCCTGTAGCTGCTAAGGTCCTTGGGGTGGGAGGTCTTTGGTACTGGTACCACACAGGAGGTCTTCCATATCTGTGGTACTTTCCCCAGCAACAGGCTCAGGTTGAACAAATGTCCTAAAATGCCACACAGTTAATCTGCGCAGCACCTCAGCAGCCTGGAGCTGATGCCATCTGGACCTGCAGCCTTCCGCACTTTGATCGTAAGTATGACAGCACGCTCTGGACAGTTCAAACTCATCCACAAAAGGCAAACAACCCAAAACAATAAGAGAATGCTTTAAAAAAAAGAGGCAAAAATGAACATAGTTTCTTCCGATCTGATGTTTTAGATAAAACAAAACAAAAAATCCAATACAATATTTGATATTTTCCATGGCTTACATAATGGCCCCATGTTAGGAGCTTGATGCAGGACAATTCTTGGTGGAATGTGAACTGGACATCTGTATTGTGGAATTTAAATAGACGTACATAGGGATTATAAATGACTTTGTTGAGAAGGGTTGTATTAAGAGAAAGTTGTTACCATACAGGAGGGGCTGTATGAGCCCAAACTTGCCTGGTACCCATACAGCCTGCAGAAGTCCATTTCAGACCCATACTTATATTGGCAGTTAGGCTTGGCCTTACATTCGATGTCGTTTTTTTCACTTTCAGACTAAGAATTTGACCAACTCTTGAACCAGAGAAAAAAAACTTTAAGCTGCTTCTGTGACTAGCATGAAAGAGATTTCTCATTATTTTCTGTGCCCACTCTGTATATTCATCAGAAGTATTTTTCTCATTATGCCAATGTTTATTTTTGGTGATTGGTAAGCCCATTTTATACTTCACCGTCAGAAAGTTTTCACTTATAATCACATGTATTGATGGAGAAATTCTCCTTAAATGCTTCTTCATTGGTATGTCAGTGTTGCAAAGTAATACCCCATCAGGACAGCAGGTGGTGCTGACCCTTTCTGACTGGTTTGCCTAACATTGCAGTGTCTCTTGTCGACGACAGTTTATTTACTTCAGCTTGTAAACGCACATTCACTCAAGCAGCAATGCCCGACAGGGAGTGAGTTTGATTAAGATGGAAGGCTTTTTATAAGAAGTGAAACTCATGGAATCCTCTAAAAACGCATGTAAACAACTAAACAAGGCGGTCTGTTTTGTTGTTCTCTGAACCTCCTGATGTTCTAAATCGCCAAAAGACCATATTAGATAAAATGGCCTTGCCATATAAAGCATCTAGGGTGCATTGGGTTTGACAGATAGTTTAAAAATTAGGCTCTACTCCATCTTTCCTCGCATGCCTTTCGGTGCAAACTTGCTGATGGAGAAGTGTGAACTAGGCTTAAGACGCAGCACGATTAACACCTGTTCTAAGCACCGAAAAACATGTTTGCAAAGTGAAACATCCAATTAATGCCACCCAAAGAACTGAGGTTACAAAAGTAATCAAAAGTTTTCAATTATAGCATTTGTTTCAACAACTGTATTGCCAGACAGAGCTTATATTGTTGCCGAGTGCTACCAAATAGTCCAAAGTTTACATTTTGAGAAAGCTTTATTGTAGCAGTTTTTGAAATATATTTATAAATTTATAATTTGTTGTTAGTTTTTTTTTTTTTTTTTTTTTTTTTTTTTAACCATCTCTTCCTAAAACTTGACTGTGCTCATGTTCCGTCCGTCCTTCTTTGCAGGGTTGCTGGGGAGATGGTGCATTATTATCACTAGTAGTCACTGGCCACAAGACAGGGTACACTCTGGACAGCTCAAACTCATCCACAAAAGGCACGTAACCCAAAACGATAAGAAAATGCTTTCAAAAAAGAAAGACAGAAATTAACGATTAACAATTTTAATTTCATACATTTTAAAACAGTAAGGGATTTTTTTCAGTTAATAGTGTGAATTAAAAACTTCTTCCTGTGGTCGTATTGATTTTATGGCTTAATATGGATTTGCATTTGCACCATAAAGTTGCAGCCACAAGGGCACCATGATGAGGTGAAATTTCCCAGAAGCATTAATAAGAGGTTTTTATTTTACTATCTTCACATTTCTATCTCAATACCTTACTTTACATGAAGCTCTTTGAAGTTATACTTTTGGTGTGTTGTCATTATGAAGATCAAAAGGTTTGCTATATTATCAGCATGCAAAAATTTAGTTCACCTAAATTACTGTATGGAATACAGATTTGATCATGTACAAAATGTTATCTAAAAAAAACCCCACAAACTCTAATGATGTGGTTTATTTTGTGCGCTAAATTTGTTTTTTTTTTCAGTTTGCTTTGTACAAGCTGGGGCTGCTGGTCTTAAAATCAAATTAGCAAAACAAATCAACCATATGATGCGAAGGCTTGCTGATTGCTACTTTTTTTTTCTCCTCCCCGTTCTTTTTATTGGCATTTTAGCCCTCCTTCCCCTGCTTTCGTCCTGAAGTTGCAGCTTTCTCGCCACGAGGGTCCCTGTGGACTAGACCAGATGTTCCAGGCAGCACACTTCCCCACTCTCTGCCTCATGGAATATTCATGGGCAACCAGGCACCATAGCACAGCAAAGCACCACGCAGACAAGAGACGGTTTACTTATTTATTTATTTCATCACCCTGATGCCTGGCTGTCTTAGGCACAACAGTTCACCATATGAGCACATCTTCTCAGCTCACAAAATCTTTTTTCCTTTATAGTGTTTATTTTCTGCTCTCAATAAATAAACATAGCTTTCTCTGTGTCTTTGTGTGTTTTCTCTTTTATCTATCTTTCTTTTACTCTGTCTTGCACTCCGCTCTCTCTCTCTCTCTCTCTCTCTCTCTCTCTCTCTCTCTCTCTCTCTCTCTCTCTCTCGTCATTTTTATTTGGCAGATGGGCGGGGAATGAAGAGAGTGTTGAATAACTGATGCTGGTCGGTGAAACCTAATGGTGGTGCTTAAATACAAAGCCATTATTTACAACCTCGCCTAATGCAATAGAACACTTAAATTCTTTGTTTGGTTGGTGATAATTTGGCTAAATGCTCAGCAGTAATGCATGCTGTTTGGCTGTTAATGGCTTATTTTCCATAATGGATCGGTTGTTGTTTGGACAAAGGTTTGCAGCCCGTTATTTATCAACATCAATATTCCCTGTGCTTTGGAAAAGTATTCCCACCCCTTGAATCTTTTATCATTTTGTCACATTAAAACAAAAAGTTTTAATATAGTTTGTTGTGATTTTGCACGGTAGACCAAAATTAATGCAACAGATAAGTGGAGGAAAAATTATACAGGATTTACAATATTTTTGACAAATCAAAATCTGAAAGGTGTGGCATTCATTTAAATTCAGCTCAACTGAGTCAATGCTTTGTAGAAGCACCGTTATATGCAGCTACAGCTGCAAGTCTTTGAGGTTTGAATCACTCACACAGTATTATAAATACAAATATGCGAATACAGAAAGACTTAAAGTAAGAGACATCAAACAACTAATAATAATAATAATAATAATAATAATGATGAAGAAACAAATCAAACTTAGAATCACTCGAATTATAGAAACTTCACATATAAGCAGTAATACAAGGCTGAGATATCAGATGTAAAATAATAAAATAATATTAGCAAAAATATATAGTACTTGCCAAAATTCTTGTTATCCAATATATTTTAGCTAAGAGCCAAACTGAATAGATAGACAACCAAGCTCATCAGGTTTTCAGAAACAGTTTTTTTTGTTTTTTGCTAACCCCTGTCAGATTAGGTGGAGCTAATCTCTGTACATCAGTTTTAAATTCTTACACAGTTTCTTATTGGTATTCAAGTCTACACTATGATACCTCCACAGTTCAGTTATAAGTTTAAGCTTGTTGTTCTACTGGAATCTGACCCACCGTCTTCTTTTCCTCTTCCAGGTTTCCCATTTATTCAGCTTCATCCACCTTCGCTGTACTTTGACTCTTCCCTGTTTCTGCTAAAGAAAAAGACCGTAGCTTCATGCTGCAACACCATGATTCACCTTAGTGATGTTCTTATAGTAAACTGTTGGTATACTGCCACATATAGCAGGCAAGTTGATGTAAAATATCTGTCCAGAACAACAACTTTCACAGGTTTGCTGCTGTGGGTTGTGGCTAAATTTAAACATGGCATAATGGCTTTCTATTAATATTGTCTTTCTCTGCAGCTCCTCCAAAGTTACAATTTGTCTCGTGACAGCTTTTTTGTTTATTGTATGTGACAAAATTTAAGGTGTATGAATACTTTTGCTTGAGACTGTATAATCTACCTATCTGGAAAAAGAATGGAGAATGCAAGGATAGAAGAACTTTCCTATCAAAAAAGAAAGTCATCTTCAGTAGATGAGGGCAAGGTTAAAAAAAGAAGATGTCTCATAGAAGAAAAAAAGACAAAGTCTGAAGTTTCAGCAAGATCCATCCCTTTTTACCAGAAAAGAAAGCAGCGAGGCACAATGCCAAGCGGTACCTCTGCTCCACTTGACTGCGGTCCAAAATGACAGCTGACGGCTGCGGCACAGACATCATGAACGAGCAGATGTGGCGGCAGCTTTCCAAGTGCAGCAACACTTCATTCCTCCCCTCTTACTCTCTCCTCCACTCATTTTCGTGTTTCGTTATCATCAAGTAAAATACTCCCCATCTCCCCATTTTTTGCTCTTCACGTCTTACTTCTCAACATGGATTTATCCTTCCAAGGTTTTAGCTCATCCAGTCCCTCCATCAAACCACCTATATTACACTTTGCAATGAGAAGTTAAAGAGGAGGTTTCTGATTAGAAAACAAACTTTTCAGACAGATCCTCGCTCAGCATTGTTCTGCTCCAGAGACTGATCATCTCTCCCAGCATGCACCTGTAGTAAAGAGGTTATTCAGCTCTCTCGCAGCTGAGGCGCAGCTGACTACTCTCTGGCCCACATCCGGCTCTATTTCCACTCCAGCTAATCAAATTGCTTTCATATAATCAGCTAATTGCAAGCTAATCTAATTTTACAATTATTACATTCTCTAAACATTTCATTTTAAATATTTGCCAATGAATACTACACTGAAAGTCCCTCCCTATCCCTCACTTTTGATTTCCCTCCTTGCTTATGAGAGTGTGTGTATCAGCATCTGCAATCTCTCCCCATGCAGACTTTCTCTGGATTGCTTGGTGCTCGCTGTTTCCTGTGGTCCAGTGGAGAGTAATCCTCAGAGCAGTGGGAAAAGAAAAGCAGGGACCCTCAGCGGGACGAGTTTATCAGGAGTATAGGTCAACCAGGGCAGTTAATAATGCTGTTATCTTGGAGGCAAGGAGAAGGAGGAGGCAAGAGGAAGAGAGGGAGGGTGAAGATGTGGTAAAACAGAGGAGTGGGGAGGATATAAAATAAAAGTAAATAAGAAAAGAGGATGGAGAAGAGGAGTTTAAAAAGGATGGAAGGATGAGTAGTGGGGGCAGGAGGGAATACGATCATGGTTCAAAAGGAGCCGCGCCCACAGAGAGGAAGCCCTGCTGGGTCTATGCAGGGGGGAGTGGAGGGGCAGGTGGACGTCTGGAGGGCGGTATTTGTCTGCAAGTGGCTGTTTCTTTGTGTGCAAATGCAAAAGTAGGGCTGCCATATTCAATATTCCTGTCAGGCTGGACTTATACCAATACCAAAACAACCTGTCTGGAAGAATCCAGATGCTTCTGCTCCTCTTCACACCTTCAAACCTCCCCCTCCGCTTTCCACCGCTTTCCTTCAACACACATTACGCTGGAAGATTTCGACCAGCATTTCATTTGTTACAAAAATGGTATTTCTTCCTAATGGGGTGTTTAAGGAGGGAGTAAAACAATTATTTTGAGAGATTATGAAATGTGTTAATAGTGCAACATATTGACTTAGAACACAGATGTTTGCTGTTGTAACAGAGATAGTTTGTACATTTTGATCTCTGTCAGTGGTGAATGACTTGAGGTACAACGGTGGGAAGATGAAAACGATTGCCATGTTTGCTGTCTCTTCAGTAGAACAAAAAGTATTTGAGGTTTGTTAAACACTTTTTGTTTCAACTGCAGATAAAAAAACAAGAAACAATAAAAACAATGTGGCAACATTTTATGTGGATTCCTCTTTCCTGCTCCCTCTCGCATTTAGACAAACCTCATAAGGTATGCTTGTAGTGTTGAGAAGAAGGCATGCTCCGCAGAACAAATGGTGTTAATTTGCTGCGCCTCTCTGAAGCTGCACATTAGAGAGAAGCCTTCAGGGAGAGAGTGAGGGAGGGGGAGGAGGATGCGATGGGTGGGAAGGGGGGTGGAGAGAAGAGGTGGAGGAGGCAGCAGCTGTGCTGGAATTAATATCTGCATGCCAAATTAGAAACACCATGCATCTCCGTCAGAAATTCACAAAAAAAACAAAAAAAAACAAGAAAAGGGGTGGGAGATAGATAGATAGATAGATAGATAGATAGATAGATAGATAGATAGATAGATAGATAGATAGATAGATAGATAGATAGATAGATAGATAGATAGATAGATAGATAGATAGATTTTGCTGATGTATTGTTGATGGAACACCTTCACCACAGAGGTGCAAGGCTTTTGGAGGCCACTGCTCCCAGTGTTGCCCCCTGGGGACTAAGCATGCATTTGATTATCAGAGAGAGGATCAATAATGAGAGTACGGGCTCTCTCTAATGATAGCTGCAGGCCATGGGGCCAAGGGGCCTCGGGGTACTGAGCTGGCACAAGAACCCTCATAAATACAGCATAAGAGTTGAGCAAACAGAGTGAGGGTAACGTACAGGTTAAACGTGTGTGCTTGTGTGTTCAAGTATGGTTGAGAGTTATGTCAGATGAAGGACACAGGGAGCAGATGGCTGCATTGAGCTGTACGAGCACCTCACTTCCTCTCTGCCTCGGTCAAGACAGCTAAATGCAAAATACCGCTCGCTCATATCGACACTGTACAACCCCTGAAACTCCTCTCCAGACGCACACGGTGGCTGGTCTATACTTGCCGACAATTTTGTCAACCAAACTTGTCTTCTAAGCTTCCAAATTTCACACATTTTCAAGCATGCCCAGCTGGAAAACTGGTTAAAAACCTTTTTTAGATAATTTTTTTTCAGTGCAGGTGTTTACGCAGAACTTTACATTCACAAATTAATATCCTCCTATGCTGCAGCAGGTCAAACAGCAGAGCCACCAGATAGGACAACAACAACAACAACAACATGCTCATTAGCTCATTTCTGGGGTTTTTTCCTCCCCTTTTGTTGCTGAGCTAAATTAACCATCCCTTCTCTCTTCTTTGTGTGTCCTCTGCAGAAACAATGCAACCCCACCCCCCACATACGCCAATAGATACACACACACCCTTCTCCCCTTTCCCTCCCTGCTCCCCAACCATCCCGTGACTGTAAAAAAAAAACGTGTCTTCCATTTGACCAAGCACTCCCGCTGCCTTACCCCTACACCTCACCTTCCGCTACAGCCCCCTCCTTACCTACTGCCTTCGTACCTTACACCCCAACCCCTTTTGCTCTCGAAGCAACACGCCCGCTCTCCCCCCCTTCTCTTCTCCCTGCCTTCCAATCACCCCCCGGGAGGTGACATCTGCCAGGATGCGCTCGGCTGGTTCCAGATGCACCACCGCCTCCTCCACCACCGCTGCAGCCGCCACCACCCGAGCAAACGAGCGAGCCAGCGACACCCCAACACTCATTTCAATTCCATCACCCTCTCCCAATCATCTTGCCTCTCCCCAGTGCAACATTAACGAGCCTCTTTCATTTGAATACATAATTAGCCGCCCGAGCACTCTGCTTCACTAATTTTGAGACAAAAGGATGGAGGAGACGAGGCGGTGGGTTTTGAGGGTAAAGGGGGTGGGGGATGGCATGTGGGATGAAGAGAATGAGCCAAGTAATGATAACCCCCCAAAAATTTGCATTTTAATTTGGGAGCAGAGGGAGGAGCATTTCTTATGTTTTATTCTTTGTCTGCTTTCAGTTGGCCTCGCTCTCTTTGTAATTTCTGAATTTGTGAATCCGTGACTTCTTCTGTTTGGTAATGTGGCTACATCTGCCTTTGAGTTGTTTCTTAGTCCTACTTCTTTCTGTGTGTGTCTCAAAATGACAGTGCATGCATGTGAGTGAATCCATCACCAGCCCTCAGGGCATGCAGCACTCCCAAGCCAAAATAAACCCCACTTACTCCTGCCCAATAAATCATTCCTCTCAATGAGCTGAAGCCAGCTGAGACACCCCTTAGTGCATTACAATATCATCTAGCTATATTCAATAAACATCGCTCCTATTGCCCTCACCGCGGGTGATTTGGGTTTGCCAGAAATAATGGCCTTGAGGCTTTTTGATGAGTTTGACAACACATCCAAATATCTATGCACATGTGTCAGGGTTATATCATACTCTCGATTTGCAGTCCCTTAATGAACAAGGGCGCCTTTGTGAATGTGGAAAGAAATACTGAGTTTATTAAAGCAAACAAAGGGGGAGAAAGAAAGAGATGGAGTTTAAAAGTGAAAGTGCAAATAGGAATGAAGAATGGTTCTATTTTGCATGGATCTCGCCTGTGAAAGTGACGTTGTCTCTCTTTCTTCTTGGTGCTGTGCCAGGCCTGGCCTCCTGTCAGCCGTCGGGGGAGCCAAATGACAGCTTTGATCCTATTAGGATCAGTGCCAAATCAACACTTTGCTCATTAAGGGCCTGCACGCGCCAGCTAACGACGTGCCCGCCTCTTCCACACAGCTCTACGGCCGACACTGCGTGCCAGCCAACCATGCCCTGCAAGTGCCAGGTGAGCACCGCAGCCTGGGGTTTATGCTTTGCAGAGTCAGTGCTGATTCAACACTCTTTAAAACGTACATTTGCTGCGGATTGCCAACTATACACTGCAAAATTAGAGTATTGATCACTAAAAATCAACGACACTCAAGTTTAGGCAACCTCAGTATTTCTCCACCTATTCGTCAACTCTTGAGCAATTTCACTTCAAACTTGGTGGTTGAATTGCTAAGGGTACAAGAAAAGGGATGTGTGTGTTTTCTGCTTTTATAACCAACAGTAATCTAGTATTTCAAGTCTTCTGGTCAGAGAAGGAACGTTATGCTTTGGACTCAAACTACCATCTTTCCTGGACTATAAAGCGCACCAGATTATAAACCAAAACAGCCTATTTTGGGGAAAAACATAAATGTGTGTATAAACAAGCTGCACCCGATTAAAAGCTGTTGCTGTTTAATGACCATATGTAAGGGTTAGTGCAGACGGGATTGTTGGGAAAGTGATTGGTCTTTGGAGAAGCTTTGATTTTATTGACATTTCAACATGGTGGAAACAACTCGGTTGTCCTCTCTCTATGTGTTCAGCCAATCTTCAAATTCGGGCCATCTGCTGTTATTACCTCTGAAAGATTTTTTTCGTCCTATTGCATTGAGAGAGTTATTCATGCTGGCGTCGCCAGCGTCTTACCATCATTGCTGTCAAATGTAAATGAAGACATTGATGCTCTATTTCCTTCTTTAAAAGCCAGATCGACTGCCTTCAAGTTAAAAGTGGCAACATACTGTATCTATTTCTTTGTTTTCCATAATGAGAGTTTGTGCATGAAAACTTGTTTTCGCAAACTGTTTCGCTATCGTAATGTCTGTCTGTTCCACGGTTGCTTTCATTGTTCTTCTTAAAGGCACAGTATCCCTTAAGGTATAATACTTAACTTGTACAGTCCATAGATTGAGGAGGCCCTCTAGTGGCCGTTAGTTGTAAAAAAATCCATAAATAAAAGGCACTGGATTACAGGCCGCATGGTTCAAAACACAAGAAAAAAGTAGTGGTTTATAGTCTGGAAAATACAATAGGTACAATTTGTAGGATGTTATGCATACTTTTGATGTGAAACCAAAAATTTAAAAAAGCTCTCAAAATGACTGTTAGATTACAGAGTCAACCTGCTTATGCTTTTTCAGACTTTTGCTTTCTAAATTTTCATTTATCTTTAATGCAACAATAGTAAACACCAGCGTCAGGGAGGTGATTTGTTTGCATTGTGGAAGGTTGCCAGACGTTCCATAAAATATGGAATCACTTTGGCATGGAAATGTTGCGTCCCATATCTAACAGTCTTGTATATTCACGCTGATCTTTTGAAGGTTTACTATTTTCTGACAATGTAAATGGTTCACGAAACAAATTTTAGCTTTAGGAAAGAGAATATGATAATGAGAGCGAGAGAGAGATTATGGAGATGATATAGATGAGAGAGAAAATGTCGAAAGCTACTGTCCATCCTTTGTCTCTAATACTGAAAAAACTGACTGGCATTTTTACTTTCACTATAGTTCACAAAATGATATGTTTAGATATTACATTGACACCTACAGTATATACCAAAATGTTGCATACAATGGACAAATAAGTATGTGATACAATTTTCATGAAATTTAAATGAGTCTTCACCTCAAAATACTGCACAGAATGTGAGATATGATGGCACACTGCCATAACCATGATGGGATGAGCTGCAATGTTATGGAACATTCATGTCTGTCTGTCCATCCGTCCGTCCGTCCATCCGTCCGTCCATCCATCCAGCCAACCAGCCATCCATCCGTCCATCGATCCATTGACTATACCCACTTATCATTTATCAATAAGAACAATAAGACAAAACCTCACGCCAGTACTATGATGATAACATTTTTTTTATTAATTAAAGCAAACCGCAAATGTGACTCTAAAACCAAAGTAACAATTTAAACGTAATTATTTTGTGTACTGTTCCACCCCCTTGTGAATACTAAACCTAGTTGTGCATTAAATATGAAAAAAAGGTTGTTGGCTCATCATGTTGGAGGGACAGTTTTCACCATAGATTAGGTGTATACAGTTGATAAAATAGGTTTCACTGTTAAGAAAAAGTGTGTTGGCAAGATTATTTGATAGCGTGTATTTTTTTTATGCTTACAATGATCAGATTGAATCAATATGTTCTGAAAAAAATTCAGTCTCTTTGTAAAAAATAAGTTCTAGTATACATACAGCACAACAATTTGCACCTGACACGGTATGCAGACTACCTCAGAGATTATTGCACAAGCAGTTAAAAATGGTTAGCCATCTCTTCTTCGAATTTTTTTAATTTTTTTATTAATATTTCATGTAAATATCAACAGACTTTGGAATGGAGCAGGAAGGTCAAACAGGAAGACATTTCCTCCAAAAAAATATAAAACTCAGTTCTGTTTCATTAACTGCTTGATTCAAAATCTTTATCTCCTGTCTGAGAAATAGATTTTTACTGCTTCACCAACCTAATCAGCTATTCACACTCCTTTCAAGCTCGTCCTTAAACACACACAAACCTGCACAAGAACATATGCACGTACAGCTTAGTCTATGATACAGATTTAGATCATTTAGAAATTATCCAATGCTTTGTTTTTTGTAACTTTATCTTAAAGCTATATGAAAAACAGTCTTCTCTGTGGTACACTGTTCTTTTATTCTGAAGTTTGTTTTCTTTTTTCATGGGACTCCCGATATTGTTTCGAAAGGGTTAAGTAGATTTTCAGTGTGTTGATCTGCTCCGCATCAACGTACATTATGTACTCCTAATTTGCATACTGCAGCGCGAGCTCAATTAAAATGAACTTTTAATTTCTTACAAGTAAATTAGTTTTGCATGCGATGCGTGCAAATGTCGGGATAATGGGTGCTTTTTTAATAGGCTCACAAGCTGAGTGCACCAGACCAACTCTCAGGATAGGGGAAGGAATGACGCAAAGGGACGCAGCAACCAGCAATCCTACCTCACAGTCACACCCCACATATCTTTGTACATCTCATCTTAAATTCACCTTTGTAGAAAATGTTCACCTTGCAAACTTTTGGTTTCTCCTCTTTTTCTCTAGCCTATTTTTTTGTGTCCAACAGGTTTTGATTCAGACTTTTGATGGTTATTCTAACGTCCATCTCTCATCAAGCACTTTTTCCATCCTCCATTCTTTTCCTCTCAAAGCCCTAATTCCCTTTCCCCTCCTGTGCACCCCTCTGGGGGGCAGAGGTGGTCTTTGTCTGCTGAGTGCTGCCGATGTCAGGGCTGCCGAACAGGTGCACAGACAGAAAGGGTCCCGTTGTTGCCGAACACATATAACAACGGCAGCTTGGTAAACAAACGCTGCAGAGGTCCGTGCCATGGCGTGATGTCTCAAACACACACAGACACAGGTATCTAACAGCTCAGTTCACAGGAGTGGAGGAGTGGGATGGAGTTTAAGATAGCTGAGAGGGGAGCGGACAAAGCTGCATTATGATGATGAAGTCACATACACCTGCAGGGGCAGAAAGTGTAGCCGCAGTGTGACCCTTGCTGTACCGCAGGTGCTCTCTGCGTGAGCTGCTACAGGCCAAAAGACTGCAGTGGGATTATCCGAACACCACTGCTCTTACCACACACGCACAAAATGGTAACTTTAAGCCTGAGCCCTGAAAGGCTGAGGACTTTCACAGCTATATTCATTCTGCATTTGGCAAGATTCTTCTTTGTCTTTTCCTCCTTCTTTTCTTTATTAGTCTATTTTTATCCATCCTTCTCTTTTTGTTTCTAGAAAATCCTCCCTCTGGCTCCCTCTCACTCTATCTCCCCTCACCATCTCTCCATATTCCTCTCAGCTATTCTTTCTGCCCTTACTCTCCTGACTCCCCACCCCATCCCAGTCCTCCACCACGCTGCACAGCTGTGCAGAGGCAGATTAGTGTGTTAGTACCTGTGAGGCAGAGGCACGGCAAGCTGCATGCTAAAACCCAATCAGCTAATGTTGATAAAGGAGGCGGGGTACGGACATCTGTTCACACAAAACACCAAACTCATTTGAATCACAAGATGAAATGACTTACATCTGCGAAATTGGAAAATGTCTTTTTGCCCTGGGAGGTGGGCATGCTCCAGATGCTGAGGTGACATGCTGAGTGACAGGCATCAAGTATGCCAGAGGACAGCATTTATCTGCGTTTGTGTCTGTGTAAAAGTGTAACTTGATTTACTTCTATTTAAAGCCAAAATACTTGATTTTGTTCTCTTGACATTGCACATTTTCATGGAATGTTAATGGTGGCAAATTTCTGAGGCTAAACTTAGACTTGCATCAGTGACTATTGTTTTGTCGTGACCTATGATGCACCTTCAAAAGGATACAGTAGACATATGTGCATGCACGTCTTCTCTTTTGGTTTGAGTTGAACAAATATATTTCAGGGCAAAAAGTTAAAAAAATGGAGATACGTGAGCAAAGTGGCTGTTATTGAACTTGATGTTTTATTTCAATGGGTATCTCATAGTGGATGCCTTAACAATCAATCATTCAAAGTTTATTTATAGAGCACTTTCCACAACTCTAGAAGGTGACCAGAGTGCTTTTACAGAAGTAAGAAACAATACGAACAAGAAATAAAAGCTCAAATAAAACAACAACAGTTTAAAAATTTAACAATAACAACTCAACCACAGCTGAGAACTTATGAGAAATATGTTATTTTTTGCTTTTTTAAGATGAATTAGAACCTTTCGTTTTCCAGAGTGAAATGATTATACAAAAAAAAAAAATTGGGATTTTTTTTTTGTGTTTGTCATTTTTTCTTAATTACTTTTGCCAGATTTGAAAGAATCCATCTGAATATGCAGGTACAGGTCCAGCTTTTAAGCATATTCCTCAAATTCTAATCATGTTTGAGGTTGGGGCTTTCCAAAAGCTTAATGTTACCAATTTTTAAGTTTGTTTGGGATCATTGTCATGTTGGGATAGCCAGTTGTGTCAAAATAAGAGCGAATCAGTACAAACTAATGAGTTGAAGCTGAACTAAAATTTGGAGTTGCTCACACAGACAAAGCAACTGTCTTATAGAGAAAGTTTTTTTCTTTTTTTGAGAATACAGCTTAAAATGAAACAACATATTTTTTTTTCCTTTATATCTAAAAACATCAACCCAACTACAAGATGGTGGCATCATTATACTGTGTCACTGTTTATTTGCCAGTGTTTCTTACTGGTATTTTGTACTAAGTAGATAGAGGAGAAGAAGAATGACTTCCACCATATTATTTAAAGTCTCTTCAAATCAGCCAAAAAGGCTGTTTAATTTAGACATCGTTGGGTTTCCCAACAATTCAAACACATATAATAAAAAATGTTTTTGGAAAAGAATAACCCATCAATCTCAAACATCATAGTTTTGCAAAGCGCTGACCTGAATGTCGGCTGGTAATCTTATTCAATTTTCTACCCCTGGCAATTTTGACAGTTGCGAACTTTTGCCGGCATTAAATTGTGCTGTGGAACTGTAGTTCTGTTTGTGCAATCTAAGGAGAGATTCCTACCTACTTTGACCAAGACTGATTGAAAATACTTTTCTATATTCTACTTCAAAAGTATTGTAAGGAAGCGTGGTTATGCAACCACATAAGTTATTTGGGTTAAATCAGAGTGCATAATATGCAATATCTCCTAAGAATCAATCAGTTGACTCAAGTTGGGACCACAGCCAAATTAAATTAGATAGACTGGAATGCAAAGCTTTCATATAACACAATACAACTGAATCTAATTATATAGGAGATATGAACATTTTTATTTCAGTTTCTCTGTAGTTCCTTAAACAATCACTTCAACAAACATAAGCTGATGTGCCTGTATTAATGTGGGTACAAATATGAAATACGTAAAAGGAAGAGACAAAATGACATGTAGGTATGAAATAATGATAGGAATAGCAAAAGGGCAAAATTGCCAAAAGAGAACCTCAACTAGGGTGAAACATTTAACATTATTAAAACTATGCAGAAGAACAAGGAGAGCCAAGAAAACCAACCCTTTTAAACATTGCTTCTAATCCTGCTAAGAAGAGTGGTCAAATCTTATTTGATCAAACTGAAACCTGCTTATACCATAAGTATTTCTGAGGGAATATGAATACATTTGAACCTATATGTAAGATTTTGGAGCTGTTTGGATTTGAGAAAATCAACAAACAACTCTAACCTGTGCATCACTCTTTATTTCTCAGTAATGTAATAAGGAACTGGTTGAAGTAAACTCCCAAATGAGACTGTTTTAACAAAGATAGAAATTATTACTGAGACTGATAAACATTTCCTAATTTTCACATTACTTCTGTAAGTACCAATTGTGTGTGATACAATGTTTTGCAGGAAAAAAGACTTCATCAGACTGGATGTTTTGTTCCTTCTCTAAGACAAACAAGATAGATTCTTTTTCAGAACTCCTCAAAGAAAAAAAGTGTAAAGTTGTTTTTCTGTGTTGTCAGTTTGCTTGATTTAATTTACAATAAAAAATTTGAATAAAAATGTATTATGAAAAAAGTCGCAGAAACATTTTAAAAACATCTGTGGCCACATTTCACGAAGACATCTGCTGCAACTGCAGACAAACACCTACCAGCTTACTCAGACTCTGCCTTCTTGAGAAGGTCCGACTCATTGCACACATCAAACGGCATCATCCTGTTTGGATGACAATATTAAAAAGCAGTTTATTCTCACAACTGTCGTGACAACTGTTGATTATTTTCTGGCTGGAAAAACAATACCAAAAAGCTGCTCAAATGAAAAACCTGATCTGAATTAAACTAGAGACAGAACTTCTAACTGTCACAATTTTCAAAAGCTCAGCTCATACTTGTATGATTTATGGTGCTTTCACTGAGTCTTTACTCAAACTTGAATGGGACATGTCATAAACTAGGTAATACCTTAAATTCTTCATGTCCAGTTACATTAAACCTAATCGAGACAAAAGCTACGCTGGCGCAAAACACACAAACTGAAGATAATTTTAAGCACTATTGTGTTGTTTCATGCATAATATACAGTCACTGGCCAACTTATTCGACCTACTTCTCAAAATTCGCGTTAACACACATTTTTAATCAGTCAATCACATGGCGGCAACTCAATGCATTTAAACATGTAGACACGGTCAAGATGATCTGCTGCGGCTCAAACTGAGCATCAAAATGGGGAAAAAAAGGTGATTTAAGTGACTTAGAACGTTATTGGTGCCAGACGGGCTAATCGGAGTATTTCAGACTGGGGGTTTTCATGCACAACCATCTCTAGTGTTTACAGAGAATCAGAAAAAGGGAAAATATACAATGAGCGACAGTTCTGTGGGCAAAAAATGCCTTGTTGATCCCAGAGTTTAGAGGAGAATGACCAGACTGGTTTGAGCTGATAGAAAGGCAACAGTAACTCAAATAATCACTCGTTACAACAAAGGTATGCAGAAGAGTGTCTCTGAACACACAACATGTCGAACCTTGAGGCAGATGGGCTACAGCAGCAGAAGAACGCATCGAGTGCCACTCCTGTCAGCTAAGAACAGGAAACTGAGGATACAGTTCGACCTGACTCACCAAAATTGGAGAATAGAAGATTGGAAAAATGTTGCCTGGTCTGATGAGTCTTGATTTCTGTTGTGATATTTGGATTTTAGGGTCAGAATTTGGCGTCAACAACATGAAAGCATGTATCCATCCTACCTATTATCAACGCTTCAGGCTTTTAGTGGTGCTGTAATGGTGTGGGGTTCATTTTCTTGGCACATTTTGGACCCCTTAGTACCAACTGATCATCGTTGCAACACAAGAGCCTACCTGAGTATTGTTGCTGACTATGTCCATCCCTTTATGACCACAGTGTACCCATCTTATGATGGCTACTTCCAGCATGGATAATGCACCATTTCATAAAGCTTGAAAAATCTCAGACTGGTTTCCTGAACATGTCAATGAGTTCACTGCACTCAAAAGACCTCCACAGTCACCAGATCTCAATCCAAAAGAGCAACTTTGGGATGTGGTGGAGATTTGCATCATGGATGTGCAGCCGACAAATCTGCAGCAACTGCATGATGCCATCATGTCAATATAGACCAAAATCTCTAAGGAATGTTTCCATTACCTTGTTAAATCTATGCCACGAAGGATTAAGGAAGTTCTAAGGCAAAAGGGGGTCCAACCCGGAACTAGCAAGGTATACCTAATAAAGTGGCCAGGGAGTGTCCACCGTTTTGAGCTGGTGGTTTATCACATTTTAAATGAATGCGCTATCCCCAAACTTTATGCACAGAGTCAGAGGCATAAAATAGTTTAAAATATATTGGTATGCTGCAGCAATAATGGTTCCTTTCACTTTAACCAAGGGGCAGATGCAACTCCAGAAGGGCAGCCCAGCACCATAATCCCCTCTGCACCAAACTTTACGCTTGACACAGTGCAGTCAGGCAAGTGTTGTTCTCCTGATAGCTGTCAAACCCTGAGTCATTCCCTGACTTGTCAGGTAGAGGCATGATCCGTAACCCTAGAGAACACATTTCAGTTGCTCTACAGTCCAGTGGTGGCATGCTTTACATCACTACATCCAATGGTTTGCAATACACTCTATGATGTAAGGCTTGGATATAGCTCCTTGGCCAAGCGCTCTATGTTCTGTTCTTCAGATGGTCATACGGAGTTTGTGGGTCTATAGCTGTTGTCTTCAATGAAAGTTGATAAAGTCTGTGCACTGTGTTTATCAGAATCTTCTGATCCTGCTCTATGACTTCATGTAGCCTACCAATTTATTAGTGTTTGCAGAAGCAGTAAACATGGAACAATTTTATGGGATTTTATGGAATTTTAAACACTTGCAGCCATTAATTGATTAGAACACATGAATTCAATGATTGGAGTTTTGGCCCAATACTTCTGTCAATATAGCATATATGAATCACTTGTGAGAGGATTACCCAGTGTATCATCTCACGGATCAGTTCACCCTTTAAGAGTTTTCCATGCCTTTCCAGGAAAGTTGGATAATTGAGAACAAAAAGATTTCACCTGTAGCTTATTTGAAATATATTCAAACGCTCTACCTACAATTTTCAGAAGGAATACATGTCCTCCAAACAGGACTTTGGTTTCCTTGGCATCTCCTTCCGGTGGTATATATGTCCAGACAGTGTCTAAAGGGAGTTATCTTATTCAATGGCTGAAACATTGCAGCTGACTGCTTTTGCGTTTGACTCAGCTCTCTCTTTATTAAAACAGACCGGAGGAGTGCCCATATTACTACAGGAAGTCATGATGTATCTATCCATACCATTTACTTGAAAACAGGTGTGGGATGGTGTTGAATTTCACCCCGGTAGTTTGGTTCAGAGAGAGCTTTTATTCGACAGCATAAAGGATACAAGTGGAACCACAACTTTAACACATTTACTTTAGTGTTAGTATAAAAGTTTTTTATGTTGTCATGACCAGACGTGTAACTAGTTACATTTACTCAATTAACAAAACAATTACTTGATTCATTTTAATGCATCATATTTTTAACTTTTACTTAAAGTGACAGTTTGTAGTTTCCTGACGATAGGGGGCAGTACATAGGCAACCTAAATCATTGCAAGCAAGCGGTACATAGGTGAAAACAAAACAAAAACATTATGGAGAATGTCGTTACCCGTCCATCAGAAAGCATGTGACCTCAATTTGTTTCCTTAGATTTTGCTGCTCCTTCAGTTATTTCCATTAAGAGAACACAATGCTGATGTTTACTTTAGTTTTCTGGCGGTGTTGGTCGTCTCTTTGGGTATGGAATTATTTTTGTGCCAAAATGGATCAAGAAAACCCCTGAGAAATCAAACAAAAATCAAGACATTGAGAGAAAAAAAACACCATTGAAAAAATAAAAACGTTTTTTAAAAGTAAAACTTACTATCTGCAGTGAGTTTCTTAGACAAAATGTGCAAGCCTTTTTTTGTTTGACAGTATGTATTTTTTTTTAAGAGCTTCCTCTGTGTCATTCTCGTTGATCAGAGCTTTGTTGTAGTTGCAGTCTTTACAGTTAACCTTACTGACTTTTTATTTGCACTTCTAGCACACACCTCCTGGATGGGAAGGACTTTTGAGAAGTCCATTCTGATTGGACAGTGATTTATTGAGTGACAGATGAGTGACCCGGATGTTACGTAGCCTACAGCACGGGTTGCTTGTCTTTAGTCAGATGCTGACTCCGAGCCACTGCTAGATGGAGATCCAGACCTGTTACAGAGGATCTCAAGTGAACATTTTTCATATATTCTCTGCTCCATCCTAGATGCAAAAAGGAGCGTTTCTGCAGGTCCTTCCTCCCTGCAGCTGTCAGACTGTACAACCAAAACTGCTCCCAACAAATATAAATATTTAACACCTGCACTGGATCTTACATTTGCACTAAACAACCACACCGATATAATTTGCACATTATTTTCACCTGATGTACATATTCTTATTCTGTGTTGATGTACATATTCTGTGTATTATTGTATTATTTTTTTATATTTTTTTTTCTGTTCTGTTACATATGTTGTATATTTGTTGTTTCTTTGGCTGCTGTTTACGACCAAATTTCCCCTGGTGGGACTATTAAAGGATTATTCTATTCTATTCTATTCTATTCTATTCTATATTAAACCTCTTCCTATGAAATCTGAGTTTAACTCTTTCAGTAAAGCTAAGCAATACATTAGAACTAGTTTTAACTAGGCATTAGCTAACTTGCTCTCTGTTTGGACTGCATAAGTAGCCCCTAGCCAAAGTGCTAGCATACAGGACACAGAGTGTTTTGAGCTGACGGCTGCAGAGATGACATGACTGCACATCGTCTAAAGATTCGTTTATGTTTGCATGTGTATCTGTGTTATTCCTGGTTCTGTGATAATCTTGCTAATTGGCCATAGAAATCAGTGGAACATCAGAGAATGTGCAGCTATTATAGCTAACCTGTTCTGCAAAGACTGCAGCGAGAACCAACCTCTGATTAGCAAGAATGAAACAGAGGAAACGAAAATACACTGTCAAACAAAAAAGGACAAAGACTTTACACTTTTTCTCTAAGAAACTCATTGCAGATAGTAAGTTTTACTTTAATATCTTTTTTTAAATAGTGTTTTTTTCTCTCTCAATTTCTTGATTTTTCTTTGATTTTCTCAGCCACTGTTCAGTAACAGTTTATGGACTTTGGTTGAGAAAACTGTGACTAGATAATACCTATATGTTATAAAAGTAAGTTTGAGTAAAAATTCACAACAGATAGACTGAATAAATATTGAATTCATTTTGAGAATTTAATTTGTTTTAGACAGCAACATGTTGTCCTTCAGTTTTTCTTTTCCGAGAAGTTGTCAGCTTGGGTGTTTCTTTTGAAATACTCCTGAAAACTCAATAAAAGTATTGATTGGATGAGAAAGGTAAAACACTAATTATTCTGAAATACTTCTGTTTGCCCCATTCCAAATAGTCTATGTATTCAGGGTTTGATCAATTTAAACTGTCCTCAAATCAGCCTTTACAAAAAAATGTCTTGTCAAAACACAATGTCGGACTCTGAACAGTGACAGTGCTACATTATGCAGACATACACTAAAACTCCTAATGATGGGTTTTAAATGCAAAGTTTAATTGCTTGTTTTGAACCAAATTCATCAAGAATTTTGTTTCATAAATGAAAATATTCTTGGACAGTTTCCACCAACATGCCCTAATCTTTCCAAAAAGTATAAGTTAGTGCCTTTCCTCCTGGTTATTTCTAACTAAGGCATTTTTTTTGTTAATTTTTCTGCTTGGAACCTCATGTGAAAAAGACAGAATCTTAAATAACTCAAAGTAAAATAATTCTAAAATCTGGAGGCACACACTTCTGATTGAACGTGTTATGTCTGATTGCTGAATGTATTCTGACCTACAATCAATGTGAGAATTAAAGCAGTAGTTGACAGTTGTAAAGATTTATATTGTACGTATTGAATGGTTTGCAAAACGTGAAGTATTTTGTGTTTGTTGTGGTGTTTGTGACAAGATAAACGATTTAAATGAATTAGTTTTGTGTTAACGTAGGGAGTCTAGTCCATGTCCTTGTAGGTTATCATCTGAAAGATAATTAAACTGTTAAACATATCTGTGACAGCACTTCCTGTTGTAACTTTGCAGCTGCTTCAGATTTTTACTCTTGCTTTAGAAGTTTAGTTTTTGTGCATTTTACGATCATCTTTTAGAATTTATACTTTCTGATGGCCTATTTATCCGAGCTACTCCCTGTGCTCTTGCACAACCTCGAGGCATGCATATTTTCTTTGTACATGAATGGCGATTAGTGCAAATCTGCCAATCACTATAATTTACAATAAATTCAAAATTAATTTCACACTTTTTTCCCTCCGTAATTATGTCAACAGCTGCTGTGAAGCCAAGCTGCACACATGAATTTTAATAGGGTTTTCTTTAAAATCCCTCTGAACTTTGCAGAGAAAAACAATATTTTTCTTGCAAGCTCACAAGGATTTATACTGTTAGGAGAAAAAAAAGGCAGTGTAAGAGAAAGATTTTTAGATATCATGTAAGCATATAAAACAAGCTACTAATTAAAGGATATGTTTTTTACTGGACTTATTCAGTAAAGAAGAGAAAAAATATATTTAATTGATCATGTCAGAACTGTTCATTTTTAGGATATCTGCTGCAAAAAAACCTTCATTTAAACTATTCCTGTTTATTGCAATCCCTTTATCATCTGATAGAGGTGCCCCATGCAGTCTCATGCAGTGACAATATCTTCAATCAGCTGTTTGTGTCTGTACTTCTCTTTATCTTGTATCACTTTAAAAATGGCACCTGCTAGGCCCCCAAACTCCAGCGTGCTAATAAACCTGCTTGGAACCAGCCTCAACCCTGCGCGGGGTGATCCCCCCTGCCAGGCTGAACATCTGATTATTTACCACACATCCAAATAGATCGGTGCGGTCAGGGCATATGCTTTACTGTGTTTGTGTCTGTGACAGACGCAAGGAGAATGGGTGAGTGAAAGGAGCAGACATTATGAGGCAATAAAAAGAAAAATAGGTGAAAGAAGGAGTGAAAAAGGCGGAAAGAGAGAAAGGATCAAGGGGTCAGGATTGTCATAGTCAAGCTCTTGTCTTCACACAGCAGGAAGCTCATGACCAGCAGCCTGACAATTATATTGCCATTTTGGACAGGCAGGAAGGGTGGGAAACCTGAACCTATTAAAGCTCTCTAACCACAGCTTCTAGCTGAAGATATGCTCACTGGGTTAAAATGGACTGATTAAACATTTGTCTTTCCTGCAGTTAAAAACTGTGGGAGATACAAATAATAGCTTACACCATAATATCTTAAACTATCCTTTTTGCTTTATTTGGAAAATTATTTCCCTTCACATACCTCAACTGAATATGGTCTGCCTCAATATGCTAACCGTGTAAGACATTGGCAGTTTCCAATTTCCCTACAAAAATGAAATTGTGATTTTAAAAAAATCCACTGAATAAAGATGTGCAGCTTCTACCACAAAGGTCTTTATCATACCACACATGTTGGTGTTTATACTAACATTTTTTGTGTGGGTTCAAATGTAAAATAAATCACATATTTTAAATAATTACAACTTTTCTCATATATGACATCCAAATAACAATTATTATACATCCCCTTTACATACTTTTCTTGCATACAGTTTACAGTTTGTACAACTTGCAGTGATATAGTGTAAGACTGATATTCTACAATGGCATAGCTCTGGTTTTGTTGGAGTATGATAGGGGTTCTCAAACTTTATACGTATAGGTCAACTCTAATTTGCCTGGGAACCTCAATGGCTGTCGTTTCTAACAGCAAAGAATACATGAGCACTAGACATTTAAACTTGATTAATTTAGTTACTCTTCATGCCTCAACAAATAAAGAACCACTTAATGCACAGAAAAACACTTAAAGTATAACTTAAAGTACAATAAAATACTGCTAAATATCAACTGAAGAAAAAATACAGATACCCACAAACTCTAACAATGTGAAAAATATCCCTGTCTGGCCTCAAGCTGGTAAACCAAAGGCCCTTTAAGGTTTGTGTTATCTGATTTCCTAATTTATTTATAAATTCTGGGTTTTTCTTTTCAGCTTTTAACTTTTTAAAATTCAGTTTTTAGCAGAGTAAACACACTCTTTAACTCAAAAAGTGTCAAATGATATGTTTAATGAATAAAATTGAAATATTTCAAGATATTGCACAAGTTTATTGATTAATAAATGTTACTGTAAAGCCACTTTTACAATTAAAAGTGTTGATGTTGTTTATATTAAACACTTTTTCTGTAGATTAAAAAAAAATAATGTTTTTCAGTTGTATAACTGAGTCTGCATTAGTATTGTGATTGCGTTCTTCCTAACTGAGAGTCACCCAAAGGAATGTTTTATTTATTTATTTATTTTAGAAACACTTATTTTGTTTCTGGATCATCTGATTGGCTTGAGAAAGGTGTTGAAACTTTGTAACAACACTTTACCAAAAACACATAGCTTCAGTCTTTTATTTTTTGAATAACTATGTGTTAAATCCATATGGCTAAAAGAGTCTTTAGAGGCACCTTTTCCGTCTGCAGACAATATTTGCGCCAGGAGACATTTGCTGAGGTTTTGATTGAGCTTATTACATATTTTCATGGCAGTTCCAATTATCTGAGTATGGATAAACTCCTTCCAGCAAGAGGTGGTTGTCAGTTTTCTAAACTAAGAGCTTTATGATTGTTTTTGACTAGTTAAAAATGCATCCAGAATCCACCACAGAAGCAATTTGAGGCAGAAAATGGAGCCAAGTTCCCTGCCATGTTTGTCAGCTCAAGCATTTGGTAGGCCATCAATGATACAGAGAGCTTTTGCATAGTTTAGCTAGATTATTTTTGGGTCACCACAAGAGCCGGATGAAAACTGAAGACACTTTTAACAGAACAGAACTTGAAATATTGGACAACAGAATCACAAGCCTGTTACATATTTAATTTGACAACAAATAGTTTAAAGTAATCTTCTTTTATATACTCTATTTGCTATAAGTTACTGAGTTTATGTGAATCCAGTAAAAATATTGTATTGGGGCAGCGTGAAGCGTTTTTGCTTTGATTAGAAATAATAATTTGTCAGATTTCATGAGTCATTTTCATTCATTATAATGAATGAAAATAGGCTGTAACATAAAGTATTCACATATCAATATTTAAATAGTTTAATTTATACAACTGTTTCTAAGAATCCTGTAGTTATTTATCCTCACAATTTATCAATTATACCTAATTATCAAGAAAAATAAGCTAATATGAACTAGCTAAATCAATAATATAGGGATTAAATGGTTTGTTTACTGGTTTGAATTAGAAATTGCAATTGACAAATTTGTATTGTGTGGGCACAAGCTAGGGTGATGCAAAAGGACGTTGAGCTACACCAGATACCATGTGCATATAAAACTACCCTGGCTGCTGTTTTGTAATCCCCTCAAAGAATTTTGGCCTAACTCTTAGCGCCTCAAAATGAACTAAAGAGATACGAAGTTGTTTTGATTTTTTTCCGTGAAAAAGCCAGGAGAACAGAAAAAAATTATTATTGTGCTGTGAAAGAAGTACAGCAAACTATGCATCCACAAATTGGCTCAGCTGAAGTTACACTAAAACAACTCTTTTTTTAGGCACATTTTTCATGGATGGTGGCTTAATAAGTTATTTTCATTGATTGTAGTTAGCTTTAATTATGATTTTGTTTCTTAATTTTGTACCAATTTGTGATCACATAATTGTGAGTTGAGGCTGCTGAAGCTGGAGGACATGCTTTACTTTTGATGAGGATGGGAACATCTGTAGCTCCCCCAGGCTTGCATTAGATCGAGCTGTGCAGACTGGTTTTATTGCCTTTTTAGTTATGATCTCTCAATTTTGTGTTTTGTAAAATCTGTTTTTCACAATCTTTTTTTTTCCTTTCTTCTTTTTTATGATACCTACAAACAGTCCAGCTCGGATCCCTGAGGAGCCCACCAGCTTTTCTTAAATCTTAACGCAGGTTTTCAAGATTCAAGATATGTTTTATAAATGAACTGTATTAATTGTTAAAGGTCTAGAGAAATTATCCTCATGGTTACGTTTTAAGGTGACTTCTCAGCACTTTTGTTGGTTTTATTATAGCATTAATGTTTTGGACTGCAGGGGATTGATTATTGCAATAATTGCATTGCATGAATCATAGTTTCCGTACCAATAGATAAAAAAAAAAACAATCAAACAAAAACACATAATCTATAAATGTACTTTACTTTCATATATGAGGGTGGAGATATTTTGCTGCAAGGTTAGTAGATGAAACAAGGAGATCATCATCATCTTCAAAGCTGCCTGCTTCTCTTGAAGACTCAATGGAAACCAATCAAACAACGGATCTATTGATCAGAGGGGTTAGAAAATATGGTGCTGCTGGAGTGCAGAAAAAAGCTGTAAGCATGGTGATAATGACAGTGGCCCTCACAGCCCTCCTCCTTTGTCCCGCTTCATCTCAATCACACTGTACTCAAACATCTCCGAAGAACCTCCTGCTGCTTTCACACCCTGCGCCTCTGTCTCAGCTAAACACATGTGCACAATTGTGAACAAGCACACACAATCTAGCCTCTTTGTGTCTCTAAGAATTAGTCACACCTATCTTCACAGTAATAAAGCGGCGAGAACAATGGAACTTTCTTCCTCTGTAAGCAGGTTGTCGTGTTTTTACATCATGATCTCAATCAAAAGTCAGTGATTAAAATAAACGTACAAATTAACAGCCACAAACCAGACAAAAAAACGTCACCGTAAACGATCCAAAGGATATAAAGCCACATACAAACTTTGTGAGCAGCTGAGCTGGTGTTAGAAAGCAATAAATGTTAATCCCCATTTGAGGGTTTCCTTTTGTTAAATTACACTTTGGTCGTTCTCTAATGGGTCCTTCTGTGGGAAAGTGTTTTCTTGTAGCTGTCACTGCATACAAGAGGATAATGAGAGTTAAAGAGAACCAACTAAGCTAACTAAAAGTTTCAATTTAGACTTTAGCAGTCAGTAGCTTCCCTTACATTTGAAGGAACAAAATGTTCTTGCTGTAGGTTTTCTGAACAGATTTTCTCCATCTTAGAATACATTATATTGCATACATTTCCCAACCATTCCTGCAAATTCTCTTTTATAATCCTTTTACACCACGATCACTTTTGCATTTTTGTTATTTTATTCAAAGTATTTAGGTAATATTTCACGGGAAAATCTGTTCAGAAATGTGTTAAGCCTAACAAAATGATTGAATAAACATGTTGTAGGAATCTAAAATGTATCAAATATTGAGTTGTTGCGGATTTTCTTGTCATTTTAAACACATTATTTCTCAAAAACAAAATGATCTGGTCTATTTTGGATTAGTTAATGGAGGATATTTCAAAAGATAGGAATAGCACAGTAAACTGACCAGTTTGTCTTATGGATCCAAAATAGCACAAATATTTATGAATACATACATTTGAAAATATTTGGCAGATATTTTTGGTATTTTTTTCTCTATTTATTTGTCCTGATAAAGAAACGTATCATTAAACTATTGGAAACAACAGCTTTTAATAGCTGGGCTGTGATTCACAGCTGATCTAGCTATTTCAGAAAAGAAGAAGGATCTCATATTAGTTTTAACTGGTTTGGATTCCCACTAAACATCCAGGGGAATAGGAAAGACTGTGAAGGATCTATATATTTAGAATAAATCAATATAGTTTGAAATCAAGATAATCCACTAAAAAAGAACGGTATCCAATTTCTCTGCTGGTTTTATACCGTAATCTTTTGCCCTTTTTACAGTCATCCTCTGTCACTCTCTCTGTGCAATTTCCTGCCTTTCTCACTTACTCACCAAGCCTTTAGGTCCCCAAGCACTCTGTGAAATGTGTGTGTGTGTGTTTTGCTGTGGTCTCCCAAATGATACCCAGCACAGCAATGGATCTAAAAGCAGTCAGTTCTTTGTTACAGACAATTAAATCCTGCCCAGCTCTGAGTCTCATGTCAGACAAACAGGCACTGTTGCACAGACCATACACACACATACAGGGAGGACAGTGAATATACATTGTTACCACAGAAGTGAGGTTCAAATACCACTCAACCTCACAGGGGAGGCTGATGACCTTTACCACAGCAGCTCAGTCTGTCCCTTTCCTTCTGTCACTCTATAGCTGTTTCCCCTTCGCCTCTCATCATCTACGTAAGGTCCACCTTATAGGCTTTTTTATCCTTCTCTCTCCCCCTGGGAGTTCTGCTCCTCCCTCTGTTCCACAAAATACACCCGTCCCCTTCACATTTTCCCTTTTATACCTTGAGCCTCTCTGACAGCAAGGGCAACTTTCTGCCTTCCATCCATCATATATGTCACGGTCACTTTACCACCACTCTCCACCCCTTTCCCTTTATTGTTCGATTTTATTTCTGTTACAAGGTGAAGGTGGACCACCAACCATCTAGCATGAAACGCAGCGACAACGGGTAGCTTGACATTAAATTTTTTACGTAAAAGGAATTTTTGTGAACACATCCATCACCTCGGTTCCTTTAGTGATAATTAGTGCGGATGGGGATTTGTATGTCTGTGTGTGTGTGTCTCTGTGAGTGTGAATATTGATTAAGTGTTTACAGATCAGCAACAGAGGTCACATAGCCTAATTAAATGGCTTCAAACAGCAACACAAAAATTAAAACGGTGAACAAGCAGCCAAAGCTTCTGTACAGAGGTTTTCAGTACAAATGTGGGAAAACTATAGATCAAGTATATTATTTTATAAACAAAGATGCAATTCCACCTAAAAGAATTTGGTTAAAATTATTTTAGAAAAGAATATCCTTGCTAGTCGCTTTATTGGGTACACTTTGGTAGTACCTTCCATCGTTTTCTGCTTTCTAAAGTGCAAAAATATTTTTGTGGCACCCATTCAGCAAGGTGTCGGAAACATTCCTCGGAAGTTTTTACCCACATTGACATGATAGCACCTCCACTTTTCTACAGATTTGTCAGCAGCACATCCAGAATCTTTGTCTCCTGTTCAATCACATCCCAAAGGTGTTGGATTAAAATCTGGCGACAGTGGAGGTAGTTGGAGCACAATTAACTCGTTATTATGTTCAAGAAACCAGTTTGAGGTTGTTTGAGGCTCTGCAGCATGTTCTGTTATCCTGCTGGTAGTAGCCATAAGAAGATTGGTACTCTGTATTTAGGGATGAATACGGCCAGCAACGATATTCAGCTGGCATCCAGCATTTGAATGACGCTTATTTGGTATCGAGTGTTCCAAGAAAATGACATCCACATCATTCCACCACCATCACCAGCAGCCTGAACCATTGATAGAAAACATAACAAATACATTTTTACATGGTGTTCATGCTACTTCCTGATTTTATCTATATTTTGAATCTAAAACCAACACTCTTTGGAGAAAGATACAGTACAGTACAATACAGTGATCCGTGAGTGTATTATAACTTATAAGATTTTTCCGTTGATCCACCTTAAATTTGAAGATAATAATTAGACTTTATGTAAAATGCAAATGTAGACAGTTAGTCATTCAGGTTGCTGTGATCATAAATGCCTACATAGAAGAAGCTTGAATTAATTTCCTTTCAAGAACGCAAATCCATGTGTCTCTCTTCAAACACTCAGAATGGCCCCATGTTTCTACATAGTCTGGGTAAATAGATGAATAGCTTTTGTTCACATAACAGATTATTTTGACCTAGCTGAATTTCATATTCAAACATGATGAAAAAATAAAAAGCTCTGAAACTCAGACATAAACATCAAGCATATTTAGACTATTTGGTAATCTGCTTTTAGTATCAATGAAATATTTGCTCAGGTTTGTTTTCAGACAAAAATGTAAATACACTTCAACGTGTTTGCCATGTATCTGGTGAAGAAAAATGAATTAAGCTAAAGGTACATTTGGATTAAAAAATAAGTGAGCTACCAGAACATTAATTTGAATAAATATTTGCACAATATAATGGTTATATTGCTGTATACCTTATTAGCAAAAATACACTATTAAGCTTCAAGTTTCCTAAATAGGAATCGCTGCATCTGGAAGTGGGCGAACTGTGTTGAGTATATTTAGACATGTTGGGAAATTGTCCTCGAAGCTCTCCTTCTGATTAGCTTCCAACTCCCCCCCCACCCCCAGCACACACACAAACATTTTTATGTATGGACCCTGCTGATGAAGAAGAGCTGAAACGTAGTTTAGAGGATGAGGGAGAGGAGGAAAGCAGAAAAAAGAAACAGGCAAACAGAGGGCGAAGGCAGAGAGACAGAGAGATAGGGAATGAGGGACAATGTGCAATGAGGAGGAAATAGGAGGGAGGAAGGAGGAGGAGTTGATAGTTTGAGGGGTCGAACACCACCTGGTATTCCTTTACAACCAAGGAAAATGCCTAAAGAAATGATAATAAAATAGAGAGAAGTTGCAGAGCCTTCTGTTGCTGACAGGAGCTGTGTATGTGCCCTGCAAGATACGTGTGTGCGTGTGATGAATATTTCATGCCGGTTCATTAAGGAAAGAAAGTGTGAAGGAGTAATTGTGTACGGGGGTGTGCGAGCGTGTGCACCCCTCGTCGCTCTGCGCCACGTCGCCTGCCTTGTGGCTGCCATCTGGCTTCACGCCATCAGAGTGCCACCCTCCAAAGCCCTCTCTCCTCACAAACATGGCAGCAGAGGAAGAGGAGGTGAGGCTGGAATAAAATAAAAAAAAAATGGAAAAGAGGGAGCGGAAAGGAGGAGGAAAGGAGACAGAGCCTCAAGTTAACTTCTCCATCTCACTGATATCATGTGACGTCGACAGTATGGTAAAGAAAGACGTACAGCTGAACGTGAGGACTAATGACAGCCCATCCCAGATAATGCAAAGTGATCCACTGTCATCTCAGTTCAGGCAGGGCCATCTTACCTTGTCTCCAGCTGCGATCTTAGGATATGTATGCTGTTAGCTCTGCTGGCATAAACTGTCAATTGAAAGGTTGTTCATTATTTCCTTTTAGCCACAGTATGTCTGTAAATGAAGTTCTGGGGAAACCCCTGGTGTCAGATTACTTTATATGACCCAAGGAGTTTAACAGACAAACTGATGGCAAAAGAAGCCAGTAGCTTTCAATAAAGTTGTAGTACAACTAAATTAAGACAATGAACACATTCCTGCTCCAATCTTAACATTCACTAACTGTCATAATCCATCCCTGTCTGTGTTGTTTATTCCTCCCTGTTTCCTCCCAGTCTGTTTGAGTTACTTAGTCCTAGTTTGTTTCACCTGTTGTCCTATTAGTCCTCCCTGTGTTTTCCGCCTCTGCTCCCAGGTGTTCTTCGTTCCCTGATAACCCTCCCCACAGTATATATGCCCTTCTGTGTCTGTCTGTCCTCGTCGGGTCGTTGTTGTCGTTACTTCCCCTAGTGCTTGCGTTCTCTGTGCTTCTCGTCTGCTTTTTGGACTATTAATAAACATGGGCCGTAAGAGCCACAAACGCCGCTCCGCATCTGGGTCCTCCTTTAACCTAAACCTGACACTAACAGTAATTTTCACATTTTGAAACATTTTATGTGCTTTTAGTGTTATTTCTCATAATGCAGGGCCTACATGTTTACCCAGTGTCTGTCTTAAGTTGAATTTAAATGTATTAACTATAGCTAAAAATTTGTTTAAAATCAGGAAGCGATTTATTTTATATGTATTTAAACAAGATTAATCCTGTTTAGGGTTGGTGATGGTTTGGAGTCTATTGCAGCGGTTCAGTACCGAGAGCCATTGTGCACCCTGGAAGGATAGACAGCCCATCACATAACGTACATAGAGGCAAAAGAGACACAATAAAAAAATAAAATAATGTGAGGCTAATTTTAGAGTTGCCAATTAATTGAAGAGTATTTGATGCTTTCGTATTGTAGGAACCTTATGTAGTTCTTGTAACCTTTTTAGGCATCAGGCCATTTTGTCATAAGAATTAGGGATCATGGCACTCAGTTCCTAGAACCATTTTAGCTCCCCCTCTGAGGCAGGGTGTTTTTGTGGTTCCATCGGAACTCCTATGACATTGGTGTTTGGTGGACTCATAAGCTACAACGCTTGCTAGATTTTCACTTCTTAAGCCCCGCCATGAAAAAAAAAAATTAACTAGAAAAAAATTCAGATTACACTAAACAGGCAATTTTGTCATATTGGTCTATATAAAGTTCCCTGTCAAGGTCCCTGACTCCTGTGGGAATGGAATCTGAAGGTTTCCCATGGGAAAGGTAGTTCAGTGAAAATATGAACTGATCGACTACCTTCCTGTAGTAGGGGGACAAATATTGGTCAGATCAATGGCCCAATTGCAAAAAACAAAACAAAAACAATTCAGTCTTAGAACTACAGTGCATGAGGAAGCCATGAAAAAGTTTTTTTTTGTTTTTTGTTTTTTTATAGGTGACAAAGGTACAACTCTACGATTCTGGGATAATTCTCATCAATTTGTTTTGCAGAAGAAATTTGTATTATTCTGACCCAGCCATATTTGTTGAAACCCTAGTCATATATATTTTGTGTCTAAGCAGTGCTGTATTTGTAACAATTTTTTGTCTTTTGAACACAACCTAATTGTCTCCAAATTTCATCATTTAGACATTAAAATGTCCGTCAAATTTATGTATGTCTTTGAGGTGGGCTTACTAACAGCGAAAACGTTAGATTTACATCCATGTCATTGTTAAACCACGGTTATCCTGTCACAAGGCGATCCTAGCATCACTGCACATTCACTGCTGTTCTACTATTTCTACTCAATGCTGTTCTACAAAGAATCTAAAAAATATACATTCCTCCTATCCAAGCCTAACTACATAGTTTGAACTTATATGTGTTACTTTTTGAAATATGCGCTACTGTTTACTGTTGTCCCTCTATTTAACTTGTACAGGCTGAATGGTGTCTTTTGGATTACAACAGGTCATTACTGTTTACAGAAATCCCTAAAAAATAACATGTGTTTAGTTTAAATGACAGAGCTTCCTTATGGGAATATTCAGAAAATAAATTTGCAAGACAAAACTTTTCAAAACAAGGCCTGGATTGTTAAACTTCTGTACAGTACAAAACAAATTCCATTAAATTATGTAATTCTTTACCTTGTATTTATTGCGGTATTACTACACAGCTTTCCTTCTTTTCTCAGACACAAGCAACTCCTCTCTTCAGTTCATGTGTTCACCTTGTCTCCCCTCATATTTTAAATGAGGTACCCTCTTGAGAACCCAGGACCTTCTGTTCATGCAGTTGGAGTGGTCATGAGGATTTGTGTGTATGTACAGTATGTAATATCCATGTAGTCAACATACCCAGCCATGGCTGCAAGAAGATTCTCTAAAATAAGATGCCAGGTGTTTCTGTGTGAGTTGAATGTGTGTGCATGGGCGCGTTTGTGTAAGGGCCCGTGTGTGTGTGTGTGTGTGTGTGTGTGTGTGTGTGTGTGTGTCCATCTGGAGGGGTCCTTGGGGTCGCAGTAATCTGGCACAGCAATTTCGCACTGTAATCATCTCGGTGCTCAGCAGGTGGTGTGACAGAAGGAAGGGGAGAAAAGTTTTAGTATGTTTTCTCTTAGTTTACACCTTTTGTGCCATGTAGAACTGCTTCAAAGGCGAAAATAAGACCCATAGCTGTAAATGTGACATGTACTAATACCTACTGTTGTAAGAAACTACAGATAGACTTATATAAACTTGAGACATTGCACATTACGTACACAGGGAACGTTTAATCAGTTAATTATTATTCTTTTTTCAGTCAGTCATTATGCAAAAGGTGGAAGTCGGCTGGAACAGCATATCTTAAAACATTAGAAGATCTATTTGTGGCATGTTTTGAACAAATATGTCTTTACCTCCCATGATAGAAGCAATGGAAGCGTTTCATAAAACACATCCTAACCTAGGTTTCTTTTTTATTTAGCACTGGAAGGTGTGAGCTCAATAGGAAAGCTATTCAGGAAGATCTAGGCCTTATCAAGCTGCCACACACAGGGATAATGAACTTGTCCTATTCCGGAACATTATACACATGTGAGTGTGTGTGCGCGGTCTGTTTCAGGTCAGTCTCTGTGTTGTTATAAAGGGATGAAGGGGACCTGGTTATCTCTACCTGGCACCCTTATCACATCTGCACATGTGACACCTTTCAATAAGCCTCAGTCCCTCCTTTCAATGCTCTCCAGAATGGGTGCCAGGGAGATAAAGCTTGAATGAATATACTGTATGTGCATGTGCGTTGGGAAGTCTGAGGGGAGGGAATTTAAAACTGCATGCCTGCATAAACATTTCCAGAGAAAAATCTGCTTAAAACTCTATTGCTTAACAACACACTATATTTTACAGTTTAGGTTTTAACTGTGCACTTCAGTGCTTTATTCAGTTTTGAATAATATGGTCAAATGAAAATATATTCCTAGCTCTTACAGTGTAAGTTAATCCTGAGCAGGACTGAGCAGGTTGCGAAAAGGGAGACTGTGGAAGCTGAACTTAGTCTTCGTAATTTTGTTTGTGCAATTTGGAAACATGCAAATGCGAACCATGTCAATGTTTGCAGTATCAAGTTCTAACCGACCACCGTCGTAGGGCAAAGATTGAAAGCCCTGTTTAGAATAAAACTGCAATGGGGCACAGCAGTGAAATAATTGAAGCTGCAGATAGGTGTAAGTTGGAAGGAACATGTGTAAAACACCCCGGAAGACAATAGCACCTTTGAGACGCTCCGAACTCACAGGGGAATAGTGTTAGTGATTCATAACAAAACACAAGTGACATAAAGGAGTTTTGCTGCAGATAATGCTTTATTTAGAGGCAACACTTTGGGTGCCCCAAACAACTAACATTATATGGATATACGCTGATCATAAATTGATCTAAATATCTCCTTAAGGACTTCAAGCCACACAAAGGGTGAGTATATTAACGTGTTGCATGCTACAAATAAGACCCAGGTTGCAACAAACGGTACATCCCCTTTAAATGAATCCACAGGGCTTTCCTCAATTACCTGCAACCCAGTGGGTACAAAACCCTTAAAATTAATTGCTGTGATAAAGACTTGCTTGCTAAATAGCCACTGTTTGGGACATTTATACCCTTTTCCTTCCCTTTCACAGCACACTACAGTATTTTGTGTTGATATATCAGATGAAATCTAACTTCAGACATTGGTTTTAAGGTGAAAAAATGTTAAAGGGCTGAAGAGGGTCTGGATAAATTTGCGTTGTTTATAATAATCAACGAAAGTCATTGATTAAATGTGAAAATTTCTAGACACAGACAAGGAATTGATAGTGGAGCTAATATGTGTGCAATCTTACAAACTGAAAGTTAAATAAAGAACTCAGAACAAAACAAAATCTAATCATTTGGTCCTACTGCAGATATTTAATTAATCAAAATGTGTATATGACTTTTTCAGTTATGTTGCTAACTAGCTTAGTCCCTCCCCCCAGTGAGTGAACCAGATCACCCCCAAAATCTTATCACTAGTTCTAGATCCCACTATGGACGTTTCCTGAAATGTCCTCAAAATTTGTCAATTACTTTTAGAGTTACAGTATGTTTCTAACTAACAAACAAACCATGGTGAAAATATGACCTCATTAATAGAGGTAATTATTCTACAGCTTTACACACATCTTCACCTGCTTTGTCAGTAAGTGCTACGTGTCAATTTATGTCTTACCAAACAATAATCTTTCCTGTTACTGTGCCAGGTGTTTTTATCCACCTTAAAACAGTTCTTAAAAAGTTTGAATCCCATCTTGTTTCATTGAAAATACCCATACATTAAGTTAGACTCTACAAGTATCTGCCCATTAACTTCACTGTTGTGACAAAAAGAGCAAGAGAATGGGCAGAAAGAGAATAGGAAGAATATCAAGAAATGTAAAGCAACGAGTAAAAGTTCTGGCTAAGAACAGTGTGAAAGAGCTGAGAGTGGAACTCGGAGCCAGGCCTGTTGGCCAGTTTCCAGTTGGGATAGTGGGTGTCCCTCTGCCAGCTGGCAGCCTGTCTAACCCATCTGTGGAGCCTAGGAGAGTGTGCAGTAATCTCCTGGAGACAGCGGCTCAGCCCAGGCCAGATTTAAAGGGATATAGCCAGCTGGCCAGGCATGGACAGGTCTGCACGGCGGAGAGAAAGAAAGGGCAAGAGAAGGCCACAGAGGAGGGAGGAGAGGATGAGTGAATGAGCTGTGATAAAGCAGGTCAGGTGTAATGGCGAGGATGATAGGGGAGCTGAGGATTGCTGGTCAGGGAGCAATAAAGAGCACTGGTAAGAATGATTATAGTCCAGCTGCCAGCAAATAATGGAACTGGTTGAATGTAATGTGTATGGCTTCAGCAGTGAAAACTACAGTTCCAGATGCACTAATGTGACTAACATGTACTTGTGTCAATAGTGGCTCATGTAAGGCTATATTTCACCCATTGGGAAAAGGCAACGGAGGCCTTTTCCCAATGCTTGGTGTAACAGAATTAATGCAGCAAAGTACGGTCTCTGTGCTCATTTAAAAGAAATATAACAAGTTGTAGGCCAAGTGGCTCTGGTGTGCTCTCAGTTTGATCCTCCCTGTGAAAACTGCAGCTGGCAACCAGCGCACAGCTGCATAATTCAGAATATAACACTGTAGAACAAGTTACCAAAGAAGTTCAGCTGACCAATTAAAACGAATTCAACCCGTGCTCATGGTTCAACACTAAAGCATGCTAAACTAAATGCAAGTCAAAATTCAAGTTGATCCATTCATTTGTGACCAAAGTTGATTAATGTTGACAGCTGAAGTCTTCAATCAGTGAGCTCAATCAATGTATTACCATTTCCTTTAACAGGAATTTAAGATATTATTTTGAAAAAGTAAAAGGTGGCCCATCACAGCTACTTCTTTTTAAACTGTGATCACTTTAAGATATCAGTTTTTATAATACACATTAGAATTATCAAGATTTTATTTCAGAAAAGTATCAGCCAACAAAAATGTTACTCTCACACTTGTCAAACAATCTCACATGTACAATAACTAAAAAGAAAAGGTTCAAAGTTGTAACACTCTGACTCTATGGGACTTGAATAACAGACAACCATATTCCAGACGAAAAATATTATACTGTAAAGTAGTTAAATTTTGTCTTTCTGTTATTAAAAGCTGTTTAGTTTGAACCAGAGCACCATTTAATGTCTGCACAAATTGCTGTGCTGAACTTTCAATCCTTAGGTAAGAAAACCAACCATGTTGGGTTCAATGCTCACTGAATATTTTAACTAAATTCACTAACATGTTTATTTAAACAAACAACACGAATAACATTATGTAACTTTTGTTTGGAAGGTAAAGTGGCATTAGCTAAATCCAGTAATTTAAACCTCAATTAGTGTTGCTTTTATAAGCATTTTAAGGCTTTCTAAGGTTTTGTACCTTTTTCATTCTTTGGGTTTTATTTTTTTCCTATTTTTCTTTAAGGTGACATTATGATATAAGAAATAATGATTTTTACCATAAACCCAATCAGCTGTAAAACCCTGTCTAGCTCCATAGAAGAGCAAGTGACTTGTTAGATTGAATTTTTCTTGCAGTGGAGGGCCAGCTGTGGTGAGGAACATTTTGTGATGAAGACATTGAGAGATTCAAACTTACAGCTGGGGCCCGACTCCATATGTTTACATCCAATAACAAAAATGGCAGCATGCAAAAGCGCTTAAACACATAAAGGCGCCGAAAAATGCCTATCGCAGCAATCAAAGACAGTATGCTCCTGCACATGTAGGTGCTCTCATATGTGAAGGATATCTTTGAAAAACATACACACTCATGCTCAGGTGCACTCAGCCAAAAAGAGTGACACACAAATATGAAGACACTCCGAGACACACATGCCTGCGGCGATCTCGAAATAATAAGTGAAGCCTTCTTAAATCCCCAGATGTGAAGGAAGACAGGGGGGAAGGATGAGGAAGAGAGGGAGGGGAAGGGGAGAGGAGAGCCTGGAAGGAGGGGAGATGGGAAACGATGGAGGGAGGGAAGGCGGTGGCAGGGGCTGGGTGTTTACGACTGTTTAAAAGGCAGTGGGTGCTGTGTGCAGATTAATAAACAGGAGGTAATAGCAGAAGGACTCTATATTTATTTTTTATCTTAAATGTTGCTTGTTTGTCGAACTGGATGAATATTGACTGTGAAATTGGGATCAGGGGCGACACATGCATGTGCTTGGCCTTATCTCTGGGAAGCAGGCAGGCCTGGGGCCGTTATCGCTGCGCCACAGTGGCGTGCCGGCACTCCAGCGCTCTCAAAGCTGCCACATTCCCTTTGTATCTGCATGGAGAAGCCTGTTTACCTTTCTCTAGCTTGATATTCCTATTAAGGCCACTGACTATTTACTCACTGCCTCCTCCTCTTCTCTCTCCACAGGGCACATTGCTGTCTCTCATCTTTTCCTCTTTCTGTTTGGCTGTTCCTATCTTGCTCTTTTTACTGCTTGTCTCTTCGCAGTATACCTTTTTGTCCTGCCTGTGTTACTGACCTTCAGTGTGGCATAAACGTGGGGACAAGCATTCACCTGCTGACAAGTATTAGCAACGAAGTAAGTTTTATTGTGTAGAAAATTATATGGATTTCTTGGCATCCAGCATAATGGGGGACGGTCCTTAGCTGAACTTAACAATGAGTGTATCCAACTATTTTGATTAGTTAACCCGATGGATGGTTGGATGGAATAAAAAATCTGAAAGATAAGTGTAACCATGTAACTGACTAACAGGAAAGTGACGTTATGTCTATTTATCTGATGTTGCTCTACCTAGGGTTACATTCTGTAACTCTTTTGGTGCACATTACAGGCAGACATACAAAACTGTAAAGATAAATAATTTTTTTATTATTATTTTGTTTTATTTATTATTCATTTTTTTAAATCATTATTTTAAGTTCTGCATTGATGAGTTATTTGTTACAGGTAAGATTACAATAACTTCATCTCTCCTAAGTTTAGGGTGTCCTGGGCTCCGTATTGAAAATCGTTGCATTTGATTTTAATAATTTGGTGGTGTAACATGTGTTTAATCACATAGCTCTTTTTACTTGTATTCTGAAGATGAGATTTCAGTGGTCAAAGTCAGAAAAATGGACTGTGCAGGAACTGCATCAGGTATTGTAATAATTGTGCAAGCATTTAATTTCACTTTTATGTGTAGTTCTCTGGTTAGGTTGTTTTGATTGAGCAATACTTAACAGATACTATTTGAAATTAATGTTTTTGCATTATTGTTGAATTCTGCTATAATTACCTACTTTTCAGTGATGGCATTCCTTTACTGTAGGCAGGAGTAGCTGATTATTATAGAGTTGCCACATCAAACAGTGATAGGAGGACAAAAAACAACAACAAAAAAACTCAGAGCCACAAGGATTCAAATCTTTTTCCACTGTTTTACAATTACATCCCTCAGTTTTGCAAGTTGTAAAATGCAGATATTTTATCTAACTGTTATAAGAAAGGGTGCAGCATCTTTAGGAAAAACTAAAATGTAAAAAAAATCAAACAGTAATTTCTAAGTAAGAGAAATTAAACTAATAAGGAAAAAAACAAAACAGAAAAAGTTAAATTTTTTCCAAACAAACTTGTTAAACTTTTCTCTCCTCTCGAAATAACCCTCTCCTTTAGAGGGGAAAGCAGATTCCTCTGGTGATGACAGCTTCTCTCCACTGACTGCAATCTTCCCTGCATTTTTTTTCCTTTTGGTTTTGTTCTATCTCTCTCCTCCATGCGGGATATTCTCAGGGGCTTGAGGCACTGTATGCTGCAAGGTGGGATAAGAAGAAGACAAACACATGGGCAGCAAACCCGATCTGAGTGTCTGCCAAAGTCCTGATAAGCTGACAGGCAAGAGAGGACAGCAAGAAGTGGAAGGAGTGCGTTACGAGGACGTTGGGTTGCCACAATTGTCATATATGAGTGCTAATGGACTCTGTGATCTTACAGCTTTGTGTATAAATAGCAAAACTCTCAGTCACTATGCTGGTTTTATTACGCATTCTATGCTTTTTGCATCTCATTTCAGGCAAAAAGTGACCCGCAAAGAGGTTCAGATTCAGATAAAACGAACAAAAAGTCTGTCATTGCTTTAAATGCAGAATATGCAACACAAAAATGATACTGCTTACTTTTTACAGTAGCTGACACAGATATACAGTCTAGAGATTTGTGCAATCAGTTGAGACTATGGCAAGGCAAGGCAACTTTATTTGTAGAGCGAACTTCCAACAACATGGTAATTCAAGGTTATTTACATAATATGTGGACAACCAAAATATACATTAGAGACACAAAACATATGACACATTAAAAAATATGACATTCCACATGTTAATTATTTAAAGGCAGCTCTAATCAGATTAGTTTTTAGTTTTGATTTAAAGCCTGCTGGTGTTTCAGCAGCTTTGCAGTCTTCAGGAAGTTTGTTCCAGATAAGGGGAGCATAAAAACTGAAAGCTGCTTGTCCATATTTGATTCTGATTCTAGGGCTGATTAGTAAATTAGAGTTGGAAGACCTGATTGTTCTGGTAGGGTTGGTTTAGTGACAGCAGGTCTTCATCATACTTTGGTGCTAAGCCATTTAATGACTTATAAACTAGTAGGAGTAAACAAATGTCTATTCTCTGAGCTACAGAGAGGCAGTGTAAGGACTTTAGAACTGGGGTGATGTGCTCTACTTTCTTGGTTCTATGAGCCCATTTTTACCTGTTTTAAAAAGCAACAACTGAAAAGAATAAAACATTCTAAATTGTGAAATTAAGAAAAAATCACTTTGAAACCCCTTTTGGAAAATGGGAGAAGGAAATAACTCGGGAAACTTATTACATTTTTACCAGACCTGGGAAATGATGAAGCAAGTTCTATGCTTGTCCAGGTTTTTTAGGACTACATAATAACACTGCTATGATATTCCAATACCTCCACTGGACTGGTGACCTGTTCAGATCGTATCAGGCTTCTCGCCTGATGACTGCCAGAGATGGGCACCAGCCATCCCCACAACCCTGCATAAGACAGATGGTATATACATAAAATGGATGGATAATTTTTCACTAGTTTGCATATGACCATACCATCCTTGCAAATAAAATCATAAAAATATATACAGTACATAAAGATTCTAATAAAACAGCTGTGAAGAAGCAAATAAATATTTTTGTTTACCAACTCAATCAGCTACAATACCAGGGAATTCAACCAGTAAAAACCTAAGCAAACCTGTGCCGATTGAGTTATGTTGGAGATAACTGCCGTTAATGACTGAAAGGTAAAAAAATCTATTTTTTTAAACAGTGCAGCAGAAAGGATTTCTGCTGCAGGAGGATTTTTTATTAATATTCTGTGCCACTTTATATTCCTTACTTCAAAATCCAAAAATAATGGCTCAGCATTGGCATGAAACTACTAGTAAGATCAAGTTTATAATTAAATGTAAATTTCCTGCAATTTTATGCCGTTCTTCAGGTAAAAGCTGAAAACAATTCCCTCTTAATAAACTAATCAAACATTTGTCCATCCATATTATCGGTCTATTACCCTATGATATCTAATCCTGCTAATCGGCTGATGTTGTTAAGTAAACTTCTATAACATACAATTTCATAAAAACCAGAAAGGCCAAATATTTATCTGCTTAAAGGAATTCAGGTATTTAGAGCCAAACAGTTATTAATGTTGGTTAATTGTTGCTTCCTCTACCCTCTGGTATATGAAAGGATGTGTTTATTTGTACATTTTAAGTCCTCCACTGCCAAAAAATTTTTATTTCATCATTTAACTATCTGAACATCTGCCTCTCTTTTGATGGCTGGTCAGTCCATCTGTCTGCTGATTACTTCACATCTGTCTGTCTGTCCATCTGCCAACTTTTGGAGCCGAGGTGTTGGAGACATGAGCATGAAAGTTATGTTATGTGGTGGTGGAAAAAAGAGATGGCATTAACAATAAATAACACCCCTGCATCAAACTCAAATTAAAGAAGACGGCATCTAGATGTAGAAAGACCATGTGGCTCAACCTCTTGTGTCATTAGGGAACTTTAGAGTAATCTAATTTATGATTTTTTCCCCATATCTGTAAAACAAAGCATCTACTGCTCTTTCTGAAATTCTCCCACCAGGCTTGCACTCGTGCAGACGAACAATTTTGTTTTTGCATCTGTCAGGAGTCTGTGGTGTTTGTCTGTTCTCGTCTTTCTTTGTCCATGTTAGTTTATCTACCTGTTTTTCTCACCATCCGGGGATCTCTACTAGGGGTCTTACTCAAGTGGAGCACCTGTCCATAAACCTGGGTGGGTAGCTGTGTGCTGCAGCTCTCCACAGCTTCAGCTTGTTTGAGCTCATCAACTGGCTGGATGTAAGGAACTGGCTGTCAGTCCTTTAGAGCCTGAATGTTGCATTCTACTGGTAACCTCTAGCCCTCCATATTCCCAGCGATTGTGTTTCCCTCACACTTACCTGATCTATTTTCCAAGGTTTTGCCAAGACTGTCTCCTCGTGTTCTGCTCTCCTGCTTTTCTGAAAGCACTCATTTGAAGTTCCATGACTGACAGCCGTCAAACTCCTCGCTCCTCTGTGATAGAGCACCAGCTCCAAGATCTGCATGCCCGCCCTCCATCCTCAGTCCCTGGTCAAAGGATTCATCTCCTTCCTTAACCCCGCAGAACCTCTGGAAGATCTCACAGACATCCTGGATTTCTTGCTCACTCTCCTCTTCTTCACCTAAAAAGTAAGGCTAAACTGAGTACATCAATTATACTTGGATCAATCAATCGATCAATCCTCTCGCCTACATTCCACCGTGTTATGTTTCCTGGTTCCAGTGATCATCCTCAGCTTTCTTGTTAATAAAACCTTTTTTCAGTTTGCAACTGGTCTCTTTGGTGGTTGTTCTGCTTTCTGTGGGTCAGAAAGCGTAGTAACGACAGGATAGCATCTGATTCAAAGGAGATGACATATCTAAATCAAGCACCAGAGGGCATATGTTTTGACATCATGAGTTGCAGAAGCATCTGATAGTCACTCAAAACAGGAATTAGAGCTCACCAAGTCACTCTCACAACTCCTATAAAAATTTGCCAAGTAATGGTAATGTTGCTTCTTTGGGAAATCCTCTTTATTTGCAATTTGCAATCACCTTTTCCAAAATGGTAAAAAAATATGTTTATATGTAAATAAGGTGACACAGAGAAAATATTTAACAATATTGTTTGACCTATGCTGGTTTCCAGATCATCAAACCTTAATTAGCTGTGCCAATGCTCAGATGAAGAATATCTATTTAAGTAGTGAGGCAATAAAAGCCTCACAGAGCTCAATGGCTCATATTCCTCCGTGGCAAGTTCTTGATTCCTTGTCTTCTGGCTGCAAATCAATGGACTGAGATGGCCTTTGGCTTCATTTTTCATTTTTAATATTGATCACTGTTCTGCTTTAGAGTGCGCTGTCAGTCCAATTACAGAAAATCTAATTGATTTTTTTCTCGCAACCCCAGTTAGATTGGATTGGTTTATGCAAAGCAGATCAAGCAGGAGTTGTCTCTGGACTGATGTCTATGTGTAAAACACAGCCCTAATGAGCAGGAAAACCCAAACCATCTTTTAAAGGTGGAGGACGTAATTTTATATGAATCCATCGACATTAAAGAATTGTAAGTCACTTCTCAGATGTCACCACGATGAGACTACCTGTTATTTCTCTGAAATGTAATTAGCAAAAACTGCTGTGTTGAATTTCTTTTCACTAACAGACAGTGGGAACTTAAGTAAAGTGCTGATAATTCATACAAAAATAGGTGGAAAACAAAGCAGGTGTCTCTTCATTTGAAAATTCCACAATGACCTTTGCAAGAAGCCTCTGCTCATGAAATATACATGGCCCTGAACACAACATGTCAGACAGCTAGATAAGGCTAATTAGTTGCAGGTAAATTCTGAAGGCCTCGCACTCTCTTTTGTCCTCGCAAAGGCACAGACCTTGGCCAAAGCCCTTCAATCTCCTGTGCCATTTGATGCTTTCACACAGACCTGACAATGTTGACTTCACTATATTCAAAACTGTTTATTGAAGCTTGAAAAACTTTAGACTGAGACTGAAGACATGCACTGTAAAAGCAAAAGTTGAGATCAAGGATTGGAGTGTAGCCCTCTAAACCTGGCATTCAGCTAATCCCACACTGTTGAAGGCTATGTCAGTGTGGCTAAAAGGTTTTTCTGTCTGTCTAAATGGGGACAAATTAAGCACATTCTGTGAAACATCTAATCATTGCATGTCTATGAAGAATACATATATTTAAGGCTGCACTTGCATATTCATATATTGTGTGCATACATGAGTGCAGGGTTTCAACCATAGAGTGAGCTACTACTTAGATACAGAGTAAGTGACTATTTGAGTTAAGTTACTATTTTGTTTTGATGACTTCACAAAACAAAGATTTTTCTTTTCTTTGATAATAAATCTGTAATATGAATTAATCAGAAAAAATCTCCTACTTTTCATGAAGATTGAACTTTTAAACAAGCAGACAGAGTTTCTGCATACTGCAACATTAAATCAAATTGTATATATACTCATTTTACAACATTGAGTAGATATGGTTCATACATGTACTTTATATGCTATCTCTAAATTGCATGCTAAAATCTTTTTTTAACATATTTTCAAAAAAAGGTTGGTATCCTGAGTTAACTAGTGATCTGATACTATACATGAATGAAGTGCTGTTTACCTAAAGCCATGTATTGAAATGCAAGAAAGAGACACATGAAAGTGTATCATGGGTGTTAGGATCAGCTGCTTATAGAGTCAGGCATTATGGGGTATTATCTAATTTAAATAACCATGTTTCTACAGAAGCCCAGAAACGATAAGTTAAACACAGACTTGGTGAAAAGTCTTTCACATTTAAAAGAGTTGTGGCTTTATTGAAAGAGCAGTCATTTCTATCAGTCAAATACTGTCAAAAAGCATTTTGACAAAACATGATATAGAGTCCATAATACTGATTCCCAATCAGAATTTTCATTACCGAAATCTGTTATTTTATCTCATCTGTGTGTCTGAACCAGACAGTGTAAGGGTCCAGAGAATGTGTTGCCTGCCATAAAATGGCATGACTCCGAATGCCTTGCCAATGCTCTCAATTAGTTAAAGATGCACTGGAAAAAAAGAAGGCTATGTATATATAAAATAATAGTCAATGATTAACTTATTTTCAAAAATCAGTTTTTAAAATTCTGAGTGAATCACAGTTGTGTTGACTAGATAGAGATTTTCAGTAAACAACCACAACTCCAACTGCTGTGACCAATACTGATGCAAGTGTTACAATGACTATTGGAAACTCCTGATGTATGCAGCACTGTTGATCACACCTCATTTCCCTTTTAATTTTCATTTGTTGGTGATCTGCAGGCTCATCTTTCAGGCAGGCGTTTGTGTATCTGTTTGTTTGGTTGCCTTAGAGCAGTGGAAATGTGTTACATTACAGCCGTCTATCACTTGTCTCCTCACTTTATTCCTTTGCATTCCTGGAGGCTTGTACTGCAGCTAACACCCGTCTTCATTGCACCTTTGCTCAGCCATCAAGCGTATGTATGTACATGCTGGGGGAGGAGGTGAGACGCAGATAGGGCTGTCTTCTCTTTCTCTCGGTGCCACCCTTACTGAGCTGTCATCACTCCCTGGCACCGGGAACACAGCACAGCTGCAGGGGAACCACACTGCAGGGAACCTTCGTTTCCATCTGTCTCCAATTCACAGTAGCACCTTTTTAGAGCAGCTCAGTGGCAGTGCATATCAGGAAACATGAGAGAGCAGTGGGAAAGGGTGCATGGGGGGCCAAAGGAGGTCTGGATCAACATGTCAGAGTTAAGGGCAAAAAGGGTAAATTATGAAAGTGGTCAGTTTGCAGGAAAGAATTATGCACACAAACTTTTCTGGTTTACATAAAAAGCCGAACAGATATATATGCAGTTGAAACCAACTGTTTACATACAGTAAATTGTTCAAAATGACACGACCCATTCTTTTTCTTTTCTATCTGACATTAAATAGGACTGAATTTGCAATGCTTTGGTTCAGTTAAGATTGACAAAGTTATTAATATTTGCAAAAAGAAGGAATAATGTGTGTGATAATTTCAGAGTTCAGAGAATTTCTTTCTAAATTACATGACTGAATTGAAAGATTTTGGGCATCCTTCCATAAGCATTTCTCATAATAGAGTGGAGGAATTTTGCTTTCTTATGGTGCCATCTATATTGTGAAGTTCAGCAATACTCTCTCAAGCAAAACACCCACACAACATTATGTCACCATCCTGATACTTTACAGTTGGGATTGGTGTTCCTAAGCCTGCATGCTTTCCTTTTTTAATCTTGTATTGTTGGTCAAACAGTTTTCATTTCATCAGACTAGAGGACATTCTAAAACGTCCATTCTTTGACTTTTAGTACAGTTGCAAATTGTAATGCTGTTTTTTATATTGCTTTTGAAGTAACGTCTTCTTCCTTATTGAGTAGCCTGACAGCCCATGTTGGTACTGGATTCATTTCACTGTGGATGATAACAATCACATCCCAAATTTTAACCACCATCTTCACACAGTATTTAGTTTTTTTCTTCTGAGGCTGATTAGGTACCAAAAAAGGGGTCAACTCTGGGACAGAGAACCATTGATGGTTGGACATCCCATGCTTTTAATATCTGCATGGTGTTTGAACAGACATCTAGAGGGCTCTCTTAAATTTTACCCAAAGATAATCCAGCCTTGTGGAAATCCATAATTCTCTTCCTGGTATGCAGGACACGCAACCATGTAACTGTTTTTATGAATTCAATTTAAATATGTGGTTTTAACGGTGCATCAACAACAAAATCATACATCTAGCTATACAGTCCATATAAGTTTGCATGTATCAACATTTGAATGTGTAAACATGTTTTCTTGTTTCCAATATGTGCGCAAACAAAGTATATTCCAGAGCCCTGTGCCTGTTTGAGCATGAGGCTCAGCTTAATTTAGCAGGTGTGCTTTGGCAGTTCTTGAATGAAAGCCAAGGCTGCTGTTAGAAGGATAAGAAAGAGGAGACGCTCAGCCTGCATCTGTGTGACTGTGACAGATGGGGACGGTTTAACTTATAGAGTTCTGTTAGGATCTGTAGGTTTACTCTGAGGCTGTCTGTGCCAAACAGGTGTGTATTCTAAAAACACCACAGAGAGGAAAAAGGTGAACAAGCCTCCCCTGACATGTTTGTTTGTTAGTGACGTTTCTACTGATGGAAGGAGGCATTGTTTTTGTTTTTTTCAGAGAGTTTGTGTGGGCTCGTGTTTGTGCTCAGTTCTGCCTTTGGAAGACAAAAGGGACCCTTTGTTGTATAAAGATCGAAACAAATTCCCACCAATTCCTCTCCGTGAGAGGCATGACTGTAAAAGGTAAAAAACGTCAACCCCATGCACCCTTCTTGCAGGCAGAATATTTATTGCCGTGTTTGAGTGCAAAGTATAATTCTAGTATACATGAAACTGAAGATTTCAAGCTGTTGTGTAGTCGTTGAGATATTCAAGCTGTTTGAGAGGAAAATTTTTCCTCACATCACTGCTTGCATGTGTCAGCTTAAACAACTACTGTTGGTAATGGCTGCGCAGTTGAAAAGTTCATCCAGTTAGTGGTGGCCAGGTGTCTCGCAGGCAAGCAAGACGCTCCACCATATGCCTGCTTCTCACCACCAGACGCCAGCCGTCCCAACCACTGACTTTCACATGCTCCACTTTCACTGCATAAGGTGAAAACTTGCTTTGAGCTCGACCAACTTGTGTATTTACATTCATGAAGGGGTGAAACGTATTTGGTCAGTGTCAAGAATTAATACAGAACAATTAATAACCTAGCCAGGAAACAAGAATGACTGATTTGAATGTATTTCTGCAGGATTTATGACACACCAGCAAACTTGAAGATTACTTTGCTTCCCTCCTGCATGCTGATTGGAGGTTTAAAGCGGTAATGAAGTCCTGGTGTGTCCTCCTGCTGGGTTTGTATTTGGCGAGGGGTGCCTGTGTGTCGCTGATAGAGGGATCTCTCTGACACGGCTGCTCTGGGCCGCCGCATCTGGAAGCCAGCAGCGGCAGCCGCTGGGGGGAGATAAGGCGAGGCTAGTTGCTCTCCTGTAACTCACGTTTTTGCCCCACTCTGCCCCGTTCTCCTTCCCTATTCCTCCCTCCAACCATCCTCTCTTCCATCTTCCCCCCCATGACCTTATCTCGAGGGAGAAGGCACGACTGAGTCGCTGCTGTGATAGCACCTGCCAGAACCAGAGCTGGTCTCTGGTGATTATGGGGGGAATCATTATCTCTCCCTACCCAAAAACTCATTTTATACCTGCCAACATCTGAGGGGAGGCGACGGGAGGAGCAGGAAGGGAGCAAAAGGCTTCTCTAACAGGTACAGCCGAAATCTGTTTGTGTGAAAACATTTTCAGGTGTGTATCAATAGGGAACGTTCAAATATAGAAAACATGCAGCAAAACACCTTCAGGAATGTTTTTTCATATAAAACGGATAAAAATGGGGTCAGATTTTTACAATACTTGCCCTGTAGCAAGTATTGTAAAACTTGCTACAGGGCCTTGAATATGATCAAAATTCTTAAGGAGATGCATTTCTGCGTTTAGAGATATTTAGAATGGAAAGGAATCAGATTTTGCTGGAAATGTAACATTTTGCTTCTTACTGTGTTGATTATAAGTGAAAGTAGCTTATTACATGTATTTTCAGTCACCTCATTTAGAGCTCTTTGATTACACTGCTCTTTGTTCTTTTATTTATTAAACATTCTGAAAGCTGAAATTCTAAATATTGTTTACAAATATTTATCTTTATGTGTTGTTATTCTTTACTCCTCTGTTCATGATTTGTCTTATTAGTTTAAATACTCTTTTCTTAGATTTCCAATCTGTTTCTTACAGTGTTTTAGTTAACCTAGAGTCTCTCCTTCTCCTCCTCTTTATATCACCATCATCATCATCATCATCATCATCATCATCATCATCATCAATACAACTACTTGTACTTACCAAATGAACATGATCATTTTTAATTTTTTAATTAGTTCATTTTTAGCCTGATGTGTCTTATTATTTTATTTTGTTTCTTTCTTTGTTGTGTTGCTTTCTGTTTTCCATTATGTATCATCTTTATCTTCGGTAAAGCAATTTGTGTTGCCCTAGTTGTGTGATTTAAGGGCTTTGTAAATAATTACTGTCTATATATCAAGCACAGTTTCAAGCAATTCAAGTCATAGAAAAAGGAGAACTATGATCTTTAGTCCTAATTCAGTCATATTTATATTCCTTTTTTTTAAATGCATAAATATCACATGTATGTGTCTAACGTTGGGTAATTCCATTGGTAATGACTAAAAATACACTTAAAAAAACCACCCACATTTCATGAGCTGCACATTTTGAGGGTTTATAGAGAAATCAGTTCTCCGTCTTTGTCCCCCGCTATACGCCCAAATACTGAGAAAGCCACATCAAGTTCTCTCACTTCCTCTCTACTGATGACCATCTGTGTGTTGGTTTCAGCCAGGAGCTTGGCACATCTGTTTGCTCACATCCCGTCTCACTTCTCTCATCCTCACAACCCTCGCACCAATAAGAACTTGCAACACGAAACCACCCACTACACAATGCTTCTGACTGTTGTTTTCACACAGGACAATCTTTTACTGTTCAAGTTTAATAGGGTCAAAGGTGAAGAAAGTTATAACAACACTAGGAATGGGCAAGTCTGACAGTCTGAGATTTTGATAATACTAAACACCATGGCTTTACACAACAAGTATACATTTTAACCAAAATGTAATTATGATAGTTGTTGGAATGTGTATAAAACTGGTTTTACTTACGATTAAAAACCAGAAGTTTACATACACCAAACAAATACATAGATAGAGTAGCCTACACCTTTTTTTTCTTACTCTCTGATGATCTTAAATTGCACCAGACTTCACTTGTTTTTGATCAGTTAGAATTACCAAAATTATTTATATTCCATATCCAAGAAAACCTAGAGATAATTTTTTTTGTAGAATTTTTTTTTGTAACTTTCTTTGAATTCAGACACTTGCATATATTTGCTAGTTTCAGGGCCAATTGTCTTTTCAACCCTATGTCTTTGTTGAAATATTTTTCACACAGGTTCTCATAATATTTTGTTGGAATTTCTCATTCCTACTGACAGAACTGGTGTAACAGAGTCAGTTTTTCAGCATACACATTTTCAGCTCTGCTTACAGATCATCTATAGGACTAAGATCAGGGTTTGTGACAGTCCCATCAATCCACTGACTTTGTTGCAACTTCCTAAACACATTGGCTCTAAACTCTGGATACTTGTTAATCTGATGTCTTTAGATGTTGCTTCGAAACTTTACTTCAATTCACCTTTCTTTATATAGTCATTTCACAACAGATGTCAACTCAAGCCACTTTAAAAGAAAAGTAATTTCAATTCAATCCTACAAACATTCCAGTCATTTAAAAAGTTTCTATTTAAGGAATTGCATTGATTCATTGACTGGCAGTTGTGCCCTGCTGATACAGGCTCCAATTAATTCATTGATTTAATAATTTATTAATTGCATATTAGTGAATGCATTTAGGGAATATTTCATAATAAGAGATCCTTAGACATGAGAGGAGATCTTTCATTTAGTCTCTCTCTAGCTGCATGAGCGGTGTTTTCCTTAACTATGTGAGAAAGACATAACATTTGGGTGTTAGGAAAAAGGACAGTTCTCAGTTAGGAGGCAGGCTGGATGAGGGGGTGTGAGGGAGTCAGAGCTTTTGCTCAGATGGGCTAATGTACAAGACTGGCCAAGCTACGTCATAAAATATAAGAAGCGTAGATCAGTACTCCAGCCTCATCCCCATTTAAAGGAAGAATATATTGCATTTCTATGACAAGTGGACAATTTTCTCCTGCAGTACAAACAGCCCCACAACATGACACTGTCATCCCCATGCTTCACACTTGGGATGGCGCTCCTAGGCTTACAAGCATCCCCCGTTTTCCTACAAATATAACAATGGCCAAAATATTTCACTCTCCAAAAACTGAAGGTCTTTGTCCTTGTGTCCATTTTCAAACTACAATGTAGCTTGTTATGTTACTTTCGGGGCAGAAGGCTTCCTCCTTGCTGAGTTGCCTTTCAGCCCATGTCAGTACATGACACATTTCACTGTGGATAATGACACTGTCTTAGCAAACTTAGCCAGCCTCCTGACAAGGTTTCTGGTTTTTGTTCTGAGGTCATTTCACACATTTCAAACCAAAACTGTCATGTTCCGGCTCAAGGAGGACCCAGATGCGGAGCGGCGTTTGTGGCTCTTACGGCCCATGTTTATTAAATGTCCAGAAAGACGAGAAGCACAGAGAACTAGGGGAGGTAACGACGACAACGACCCGACGAGGACAGACAGACACAGAAGGGCATATATACTGTGGGAAGAGGTAATCACAAAACAGGGAACACCTGGGAGCAGAGGAGGGAAACACAGGGAGGACAAAAGAACAGGTGAAACAAACTAGGACTAATAAACTCAAACAGACTGGGAGGAAACAAGGAGGAATAAACAACACAGACAGGGACGGATCATGACAATACCCCCCCCTCAAGGTGCGCCACCTGGCGCACCAAGTAGGAAACTCAAGCCAGGGCGGGAGGAGGGGGTCCAGGACGGAGGGACAAAACCACAGTCCCCAGAAGACCCATGACGTGGCGGCCGGCGGCGAGGGATCAGCAGGCGAGGAGGCCGGCGACGAGGAACCAACAGACGAGGAGGCCGGCGACGAGGAACCAACAGACGAGGAGGCCGGCGACGAGGAACCAACAGACGAGGAGGCCGGCGACGAGGAACCAACAGACGAGGAGGCCGGCGACGAGGAACCAACAGACGAGGAGGCCGGCGACGAGGAACCAACAGACGAGGAGGCCGGCGACGAGGAACCAACAGACGAGGAGGCCGGCGACGAGGAACCAGCAGACGAGGAGGCCGGCGGCGTGGAACCTTGAGCCTTGGAGGCCGGCGGCGTGGAACCTTGAGCCTTGGAGGCCGGCGGCGTGGAACCTTGAGCCTTGGGGGCCGGCGGCGTGGAACCTTGAGCCTTGGGGGCCGGCGGCGTGGAACCTTGAGCCTTGGGGGCCGGCGGCGTGGAACCTTGAGCCTTGGGGGCCGGCGGCGTGGAACCTTGAGCCTTGGGGGCCGGCGGCGTGGAACCTTGAGCCTTGGAGGCCGGCGGCGTGGAACCTTGAGCCTTGGAGGCCGGCGGCGTGGAACCTTGGAGGCCGGCGGCGTGGAACCTTGAGCCTTGGAGGCCGGCGGCGTGGAACCTTGAGCCTTGGAGGCCGGCGGCGTGGAACCTTGAGCTTAGGTGGAGGCGTGTTCGCCTGAACACCCTCGGCAGAGTCAGGAACCGGAGGCGTGTTCGCCTGAACACCCTCTGCAGAGGCAGGAACCGGAGGCGTGTTCGCCTGAACACCCTCTGCAGAGGCAGGAACCGGAGGCGTGTTCTCCTGAACACCCTCGGCGGAGTCGGAAACCGGAGGCGTGTTCTCCTGAACACCCTCGGACGAGGCAGGAACCGGAGGCGTGTTCTCCTGAACACCCTCGGACGAGGCAGGAACCGGAGGCGTGTTCTCCTGAACACCCTCGGCGGAGTCGGGAACCGGAGGCGTGTTCTCCTGAACACCCTCGGCGGAGTCGGGAACCGGAGGCGTGTTCTCCTGAACACCCTCGGACGAGGCAGGAACCGGAGGCGTGTTCTCCTGAACACCCTCGGCGGAGTCGGGAACCGGAGGCGTGTTCTCCTGAACACCCTCGGAAGAGTCGGGAACCGGAGGCGTGTTCGCCTGAACACCCTCGGAGGAGTCGGGAACCGGAGGCGTGTTCGCCTGAACACCCTCGGAAGAGTCAGGAACCGGAGGCGTGTTCGCCTGAACACCCTCGGTGGAATCAGGAACCGGAGGCGTGTTCGCCTGAACACCCTCGGAAGAGTCAGGAACCGGAGCGTGTTCTCCTGAACACCCTCGGGGGAGTCGGGAACCAGAGGCGTGTTCCCCTGAACACCCTCGGCGGAGTCGGGAACCAGAGGCGTGTTCCCCTGAACACCCTCGGCGGAGTCGGGAACCAGAGGCGTGTTCCCCTGAACACCCTCGGCGGAGTCGGGAACCAGAGGCGTGTTCCCCTGAACACCCTCGGCGGAGTCGGGAACCAGAGGCGTGTTCCCCTGAACACCCTCGGTGGAATCAGGAACCGGAAGAGTGTTCGCCTGAACACCCTCGGTGGAATCAGGAACCGGAGGCGTGTTCTCCTGAACACCCTCGGAGGAATCAGGAACCCGAGGCGTGTTCTCCAGAACACCCTCGGAGGAATCAGGAACCCGAGGCGTGTTCTCCAGAACACCCTCGGAGGAATCAGGAACCCGAGGCGTGTTCTCCAGAACACCCTCGGAGGAATCAGGAACCCGAGGCGTGTTCTCCAGAACACCCTCGGAGGAATCTCGGAGCCGAGGTGCATCCGTCTGGACGCCCTCGGAGGGAACTCGGAACCGGGGTTCCAGGTGAGCCTCTGAAGAGCGCTCAAATACAGTCTCCACAGGGGACCTGGGCTCAACATTCCTTACGGAACTCTTCCCTCTGTTCCATTGACCCTGGGTTAACTCAGCTCCACCTGAAGGAAACGCCGGCGCCTGGCTGTGCTGGAGAGGATGAGGAGGCAGACCCGAAACCGGCCGTGGGCGGCAGGAGGAAGCGGCGGTCGAGTCACCGAAGCCGGAGGCAGCACCAAGCGGGACAGGAGGAGCCGAGGCGCTGCAACTCCGAGAAGGAGGCGAGAAACCTCCTGGAGCCGATGGAGCAGCTCGGCGACGCCTCCCTCCTCGTCGCCGGGAAGCAGGAAGAGGGCCAGTCCCAGAGGGATCACAGATGGGTGGAAGATCGGCGGAAGGAGCCAGGGAGATCAACCGGTCAACCCAGGAAGCAGAAGGCCGCGGCGAAGGCGGCGCACCCCGGGCACCGCTGCAAAAGTCCAGCTCGTCGTCCAGGGAGCCAGAGAAAAACTCCGGGAAGCCGTCATCGTCCTCCTCCGAATCGTCATATATGGACGCAAGGAGGAACGACGGGGAAACATCAACTGCGTTCCCAGGAGGACGCCCAGAAGCGCGGCGATGACTCGAGGCCCGAGGAGCGGAGAGGCCGCCCTCCTCACGACGGCGGGGCCCAACACCGGGCGGACAGCGAGCCAGCCGCGATCCACAAAAAGGTGAGTCTGAATGGCAATACTCCGCTGGGTCCAGTGGCAGGTCGGGTCGTAATGTCATGTTTCGGCTCAAGGAGGACCCAGATGCGGAGCGGCGTTTGTGGCTCTTACGGCCCATGTTTATTAAATGTCCAGAAAGACGAGAAGCACAGAGAACTAGGGGAGGTAACGACGACAACGACCCGACGAGGACAGACAGACACAGAAGGGCATATATACTGTGGGAAGAGGTAATCACAAAACAGGGAACACCTGGGAGCAGAGGAGGGAAACACAGGGAGGACAAAAGAACAGGTGAAACAAACTAGGACTAATAAACTCAAACAGACTGGGAGGAAACAAGGAGGAATAAACAACACAGACAGGGACGGATCATGACAAAAACAGGTTCATCTCTGGGACACAGAATCCATCTCCTTCCTGGGCTGTATGAGGGTTGGACATTCCAACCATGCATATTCTTGCAAGCAATTGTTTGAACAGATTAACACGACACTTTCAAGCATCTGGAAACTGTTCCCAAGGAGGATCCAGACTTGCACAGCCCCACAATTCTCTTGATATCGTTGCTGATTTCTTTTGACTTTCCCAGTCTGAGAGACAAGAAAACAGTGTGGTCCCGTTGGAACTTTTTTTTAAAATAAAATCACATTTCTGACCTATGGGTCAAAAAATGCTCTTAATCCAAAGAAAAGACTCAAGGCAGCTTATGTTCAGTCTTTAGGGAACTTTGTTTCATAGCAACCTGCTATGAGGACAGAGTTGGTTCCCATTTCTGAAAACATATCCATAATACCAAACATAACCAAAAAAAGATCCCACCTAGAACAGGTGATTCCCAAAGAGGTATTAGCTGGAAATTTGGCAATCAGTAGACAATCAACTTAGGCTCCTGTTTAAATTCCCAATTAAAATAAACTGTAATGTGTTCAGCGCTGTTAAGCAACGAATCCAACATATTCTTTTATAAAAACTAGCATTGATATATTTTCTGCGTGCAATATTTTCAGTCCTACGTTTTTCAAAGAAGGATTCATTTATACAAGTAGCTATGTGAGCGATCACACAGTTTTTCAATACTTGAAAAACGGATGCCATACACAGTGAATACCTTTTTTAATTTGTAGTGTTGAGATTTACTGAAAGTTTGTGGTTGTCTGTAATAATCATTCACACTGATGCTCAGCTTGGCACATTATTAGGGACCTAATATGATGTACAATTAACTTGCGATTAAAAAATACCCCCACATTATTGTCATAGCAGTAAAAATGTTTGCCCTATGTTTTCACTTATCTTACTGGATGAATTTATAGACATTTCTCTATGTTTTGAGCACACTTTGCCCTCCTTTTAAATCATTTTATTTCTACTACTCAATCAGGTGATAGGGAGTAGGCAAAGTGTGCAGCTAATCATTTTTTTCTCATATTTGCCTGTTTATTCTTAGGAGTTTGGTGTTAAAAATTCTGTTTTTTTTTATTATTTCAGCAATTCGATGACTCACTTTCCTTCAGATCTAAGTTAGAGGACTTCCCATTTTACTCAATTTTGATGAACAAAAAAGAAAGGCAAGACATCAAGTCAAAAAAGACAGGTAGATAGTTGAAAATTATCTTTTTATTAACGAGGAACAAAAGAATGATTCTTTTGAGCCACCAGGCAAGGTGCACAGCAGCAAGGGTGAGGTACCTTAGAGCAAAGGATGCAGAAGGGGAAGAAGTGGCTGCAGGCCGACACAGCTGGTTCCTGACAGAGGAAGCCCACATGGAGGCCCAGGTCCTGCTGCCTGCTGTTGTCTGCTGCTATCAACACAAGCAACATTGGTGCTTGGCCTCCCCGGAGCCTGCAGCCCTGCAACACAGAAAACCCCCCCAGCAACAAACACACAAACTGTAACATCCAGGCACACACTTCTCCTTTGAGCTGCACTGGCGAGCAGGGTAGGAGGAGGGTTCAGATGAGAGCACAACCCCTCTACCGGAGCCACAAGACAAGCTGACCGGCTGCTGACATTCAGTCACACGCGCTCTGGATTGCCTCACACACGCGGTGCTGGAAAAGACAAGACACACAGCAAGAGAACCAACAGTAAAGAGGAAATATTTAATTTACCTCCAAGATGTTCCTCTAGAGGGACTTGCTGAGATGGAGGAGAGTATAAGTCGAGGATTTCACAGTGACCTAAAGTTGTTTTAAATGGGCCGTATGCAAAGCTATAAGCAAACTAGCACAAGGAGTTACCAGGAAAAAATTCTAACAGGACTGGATACTTCAGTTAGAACGTGGAGGAACAAAAAGCCGTGTCTTCACATGGCTCAAAGGTGAAGATTATGAAAGAAAACCAGAAACTCCAAGCTGAACAGGGAAACTCTCAGATCTAATATTAACTTTAAGTTTGGCACTACATTGTTGCTGAACAATTTAAACCTGCTTGTCACCAACCTGACCACCTTGGACAGCCTGAGTGTTAGCTAACATGTCCGCCGAAGTCCATTTGGAGCAGCAAAAGAGGAGCGACTTGGGAGCAGCATCGTCCTCGTTTGCTCCTGCCTTTGCGCCTCATGTTCCCACGGTCACACTGGTCAGCCACAGAGAGCTGAGGGAGAAGCGTGCTGCCCACAGACTACAGCCTGGAAGCATTGGTAAAAACCTGATGGCCAGCAGTCATTACAGATGTAATGAAGGTAGGAGCTTGACCCTCTTACAGGACCTTTTTTATGAAATTATCTGGCTAGGTTGACAAGTGATGGGGGGTACCAAGTCTGTCCAGTCGGCTCATTAAATTGAAGTGACTGACGGATAATCAGTTTGTGTTGACTTTGGTATAAAGGTGATGGCAGGTTTCTTCATCTCGATTGTAAACCTGTTAACTGATGACTGAAGTTCGAGTATCAGGCTTGGAAGGAAATGAAATCTGTAGGTGACACATAAGCTTCAATTTAGAGATAGGCCATGATTAAATTCAACAGTACGGCCTTTATTATCTTGGACTTCATATGGACCGTCAAGTTCAAATGTTGCTCACAAGCTCATAGAGCATGCTTATCCTGTGGCAATGGAAAGGAAAGGGAAAGAAGTTTTTTTTAGAGCAACGGGTGGGCGGAGGGGGTCTTCCTCTGGGCTTCCTCATACAGCTGTGGAGAACGCAACTCCATTCTGGAGTTTCACTGTTCAGCTTCAATGAATTCCTAATGTCCAAACAGGTGAATGGCTGTAAGTGGCTCACGGTGAATGCCGAAGGTAAAACTTTAAGGCGGGCTTGCAGCAGACAGACGGGGGATCACTTGAAAGGCACTCCGGAAGACACGAAAAAGAAGTGCCTTGAAGTACAAATGAAAACCTGACTTGACTCATTGAATGTTGTGATGAGAGAGATGCATTAACAATCAGACTTTAAAAGACTAATTTTGTCAGCTCTAAATATGTAGCTATGGTAAGCCAGAGCGAGGACTAATACCCAACGTGGTGAATTACCTGCAGCGTGTCCCGTCTCTTGGCAGTAATGAGCTTTGTGAACGCTGCAGTGATAAGGCTTCTATAATTAGGCTTAGTCATAAGCATCCCTCTGTATATCTGTGATAAAGACCCAGCAGAACTCTGGTGTTGCTGCTCAAAAACCTTAAACTCGCATCTTCACATTTTCTCTAAATCAAAACGGTCATCTTTTGGCCGTTAACACCCTGAGCCTTTTGTTTCATGCAGTTTACTTGATGTCTAAACGTATGTGGATGTATGTATGTACAGTCGAGCAGCGTGTTAACACTGTATGGAGAAGCAACAGCACGCTGCTCGTGCATGTGCGCGTCCACCTGTGTGTGTTTTGGAGGTGTTGTGTGCCACAGTGTAGGCTTCCTGTGAAGGAGCAGATGTCGCAGAGCTAAAGCACAGCTGCGACGGGCGATAACCACGGTGGCAAGAATATGTCGGCACGCTGGCTCTTCTCCCTGGTTCTTATCAGTCGCACCCAGCACACAGTCACACACACATGGACGAGCATTGACACTCATACAAACACTCCACAATAAGGAACTGCCACCTAGCACACCCTCATAGCAGACCCAGATAGAGGAAGTACGTCAACGATAGGGATGGAAGGAGAGAGAGAGCAAAAAAAGCAGACTAAATCAAGGGACTTTGATGGAAAAGCTGGAAAAGATTCCCCAACAAAGCCTTGGCTCATGTCTGCTGTATCATAGACTTCATAATTTTAATGCCAATTCTAATCTTCTACAGATATGAATAGGATATTCTTTACATTTGCTAAAGAAATAAGCCACTAGTACTGGCTTTTAAATATCAAAAAACCATTTAGCTTCCCTACTGTTGAAGACACTTGATTACATCGTCATGCATAATGGAAGTTTTGAAACAAGAATTACAATTTATATCTCTGAAAAAAACCTTTCTTGACCGCACTTTTAAGACCAATAGTTTCTGGTATTTTTTCTTTCATCTTTGTTTTCTATGCAAACTTTTACTATATTTTGCAACTCAGAGACAGAAGCTGGTGTGAAATAATGATAACAGCTTCCAAACAGAAAACAACCTATGCTGTACATCTGTTTCTTTTAGTCAAATAAATGCTCCATAAGCACAGCTCAGCTCTCTACCTGCAAGACAAGTTGGCCACAGGAGCTCTTATCACTCGCCATTGGTAGTTTGCCGGATGATGTTATCTTGAACTCTGTGTGGTTTGTCTCACAGTTCTGTCAGGTCACAGGCTCTGCAGATAGCGTGATAAATAAAACTGTCATGTTCAGAGTGACAGCACAAAGTTTGGCACTACGTAAAACCAAAATTTTACAAACTTGCACACTACATGAAAATGCTATTTACCTTTTCTTACTAAATTACAAGTAGACCTACCCACCCCACGTGTGCAGACTTAGGCAAAAATGTAAAACAAAACGAAATCCTGAGACAAGTTGGGCACTGTTCATGATGCAAGAAAGGGTAAATGTTGAGTAAATTGGAATAAAAGCGATGGGTGTGAGTCTGTTTGGCGCGACAAGGTAGTAATGAGGAGTGTGTGTCGGAGAGAAAGAGAGAGCAGTTATCCTCTTTATTTCCTCAGTACAAGTGTTGTGGTTTCTATAAGGAACATATGTTCACAACTTGATACAGTGCCTCATCCCCCTCCGCTCACTATCTCTATTGCCAGTACCACCAACTGTCTGCAACCAACACACACACACACACACGCACACACACACGTGTTGGGTTTCTATGTCTTGTGGGGACTTCTCATTGACATAATGTTTTCCGTAGCGCCTTACCCTAACCTTAACCATCAAAAATTAATGCCTAACCCTGACCCTTACCCCAACCTAACCATAACCTAAGTGTAACCCTGACACTAAAACCAAATTTTAAGCCTCAAAAATTGCTTCATACTTGTGGGGACCGGGATTTTGGTCCCCACAAGGGAGGTCGGTCCCCACATATCCCCACAAAGATAGTAATACCAGGTCCACACACACACACACACACACACTCACACACATATGCACACATTGACTCCTGGGAATATCTATCTATCTATCTATCTATCTATGTAGTTTGGTAAGATTAATCTGTCTGTCTGTCTGTCTGTCTGTCTGTCTGTCTCAGTCATAAGGTAACTGGAAAGTTGAACAATAGGATTTCCTCTTCCCTCAATCATCCTTCTAAAGTATCCTTGTGCTTGACACTGAACCCAAATGTGCCTACTGACCTGGCTACCACTGTGTGATTGTTTGAAGTGACAGAAATGAATACAGTTCAATATATAGTTCAATCAATTTACCATTTACATGTCCGTCACCTTCCACTCGGGAAGTTAGCTTTGCTGTCCGTTTCCTTCTGTGCTCAGGTTAAACGTACTGCTCCAGAGTCAACACCTGGCCTAATCGTGTTTCACTTCCTCTTCTGTCAGTTTGCACTTCTGCGAGTCACATCTGTCCATTTGTTTGGAGCTCTTTCTGGGCTCAACTTGTCCTGCTCAATTTACACACACACTTTTGTTGTAGTACTATGTATGTTGACCTATCGGTATTTAAGTCAATTAGTATGTCAATATTAGTCATCTAGAGACTCACCAGCCCAATTAGTCTCATCGAAGTCAGCAATATCAGTTTAAAATGAAAAAAGAAACTTCTTAGGCAACGGGGCATTCAGACATACTTATCCTTGAAGGGTTGCAGGAGGGCTGATGCCTATCTCAGTCACTGGGCATGAGGCAGTCACTGGATAGGTTGCAGTTCAACACATTTCTTGTTTAAATGATGCAACCAGACAAAACTTTTAATACTGTATTTCAGACAAAATGTCACAAGTGTATGAAAATTATTCATAAATACAGCTCTCCAGTTTTTATCTATTTAATCTGACTCTTTTTTTGTAATATAACGGAGCAGCTTGCAGACATGTACATGTCCCCAGGGGCGTCACAGGAAAATATTTCTACACAAATCAATCTATTTCTCTCAGTATCATAGTTTACTTTTGATAATACAGTATGGGATGATATGAGACCCCACATCAATGACGTTAATTGCAGCTTCAAAACAGTTTGTTGTGTTGAATTTGCAAAAAATGAGAAAAGGATAGCAAGACAGAGAAGCACAGCAACACAATGAGGCTAGCATTCCTTTCAGTCAGCTCAGAGTCTTATCTCCTTTCGACACACTAGCCTGTGACTGCTGCAATAGGAAAAGGATTTACAATGTGCGAGTGGAGGAAATTCTGCAAACTTCTCTCTGTCTCTCTCACTTTTTATTCTGACTCACGTATTTACACAGACACAAATCACCATTCCCACTGCAGAACAATGACCAGTGTCACTTCTTGCTTCTCAAAAAGTGCCCAACCATCCAGGAGATGCTGTCAACATAATAAAAGAGACGAGGATGAGATGTTTGCGAGGTGACAGAGAGATAGAAGAGTGAGACGAAGGCTAGACAAAGGTGCCTTTGTCATTAACGCCATCAAAGAGACTTCCACTCACAGAATTACGCTGCGGAGAGTTCATCGAGGCGAGTTCTCGCCTCGTGTGTGTCTCATTGTGCAGTTTATCAGGCTGGCCACATGGAGCGTCGGCGGTAACCTGGTGACCGTGCAACAAAAGGCCAAATTAAGAGGAGTAAGAGGCTGTCTCTACAGAGAGGCTGACAGGTTGACTGACACTGTTCCCATGGAGAATAGCATCCTGTCAATCTCAGCTCTGTCACCTTGACAGGAATCCTTTCTTTGGATGCAGCCCTCATTGCCAAGCTTTCTGTCAGTCAAGGCCACACAGATACACTTCTACTGTTTTCGGTATTCTGCACAAGGGGAAACGCCCTCTGCACTGACATACTAAAGAGATAGACTCACACACTAACACACAGGTCTGAGCTGGGGTGAACTGGATGTTTATAATGAGATTGCATGAACGTTAATTTTCAGGACCAATGCAGGACCCTGGGACAAAATTAAAACAGCTTTGTGTTCATAACTGTTTTACATGGACAACAAACGCTTGAGGTGTTCCTTATAATTGATTTTGAATATGCTTCTGGAACAATTATACTGCACAAATGTTTACAAGGCATATTTGCAGAATTTTATCACCCACCTAAACTTTCCCAGATTAATGTTATACCCATGCCTCATCCTCTTTTGAGATGTTTAACCCCCATTAATACACCTGTTTTATTGTAAATTAGATGTCACAATATAAGCAATATCCAGTTGTGCACAGAACTACTTTTTACCTGAAGATATTTTTTCTCATTGTGGATGCAGGCAACTGATCCTAATCAAGGGAGTGTTTGTATTCAGCGCTTTGTAGGCTAGTTTGACTGGTGTCGGGGCTCGGCAGCTGTCCGTGTGTACTTTACAAGCTGGTTCTGTTTGTTCTGTAGACACAGGTGGGGTCAGGAGGGTGTCAGCTTTGTCTTCTATCCCCTCTCCATGGCTATGTACATGCATGCATGCGTGTGTGTGTGTGTCTGATAGAGGGCAGGCGGGTGGGGCAAAGGGCCTAACAGACCAGTGCGGACAGGTGGAGGATTCTCACCATAGTGGCAGCAGATGTACTGTACCTGTCCTTTTCTCTAGCTGTCTTTGTGTCTTTCCATTTGCCTGGCTAATAGAGTTGTTTATCTGTGAACGAGCAATATACATATATTTACACAACTAAAAACAATTTTAATAGCTACTAAATGGCACTAAAAAGTATAATACACCACTATTTTGTAAGAAAAAAAAAAGAAAATTAAATTTTCTTGTTTCCAAATACTTTTTTCTTTTTTTTACGCTGGAGACCTTATATTGTAACATTATTTTTTTCTTCTGCTACAAAGGTAGCAGAAGAATTACTGGTTTAAAGTCTGCAAACTTGGCAGACAAACTGAAGTTTTGCTCTCATTTGCATTCTCCTTCACAGGTAAGGATATGGGTGTTAAATATGCCAGAACATTACGAGCATTAAGGTCATTTTTACAGGTCACAATAACTTTTCCTATGTTGTTTTGCATTAAAGTTCAAACAATTAAAAAGCTGCACATCCCTTAGTTTTATACATGATTACTGTTCTTACAGAAAATTTATCTCTAATTCAAATCTATGTTTTAAATGTATAACACATTAGCTGGTGTCTAAAACTCAAAGCAAGATGCTTTCTTTAAATCATTTTTAAATCGTTCCTGATAACTACCAGGCAGCCAAACCTGCAATTGGATTATTGGCAACAATTTGCCAGGCAATCATTGATTATCAAAGGGAGAGTTTGGATTTTTTAAAAGTAAAATTCAGTAAAATAAAAATAAAACATCATCATCATTGCAGTTATCAGATTGTATTTACCTTATTTAATGCTTACGGCTTTGTAGGAGGAAGTGTAACACTTTTCCCATGGTTCAGATGCCACAAAAGTATCTCACCAGGATAGATAGATAGATAGATAGATAGATAGATAGATAGATAGATAGATAGATAGATAGATAGATAGATAGATAGATAGATAGATAGATAGATAGATAGATAGATTTATAATTAGTTTTTACTGAACTCGAACCTCCATATTGTACCTTTTAATCTAATTTAGCTAGTAAGAATAGTCTTCCTTTGAATTATAATTTTCAAAGATTCACTGCTAAGGATTATTTAAAAAAAAGAGTATGGATGCTGTACTTCTCAAGATGATATTTTGATTTTTAAGATTCACATATTACAAGTCACCCATTTCCAGTGGGTTGCTTACTGTATAGAGAAGACACTGGATCTGATTGGCCGTTATGCAGCTCTCGCATACGTACATACACAGAGACAGTCTCCACTTGTTAAGACAATGGGATGAGTGAAATTATATCAAATTGCACAACCTTTGACGTTGAACTTTGATTTAGTCTGTTCAAGTAAATAGCTTCAAGTCTGAGTCAATTTCCAAGTCACTGTTGTGGAAGTCCAAGTCAAGTCTTTTAACATTTTTTCACGTCATGTCTCAAGGTACAAAATGACTTGAGTTACGTGACTCAAGTCCACACCTCCGGTGTTTACCCATGATACATATATATTTTGCAGTTAATTGTTAATTGTACGACACTTTTATTAAAATAAATATTAAAGGATGTTTAAATGTAACAACGAACTCTGGCCTACCTCTACTATGCTACATCTTCTTGCTCCCTACCACTAAGATGACTCTTTACAGCGTCTCAATGGAAAGAATGTCACAGTTATGGGTTATTAATCACTGTTTACTGACATGCCTGTAGTTGTATTATTTTGGGTTTATTCCGCTCCCAGAAAACATTCGTTAAAGTGCTGCTGTTCTTCTCCTTAACACCCTGATATGAGGAAACAGCGGCCCCCACCGGCAGATAGTAAAATGGTAAAAGTTTGGCACAGTTCTCGTTCGTTGGGGGTCTGAGGCTGACATATCTAAGTGGGGGAATTTAGTTTAAAAGTTTTTATAAGACCTTTTTTATTTAATTTAGGACATTTTAATAACCAAACACAAGGTTTTAAATCTTTTAATGATGCAGTTTGTGAGATATTTTGGAAGACTTAGTGTTGTTTAAATACATTTGCACCAATATGAGTTCACTTTCTTTTGCTTAGAAAAGATTCGTGGCTGCAATGGCTTACAGTTTTTGCTTTTGGTAGTGGCTACCCGAGAGAAACAAACAGCACACAGCGACGAGAGAGAGAGAGAGAGAGAGAGAGAGAGAGAGAGAGAGAGAGAGAGAGAGAGAGAGAGGGAGGCTCCAGATGGTGTTTAAACGCAGACAGAAGGCTACAGCGAGGACACAGAGAGAGAGAGGAGGAGGAGGAGAGCGCCGCGGTTACTGCGCACAGTGAGCTCACCGGCTCCACTCATCACCGGGGATATACTAAGTCCTAAAAATCTTTAAAACCGTGCATTGAAGAAAGAAGCCTTCCCCCGATCTGCTCCGATGACTACGCTTTTTAATTTCCACTGGAAGTGAAGGTTTAATATCAAAACCATCTGAGCGCAGCTCGACGGACGATCGGCGCGTCGGAGGAGGAGGACAAGTACAGAACATAGAAACGTGGAGGTGGAACAGCCTGTCCGCAGGCTGAAAACAAACGAGATATATATTTTTTCGCTTTTGGATGTATGAGAACTTGTTCCTTACACCACGGACTGTGGCTCCACTGTGAGCTGAGAGGACCGTAAAGTTGCTTGGGAGGAGGGGGGGCAATAATAGACGCACCCTGCAGCCCTGAGGATCTGCATCTTAATGTGACTTTACATGGTGAAGATTTTTTGACTTACAGTGAAGAATTAGTTACTTTTTGTGTGTGAAATACATTAACAAGAGGGACCTGTTTTCTGCTGTAGAGATGAAACTGTGTTGTTTTATCTATCTGGGATGATCAGAAAGTGCCCGAGAACGGATTTACACCAGTGGGACAAGTTCTGATTCTGTAGCGTTGCGAACACAATAAGCTTTTCTGCTTTAACAAATAATAAATATATATCTCAGACTGAAAAACACCAAAGACAGCAGTTTAGTTTTCCTAAGGATCCAAAAGCCCTTGCTTTGTTTTTCTTCTTCTTTTATCTTTTACTAAGAAAATAAATACCTCACCGCCTAAGACTTGTTTAACCTGGACCCTATTAGAGCACCCAAAGGAAAATTAAACATTTTCATACCGTCATATATTTTTAAAGGTAGAAGGAAGGAGGGAATAACACAACAAAGGCTTTATTTTTTTTTGTTCATTTTTTACTTTTTATATTTCAAAACGATGAGGATTGAAGTGACATAAAAAAAAACATTAAGAAGCTGTTTGGTGTGGTTTATCGCTCAGCTTGACCACGACCTTCAAAAAGTGAGTAAAACACCTGCACACTCAAACTATTAGGACACAAAGGATTTTATTTGGACCTTCAGCTCATAAGAAACTATCAAATGTAATCTGTGTTTCATATTCTGAATGCTCAAATGTGTGAAAGGTCAAACTTTTAAGTTATTTTGAGTTATTTTCACTGGTAGGAAGCGTGTTAATGTGAAGGTGTAAATTAAGATAACACTCCTAAAGTCGTTTTATGTATTTCGTCAGTTCCACAGACTGAAGAAGCAAAGCAGATGTAAATATATAAGGACCAGACTGATATAAAGATGCATAAACAAACAAATATGCTGAAAAATATATATATTTGCAGGTTTGATGTTGGCACCTCATGCTCTTATTCTTTATTTTTGTTTTGTTTTTCTGTTGATTTCAGTATTGTGAGCAAATGAGTCTGAAAAGGGGAAGACAAAAGAGGGGGTCATGAGTTGTTTCGCCCCAGCAGTCTGTGTGATGCACATCAAAGAGCTGCTGAGATAAAGTGATGCCACCAAACCTCTCTCCTCTCTGTGATTTTAGTGTCCATCCATGCTGCACAAAGGTGATGGGTGTGAGAGGATAAATGCAGTCATTTACTCTGGACTGAACTGTGTGGTACCTCCAATATAGCCCCTCAACCTTTTGTGTTGTAGTGCATCATCGCTGCTTTTGGGTGGGAAGAATATGAGAGAGACAAGAATCCTGTCTGATTGAGTCTGCTGTGTGTTTCAGTGCTGATGTGGCTAATGAGGAGAGAACTAGAGATTTTACCTTAGAAAATAAACAATTTCTAACCCTGAAATACGTCAAGGGCTTTATAACAACTCTACCTCGGCACTAAATGAAGGTTTCCGCTCCGACTCCCCCTACTTGAACAGCTTCAGCAGCAAACTTCTTCCTCTAAGTGCAACTGTAAAACACTCAGGCCATTTTCTCTGCAGGACACAACCCTGTATAATTGGCCCTGGTAAATATCACCTGAATAATTGAAGAGTTAATAATAGTCTCGAACAATGGATGGGGAGGTTGCAGAGGTGAAACCGCAGTGCAGACACCCTGCCTCACCGCACATTATATCCCTTCATCACCGCAAAGAGAGCATCTCTTCCTGCCTGTGATCAGCAGGGCCTTCTGCCCACCAAGGCAGATGTCCCCACTTCATCACTGAGGAGCTCTCTTAAAAGGCAGCCCATTCATTATGACCCCAAGCCTGCAGAGTGTTTATTCACTTCCTATCCACTACAGGTGCATGGTTCAGATGTCTTCTTTTTTTGTATACTGGAAACATGCCGCCATGCAGCATCACAATAAGGAACCTGTTTTCTTCAGAGGAAGTCAAAAGAGCAGAGCAGATACTGTTTCTTAACAAATTTGTTCTATATCTCATACAAACATGAGTCAGGGTTGCCACATTTTGCTGCAGGATCTATCTGGTGCTTAAGAACAGAAAATAGATAACGGTGATAGATAGAAGTGTCTTTGCAAATTAAAAAAGACTCATCTCCACCATCTTTCTTGGTGGCTGCAGGATCTGGACCCTGGCTCGGTTTGTGTTTACCGTATGGCTGCGTGGGCTTGTTGAGCCCGGCTTTGTGTGTGGTTAATTATTGTGATCTGAATGCGGGCAGTGCAGGTGAAACCGGCTGCCTCCTAATTAATGAGCCGAGCAGATGGCCCTGGGTGGGCGGTAGACGTGAGCGTGCGCCGAGCCGGTCAGGTGGTCAGCGCAGCGCAGACACCTGGGCCATCACAAACAAAACAGGGGAAGCGGCAGCCAAAAATAACAGGCCTGTTGTTTACATATGTTTTTGTAAGTCAACAAACAGATATAAGGGTTTTTATATTTCATATTTGTCACCTTAGAAGGGATCAGACAGCCCTCTATTTCTGACTGGCTCATGAAACGGCAGCCTCCCCACTTAAATGCCATATTTGTGGGTGGTGATGGTGGAAAAGGAGATAATTGATCCTATTAGGCCAATTTTGACAGAAAAAAAAAAATATATATATATATAGATATATATATCTATATATATATATATCATGAAGGAATTCTTGAAACACATTTATGCAAGTAATAATATCTACACTGTAGTGCAAAATAACTTGTTTTATAAAATTAAAGATAAATCAGTAAGTGTTTCTGTGGCTACTGCTGTGATAAAAAAAAAGTTGCACAGTGCGTTTTAGGGCTCCACAGTACATCACCATTGCAATATGAGTGTGTGCAATGTTATTATTGCAAAGCACTGTTTGGAACGCAATATATGTTGGCTATTATGTTCCAAGTGTCAGCAACTCATGTTTTGCATGCTAATAAGAAATTCTGCCTTTTTTGGATGAAGTCTCACTGCAGGAGATGCCCACACCTGCTACAGATGACGGTGCTCTGTAAAATAGTCGCATGGAGAGACATGTGATGAGAAATAGAGAAGTGGAGAGAATGTGTGTTTTTATTGCCGTAATTGTAGTATTAATTTCACATGTAGTTTATTTGTCCCTGTGAATGAATTGTCTTAACAAGTGAACCAAACATTTACTGTTTGCATTTCAAATCAAGCATCAAACAGAATGACAAACAAGGTGATTGACAGAAGTGCATACCTTATGATTGTGTTATATGCAAATGATAATCATTGTGAATAATTTTCCTCCAGCTGGCTGAGGTCCGGGAGTTTACACAGTGCCATCTTCTTTTAAATAAGTTCTTACATGTCTGTTTTTGCGAGTAAATAAAGGCAGACAGCAAAAAGTTGGGTAAAGAAGTATTATGAATGTTGGAACCTTTTACAATAGTTGGGTCTGAGTGTGAAGTTATGAAAATGCTGAGGAGAGGCTGTGTTTAACTGGAAATGTTGACTGTAATTGTATTGGTTTTACTTACTATAGTTTTTTTTTCATAAAAGGAGATCAACTGTTGATCAGAACTGGTGCTTCAGGGTGTTTCTAAGCATGCTTTTACATTAGAGTTGTGACAAAATAAAATATATATCTCGGTTGAGTGTTTTTGGCAGCAATATATGAGATGAATGTCCAGGTTAATGCTATCCTGCTATGTAAGCTTCTGTGGAGAAAGAACAGTAGGGTACTGGCTGCTTCAGGCCTCATCCCTTGCTGCTAATGTGTGTGTGGCTGTATGTTGGTCTGCTCTGCCCTGGTCCACATGTGTTTTATATTACTGCAACAAGGCTGCCCAGCCTCCCTGGGGAGATTCAGAATGTCAGAGACCAGAATCGAGAAGCGAGGCAGCTTCCCAACATCCGATGGAAGGAGAAACACACGCTCGGATGCTTGGCCCGCTGACGGTACAGCGTGGGAGCCAAGGAGAGCCACAATTGTGTGTTAGGAGTATCACTCTTTCTCTCTTTAAACTTTCCACTGAGAAGATTTGGGCAAATCGAATATATTGCAGACAACGTCCCAATTTCTGTTGGTTTCTCCAGATTACCAATCTTGAGGAAATAAAAAAAATAAATGTCACAACACATAGGCCCCTGACAGCTACATGCAAGAAGAAAAAATTATCATCCCCCTCCCTTCCTCATCTTGTCCCAGATTCACCTCCTGCTTTCTTTCCTCACCTTTTACTTCCCTGCATGCCCACTGACCTCTGACCCTCCTTCTACCTTATTTGCCCTTCTTTGCCTCCTCGTTCTCAGCCTCCTCATGGGACTGTCTCACCTCCCACCCTGCCGACTTCATGGTAGGAAGTGTGTTGAGATCAGAGTGAGACTGAGGAAGCAGCTGGGCTAATCTACAGGAGTGCTGGGCTCTGTTTTAATCAAGTCAAGAGGACAGAGCAACAGAGAAAATGGGAACTTCATATCACCCCCTTACCCTGCATAATAAATCCCTCCCTTTCCTTTTTGCCTCCTACTGAGGCCTATATCACAAGCAAGGAGGTAAACAAGCAAAAAAAAAATGGGACATGGACCACTCTAAAGAGGCCCCCCTCGCTGGAAATCTTAGGAAGTGCTGCAACGGCGGAGCGTGCAGCTGCAGAGTGGGAAGGAAGACATGTCTGTCACGTTCGCTCTGTTTGTCTCCTTACATTATTTGCAAAATTAAAAATGCCGTTATCTCCTGGAAACAGATCCTGTGCCACACAGATGGTTCCTTCTCTTCAAATGGGAAGCTGAGCCACTGAGTGCCGTTGTGTTACCAGTTAGTCGCACAGACCTTAATCTCGGCTCCAGCCTTCCTTCCTCTCTCTCTGCACGGACACACACGCACCCGCAAACACATACAGGCAAAATGGATCCCTTGACATAAATATATTGTCTCCTTAAATTGACATTTTAACAGCTCACAGACATGTACATTTCACTGAAAGGGAGGTCACAGATTTTGTGTAAAAGAGCTGCAGTCGCTTTGATAAGAAAGTTGTCCTAAAATTATGACTTTAGCACCGTGAAATGATTTTGCTTGAAGGTTTCCAGTCTGTTTAGGCTTTCAGTTAAATAGAACTGATTTATTTTGTTTATTTTTTTGCTGGTATCAGACACAACTGGTATGTTATTATTCTGTGTTTTCATATCTAGTCTGAGCTCTATGATTATGACTGATATGAGCTCTTTACCTAGAAAAAACTCAATAGATCATAAAAGACCAATATTACTCCTTAAGTGCTTTAACTTCCAATTGTGTTTAATTTATGTGTAGGTCCAATTAATAGACGTTTTCAAGTTTTCTTACTCACTTTTTTGCTCCATGTTTTACAAAATGCATTCACAGTCAGACTGCATAATATTTTGAATAATTTTCACCATCGGTAATGTTAGTGTGGACATATGGTGAAACTGTAAAGAAAGTGGGAAATAGGGGTTAATCATTATCCATACCGTTGCAGTTTTTACCAGTAGAGTTGCAATCTCATGTCTTCCTGATATGGAGTCATAGGTCAAGGCCCAGACAATATATATACAGATATCACAGATTCCTAACTTATTTAGCCCTAAAGACAAAAAGACAAATCACAATGTAAAGGCTTCGGTTTTTACTGTCATTTACTTTAAGCTCCATTTGGTGATACTCGAGAACTCCATACAATTCTTACAGTTTCTAAGTGACTTTCTAATATTCTTTAGAGGCATATATTTGGCAAATTTGAACACAGTTCACCAAAGATATGTGTCCGTATTGTGGCACAATGTTTTCTGTGATCTTTCTTTGACCAGGACTTGACAGTGGTCTGTGTCACCCAATTATGTCAAGCAATTAACATTTTATTTGGCACATCAGTTGTTCTCTCTCTTTTCTAAATCTTTTTTTTTTTATGGCGGTGGCGTCCTGTAGTCGGATTGTGTCCCGGAGGAATAGTTGGTATTTATTCTGGCAGCTTCCACCATGAGCAGGCTGTAGGCTAAATGGAGAAACTGTCAAAGCTCCTCTCTAACCTGTCACTTAAATACACCCCACCCCTCCTCTCTGCAGTAGCCGATACCACATTTCTCAGTGGTTTGTGTGTGTGGGGAGGTGGGTGTGTGTGAAAACGACAGGGTCCTGTGTGATGATGCACAGTGCCCTACCAGCCAACGCCTGGCTAATGTCAGCCACTTTTGTCGGTGTGCCTGCAGGCCAAATGAAGAGGTATGAGAGTGCTGGCAGGCTGGGGAGCAGTTCAGGCTGCAGACAGTTTTGTCAGCGCTGACAGCTCCACAGTGACAGAGCAGACATTTAACACAGAATGAAATACAAGACATCAAGCTGGAGAATGACTAATCTGCTGTTTGTTTTCCCGTCGTAGCGGTTAGTGACAGCTCGGTGTCAGGTTTTAGTGGCACACAAAGCGGTTCAACACGCAAAGAGTCGGGGGTCTGCGATGAGAAAAGATGCTCCATTCTGCTGTGATGCGTGTGTGTCTGCGTGTTGCCAAGGTCTAATCTGAGACTTCTGTGCTCCATTAATCAGCAGGCAGCGGCGGTGATGTAAGAACAAACAGAGCCGCTCTCTGCTGCAGCTGGCTAGAACAAGGGAGAGGAGAAAAAAATAAAACACAGAGGGACAGCAAGAACAGGACAGCAGCTGTCAGGCCTCCGTCGCACACCTGTCACACGGGAAGCCAGCATCGGCAACTGTTTCCTGGACACACCTCCTCAAACAGCACTCCTGGAAGGAATGGAGGCAGGACATCTGCTGCCAGGGAGAGACGCTGAAAAGATCAACACAGGCATGTTCGAAGGATGAAGGACACGAGCCGTACAACCCAGAGGAAAATGTTTCTCGAGCCTTCCTCGCGGTTACATGTGTGTCTATGGATGCAGTTTGCACAGCTAGGAGGATGTTTGTGTTAGAAGCAGAGCTCTGTGACAGAGGGGTCACTCTGTGGAGACTCCCTCCAAACTCTCCCACATATACAGTAAGCACCCTGTGCCCTAAAAACTTTACAGTGGGACATTCCCACGCTTGCTCCTCTCAGCCAATCCCCCCCCCCCGCCTCTCTTGTGACCAATACGAACTAATCCAGATGTGGCTCAGAAATGTAGCACAACCCTCTTTACGCAGTCTAGCTGTCTCGTCTTTCCCCCAGTATCCTTCCTCAGGCAGCCCACAGCCCCGGCCTGCAGACCTCGTCGGTGTGAACAGGAGGTGATATCACTCGGTGCTGCTGACGAGGCACTGGGAGCTATTGTCTCCTGGTTGTCTTCTCCTCCCACCCTCCAGAGGTGTACTGTTGTGGCTGCTGGCAGAAGAAAAAAAAAACTCCACTTTGTTTGTCAGGCTTGTCAGGCTGGGTCCTCAGGAGGCTCCCCTTACCCTATTCCCAGGCTGCCCTTCATGCTGCCTGTGTGCAATTAACAGAGTAATTAAAAGCCTGATGAGCTAATAGGCGTTGGCTCTGGCGGCAGGTGTTTGGATGGAGGAGCTCGTTATGTGGGAATGTGCTCACTGTAAACGTGTTCGGCCAATTTTGAAACAATGTTTTTTTGTGTGTCTGTATGAATTGAAAAAGGCCTTAATGCATAAACAAAGATAATCCTTTAATGCCTTAAGTTTCTTGTGGATTTAGAAATACCATTTCCATCCAGGATCTTACATCCATCCATCCGTTTGCACTACAAAAGAGTGTCGTTTTTCTACTTTTGAGGGTTTTGAAAATTATATTATAACAAATTATATATATCACATTCCTTATACTACAATAGTTTTTAAATTTAAAGTTCAAGATACTGAAATATTTTGGGTTGGTATCAAATCCTCAGTCAGGAACAAATTGCTCGTTTATGTTCTTTTTGTTACTCAATAAAAACTAGATGAGCAAACATGGTCTCAATAATTAGGTACTCTTAACCGAATTTTGTTGAGTAACTAAATTTCAAAAATCAATTTTACTACATCACAATAAAATGTATACAAATTATTGTGCCAGTTCTATTTCTATTTGCTGTATTTTGTAACCCACTTGTTTGAAGCTCTCCTAACAGACAGGTCATCAAACCTTTTTCATTTTCAAATTGATCACATTTACTGGTTACATTTTTTTACTCCATTGAATGAAAACCGTGCAATGTGACCAAATTCGCCCCAACCCGGTCCTCCTTCAGATTGATTTCTCTTCCTGAACCATTATTATCTCACATGCCTTTACATTATTCAACAAATTTAGCCACGTGGCCCAGAACGCAGACACGCTGCACTGTATAAACAGCGCGCTACATGACGATAAGGGGATGTATGACTTGACTGATGGAGCTCATCGGAGAAGAGACACAGAACAGAAAGTCTGATCAAATGTTAGTTTACGACAGCCTGAGGCTGAGCTCTCAGCTGGCAAAATTAGACTCACAGCTGATGAGATTAAGAGGAGAGGATGTAAATGAGTGGGAACAAAGAAGAATTTTTCCATCATCCACGGCAGAAGGTACAATTCTTCTTTTCTCTTATATCTGCCTGTCTGTCTCTGCACTCTGATCCTAGATGCAAACAAACTCAGATAGTAACGTCCTCATGTGTGTGTCTGTCTTGTTTCCTCCCCCCATATCCCCCCTTTATCTCTCTCTCTCTCTCTCTCTGCCTGTCCCTACCCTCACCCCCTCCCGCTCTGTGGCAGCTGTGCTGGTGATGGCTGTGCGCCCGTGGTGCAAGCTGGCTGTGGGGTCCCAGGTGGCCCACATGACAGTTATTGATGTTCAGGTGTTCAGCTCCTCTCACACAGGGACCCTGGAGCCACACACACACACACACACTAACACACTCTTATAGAGATGCATTGTGAACTATAACACACATTCGAGGATGCTCCCAAATGTAGTTCACATGCATCAACAGAATACATGCTAGTTGTAATGTTCTTGCACTATTATGCGTTGAAACTGCGTTTTCTGTATATTAGTGCCAGGGAAGTGTAAACAACACACTAACAAGTACAACTGAGACTTTGGGCTTGCAGCTGCAAACTTGTCTGGGGAGAATTATAGTTTTCAGTATGATGTGAACAGGCTCCATCAGAAAGCATGCAGTCCAGCTTGTGGTACGAAAGCTTATGTGGTATTTTCTGTGCATGCACGTGTGATGGAGTAGCCAGTGTCAGTACCAGTGCCCTGTGCAGTCCTAACAAAGTCCAGATGTGTCTGGCTAGTTGAGGAGTTGTTCTTGGCACAGCTTGCCTCGGCCAAACGTCACAAATACTTTTCTTTATTTAGGAATGGCTCCGGGTTTAGTGGCTAGAGAAAAAAGGAGGAGGCGAGGATGGATGGATGGTTGGGGTAAGAGTGGGAAAGAGCGATGGGAGGAGAGGTAGATGAAAAGAGCCAAATTAATGATTAGCAACGTAGAAGGACAGGAGAGCGAGGAGGAGGAGAAGGGGGGGGGAGCTCAAGAAAACATGAAGAGGGACAGGAGATAGATAGGAAGGAGAGAAAGAGGCAGGGAGGGAGGCAGATACAGCTCCAGTCTAGCATCTGGATTTTATTAGCAGCCGTTGGGAAAATCTGAAAAGGAAGTTTTTTTTCTCCGTGAGCACGTCGGCAGCAGTGATATGCTGCACATAACCACTTCACTGCCGACAAGAGGAGCCAGGCCCTCCCAAAGGAGAACAGATGGTCGCTAGAACTTCAATGCAATTACATCAACAGCTCTCACAGATATAAGCTCGGTATGACAGAATCCCTGCAGCTTGGTGAGACAGAAATACAACTCCTCTAACCTTAGCACCTCTGGCCCCGGATAAATTGCCTTTGATTCATCATTCCCTTCCCGCTTGTCCTCAAGGTAGTCCTGCTTTTCTTGCCAGTTTAACCAATAAAAGATCTGGATTCTTTTGACTTGAAAAAGCTGGTGACCTCTCAGTGTTTTGATTGCTGTAATCTGATCAAAGACATCATGACTTTTTTCAGTGCTTAGTGGGAAGAACAGATGACCCCCTCACGCACACAAACAGAGACACACACACACACCAGAGCAGCTCCAGTCCTCCCATTCTCCTGCTTCGTTTTTCGCTCAAAGTGTTTGTTCAGCCGGCTCTATGAGTGTACCCAGACATTTTTAAGTAACACGGGAAAATGTCTGTGTTTGTGTCCTCAACGAAAGCACAAATATTTGTTAGACTTGTAAGGCTTTTTGTGTGATTTCGTGTGTAAAAATGTAAATTTTCCACCACAGGAACAGCCTGTTTCAGGGTTAAGACTTAAGTTTAGAGGGAAGTAGCTGAAACACATAATCCTATTCAGGCGAATGTTTAAAAGCATTTTTGTGTGCTGGTCTACCTCCCACCCTGTTATTAGTGAGGGCTTAAAAGACGCTAAACTCCAAATCAGCACAAGATGAACCGGAGTCTGGGATCCTGCTGAAAGAGCCTCCTGTACAGGCGTATGAAATGATATAAACACATTCCCATCTCACCTGTGATAGAATCTGAGCTCTCTCAGATCTCAACAGACACGTTTTAAAACACAGAGCTCAGTGGCAGATGTAGAAAGCATGCTTGTTTCTGCTCTTTGTTGCTGTCAGATGGTGTTTTGGTTCTGGGCCAACTGTATTGTTTTCCCTAAAAATGTCAGTTTCTGTCTGTAATACATAGTGGGCGGTGCTGTACCCATAAGTCTCATGTCCAGGGCACGGGGTTACAACCCCAAAATGTTTTGATATAAAGACCTTGTGGGGGGGTGGCGGTGGGGGGGCTTATTCTCTGTTTGTGTGGACTACACAGCGGCCTGATAGGGAACAGATGTGGAAAGGCAGGCGGCTGGGCAGCCAGCCAGAGCAGCTGGGAGAAATTAAAAACAACAGCATTCCTGGAGACTGGGGGAATTACAGTGGGAGGGCGGGAGCAAGAGACGGAGAGAGAGAGACAGGGAGTTTTAGGCCTATGTGGTCACCGATAGAGTCTCTGTGGAGTAAGAGAGATTGGATAGGCGAGGGGGTTTTAAGGGAACCGTTCTCCAGCGGTTAGCCAGAGCTAATAAGCTGCAGCTGTATTTCCAGTGGAAATGCACGAGTATATGCACACATACATTGTCTACATGTGTACACACACAGACTGAGATATAAAATGAGAGGAAATCCATTATCAGAAAGGGCAATCGAATGTGCAATGATTTGTAGACTTATGTTTACATTGAGGGGGCTCCAATAAATCTGGGACTCCAGAAAGATGTCAGAAAGTAAAAAAAAAAAAAAAAAAAACTCTGAACTGCGCATACACAGTTGTTTAACTTGCTTTCTGCCATGTAGTGCCTCTCGCAGTGAGTTCTTTTTCCTCTTGTTTCATCATGGTACAAGGGGAGAGCAGAAGACAGAGAGCATTTTTAGAACGCAGACTGCAGACTGCTTCTTTGGTGAGCAATCTTTTAGCCCCGATTACGTCAAACCGTACAGACATACAGCTGTTCTGAGAGTCTGAGAAACACAGACAAACAAGCACAGGCATCAGCAGCAATAGCAAGGTAGGTAATGATTGTACCGTGCTGGTTTATTTTCAGCCTAATATGCAGGGGTATTTAGGACAGATGGCACTAGAATTGAGTAGATCTATTTTTGCCGGCATTAGTTTCAAAGTGGCTCTTCTAAGACATACGTTGTAGAAAATCTATTGGCTACACCTGAACCTCAGAAGCAGGTCGACTTCTCCAGGTGATTTGCACCTCCTCCTTTTTTTTAGTGTATACGTTTTGTTCTGTAGCACAAAGCACAATGGAATCACAGGTGGTCACAGATGGCATTTCAGACTGAGCAGACTTCCTAATGTATTAAAAGTAAAATCCAGAGCACGATGTGCATGTGTGTGTCCTGTCTCTGGAGCTGGTCAGATTAAACAGCTGTCCATAATCCGACGGTGGGAGCAGAAAGACAGGATGGTCCCCTCATCCTATCCTCTCCTTTCTCCTCTTCTTTTATTCATTTAAATATAGCTGAAAAATTCAAACTAACATACATGAGCACAATCTGACTTAGTAAACAGGAAAAACTCAGTGGATGTGTGATAAATCCAGCATCTTTGAGGACGGGTTTTGCATTTAATTCTTTATCGAAGAAAATTGTTCCATTTATTTATGGCAGTTGCCCCCCGTCTGCCTCCGTTTTGCGTGTTTATCTTCAGAGCGTCTGGCATGGGCCGACCAGCCGAGCGCCCCTCATGTTCTTGAGGATCACCGTGTCAGTGCCTCTCGTACAACATACTTTAGTGTGGCGCTCGTTAAATACAGACACCAGCTGTTGAACGCTGCTACACAAGCCCTCAGAAATAGGCTTACTGCAAGCACTGTGGCCAACTGGCAGGGTGGGGGGGGGGCTGTCATGAAATGAAAAACAAATTATGCGAAAGCGATTTAATGATAACCGATGATGAGAATACATTCATACAGGAATATATGCATGCAAGATTCAAAGTAAGGTATAAAGGTCCGTGCTTTAGATCATTTACATCAACAGCGTTGATGCCAGGATTTAGATTCTCTTTTTATCTGTAGAGGTACAAGAGATTAACCCTGAAGCCACCAACAGGACAATGATGACAGATGCTTTCTTTATAGGATGTTTTTATATAAATGTCGAATGTGACATTTTGAAAGGTCAAAGGATGAATTCTTTTCAATGCTTTTCCCCCCTCATGTACTAGACACGGTAAAGAGAATATTATGAGGCAACTCTTAGTGTTTCCTTGAGTTTATTTCTTAAATCTTTTATAGAAAATCATGAAGAACAACCCCAAGTTTGGGTGCACGATTACAGAAAGGCAAGAAACTGATTAAAGAGAATACATCATATTCATTAAATACAATTGTATTTTGTGTACAACAAAAGGTGATAGGCCTATCATTAAAAGATTAATATAAAAAAATGTATTTAGAATTTATGAAATGTTTGGGAATATTAGGGAATTCAATATATGTAAATTGATGGTTTAGTTTTCTTGCTTGTTTGACTGATATGTGTCTCTGATAAGTTTGCCTCAAATCTTATCTAATATTTCTCCTTTTATCGTCTATGAAAGACAAATTGAAAAAATTTGTCAAATTAGCCATAACAAGTAAGAAAAAAAATCTACAACTTCTTATAACTATACATAGAACATTTTATTGTCCAGATTCTGAAATATATAATTAACAACCTTTTTTTGAAAGACCAATAAAATATTTTGACAGCAGTTTTTAGTAAGAAACCTTTGCGCTATTTAACTTAATTACTGAAACGGGGATACAACTTTTTCATTATAGTTACATTTTGAATAAAATATTGGAGTTTTTTATCATTTCCTGACATGATAGACAGTTAAAGGAATATTCTACCCGTAAGTGAAGCTTAGTCCATAGGCATCTCCCTCAGAGTTAGATTAGTTAAAAAAAGACAAGGCAATTTTATTTGTTTAGCACACTTTCAACACAAGGTAATTCAAGGTACTTTACATGATTCAGAGGTAAATTAACCAAACGTGATAAAATATTGAAACTAAAAACAGCAATTAGGAATAAGTAAAAAAAAAGCATTTTATAACCAGCCCAGTCATTCTCCTAGTCTGGTAGTAGTCAGTTTGCTTTAGCTTAGCATAAAAAATGTAATTGAATAGGAACAGCTAGCATTTTGTGTGCCAAATGATAATTATTCCTGATGACCTCAATAATCATATAGATTTCAAATGACAATAAGTAACACGAAGGAATTATAGGATCTGATTTAAACTTGGGATTACATTACGACAAAGCATCGCTATAAACTGCTGCAAAACGTAAGAACATAATGCAGCACCCGCAAATGTCACGTACTTCCGTAAACACAAATGCATGGCTACTAGGGTTATACCCGGTATAGTTAAAAAAAACAAAAAACAGCATAGTAAATTGCAAAAGACTTTTAAGGTACTCAATCGAAGGCAGTAAACACTCTGTGAAGCTCTCTTATTTGTATTTATGGAAGCATTTGGCTTTTTTAGGTGCTACCTCATGATTACAGGGCAGCTTTGTCGTAATGTAGTCCAAAGTTTAAATCGGCTCCTGTGTTCCTTCGTGTTACCTTATGTAATTTGCAATGATTATGATTATTGAGGTCACCAGGCATAATTAATATCATTATTGAGTGTTTTTCATCACATTTGCACATGATATGCTAGCTGTTCCCATTCAGTTTTATTGTTTATGCTAAGATAAAAAAATGGATTGCTGCCAGATTAGGACAATGATTCAGGATAAAGACCAAAATCAGAAATCAGAAAGGGGTTTATTGCTAAATGTTAGGCAGATTTACAAAATTAGGAAATCGCTGTGGTACTTTCATATAAACATACGAAAAAAGACAAACACTTAAATAAGAATAAAAATAAAATGTGCTAAAACGACTGATATATACATGGGTCCAGGTAACAATCAGTGCAAACAAGAAAGGTGCAAAGGAACACAATATGTGTCATGTGTCTAATATAGCTACAAGATAAGACGGCAACAGACTTAATTTCAATTAAGGGTGGAATGAACAACAACAATGAACATCCAGAAGGACTAAAAGAAAATTGAATTATTTTCTTTTGCATTATTTTGAGAAATAAATCCTGATATGCAAGCAAAACGCAGAAGAAAATACAAATAGCATAAAAAATTTATGTTTTTGTTCATAGCGTCTCAGCAGCTCATCAAATGGCCCATTAAGTCTACTCTGTGCTCACATCTGTTTTTATAAGTTGGAATAATGACTTTCCTGTTGTTATAATGTTGGTGCGGTTGCCTTGCCGCAAAAATCCTGGTCTTTCTGCATGGTAGGTATGAGTGTGTGGGTGACCTGCCCTTGTCCTGATACATAGAGTATACAATGTAAAGGAATTATTTATTCCATTCTTCTTTCTCTATATGGAGGTAGATTTATTGCCTGTTTCCCATCCTTAAATGTGATCTTCTCAAAGGGCTGAAAAAGTCATCGCACTCTGCATTGCAGGAGAATCTGGTTCCAGCAGCTGCACCGAAAGGGGGGACACAAACACAAACATACTCAGTTCTCAATAGATAGATGTAGATCGATTTTGAGTTTGAGTTTTGTATGAAATGCATAGAACTCTAATCAAACACAATCCAGGAGCAAAGTTCTGAAACTTGCTGGTCGTTGCACTGGGGTCGTCTCGTGTTGTGGTTTTCTCCACCGTCAGTTGATGCACCATCCAGTGCCTCTATGCTGCAGAGCTTGGCCTTGCCTTGTTTGGTCCTGGCAGAATGGCTGGCAGGAGACAGAAAAGCGTCTGGTAGCAGGACAGAGCTCTGCTGAAAGCCTGTCTCCATGATGGACAGCAGCAGATCCAGCTGCACTTGTCCCTGGCTGTCAAGCCGGCTGTCTAGGCAGGGGAACGAGAAGGGACAGGCGGTGTGTGTGTCCGGAGGTTGGAGGTTACGGTGGGGTGCTTCGGGGGTGGGGGTTGGTGGGGTGCACTGATTGGGATGACATTGCTACATGGATTGTGTATGTGCGAAGGAGAGAGCATGAGGGAAGAGGGGGGCAGTGAGGAGCAGTGATCTCAGTTAGCAGCAGCTGAGAGGGAGAGCAGGTGTTACTGTGGGTCTCTCAGGCCCCATGAATCTTCAACAAGAAAGACAATACAACTTTGGATCCATTTCCACTCTACGCATTGATCTCTTTTAGCTCTTTGCATGAGGCTTTTTGGTTTAAGGAAACAATCGATGGCTTGCAGGTGAAAATGTCAGTGTTCTCTTCTATAACCAGCTGTATCCGCCTAGCAAAGAGTCTGGTTCTATAACACCGCGGCTTTATTTTTTAACCTGTCTATGTTTTGCTCTGTTTTTCTTCTTCCATGTGGCAGGTAGCAGTGTGCAGAAGGCTGGAACAATGCCAGATTCACCTGCAGATGTGAAAACCCATTCTAGGTCCACCCCACCTACCATGCCTCCTCCACCCCCGGCTGTGAGCCAAGGAACAAGTCGCAACGCCTCATTCACACCGGCCACGAGTAAATCAAGTAAGATATATTTTTCTCCAGCAATAGATAGTTTTTACTAAAAATCATACCATCACTAATCCAACCCTTTTGCTGTAAATTATTTGGCTGAATGATGCTTAATCCAGAGTTATTTTATGTGCAGTGGAATGCATGTTTTCTTCAAGTGTCAGCAAGTGTTTAAAGCAGGCAGATGTGAGGAAAAAACACAGACAGAGATGATATATCAGTGACCAGGCGGCTCACTAGGGATAAGACATCAAAAGCAAGTAGCACTGAAAATAATCCACAACACATTGTAACTGTAGTTGAGAAAACATAGACTGTAATCATGCGGTGGTACTTCAGGTTGTGCATCATTTTCCCCTTTTTTCTCTGCTCACCGTTAATTCTCACTTTTTTATAGCTTGAGTTGATTTACCCCCCTCACATAAGATAAACAAAAAGGCTTGTTACCATTTTGAGACCTACAGCAGATAAACAGTAGAATATGTTTCAGCGGTTAAATTGTGTAAAATATATTGAAACAGAAAACAACAGACGAGAAACATGAAATCATGGAAACACTATTTAACAAACCTTTGAAAGAAACAGTTGTAAAGTTTATGACCCACTTTGAGCTTTTTTCCTGTTTCTCTTGTTACTGTTGCCTTTACTCATTTGTGCTTTTGCAATTTTTCTAATTTTGTTTGTGCCCTATAATTTTGGGAATCAAATGGAACTGACATTCATTTGACATTTCATCCAAGCATCAGATCATATTCAGACCCACACTTGGGATTTTTTTGCGCACACTTTTACAAGTGATGATTTAAAGTTGTGTTCTAAAAGCTGCTAATTTTTTACTGTAAGAAAATGTAGCTGCATGACTCCACTAAAAAAATTCTACCAGCAGGAGGTTTTCTTGGTTTGGTTTGCAGTCAAATTGTGATGCTGCATAAGAGCCATCAGGTCCAAATAAAAACCAGTGCCACAATTATTGGAATTGGAATAAAATCTAAAATATTTAGTAAGTTTTGTAAAACAGATTAATCACATGTAAGATATGATCATTTTATATTTATTTTTGTTATCAAATATATCTACGAAGGTAAATAAAATGATACTCAATGTTTTTTGTTTTTTTTATGGAGTTAGGCTGAGAGGATGATTTTTTTTTCTTTCTTTGAATCTTGTTTTTTTTTTATTTAAATGATTGAATGAATTGTATTCCATTTGGTTGTATTTTCTTTGGTAATTGTTTCCCAGTTATTTAATTATTTATGTTGCTTTATTTTATAGACCAGGACTGATCGTTACCATCAGAATATAAAACAAATCAGACATTATTACTTAACTAAATACGGTCAATAGATATTCTTTCTGTTCCGCGCAAGAGTTCATGTATATCAGCTCTACTGCTATTTATTTTACCTACTTTAATGGATGTGTGTCTACATAGAGTGAAAGGAATCCAAAATATTTGTTCCTCCCCATTTCCAATGAGCAAGTGTTTTGGTCACTTGTGCATCAGGTGTTTCTCTGATGGCATTCGAGCGTCTTTTGGTGCGACTAATGTCTTGCTGGCTAGACAAGTGTCTTGTGGTGTGAGTGTATTGTTTATCAGCTGGTCAGGCAGCGGGTTGGTACGGGGGACATCAAGCGTTCTTTCTTCCCTATATAGCAGCGTCGGGCCGTGTTGTTTCACCTGTCGCGGCTGGCGGTCAACAGCGTAGCTCTCTCCTTACGACTCTTCCTCGTCTAAAACCAGAACACAAGTGCTGGGATCACATGGGTTAGTCCATATGTGTTCAGGCCTTCGACCCTCGGATTAGAGCAACAAGCATGCCTGAAAAGAGCCACAAGAACAGGGAACAGCTGAAGGTTAAATAATCTCTGCCTCTTTCAGAACAAGGACCAGGTGACGAGATGCAAAGCATAGAGATGCTGCAGCAGGAAATATATGATGCTTAGGATGCTGCTATTGTAAGATGAATTATAGTTTAATCATAGTTTCGTGAGATTTCCTGGAAACATCAAGAGCATAAAATCATCATATAATCCAATATGCATATGAATGCACGTAGAATTTGTGACAGATTGGAGAGCAAAGTTGAAAGTGGAAGAGGTCAAGCTTGAATGTGTGTTTCCTCCCAGGGTCTTTACGAGTTTGTTTGGGCCTGCATTAAGAAGTGAACGTGTGTGATCATATATGTGTACCAATGCTGTGACCATTCTGAACCCTAAAGCTGCAAATCTACTTTCAGCTGGTGGACATGTGCAGGACCTGATTTAGCAACACACCTGCTACTGGAATAAAAGTAACACAACCCACTGCACTATTTTTGGCACCTCTTTAACAAGTTGCTCTTATAGTTGCGACACTACTGAGTGAGTGAGGAGAAGGGTGGAATATAGGCCAATACAGAGGCCGATGGAAGGGCTTCAGGGGGTCAAATGGTAGCACTTGTGAGACAGCTGAAGTTCCTGCAAATACACATCGGACATCAGGAAAACTAGAAGAAAAATTGCATCCCTGTGTTTCTGTCAAGCATCAAACGTCACACATCCATCCATAAGTTTGATTTATTACTACACCAGTCATGAGATCAAACAGACTCCCCATACAGGCAACTCTAATTCACCCCGTGCGTGTTTTTTCTGCAGTGCTGAACGGGAGCAGCCACTCTCCTACCTCGCTAAACGGTGCTCCTTCGACTCCTAATGGCTTCAGTAACGGGCCAGCGATGTCCTCGACGGCCTCCCTGTCCAACCAACAGCTTCCACCGGCTTGTGGTGCCCGACAACTCTGCAAACTAAAGCGCTTCCTGACCACGCTGCAGCAGTTTGGCAACGACATATCCCCAGAGATTGGGGAGAGAGTGCGCAGCCTTGTGTTAGGATTGGTGGTAGGTTATGTGAACATCTGTTCATTGCAGCCCAATGCTTGTTGTTTGCTTTGATTATGAAGTCAGTAAACACGCAGTGGAAGTATTTAACCGAGGTTAATGTTTCGATCCCTTCTTTTTTTGTCTGTTCCTATTTTTTTTTTAACAGAACTCCACTCTCACCATTGAAGAGTTTCACTCCAAACTGCACGAGGCCACTAACTTCCCCCTGAGGCCTTTTGTCATTCCTTTCTTGAAGGTAAAAAACATAATCAAATCTGGGGGTTTCGGTCAAGTGTCTTTAGTGTTAATTCTGGTTTAATGAAGCTTGTTAGTGTGGATCTCCAAAAATCTAACCTGAAGTAGAACCAAGTGAAGTCAGACTTAGAAAATCTGAGAGAGAACTAACAACAAACAATAAACAGGAGTGCATTTTTACAACCACCTTTGATCAGAACCTCAGCACATTTCTTTAGCATTTCAATCAAGTTCAACATAAAATATGCTTACACCTCATCACTTTCAGCCGATGTTTACCTTGTCACTATTTTCCTAACAGCAGCTGCACGCCATGACATGCCGTATTTTTAGCACGTTGCCATTTTAGTTACTGGCGGTTTGAACTACTCTGCATGCCAGAATCTGACGAAATGTAAGGTGATGGATGGGAAAGCAAAACTCCACAAAACTTTTTTTTATTCTAACTTTACTATCATCCTACCTGATCTTTGGCACATTAACTGATCTATAACCAATACTTTAATGACAATGACAGATCCCTTTGTGGAAAGAATCAATGTACATCACTCACTGCAGATACCTAATTTGCTTTTCTTAAGGATTTTTGATGTCATGTTTATAGTTATTTATTTAATTAAAAACACAATTAATTATTTTCTTTACTTTTGTACAAAATAATTATTAGTTAAAAAGACTGCATGGAGAATTGTGACCTGTGCGAAGACCATTCTGTAAAAATCAGATAGCTCTGCATGAAATTTCAGCAATTTCAGAAATACTAAGACAATCACATTTGGCTCAAACTACCATCCCAAATTCAAAGTCCTCTTTTTTACCTAAACTGATGCTGGGTTTGAACTCTGTCAAGTCGTCTTCAAGATGTCTTGATGTATTGATTTGTTGCCCTCTGTATTACCAATCAAGTGAACCTAATAAAGTACCTAAAAAAGTAACCAGTGAATGTATCTCACTGATTTTGTCCGATGAACATATGGGTGGTTTAGTCCAGGAGGAATTGTCTTACCCATCGTGTATCACATTGTGTAACACTGTCTATCTCATAGAAATTTATTTATTTAATCTAATGGAAAGTGTTGCATTTTAACATGTGGTGAACCCTTTAGCCTCGTCTTTTTAAACCTAAAAATTTGAAATAAATTATAAATGAATTAATGATATTTATGCAGTGAACCTAAAGAAGCCTTCACTTGTAGCCATCACCAGAAGGATGTAAATACGTATTTTTTAAATAAAAAAAAAGTGTGAAAGCGTGTGTGACAGTGCCGGACCTCCTGCCATGCGATGATCCTTCACATCTGGGACATTACAGCGAAGGCTGTGTTATATCAAGCCGACAGGTCTGAGAGAACTGTTTGACAGCACTGTTACACACACGTTCACACGTAACCACCCCCCACACACAGAAACAACACACACAACAGCACACCCAAATGAGAGTGAGGCCCATGTTGGAGGAATGTGTCAGGGGACCTGTCTTATCTCATCTTGTCTCTTCATCTATCACTCTCTCTCTTTTTACTCCACCCTCAGCTTAATCTGGCATCATCTCCCCTCTCCCCCATCTACCTAATGTTCCACCAAAGGTTTTACCTCCTCCCATTGTCCACTCAACTGTTCGCTAAATGTTGCTTGATTAAATCTACATCCTTTATGCAGCTCACAACTTACTTAAGTCCTAAACAGAGATATCTTTCTTTTCTCTCTTAACCACTGAAGGCTAACCTGCCCCTGCTGCAGAGAGAATTGCTCCACTGTGCCAGACTGGCCAAGCAGACTCCAGCCCAGTATCTGGCTCAGCACGAGCAGCTCCTTCTGGATGCCAATGCCAGCTCGCCCCTCGACTCCTCGGAGATCATGCTAGAGATGAATGAGCACGGCAAGAGAAAGACTCCTGACAGGTGAAACATTTTAAGCGGAAATACAGCATCTTGGTCCATGGGTGCTTTTTGTCTAAATACCAAGTGAGAGGAAGTGAGAAATCCTATGTGCAAGAGGCAGAAGTCTGGACATTCCTAATGCCAACCTGACTTTCCTAGCTGTCTGGGAAGGAGGATGATAATTACAGAGTATGGAAAGAGGCAAAATATATAGAGAGAGCTCTGCAAAACAGGAAAAAAATAAGACAGTTGAGTTAAAATCAATAAAATACAAACAAGGCTGACACAGCATCATCCTCTTTTTCTGGTCATTGTCTTTACTACTCTGCCTCTCTCCGCCTGCCAGATCTGTTATTACCCAGCAGCCATCCATATGTCAAAGATTTGTCCAGATGTTGATGCGCTGCGCGAGGGTGTTGGGAAGTCAGTGGCTGGCGGTTTTGGATAGACCAGAACCAGGGGTTGAACGCTGCAATCCCGCTGTAATCTGCACACCTCCGCCTCCCGACGTCTGGTTTATGTACAGCATGCAGAGCGGAGGGGGAGGAAGGGAGCAAAGCCAACATTTTTCCAGCTGTTCCTCTCATTTGTTTGCGACTTTGGCCAAATAAATGCACACGCAGCGCGCACACGTGCATGAAATGTCATGCATGTGGGCAGCCGTGTTGCATTTATTCACTTTTTATCCCCAAGAGTTTAAAGAGTGATTTTCTTTTGAATGCCTGGCTACTGCCATCCAGCTAAACAGATTAATATCAACACTCCCATTTAAACTGACCAGATGGCACAAAAACACACACTCATTTCAAGCATATAGACATATACGAGTGTGACTAAACATCTGTCAAATACGCAGCCTTCAATCCCCCATTGCCCCTTAAGCCTGAGTACACAGTGGGGGTGAGGGACACTTGCAATCTAAGAGTAGGCAGCGGGATATTCAGATTAAGAGCCTGGGATGCAGGGTATACAGTTGGACTTGGTCCTGTTAGATACATATGGTGTACAGCTGTGCAGAAAGCTTTAGAGAGCAGTGGTGTACTGTGACTGAACAACAAGCAGCTCCATGTGTGTGTTCGTGTGCATGTGTGTGTGTGTGCGCTGGCGGACACCATATGGGAGTTGTTGGACTTAAAAGTAAACATGTTTGTGTTCCTTGTTTAGGCTTCTCCAATAGAAAAGTTATTCTACTCGAAGCTGTAATCTGTGATACACAGATACTGTTTTTGTATTTTTATTTTGTACTCAAATTGAATGTAATTAATTCTGGCATTTTTATGTTACATTTTTTCCTGACTCATGAGACAAAGTTTAGCTAATGTCTGTGTCTACGGTTTAGGACCAAAGACAGCTCAGACAGAGACGGCCTGCACCCGGAGCACCTGGCGAAGAGGCCCTGCACCATCAGCCCCAGCCAACGCTTCAGCCCCAGCACGGGACTCCCAGCTCACCCGCCTCCCAATGGCTTACCAACACATCCTCCCAATGGCCTAACCCATCCGCCCAACCCCCAAGTGGGACCCCAACACTACCGCCTGGAAGACATGGCCCTGGCACACCAGTACAGGGACGCGTTCAGACACAGCGAGCATAGAGACTCTCGAGACCGGCACCGGCAGACAGGTAAAACATTCACACAGATCTACTGGTTCCTCATCAGGTGGTTGAGACAGAGAGAGATGTGTAAACACAAATGGAGTTTAGGAATAGGACAAAGGCCAGCTGTCGGCATGTGTGATAATCCTTGTGGTGGTCTATCTAAAGAACCCAAGCCATACATTGCCATTTATCCTCATCATCTGCTTTTCTAATGGGGAAGGAGGTGCATTCTTTTTGACATTGTTTTACTACTTGAGCAAGAGACTAAAGTACAGCCGTTTTTTTAAATAGATTTTTGTTTGTTTGTTTGTTTAAAAAAAAAAGATTGTTTTGTAGATTTTAGTCTATATAGTGTTGTTTTACATTTTTATCAAGTAAATGAATAAATGTATTCCAATATTGGATTGACGATGAATTTGAATGCTAGTAAGAGTTAGAGCAATAAGTTTAAAGTTTAAAACTTCATCTTCTTAATAAGTTATTTTTATTTGTTTTTTTACACTTGAGACCAGATTATATATTAAAACCCAGGAAGCGGCCAAATATGTACTGTAGGTCTTATTCATTTATATAGTCTCAATAAAAGGATGTGTTTTTCCTTCTCTATAAAACACTTACCATACCTTACTTCTTTTAGACATTACTTCAAAGTAACCAGGTGTACTTTTAATCTGTTGTATCATTCATCATTTTAAGATAAGTGCTTTTTATGTGGTCTGGTAAGCCCTATGACTCTAACTGGTTAATTATTTAGGCAATAAAATTCCCTCAAACACACAACACAACACAAAGGTAGGTTTCAAAATCTAATTTGAACATGTTTGCATGTATGAATTTGTTACTCTCAGCCTGTCACAAGAACACATTTTGTTTTATTTTTTTTGTTGAGTCTCTAAAAGGGCAACAGATAACACAGTTTGACAAAGACCATTAAATCTTCTTGAATAAACACATTATTTTCTAAATAGCTGTTAGGTAAAAAATGTACATACAATAGTGTATTAGCTGAAGGATGATGTATCCTCAGGTAGCGTCAGGTCATTTATGTTTTTCCCGCAGTAGTTTTCACTTGTGCTTCTGTTGTCAGTAAGTTTTCAGGCCTGACATCTTTTCTTATTCCCACTTTCTGTCTTCTGGATTTTGAAGCACATGTTGCATTCTGTCCTTTTTAAATAATAAAAATCAGCAAATAAAAAAGGAGGAAATTATTGAAAGAGCAGGCAGAACAATAAAAAACATATGGTCCCCGTTCAGAGAAGGCTGTAGATCTAATTTGGGGACTTTAACTTCTACAGTTGGTTCATTTTAATAAATGCAGTTCCTACACCTGCTTTGCAGACTGACCGAATACAATCTTCTGTATAACAATCCTTCCTTTCTGGTTCAAGATTAAGATATTTTATCTCACATGGACACCATTTTTGATAAACCAAGAACTAAGGATGCTTTTAGAGCTGTTCTATAATATTGAGCTTCTTTATATTGCAATTCAGTTTCAACCAAATATTACAAAAATTCAGTGTATAAGTCCGCATAGCTAGATGTAGAGAAAATGTCTTTAATTTTGATGTTTGAACTAGTTCAGTCATTGTAAACAGAAACTCTTAAGGTGTTCAAGAAAATTATAAATAATGTTTTTGTGAGAAAACCAAAAGACAAAAATATTTGTTTATCAAGTAGTAAGGAGTCTCGTTGACTTAAATGTTTTTTTGCTGTTTTTTTGCTGTGAATTTCTGCATTTCCTGCATCTTATGTCATTAGATTTAAAGGTCATTATAAAATCTATGTCAGCAATTCAATTTAAAAAGTAAAATCCAGATGCCCTATGTCACTGTCATTACCCAGAGCTTCTCTATAAAACTTGAAAGCAGAAGGAAGCATGACGTGACCATCACTTATATTGAAAATTTTACATTGGATGTCAGCTACTTTGTGTCCAGGCTTTATAACCTTAATTTTTAAATGAAATTCAAAATTTACTTTAATCTGAAAAAAAATGATTAAAGAACTGAGAAACAGCTTAGTTTTGTTTATTTCATTGCCCAGGAAAGCCTCACCTGCTCTTTCCGGATAAGGAGTGGCCAAACATGAAATGTAGTGTTGCAGCTCATGATCCAGATACATAAGTATGTGCTGACTCTTGAAGCACACGTCAGCCACAGTCAACTCCATGTGACTCTCCTGCAGACACTTGAATGAGCTTTGGTTAACAATCCTCACAAGGCAATGGGAATTTTTGTTGCTCGTTTTCGACCACAATTGTTTTCCTGCCACTCAACTTTCCTTCAATATGCTTGCATAGGGTATTTTCTGAACAGCCAGTTTTTGAAGCAATGATCATTTAGTGGCTTACCCTGACTGTCTGCTTGACAACCCTGTTTGTCATACCTAATATAACATTTTCTAATAAACTGAATTTCTGGTTGTCATTAACTCTATGCTAAAATCCTCAAGTGAGCTGGATTTAAAAAAATAGCAAACAGGTTTTCACTGGCATTGATAAAATAAATTCTCCAATTTGTTAATGCAGCTGCAGCTGTTATTGTACAGCAACAGAGTATAACATCATTTTCCTGCTTGTTCTTTTTACAGCGGTGCATGGAGCTCGCCAAGAGGAGGTGATTGATCACCGTCTTACAGACCGAGAATGGGCAGAGGAATGGAAACATCTTGATAATGTATGTAAGAGCGTGCTTACTTCCAACCAAACACTTTGTTTCATTGACAATATACCAGTATAGGGAAGTCTTAACAGTCAACAAAGGATTAAAGTTATTTTTAAAGCTATCTAAGTAGCAGATGAAGTAGATGGCATCAACAGCAAGCGGCGACAGACAGGGCAATTTCCTTCCCACCTGAGTTAACAGCTGAAAGAGGTCAAAGTGTCAGTGTGCAGAATCAACAAATGATGGATACCTTTATCTTGATTCCTAGCACCAAATGCCAGAAAGACAAAGCTGTCCACATTAGAAACCCAGACACATACTCCATGTTAGTTAGAAACAGGACCCCAGATGGAGCTGACGACCCAGCAGAGAGCAGCTCCAGCTGGGCAGAGCAGCTGAGACAAGAGCTGCAGTCGTGGAGGGAACCGGCCAGGTCTGGACCCCTGCCAAATTAGAAACACTTCACTGAAATAAATATAGCCGACTCAGAGAGGAGGGGTGTGTGGGGGAGGCAGAGGAAAGGAGGCTGAGACAGAGAGAGAGACAAAGGGGGGACAGGAATGGGAATGATGAAATGGATTGAATGTCAACGATGCTAAACCTATTTAGCAGACCTTGCTGAGTCTGAAAAGACTGGGCAATGTGGGAAAAAAAAGTGACACAGTTTACAGCAGAGGGAAAAACGACAGGAAATTTGTTGAGTTGGCAGGGAACAGAGCCGAGTGGGGGAAGGAATAGGCTCGGAGTTCTCATCAACAGCCCAGCTGTTCCAATATCATTGTTGTAATGCTTTCATACACAGAAATTCACCCACAGGGACACAGTTGATAGATAGACAGAAAATAACACATGAGCTGTCTGCTTGATGGATGACGTGTTATTTAGAAATTAATTCAGATGACAAGACTTTCTGTTTACCAAGTTCTGATTAGTGTTATGGTACCCGAGACCAGTCTTGAGATTACATTTTGGACTTGGTTTCGTTTTTTGTCTCTGCATTATTTTCTCAAGACAAATTAAGACCACAGCTGTAACACTCTTGTTTTTGGTGCAACTGTGAAACAACTCGATGGATACGTGTTCAACTTTTAAAACATTAAAACATTTGCAGCAGCTACTTTATTAAGATAACAGTCTTGCAAGGGTTTGACTTTGAGCTTGGTCTTACCTCAATCAAAATCAGTGAACCTAAGGTTTGTTGGTCTAGCTGCAAACACTTATTCTGATTCTTTGACTTTTAATGTTTTCCTGTAAAAACGGAAGAAGTAATGGTATATGTATAAAAAAATAATGGGAATTGCATTGTGTTTTTTTGCTGACATTCTCACCGTTTGCCTTTGCAGCTTCTTAACTGCATCATGGACATGGTAGAAAAGACTCGGCGCTCGCTGACGGTGCTGCGCCGCTGCCAGGAGGCCGACCGCGAGGAGATGAATCACTGGATCCGCCGCTACAGCGACGTAGAGGAGATGAAAAAAGGTGGGAGCAACGGACAGCACTGCCTTCCTCCTCCTTCTACTCTTCCTCCACCTCCTCACCACAACTCCTCCTCCAACACAGCTAGCAGCAGCGAGTCACTGCCCATAGGAACTTCCTCGGCTGCTGAAAGGCAGACAGGCAGACAGACAGGTAGACAAACACACTCAGGGTATGCCTGGCAAAGCAAAACACTCACAGCAAGGTAGGGCTCATTGGAGACGCTGAAAATGCCTTAATACGCCAATTCAGAATCAAAAAGTCAGCTGGAGAGCCATATTTTTCAGCACATTTGCTAATTGGAGCTCAAACTGTGAGGCAATACAAATCCACCTGCAGTGTGCTGGATTTTTAACTAACTGATTGCACTCTTATGTTAACAGCATCCTCATTCTTGTTTTAAGTTTGGATTCTTTTTTAATCACTGGAAATGCATTCTGTCCTTGAAATGGTAAAAAAGAAGAAAAAAAAAGGAGTTGGCAGCTTTCTAATGTTGCCACACACACGATTTCTTTTTGTCCCACAAACAGAGATGTAAAGCAGTAGCATATGGATGTGCATTGTGTTGGATGTGCATTTTCAGTGTATTGCGTGTGTTGCTGATTGGGTGCCTGTGTTTGTGTTTCAGAGATCCACAGAGACTTCTTGCACCGACCTCCATCAGGATATCTGCCTGAAGAAATCTGGAGGAAAGCAGGTAAGAATGAACCGCCCTCCGTTCCGCCATCTTCATGACTGACCCCCCCCCCCCCAAAAAAAAAAACACACACACATGAACACACAGGCTAACAATTCACTTACCCTCATTCATTCATGGCTCCCAACACAGCCAGAACAGAGGCCTTATGGCTGTAGGTCCACGAAGCTGGCGGCTTGTGTCATTAAGGCTAAACGCTCTACATTTGTCACCAGTATGAAAGGCCACTGCAGTTAAAGCTGCAGTGAAAATGCAGTCACCAGGGTTGATGGGTAGCAGCAGCACCGCACAGGGTGGAGCTTACCTGGTCTCCCTTACCCCAACAAACACAATATTAAATACCTCTTCTGCTCCTAAATGCATGACTTATGCAAGTAAAAAAAAAAAGCTATTTAAGTATACAAAACCTTAATGAGTTTTTGGGTTTTTATTTAGCCAAATAGAAGTAGCTGTAAGTGCTGTTCCCCACACGTTTTTGTACACTTTATGTTAGACGGAGCCAATCCCTGGAGTGATCTGGTTCAGCCCCGGCTCCACCTCGGTCCCAGCACTATTATGTAGCCTTCACACTCCAATACCCTGCGGAGGAAAAGATGCTGCTGCTGTCGGCAAAAAAATACTGTGCTGCATTTTCACCAGCAGGGAAGGCTCTTTTAATTGCAGTTGTTTTTCATACAGGTACTACAAGCATGCCGCTTTCCCCAGCTCTAAAGCACCTTCAAAACAAGCAGGGTGAGTAGCATATCTTACTCTCAGGATCTCACCTTTTGGTGTTCATGTGCATATGTGTCACCTCCAGCTCTGCAGCCAGGTAATTTTGTCTCACTGAGCTGCGGCACCCTTTTGCTTTTAATTAAAACCAAATACATTTTGGTCTGGCTGAGGTTGAGATCTAAGCTCTGAAGTGCGAAAAACCAGCCAGAAACAACACATTCTGGGGACTTGCCAAATCTCTGCGGAATTAAAACGTTAATATTGCTGCCCCCGTGTTTTCCATTAAGTGCTAATTGCCCCAGCATCTGCTATGCAGTCTCCTTGATAAGAATTAATTAAATTTGCAAGCTAATCTTAGTGGTGCATGTATTAAGACAGATAACTGAGAAGCTTGGAATAATGCATATAGTGTTTGCATGAGGGGAAAAAAGAGAGAAAGGGGTATAAGAAGAGGAAATGAAGCATAAAGGTAGAGACGGGATGACAGAATGAGAGAACACCCTGGGAAGGGTAAATTGGTTTTAATAAGATTTTTTTTTAAGTCATGATTTTTATTTTTATTAAGTTGTGAAAAACTATGTGTCCGCAAAACCTTAAATATGTTTGATAGCTATTCTATTAATAAATAAAATCATGATTTTGTATTTTTCCTGATACTGAAAGCAATTTGATGTTCAGAGACTTGTAGCGCCGACAAAAAGCACAACCAGAAGAGGGGTTTAGGGGGTAATACTTGTCACAGTTCTGAACACAGACAGTCAAGCACAAAGATGCAGCCAGGATCAAACAAAGCAGGAGGACACGTACACCTATACAGCAGGATATGGATAAAGATCCCCCACTGCCTTTTTTTCCTCCTCCATCTGCACAGTAGTTTGAAACAACCGAGTAGAGAGGCAAGAAAAAGCGACAGTTATTTATGAGCTCCCTCTCAGACAAGCATGGAGTGGAGGAAATGGGGAGCGGTGGGGAGAACAGCATCAGCCTCACCTCCTACTTGGTTGGTCTAACACACCTGGCAGGCCTCCTGTATGAGTGTTTCTATGTGTGCACACCTCCGTTTCCTTCGCACATCTGGAGGAAGATGTAACATTTATTTGATTTTTTTAAATTAAAAGTTGATGTCTTCGATGGTGTGAATAAACAGGGAATCTGGTGATCACAATCTGTCCAATAAGCACTCAATTAATGAGGAGGATATATTTGGCAACCCTTGTTCCTGGACGAATACACCCACGTGAGAATTAATTTGCTTTAGATTTCCTGTGTACTTCCTTCCATTACTGAAATAAGGCAAGACGTGTCCAACTTTTTCAAGAAGATCATTAATCAGAGAAGCAACCAAAAGGCCTATGGTAACTCCGGAATAGCTGCAGAGATCCAAATTTGTTGACAGGACAACTATTAGTCATCTCCCTGTTGCAGTTTACAATTACACATTATGTATGGGCACAGCATAATTTTGATACTCCGGTTAGATGAGACTAAAAGTTATTTTTTGGCCTAAAATCAAAATGGAGTCATACTGCATGTCATCCTCAAGACACTATCCCCACATTTACACACGGTGGTGGCAGCATAATGCTTTTCCTAATGAGAAGATGAATGGCGCTAAAAATTGGAGAAACTACTTGGACAACAGCACCCCCCCCTCCTCCCGCCCCCCGACCACCACCACCACATAAACACTCACTACTTTTTAAGGAAGTCAATGAATTAAAAGCATGAAGTGAGTAAATAAGTATTCTTACCTTAAAAAATGAAGTCTTCAGATCATCAAATGAGATTTACTTCTGGTTTGAATAACATTTAATTTTGAACACATTCTGAAATTTGGTCTTTTAAATTTTGGATTTTTCATATCTATTCACTGACACAAGAGGAAGAAAGTGCAAAGAAACCCAGTAACAGGTTTCAGAGCAGGCAAAATGAGATGCAGCCTCTAATCGTTTATCGGCCCTCTCTCTCTTTCTCTGTGTCTCTCAGAGGAGGCGGTGAACGAGGTAAAGCGGCAAGCCATGTCAGAGCTGCAGAAGGCGGTGTCAGACGCAGAAAGGAAAGCTCACGAGATGATTTCTGCAGAGCGGTCCAAAATGGAGAGGGCACTGGCTGAGGCAAAGAGACAAGCTTCCGAAGACGCACTAACGGTCATCAACCAGCAAGAAGACTCCAGCGAGGTGAGGGCCGAGCTCATTTATCCAAATCCACCTTCTGTCTTTAATGCATGGTTCCTGAAGCGGTCAGCTTTCAATTCAAAATAAAATGTGTCAATAACTGAAATACAGCAATGCTGGAAATAAGCCAGTCTGTCAAAAAAAATAGCCTCTCCCAGTTTTTGTCTATTTTCCTTTATTTAGAACCCTTGCTTTGTGGGTGGGGTCCTGACCCTAACCTTGGAAATCTCTTTTCTAATTTTAAACCCCACTCTGATATACACTCATTGGCCACTTTATTAGGCACACCTGTCCAACTGCTGCCATTCGTTGCAACCAAGATATCCAAAATAGCATCTCTGAACACAACACATCGAACCTTGTTCCAGACAGGCTACAGCAGCAGAAGACCAAATCAAGGGCCACTCCTGTCAGCTAAGAACAGGAAACTGAGGCCACAATTTGCACAGGCTCACCAAAATTGGACAATGGAAGATTGGAAAATGTTGCCTGGTATGATGAGTCTCAATTTCTGCTGCAACATTACGATGGTAGGGTCAGAATTTGGCGTCAACAACATGAAAGCACGGATCCATCCTGCCTTGCATTACTGGTTCAGGTTGGTGGAGGTGGTGTAATGGTGTAGGGGACATTTCCTTGGCACACTTTAGGCTTCTTAGTACCACTTGATCATTGTTGCAACGCCACAGCCTACCTGTGTATTGTTGCTGACCATGTCCATCCCTTTATGACCTAAGTGTACCGACTTCTGATGGCTACTTCCAGCAGGATAATGCACCATGTCAAAAAAGTTGAATCATCTCAGACTGGTCTCTTGAACATAACAATAAGTTCACTGTACTCAGATGGCCTCCACAGTCTCCAGATCTAAGTCCAGTAGAGCACCTTTGAGATGTGGTGGAACGGGAGATTCACATAATGGATGTGCAGCTGACAAACTAACTGCGTGATGCTATCATCACACTATGGACCAAAATCTATCTTTCCAGTACCTTTTTGAATCGATGCCACAAAGGATTAAGGCAGTTCTGAAGGCAAAAAGGGGTCAAACCTGGTACTACCTAATAAAGTGGCCAGTGAGTGTATTGACATTAGTTTGAGCTCAAAGCTTTACTTTGTTGGCAACACATAACTGTACCATCTTCTACTGTAAAACATATACCAGAGGACTTTACCTGATCATTTAAACTCTGTTTTAAATGGGATAACAGCAAACAGACTTTTGCTGATGTGTTTACACTGCTTCCCTTATTGGAGGTTCTGTGGTTATAAAATGTAAAAAGTGAAGAGAAGTTTTGGTTATATTATGTTTAATTTGCACTAAAAATAATCTCTGCATGAATACAGACAGACTCAGATGAGCGGGGGCAGAGACTGGTTCAGATCTTTAGGAAGCAGTTGAACACCTCCTGCTGGTAGCAGATCAGCTGGTCTTGGACAAAAATTCCTTAGTCCAACTACAAGTATAGAGCAGAAATATAACAAACTATAATAACTATAAATTGTAACGACTTTTTTTTTCTATGAGCCTATCCAGGGGTTTCAACCTCTTTAGTCACTTTTTTCCAAATAAGATTTTAATAATAATGTTTCAACTAAAATCAAGTTTAGTAAGAACTATTTTTCTGATATTTTAAACCTAATTTTGTATGAATTTTTTTCACCACAGACACACGTATAAGAGTGAATAAATCTTCATTTTCAAGCCTTAAGATCTAGTCATTTCTAAAAGATCTGAAAAATGTCTGGTTGTTTTTCTGTTAGCAGTTTAATACGGAGTTTCATAGCTAGAACGATTCTGCAGGATTTTCGAGACACACTATCCTGGATACCAGAATGTTAGTTAAACAACATAGAGAAAATGATTTAATAAACAGTAAAGTTGTTCTTCTAACTATTCATTTTTTATATCAAATAAGTGAAAATGTTGTATATTTTGCTAATGCATCTAATCATATTTGTATATCAGTATTATTCTTTTTTAGAAACGCCATAAAAATGCCACGCAAAATCAGACGAGAAAACTAGCTAATCCTGATAGAATAGAATAATCCTTTAATTGTCCCACATGGGGAAATTTGATCGTAACAGCAGCAAAAAAAACAGATGTACAGACAGAACATGACACAGAACAGAAACACACACAATTATTACAGAAGAAAGAAAAATATTTACATTATATAGAATTTAATTATAAATATTAGCACATTTCCTGCTGCATTTTGGTCTTAGTTACAAACTAGATCATAAGGGTTAAAGAACTACATGTGGATGTGGGGTTGCATGTTGGAGATCCTTGATCCAGACTCTTATTTCTGTCTCACCAGAGCTGCTGGAACTGTGGCAGGAAAGCCAGCGAGACGTGCAGCGGATGCAACACAGCTCGCTACTGCGGCTCCTTCTGTCAACATAAAGACTGGGAGAAACACCACCACGTCTGTGGTCAGGGCCTGCAAGGTCTGCCAGGGGGCAGCAGCGTTCCCTTGGGCACTCCTTCTTCCACCTCCTCCGTGTCCTCCAGCGCACCACCCACCCACTCAGAGAGCACCCCTCCGGGACCCCTTTCTCTGGTGGCCCAGAGCAGTATTGCGGGAGGTGCTGGCACCGGGAGTGTCTCTGCCAGCCCCAAAGAGAGCAGTTCCAGCAGTGCCTCCCGCTCCACAACCCCAGCAACCCCTGCCCTACTGGATTCCACCTCTCGCTGACATCTGAGCCCTTTGTCCACCCATGTGTGCTGAAAAGACGGTGCCCACACTCCACACAAAACCAAACTGAGGAATCTGCATTACACACAGCTCCCTTTCCTCCTCCCGTTATTGATAACCATCTACTTCCAAGCTCTCTGATAAATCCTTTAACAATTCTTTCTCACCATGTATACCGTTTTCTGCCTCTTCAATAACCACCCCGCAGTTAGAAAGATTTAAACCAGAGGTTGAACGTGGTGCAAAGCATGCATCTTGCAGTGTCTGCTATAACATATCAGTTTTGTTTGCTGAGAACATAGGCTTTGAATTGAAAATTAACCCTCAGTTAGCCTGAGAAAGTTAGGGGCTGTGATCAGGCAGCATTGATGAGAGATAAGTAGCACTTCAAAGGATTTCCCCTTTAATTTTAGGATCAGTGGTGGTACATTATCCACCTCTGAAATCTGTGCGAACAGTCTGCTGATGTGGTACCTCTGCAGTTTCATCATCAAGAGGCAAAAAGCATAACCTTGTTCTAAAACCTAGGTGGGAAGGGATGCAAACTGTTATGTGATTTATTCCTCAGAAACACAACTTAGTATTTATTTAAGGTTTATTTCTGGCTTTAACAATAAACAAAGATAAGTCCAAATATTCAGAATAAAGGATAGTAGCGCTGATGATGATGATGCTAATGATGATATGAAAAATAAATTAATTTTAAACTGCTAACTACCTTGCTAGCGAGCCAAGAAAATCTACACCGGACTCACCTCTCTGCACCATTATGAACCCAAATAAATTCAAAGATGAAACAAATAACATGATCCAAACCTTTTTACTACACTGCCAAAGTGAAAAAAAAAAGAAGAGGTAAGTGATTGAGGGAAGCACTCATCTTATAACCAAACACAAAGCAACATCACCTCCTGAGCAGAAAAGCCAGCCCTGAGAGGACCAGGCGTGGAGGAGCTGCAGAACAGCACCTCAAGTCTGAGATTTAAACAAAAAGGAAAAAAACTGTGACCTGCTTTGATCTGCAGCTGCCTCCCGCAGTCCGGGTTAAACTACACCAACTCCTCAGCGATGGCCCAGACTAGTGAAGATGGACAATGCTGTGAACTTTACGACAAGAAACACTTGATGAAATTCATGGAAATCCTGCCACAGTGTGGTTCTCTTTGTGAATGGTAGAGAGGACATAAAGAGGGAAAAAGGGAAAAGCTATGCGGCCTCAAAGGAGAAAGACAAAGCAATGGAGCTCCCAAAAACCTCAACACAAGCCTGGAGACATTGTTCAAGAAGGCATTGCATTACATGGAGACTGCTTAAAAATTGATTGTTAAGGAGGTTTTTTTAAGCAAAAAGAAGGAGGAGATATGTGGAGGAATTGCTGTTACCTTTACATTCTTTCCCTCCTTTTCCAAAGCATGACTAGCAGTTCAGAAGAGCCGACAGGGCGGTGTAAACTTTGTTCTCTTCTCTTTCTACCTCCCCTCATCCCACAACTCCGTTCTTTGCTCAGCCACAAAATATTTTAATCTCATGTTTAACTCAAAAAACTCGGATTTGCTTTGGACAGAGCTGCAAAGCACTCGCAGGGGAGGGTTGAACTTGCTTGTAGATATTCTTCCTCTTTTCAAATTTTTTTCATAAATGTCTCCTGATTGCTGATGCCACATGTGCTGCCCTTGTGTATATCCAAATAATTGACTTTGTTTTTGGTTATTTGCCTTTCATTTTCATCAAAGCTTGGGTTGAGCAGTCACAACAGAGGAAAGAATGCTTGTGTATGAAAGGAAGCCCCGCATTGTACTTATTGTTTGAACTGTTGTATCTATATTAATGAGATAAACCCCCTCTTGTAGAATATTTTGTATTGCTCGCATTGTAAGACAGTGAGAGGACGGAGGTGCAATATGAAGAGAATTCAGCTACTGAATGGAACCTCATCAACTACCCATAGGGTGTCATATAATATAGATACATATAGATATATTTAAAGCAACATCAGTAACTTAATGTGAATGTACATAGTATTTAAAAAGGTCCAAAAATGTGTTTGCCAAATAACAAAAACCTTTAAAGTTCAGAACATGACTTTTTCTAACAGCACATTTGTTTTTCTCTCACACAAGCTGAATTTCTCAAATCAAAGTGTCATGAACCTGTTGGTGACGGACGTGAAGTAGCTCCAGCCTGCACCAGGCGACTTAACATTATGTGTTTTGTTCCGATGTTGGTGGGAATATCCCAATATAGTCAGTAGTAACAGAGGGTTAAAAGTGTTGGATCCATTCAAAATCAGCTTGTTTCAGTCCGATTTAGGAACTCTTTTTTTAACCATTATCAGTGACTGTAACGATTCTCTTGATCCTGATCATTCTGTCTGTGTGGTTTATAATCTTATGTACCGCCCCTATTTCGCAAGACATGCAATTACTATTGGGTATAGTGATATGCCAGTGTTAAGCTCACATCAAAAGTTATTTTATTGTTCTATCTTTTAGATCTCACTTTGTTGTTTTATTAAATATGTGATTTAAGAATAAGCTGCAGATGTGGGACAGGCCTATGTTTCCAGGTCGGGAGAGCAGCCTCACCTTGTTCTACATTTTAATTTCTTCTGCTAGCCTCTCCAGTAGGGTAATAAACAGACTTATTTCCTTTTATATTGATCATTTTAAACACTTCTTGGCTGGCTTCATTTACACTTGGACCAAACTTGAGAAAAAAATCTTTTTTAAACAGAAATGGAAGAATTTTTTGGACTACTTGGGAAAAACTAAAATTCAGATAAGCTGCGAATTACCCCTGCATCCATGTGTAGCATTCATGTATGTTTTATAATTACTGTGTTATAGTGCTGAGCGAAGTCGTTTTTTTCAGAGACATCTTTTTTTCTCGCCTGAAGTCTAATTGTCATTCAAATCCCCTCTTCTCCCTGTTGACACGAGCTACCTCCTGTGGGCATACAGCGAACCACCAGGACAGGCTGACCTGGTCTTTAAAAAAACCACAGATGGCTTGAGAACAGACATGGGCACACAATCACATTGGTAGGGGATCATATAAATCTGTCCTGAAAGGAGCTGTCATTACTCATGATGTGTAAATATATATATATATATATATATATATATATATATATATATATATATATAATATATATAATATAAATTATATGTATATTTATATATATGTATTATATAATATATATTAAATATTATAAGATATATTATGTATATATATGTATATTTTTAGTATATATTTATATATATATAATGTATATATATAATATATATATAATTTATTATATATGTATATTATATTTTGTATTTATATATATATAATATATTGTATATATATGTATATATATGTATATATATATATATATATATATATATATGTATATATATATATATATATATATATATATGTATATATATATATGTGTGTGTATATATAGTTTTTACCATACTGGAACTTTAATTTAAATAGAAAACAGCTTTTGTTGAGGTTTATTGGTAGACTTCCATCCAATTATTCCTGCATTTTACCAAACCAACCACAGAATCAATTATATGTCATTTGCTGTCTGAAACCAATAAAAGCACAGACCAAAGTACTAGTTTGCCATTGTAGACTGTAACATGGCAAGTAATGACAGATGGCAACCAGTCAACCAAAGTATATCTGAAAAACACACACCAGGAGAGTCTAGGGGAGCTCCGCTCAACAAACAAACCGGCTCAGTTTCAGATGTGAATTCTTACTCAAGCAATCAAAGCGCTTGTTGACTACATATTGAGCAGTGCTTCTCTGTAAACAACAGAAGCGTCTCCTTTAGAAAAGGCCTGCCAATGGTGTGTTCTTATAGCTACAAAGCCTTGCCGATTTAAAGTGAATATGTGGTAAGTGTGTGTCTGTCTCCTGATGTTGGTGTGCCTGTCTTTTAGTAAAACAAAAAGTAGAAAAGAAGTAAAGAACAAAACCAAACAGTTACAGCAACAAAACAAAAAAAATCTTTATGTCTCTCTGCAAACTACTTGAAACCTTCAGAGCTTTAATGAAACATTCAAGAAAAACAACACTGGTGCATTGTATAAAAAAGAAAAACTGGAATAAAGCAATGGTTTTGAGCAGGTATGTCTACATAAACATCCACATTATAACACAATGGGGTGACAGTTCCATTCAGTTCTTGAAGTGCTTTGTGTGAACCTCATTGTCTGTGAGTAAGCCCTTAGATAAACAAAGCCAAACCCAACAGACAGTATACAAATTACCAAAATACATTCAAAAGCTGCAAATGTTCTTCTTCACATTTTTAAGTTTTTCCTACGAAGAAACTTAGTCTCCCCCTCTCCGATGCCCTTTTAAGTCAATCATTTTGCTGATTGCAAAACATCAACAAGACATTCTGTTTATAATTTGTGCTGTGTATATCGGTTACTTTCTCTGTCAAGATATTTTAGATGGCAGATGCTAATTCTTTACATCAGCCACATGTTATCTGTTTAACCATGTTTCAGATATGGGCAAAACACATGTCCAGAGAGGACAACTATGAGCAAGGTTGATGTTTCTCCCAAACTGTAGGTCTGCTCGCAAAGTTTCAAAGCTCAGCCGATGTGATTGTGACACGTCCTTCCTGTGAAACAGGCTCCGAAGACTAGAAAGCTGAAGTGGCAAACAGCGGATGCAGCACTTGTTTTCTGATAAGCCATGGCTCAGAATGATCTTGTTTTTAAACTTCACATAAACTGAAAAGAGGTTTATGCTTTTGTATGTGTAGGGACGCCTTCTATACTGTACTGTGCAATACATTTAAGCAGAAAAAAGACATGTTTCTGTAGGAAAGGTTGTCGCCTTCGAGATCTTTCCCGCTTTGTTTCATTTCTCTCTTCCAACAGTCCTGTTGCCATTTTTAGATGAAGTAAACTGTGCCAGAGGAATTAAATTCTGATTTGTATTTATTTCTTGCATGCTTCTCTCCCTGTTGCTAATACCGCTTTTTAACTGTTCGCTCTGTTGGATGTGTGAAGCTGTAAAAAATTCTAATTCAGGTTATTGTCTGTGTTGAACAATGTAACTGTGTAATTAAAACATGAAATGACATATCCATCACTCTCCTTCCTTTTCTTTATTTTAAATGAAGTATTCCTACAACAGTATCTTTAGCCAAAGAAAATCTGTCTTTGTTTTTTGGCTCAATCATTAATGGGGTAGGGTTATTATAGATCAATGCACTCTCACATGTCTGTAATAAGACACTGATAGATCTAAACCAATCAGAGTTTCTATTTATATATATATATATATATATAAATATAACTTGTTAAACAAAAGTTTTCTTACACTTAAACAGAATGCACAATTCTTTTTTATTTAAGATCAAATCTACTCATTGTAAACACGTTTAAGTCACTAGCTGATGCAAAAAGGTTTTTATACTATTTATTAATCCAAATTAATGTTAATTATACTTTTATGAATTAAAGGTTGTATATGGAACATGAGCATAATAGTGACCTTTTGTGAGCCCCTCTGGGGTCCCACACCAGACTCCAGTTTGGGAACTCCTGGTCTACACTGAACAAAAATATAAATGCAACACTTTTGTTTTTTTCTCCCATTTTCTATGAGACGAACTTAAAGATCTGAAACCTTTTCTACATACACAAAATAACCATTTCCCTCAAATATTGTCCGCAAATCTGTCTAAATCTGTGATAGTGAGCACTTCTCCTTTGTTGAGATAATCCATCCGACCGCACAGGTGTGCTACATCAGGATGCTGTTTAGACAGCATGATTATTGCACAGGTGTGCCTCATGCTACATCCACACCGCCCCAAATGGCGGCGTCAGCAGCGGCAAGATTACACGTTAAATCTATAGTTGAGACCGTTGGAGGCCGTTGGAGGAGCGTTGCAGTCTCTGCGCCGCTTTATGAGCGTTGACTCCGTCAACTTTTCAAGCTTTTCCTGTGTTTCAAGCTTCAACGCTAGCATTGCAGAAGTAACGCTCTTGACGCAGCACGGCAACCAATCACAACATTTCACTGTAGTGACGTTGCCCGACATCGACGTTGTCTAGCCAACCACGATCTGCTAGTGTTTAAAACATCCAGCAGAGAAAGGTCTGCCTACGAGCTTAGCAAGCTTCAGCTTAAAAATGTGTTTTCTGTGTATATGCGTTGAACTAGTCGCTTTGTGAGTGTTGCTTGATGCTGACAAAGCCTGCGGTCTGAACGCACCATTACACCGGCCATAATGAAAGGCCACTCTAAAATGTTCAGTTTTGTTTTATTTGGAGGGGGGTGGGGAGTTCTGGGGACTCAGAAAACTATTCAGTATCTGGTGTGACCACCATTTGCCTAATGCAGTGCAGTATACATCTCCATCACATAGAGTTTATCAGGTTGTCGACTGTGACCTGTGGAATGTTAGTCTACTCCTCTTCATTGGCTGTGCGAAGTTGCTGTGTATTGGCAGGAACTGGAACATGCTGTTGTAAATGCAGATCCAGAGCATCCCAAACATGCTCAATGGGTGACATGTACGGTAAGTATGCTGGCCATGCAAGAAGTGGGATGCTGCCTGCCATCTGCCCCGAACAGCGTAAACCAGGATTCATCCATGAAGAGAACACCTCTCCAATATGCTAGACATCATCGCATGTGAGAATTTGCCCACTCAAGTCGATTACAACGACTAACTAGTCAGGTTGAGACCCCGATGAGGACGACGAGCATGCAGACGAGCTTCCCTGAGGCAGTTTCTGACAGTTTGTGCAGATATTATTTTAGTTATGCAAACTGATTGTTTAAAAGTTTTGTGCTTGCAAGTGCCCCCTCAGGCCAAACGTGTAACTGTAGCCTGAATAGTAGACTTGTGCATGAGGATCACTCATGCTGCGTGAGATCTCACTCAAAAACAATCAAACACAACAGCTGAGTCAGTCCCGTCCTGGAAAATGTACAGATCTGCAGGCGTGACTTCAACTGAGGTAAGAAATATTACTGTAGTGTGAGTTTAGTTGGAGACTAGGCTTGTGCTCAAAGCTGCTCTCTTCTTATGCTCTGCTGAATCCTTCAATTACCTCTTGCTCCGCAGCTCTTTATGGAGATAGCAAACGCTGCACCTGAGTGTGAATGTGGTTGATGCCATTACGTATTACGCTGCCCCTGGAAAGCACACGGGAAATCTACATACAGAGGCAATGGAGGTGAAAAGGCCAGGGTTCATTTTATTCAACTCTGGTAGGGGTAGAGCGACTCTTTAAGTTTGCAGATGACACCACCGTTATTGGACTCATCTCAGATGGGGATGAGTCTGCCTACAGGATGGAGGCTGAATGTCTGGTGTCCTGGTGCAGCCACAACAATCTGGTGCTGAACACCCAGAAGACAGAGGAGATTATTGTGGACTTCAGGAAGCCCACCATCACCTATGTCATTAAGAAGGTCCAGCAGAGGATGTACTTCCTAGGGCAGCTGAAGAAATTAAGCCAGCCAACAAGGACAATGATGCAGTTCTACACTGCATTGATCGAGTCCATCCTCACCTAATCCTTCACCGTGTAGTACACATGAGCGACCATCAGGGACAAAGTGAGACTGCAGCATGTTGTGTGGTCTGCTGAGAAGGGAACTGGCTGCAGGCTCCCATTTCTACAGGATCTTTAAACATCCAGGACACTCGGTGTGCTGGACTCACCCTGATTTTTTTGCCTGCTCCTCCGCGCCGCGGGAACGCGTATCGTTCAAAACTCACTGATAACGATGAAAAAATGTATTAAAATAACAGCAACGCGTCAGCTTTTAAAAATACTTGTAATATTACCATGTGTCTTATGCTTGTAAGTCCCAAAAATATAATGTGTTATCACTGGTGAGTGTAAAAAAATCACAGCTTCTATCTGAACAGGTTTGACTTTACTGTTTTAACATCACTGTGTCTCAAAATTATTTTTTAGGTGCTCCGCTGTTTATGGGTCACATTCTCCACTTTTTCTTTCTAACAATAGCATGACAGTTTAAGCCTTTTATAACATATAATTTTTTTAAATAGGGATTCAAAGCTGAAATGGGTGCAAGCAGGACACAGTATGAGTAAGAAAACATTCTGTTGTTAATGGCAGAGTGCACGATTTTTATTATCAGTTGGTCTAAAAACTCTTAGATAATAGTGTTCATAAAGACTCTTGGTGGGGAGGTGGGGGGAATTTTTGTTATTATGAAATTCATTATGTTGATGCAGTATTTTAGTTATCAATAAAGTACAAAAATATCCTACCTGGTCTTTTTGTTTGTGTGTACCTCTCTTCAAAAACTCTAATCAGACCAGAACTTTTCAATTCTCACTATAGTGTACCATTTCTTTTAAAACTAAAATAGATGGCACAGGTTTTATAATCACAGCAGCTGCACAAAGAACATGCATTGTTTTGGAAAAAAATTGTTATCGAACATAAATCTCTAAAATAGCCAGGGGGCTTTTGCCAATGGAAATTTGTAGGCTGCCAAAGTGTAAACCCAAAAATTGTTCTACAGAGCTGGGATTCCTATCAGTAACTGATGAAGCAAGTGCAACTGCGTAGAAACTGATGCATCATTCATAACTTTATCATCACAAAAACCCCAAAAAACAGGGGATACATTTTTTGGCAAGACCAAATTTAAAGATAGGCATCCCCCCCTTCTTTTGAACAAAAAAAAATTGACCTACAGAGCAAGGATTCACACCATTACCTTAGAGGACATATGGGATTATGTTCAAAATGACGCATCATTTATAACTTTATCATTCTTTGAAATAACAGTGGATGCCTTTTTAGGTATACCGTCAGCTCATAAAGCAAGTGGAATTGCATAGAAAATGATGCATCATTAATAACTCCATCATTATTTGAAATAATAGGGGATGCATTTTTCGGCATCTGTCTGATTTTTCACAGATCATCACCTGCACTCATGTATGAATCAATCTGGGTATCCCAGTTTATCTTTTTTCATTGCGTACTTAGAAGCGCTTGTCCTGTTGTATGATTGCACAAAGAGCAGCAGCAATTTCCTAATGTTTTCAATCTGTTCAACATATGGCAATAAAACCTTTCTGATTCTGATTATAAACCCAACCAAATTTTGAACTATGACCGAGCTCTCGGCTGGTATGAGCGCAACCTCCTCGCCCTCCTCCCTTATCCTCCTCCTCCTCCTGCATCCCTGTCACGTGACCTCCACTGTGTCCCTCCAGCGCGTCATGACGAGCCTCAAACACAGGTGATGCCTATTAGCCTCCAAACCACATTTCTTTCCGGTGAAAGATACTTTTATTTTCCTGTAGGTTAGCTTTTCGGTAAGCTGAAGCTGGTTTTTGCAGGTACTAACATGTCTGAGCAGTGAGCATGGCGGAAAATCATCTGGAGTACCGCTACCTTGAGGGCGAGCCTATGGGCGAGCATTTCAACGAGGACCCGGTGAGTTATCGTCGTCTTTACGTGGAGTGGAGTGCATAAAGGGTACTGTCACGCCATGATGATCACGCCTCGATACAAGCGCACAAGCATTGCGGGTAGAGTCGCGCTTATCAAAAGCTGAGCTACATGTTAGCCTCATGCTGCTGGATTCACGGCTAACTGAGGCCAAGCAGGTGCATTGGCTAATCGCAGCATAAGCTACGTTCTGCTCAGTGTAATGTCCATTCATTCATTCATTACCACCAGGGTTTATTCTATATTCGTCCAGATAGCGGAAGAGATGTTAACATAAATTGTATTTTTGTGTGTGCTCGTTTTCTTAAAACAATAAAAGGGGGCGGGAGAATAAATTACGCACACTAGACCTTCCATTCAGTAATGTTACAGTAAATAAAGCACATATGCACAACTGTCCTGCATTATATGTGGATTATACCCAACAAGGATCAGGTGCATAATTCAGATAGCATGTGTCCGAAAACCCTGAAGCCCGTCTTAAAAGGAGCTTTAGAGATTCTTGAAGCTTGTGGTATTAATAATGCAATCAAAATCAGAGACTCTTAAAGCTATGTATGGAAACATGTAAAAAAAAAAAAAAAATTTGAGTCAATAAATGAAAAACTTTTTTTTTAAAGAGTCACAAAGTGTTGTACTAGATTTAAGGAATAAAAACGGGTCACACACCGGGCCATAAAGGACCAAAATAATGAGAACGTGCATATTGGGGTAAATTATTCACAATGCAACTATCTTAAAATGCATGAATTAGTCATTAAAATATTCTTGATGGATTTAGTGATTCAACCGAACTGATGCAGGTTCTTCCCCAGCATCAGGGCTTCAACTTTTGATTTTGAGAATGAAGGAAAAAAAAAGTCATAAAATGTCATAGTTTCTCAGACTTTTATTCACTCATTCAGCTTGTAGACGTATATCGTCAGCGTAGACCATTGTGGGTTGACTTGCATGCTGTCCCTCGTTTCAGGAGCTCATGGCCATCAAGGCCAGGGTTCAGGAGCTGGAAATGGAAGAAGAGTCCGAAAAACTGAAGGAGGAGGAGAGATGTGACGCGGAGGAGATGCAGCTTCTGACCAGCAGTCCCCGGCCTGGTAAGGAAGACAACTTGTGTGTGTCTGAGGTCTGTTGTTAGATTGGTGTGCATCTAGAATGTACATTACACTCTAAAGAAACCTTTGTATTTAGCCTTTCTTTTAGACCAGGTGTATAGCTTTGCAGCCTCTAGGTTGCTGAAGTAACAATAGCCCCCCGTCTAACACCTGAGACACCTCACTGTGGTCACAAAGGTGTTCACATGTGCCTCATCACTGCCCAATGAGACGAAGCAGTGAGCTCCAGAGGGCCAGAAGTGTCCATCTTGCTGCCTGTGGCTATTTTCTGCCTCTGTGCATCTCCTCATCTCTCACTTTGTATTGCTTTTCTAATAGAACTGTGGTGCTATCAGAAGATTTTTGTTTTGTCTTTATATTGCTTTGGCAACCTTTTAAAGAAGCTGTTCACTAAAACTGACGGATCAACATCGAGATGTTAGAATTTTTTATTTTTTTTAACCACAGGACCATTCTACAGTATGACTCCTGAGGAAAGGATAGACGCAGACAACCGATCAATCTACGTTGGAAATGTAAGGATTATGTATCCTTTCAATACACACAATGCTACTTTTGTTTATTTTTTACGTCTTGTCTGACCTGCTGATCAAATTTCAGGTAGATTATGGAGCTACTGCAGACGAGCTGGAGATCCATTTCAATGGCTGCGGCCCTGTAAACAGAGTGACCATCCTGTGTGACAGGTTCTCGGGCCATCCCAAAGGGTGAAACTGCTTACTTTGTATATCCTCCACCTATTGTCTGCTGTTTACTGTCTACATCCAGTGTATGTGTAACTGAGTTTTTCCCTTCCTGTCTTTCACAGCTTTGCTTACATCGAGTTCTCTGATCGAGATTCTGTACAGAGTGCCATTGGTTTGCATGAGACGGTGTTCAGAGGACGAGTTCTTAAGGTAGATCTCTAGACCCTGACGCTCTAGAAAGATTCTCAACGGTTTTTCTCCTCATTTCCCTTATGCGGGATTGTTGTTGGGTTCTACAAACTTAATGGCTTTGATCAGCCTCACGACTTTAAAACTGAAATGTCTATTTTTTCTTATCCTTCATTACATGGCTTCTGGAGATTTTCAAAGAAGCAAGATGTTTACTGCTGGTAAAATGTTTAATTTGGTGACCAATCTTCCATATCTGGATGTATCCGAAACAAAGGGAAAGTTTGGAAGTGGAAGATGTAATTGAATGTGGGGTGGGTTTCCTGTGGTCAAAAAGCTAATAGAAGTCAGCTGGTGTAGGCTGCTGAACCATGGGTGAAGGTAATCCCCTAAACTAAACCTACTATAGCCCTGAGTGGCGTTTCTCCTGTTTTGCTGGAAGGATGACCTCAATGCAGCTTGTCTATGAAGTTGCAATGTTTTAATAGGTGGAAAAATCTTTTTCTAAAATGCCGGTTCTTTCTATTGGGTTAAACTAGCCGTTTCAACCTCCCTTTATATATTGCTGTCTTTTTACTGAATGTATTTGCGCTTTACCTGGACACATGTATTGTGTATCAGTGAACAGCATTTCCCTCTACATTTTTGGGTTAGTTTAAACTGGAGCCTACATTATCCTCTGAAACAAAAAATAATGAAGTTCTACCTATACATGTATTCTCCAGTCAGCTTTTATATTCAGAGAAAGTGACTGAAATCTTTTGACATTTTTGTGGAATGTTTACCACAATCCCTGGAGTCCAGTAACTAAATGAAAAATCATATTTTTTCAGCTACATAATCAACAGTAAATTTAAAGTTTAGTTAATGTTTTTGGGATGTGTGAAAACTTGAAGAGTAATATTGTGCAATGCAGTCTTAGGCCTAGTTCACACGGTAGGATTTTTAAAATTGTCATATTTCCAAACAGAGAGACTACACTTGAAACATCATTGGTCTGTTTCTATGCATTTGTGGACATCCCGATAATCAGGGCGTCCTTCCGCTTTTCAACAGGGGAAAATCTGGACCAAAATTGGCTTAATCCCGCCCAAGGTTCACTGGAGTGTTTTGAGGATGACTGACATAAATGACTAAAGCAAAAGAATATACTGGACTTTAAACAGAATAATTGAATCATGATTTGGCTTTCAGGTATTGCCTAAGAGAACCAACATGCCCGGTATCAGCACTACAGACAGGGGAGGACACAGAGGAGGTCACACCAGAGGGAGGGGCCGCGGCTACCGTCCGCCCAGGTACCAGAACAGTTCCCGAGGTAGATTCCGGTATCAGTCCTCAAGACCGCAGCACCAGTCCCCCCACCCTTATTACGGAGGACCATCAGCAGGAAAGAGACAGTGGGGCCACATGGACTACCACGAACAAACTCAGAAACGTTACCCCTGTCTCCTTCTCATCACGCCACCATCTGAGGACCTTGGAGCCGGGTCGAGTGGACAGCACTACCCTCAGCAGCGTTAGCACCAACAGATGTTGGCTGGGTGGGAGTTCATTTTTAAACTCTAAATGCTTTCCAGCATAATTTAAGTATTGTGATGTTTAGGATTGACCTGTGTCAACTATTCATCCAGGTGATATGTGAATAAAGCTGGCTGGGGTTGATGCAGTGTCGGTTTGTTGCTGTGAATGCATGTGACGGTCCTCAAGTTGCATCTGTTTTTAAAAACTGATTGTGGTTTTGTTTTGTAATGTATAACCCCTCTGTGTGTAACTGACAAGCTCTTTGCTACATGAATAAATAAAAAATAATAATTCAACACTCCAGGTGTAGTAAGAGAGACTCACTGAAATCCAACAGCTGATGAGTTTAATATCAACTTTGCTTCAAGTAACAAGACAATGTGTTTAACAAAAGAGAGGGTCATATATACATAGTGACTGCTCAGCGAAGGTGGTGAACTGGAAAGGTCAGCCGGTCTGTACCATCATTCCAGAAACTGTACCATTGAAGGCCCTGGATAATGAGGTAAACGTCAAAATAAACTTAAACTTTTTATTCTTCTGAAATGTCTATATATAAAACACTTACTTTGACTGAATGGGGTCCCCAGGATTATAGAATGGGTTGCACATTACATCAGTAAAAGAGTTGTGCAATTTCCTAAACATCTGAAAAGATTTGAACATGACAAAATGGAGATAGATTAGCTTCAATTCTTTGACCTAAAGATAAAGGTAACTATCAATTGAAGCCTTTAATGATTTATATAAAGATATGGCAGCGAAAAAGTGGTATAAGTTACTTGATCTAAAGGTTTTAAATACTGGAAAGATTCACTACACTGTTCAAGAGGTCAAGTTACATAGTGCCTATGATTTAGGGACATTTATGAAAATAAGCTGTATAAGACCAGTTGTCTGTAAATAAATGGTAAAACTGAATAAGATATTTCAAGCTGGCACGCTTAAACCAGAAAAATTACTTACGCTCCGTATTTCATTATCCCGCAATGATGTATTGGATGAATCTACAACAATCACAAATTTCACCTTGGAGTTGGTCACATACCCATATCTGTCTCCCAGTTAAGGATACAAAACAAAACATTATGTTCATACACACAACCTGATCATTTATGTTCGTTTATCTGACATGTTCTTAGTAGTATTTGAGGTCTAAACAATAAAGGATACACTTTATAGTCTTCAGTTGGATAGAGCAGTCCCAGGTAGAGCTCTCTCTGGTCTCCTAAGGATTTCCCCACAGCTGAGATCTTCTCTTCCACCACATCCAGAGAGGTGTGCACCGTGTAGTGAAATTTAAGCTCATTTTGAGAGGGAACACTGCGTATATACAGCGGGTAGTTCTGGGGGGAAACAGAAGACAAAAAGGAAACTGTTAAAAAGCAAGTTTTGGCTGACGAAAATATCAGAAGAGAGTAGGAAAAGGTAACAGGATGCCTAAACCGATGCTAACATTAGCTTTGTTGCATTAATTCCTTTTGTTCAAAGAAAAAAAACAGCTGAAAGTCAATCAGAAGTGATTAATGACGCTACGAAAACATGCTAACGTATTAAAAAGAGTGAAAGGGAAAGAAATGAAACAGGAATTGCCACCTCTTTAGCGATCACGGCTATGCACACCGCCATGTTTTTGTTCCTCCCCTGAGCTGTCAGCTGCTGTCACGTGACGAGTTGTATTCAAATGCTGACGGGAAAAACGAGCTTCTAATCAAAAACACATTTTAAAATCTGATTTTAGGTCGACAGCGTGTTGTGTCCACGCTATTTATAGGGTTTAAATTAACCATACATTGATTTTTAACAGCACATTTAACTTAATGTATGCATTCTTTTTTTCTAGGTAATTTTAAGCAGGATCGAGACATTAATCGAGTCAGTATCCGTCAACAAATGCAGCAAAATACAACGAATTAATTCATGTTGACGCGTCAGTGCATCTGAATATGAATGTAAAACTAAAAGTTTGAACAAAAATCCTAAGTGAACTACAGACGACGCTAACATTCGGGTTTTCCCACACAAAAGAGGAAGGCTAATGCAACAAGCCTCTTCCGCGGTGCTGCTGCTCATTTGACTACAGCACAGAAATGCGGAGAGTGTGTGCACAAATTTTAATTCTGCTTAGTGTAACAATATGTTGTTCCTTGACAGAAAAGGAGTTAAATGGTTCATCTCCAAACATTATTATCATGCTCATGGATGACGTAAGTTATTAATTTATGATTGATTGTTGAGATCAGCAATGAATGGATTTGACTTATCTTTTTGTTTCCCTCTTCTCTATGAACTATTTGTTGAGTTCTTGTTATTATTTTGTGCCTTTTTCCTTCTAAACATGTGACTGACTTAATTTGTTCTTGTTTAGATGGGCTGGGGGGATCTGGGGGTCCTTGGTCAGCCTTCCAAAGAGACCCCCAATCTAGATGCCATGGCAGCTCAGGGGATGCTCTTAACAAACTTCTACACCGCAAACCCACTTTGTTCCCCATGTGAGTCAGCAGAAACAGTTGTGTTGCATGAACTTAGTCAAAAGTGCTTGTTTTTCAGATTAAGTTATTTGATATCTATCTTCACTGTCATAGTTTCATCTGTTCCTCCTGCCTGTTATGATCTGAAGCTAATACTTTGTCCTGTGAGTCACAACAAAAATGTGCTGGAAGAAAAACATTAACACGTGATTGCTGTCATTTCAGGACTCAGGGGCCTAAATGGAAATTTGATCAACCTAAAATTGATTTCATGCCATGTATGAAAAATCAATTAATAAATCAATGTAATGACGGGTACACAAGTGAAAAATAGTACCACTGTGTTATAAGCTTGTTATTGCTTTGAAGTTAAATGCTTTCTCATTCGTTACTTGGCACTTAGGAGTAGGCATATTTTGCATGTAGCAATGTATCAGAGGGTGATAGCTCTGAAAATTTGGCAAACCAGCTTAGCGTTTTAGTTATAATATGTGACAAAGATTGTTTTCTTGTCTTTGGGAAATTATTTAACTAAAAATAAACGTAAAGTCTGTAGATTTAGATTATTGTTAAAGATGGCAGAATAAAATATCTGATGTAGAAATTACTTAGTACTCATGTAGCCTAGTCACAGGCATGTAAATTATTTTATTTGCCAGCAGCTGGTGTTACAGGGCGATGCTTGGGTGATTGTCATCCTGTACTTTAAGACTTTCAAGAACCAGTATTATTATCTTAATAACACCAGTTATCCTTTAATTTAGTGTTTAAATAACATATATTAATCCATGTTTTGCCCTGGACCTTTAAGAACCTTCATTGTAATGTCCACATCAAAACAATCCCACGTGAAGAACATTCAAAAGAATGGCTAAAAAATCCTAATATTTATTTTGTCTACAGCACGAGCTGCGCTTCTCACTGGGAGGCTGCCTATCAGGAATGGTTTCTACACCACTAACGCCCATGCCAGGAATGGTAAACTCTCCTAATGTCCTTGGTGGATATACAGTATGTGTTTTAAAACGTTTTGTATATTGTGTACAGTCAGGTTGTGTGTTTACCCGGTTACAGATTTCTTCTGTTTTACGTTTTCTATCACAGCTAAATGTTTGAGACCATCAAAAAATTAATAACAGAAAACGTTAACTTGAGTAAACATAAAATTGAGTTCTCCAAGTATAATTTTGCTTAAATGAAAAACCTATCCAAACCACCGTAGTCCTATATGAAAATACAATTAAGTTCCTTCCTACTTGTATCACACACTACCTATGATTAACAATTTTTTTGTCCAGTTTAACTCACCACACCCAGGCCTGGTGACTGTCTGATCTATAGAAATAAAAAAAGAAATCAGTTAAAAAGATTTTGTCTGAGAACATTGAAAAATGGATCAGTCTGAAAAGGGTCAAAAGCTACAGTATTTCTGATGCCTTTGGACTCCATTAAGCCAGAGAGGGAGTCTTTATCCACAAATGAAGAAGACATGAGGCAATCATGAACCTTTCTGGAAGTAAAGAACCCAGAACAACATTTAAAGTGCAAAAGTCACTTGTTAACTGACTGAATGACTCCTTGATATTTTTATGATTTAACTCTTGCCAAATATTATATTCATTGATGTGTTGCGAGGTGAAAAGCGCTTGACCAGAGAAAAAAATTCACATTTCTTCAAAGACTTGATGAAATATTCTTTGGATTGAAAAGTTAAAAGTTACATTTTTTTAAAGGAGTTCCTCTCATCTTGTTCAAAACAGGAACATCTTACCAATATTTAAACATGGTAGTGGCAGTGCGATAATCCAAGGCTACTTTGCTGCGTCCATAATAGACAATTTATTGATGTAAACATGAATTCTGCTAAGTACCCTTACCCTAACGCAGTAAAACTTGGTTATACAGAGTAACATTATCTACAGCTCCAAAGTGAAATCCCCTCTGAATGGCCAAAGGGAAAAAAAGTTACAGGATGGTCTAGTGAAAGTACTGACATAAATATAATTGCAGCACCCGAGGATGACTTTTAACAGACCATTCATACTTGAAAACCCTCCAGTCATAAATAAATAACAACTGTTCTTCAGGTGAGCCAGGTTGGTTTGAAAATTTTTTTTCTCAAATGTAATTATTACAAAAGTCTCTCTCTCTCTCTCTCTCTCTCTCTCTCTCTCTCTCTCTCTCTGTTTCTCTCTCTCTCTAATTTCTGTTTCTGTAGCTTACACACCACAGGAGATTGTGGGAGGAATCTCCAAGGATGAGATTTTGCTGCCTGAAATGCTTAAGAAAAAAGGTTATGTCAGCAAGATAGTTGGCAAGTGGTGCGTTTTGATTTCTTCTCTACAACTTTTTAGAATCTATGATCTGTACTAACATATAATGAAGGAGTAATTAGCACATCTACTAAACAATCAAAAATACTCAATTACTCAATACTCAAGGGGAAATAAGCAGAATAATCCACAAGAGCACAAACAAAACATAACAGTTCATCAAATAATAGTAAAATCTATTACAAAAAACACATCATATTTAAGAAGTGTATAATTAAAGTGGTTTTCAATCTCATCAATGGCTAAAAACTGATTAATGTGAGTAAAAACATTTAAGATCTGTCAGCCTTACTTACATTATTCTAAAAAACAAGATACTGGTTCCCAATGCAGATTAAAGATTCTTACAAAATCATTTCTGTACTTTGGCCTGTATATTCTAGTAACCTTTAAGATCTCACAGTTGGTTAAACTGAAATCAGTGATAGTTTGTCTAGTATTAAATCTTATAATAAATCAGTTTAATGCTATTTTTTCCCCATGTTGTACCAAACAATTTCTATGCTGTAAAAATAACTCTGTGAAGCACTTTAGATTCATAATCTTTATTCTTTATTATTGTAGTTAAGGCTTACTAGTCATAAATTGGCATTGTCCCTCAAAGTAAAACAGATTTGCATTTGATTTAGAAACAGAAAAAAATTAGCCTTTTAGACTCTGCTGTGTTTTTGGCTAAGCCTGATCAACTCAGTCAAAAATACAGACAATATATAACCAACAATCAGACATAATCATGAATATATCCTAAAATGATTGCCTAATTTTTGATTATGCAAATAATTACATGCAAATTACAATAGCCCTACATTTGCTGTTTTGGATGAAAAGCTTCATTGCTGTTGTTTCAAACCCAAACAACCACTTTAATTATTTTAAATGATATACACAATGGTTACTTCTCAGTGATCTGCTAAATTAGTATAATATTAAACACTTTGATCTTTCAGTATTTGATTGCACCCTCTTTGTCCATGCAGGCATCTGGGCCACAGACCACAGTACCTTCCACTGGAGCATGGTTTCAACGAATGGTTTGGCTCCCCAAACTGCCACTTTGGCCCTTACAACAGCAGCGTCCGACCCAACATCCCCGTCTACAACAACTCCGAGATGATTGGAAGGTAGCATCAAACACACAGTACAGCACATAGGCAGAGACTAAAATTCAATAAAAGTGTGTTTACCCCACCTTACTCAGTTTTATTTTGTTTGTCTGCTCCTCTGGATAAGCTCAGTGAAAGCCTACCCCCCCCCCCACACACACACTTTACACTTCCTCCTCTGTACCAGCTGGGCCTGTGTATTCCATTTTCCGCCCATTTGTTTTCCCCAAAACAGCCATATGTGTATTCAGGGTCATTGGAGCTAGCAGCCGGGCGTGTTTTTCGCTTAGCCGTGGGTTTAATCAGCGCTGCATACCTGGGCCCTGGACAGAAATGCACACGCACGCACACAAACACACGTGCATATGCAGAGACACACGCCCTCAAGAGACGGCAGGTTGCGCCGCCTCTGTGTGAGGACACCTGGAGGAAGTGAAGCATAACAGAGAGATTTCTGTCACTGCCTCCACGCTTCAGTAGCGTCTCATAACAGTTCCCGCTGCTCCGCTTTGCTGAGACTTCGCACATATGTCTTTTCCCCCAAAACAATTCCTGCAAACATCATCAACAAGTCGAAAATTAACTTTAATTGTCTTAATGATATTATCTGCACTAGTTTAAGTCACTTTAGAAGGTGATTAAAAGTCTGGTCTGGTCCTGTGCTCAATGGGGAAGAAAAACTGTTATAAAACTGAATAAACAGAAGAGGTCAGACTTTGTTTAGTTGGGATGATAGCTAGCTGCAGGTGAATATGCCAAACGAATAATCTGAATATTTGCTTTCACAGATACTTTGAGGACTTTAAGATTGACCTACAGACTGGAGAGTCAAACCTTACTCAGATGTATTTGATGGTAAGTGAACACTTTACTAACATATAATTTCCAAAATTTCTGGCTCAGATAATCAGACTGTTTGTAAGGATAAAAAAAAATGCATCTTTTCATCTATTCAAAGAAAAGAGAATAGCATGACAGAGGACTTTTTCTGACTGACACATGAAAGCACAGAAACAAATTGTCTGTAACAAATTAGAAAATGTAGTTTTATTGTTGTGGTGCTTGCACCAGTGGAGGTGGATTATTGACTTCTTCACACTCTTGTAATGAATCTACATGAGTCTCTCCTATTATGTTCCTGTAACGGGATCAAAAGCATCATGCTGAGGCACACTGCATGCTTGAGAGGTGTAATTTATCTCCACATTTGGAGCATGTCTTTGGAAACTAGAGTGGTGTCAGATGTACAGTGTGTTTGGATATAAAAATGAAGTTCTGAAATTTGACGCAGTATTATACATTTGCTATCCAATATTCTGCAAACTGTAAGTGTCTTAACTGATCTAAAATTGTCTTTAAAACAGTGGTTTAATGATAAGAACTCTTGTATTAGGCTTTTCAATTGCTTCTATATTCATGAGCTATACATTCCAATTCATTCTTCTCATCTTCAAAATATCTAAAACTGGCTTGTTTTGGTCAATATTATTCACAAGAATCTCAAGTATAGTTTCATTGTTAAAGTTATAGAAAAAAAAGTAACGTTTTAAAAAATTGTATCCAGTTTATTTTATTATTGATTTGTTTGGCATGTAAAAAGTAAAATAAATTCAATTACACAACGGTTAGTTCCAACCAAGCAATTTGATTGGACAAGAGACTTTACAAGAGTGCTGATTGTGGAGTACAACAGCACTGGGACTTTTTACAAACAGTATCACTCCGCCATAAGAAAGTTCTAATGTTTGTATTTGAAATGTTATGTGAGGGATTGCTGAGAATTACACGACGCAATCTTCTGTGGTTCTCTAATTTCTAAATTAAACATTGTATTGTAATAACTCTTCTTGTAAAGTGCCTTGAGATGACATCTGTTGTGAAACGGCGCTATATAAATAAACTGAATTGAATTATGTGTAGGAAATATTTGTGTTGCCTTTTCTCCCTACCAGTTGGAACTATTTGTGTTGGTGGAGCTAAATAAATTATTAGATGAACAATCAAATCATAATCTGCTGTTGCTATTGTTAAATAATAAAATGTGCTTGTACAATTGTTGTATAAAAGCCATATCACACGAGAGGGAGTGCTGTTGTGCCGGATATCAGCACTGGTGTGATTCGGTAATAGGCATGAGGCTGCAATTAACCTATAAGTATTGATTTGTAGATATGGTATAAACATATTTTGGTCTGGTCTGAGATTTAATCCTACTTAAATAAATGAATAATATATTTTTTGTGTTTAATAATTTATAAAACACCAATAACCTTAAAATAATGAATAATTTGACTTATTGACAACAAAAAATAATACATTTCTTATAAAAAATGTAACCTACCCATTGAAAAACAGGGATTCATTTCACTGTGTGACTCAAAAAATACGCCTGGAAAACTATTGACTATGAAAATAAGAAAAGGGTGTGTTCATTGACAACATCACTGTTAAGTCTATGTATGTATGGGTTACTAACAATCTCCTACCTCTGCAGGAGGGCATCGACTTCATACGACGTCAGACTGATGCTAAGCAACCATTCTTCCTCTACTGGGCTGCTGATGCCACTCACGCCCCCGTCTACGCCTCCAAAAGCTTCCTTGGGAAGAGTCAGCGAGGCCGGTAGGCAGACAATTATAAACATAATGAATCACAGCCATCACTGTAACATCACTGTGTACATTACAAGTGTCACGCATTCACACTATGCTTGCCAATAATGTATTTGGTTGATTGGATAGTCTGTCAAACATCACAGCAAAGCAGGATATGAAAAATGTGGGTTAATCATAACCTCTATCATCATTGTAATATTCAGCACAAGTTTTTGAGTTTTGTGTTTTCCCGATATTGTGATGCGGTACTGATAGGTTAAACACTCCCTCACTGACTCTATTTTATACAAAGTCATACTCGAGCTTCAGTTCATAACGTGAGTGATTGCAAACGATTGTGTTTCCTGCCGTGCTTCAGTTACGGAGATGCTGTCATGGAGTTGGACTACAGCATTGGTCAGATCCTGTTGCTGCTGCGGGGTCTGGGCATCGACAAAAATACCTTTGTCTTCTTTACTTCAGACAACGGAGCAGCTCTAATGTCAGGCCCGCAAGAAGGTATGTCATACTTCTTTTTCTTTTTTTTTTTACTTGTCAGTAGATTTAAGACATTTTTGATCATCACGTCATGTATTATGCCGTTTTTGGCTCTGATTCCTCAGGTGGCAGCAACGGGCCGTTCCTCTGTGGGAAGGAAACAACATTTGAGGGAGGCATGAGGGAGCCCGCCATCGCCTGGTGGCCTGGACATATCAAGGAAGGCACTGTAAGTCCGCCTCCATCCTCTCTGCCAAATTACATCCCGTTATCACGTAATCTTGAGTGTAAGGAAAGAGCTGGAAACAGATGTTTTGGCTCCCCAGTGACCCGGCCATGGGATTTTACTGAAAGCAGAATTGTTCTCTGTAAACCTGCAGGCAGGCCTCAGTATTATAAACCAGGTCGTGCGAGAATTTGTAATTATTCCACTAATCTGTAAATAGCTCATATTTTTGGGTGTTTTGATTTGTTTTGTATCATTTAGGGTCTTACATTTGTACGCTCTGATCCACTGGCACAATACATTTTTGAGTTGGTACTACAGTACTTTTATCACAACAGTGATTTTAGCTACAAAGCGTGCTGGCCTTCATTTTATCTGTTCCCTCAAATATTTTTAGCTGAAATAAATGCCCCCACTTTCTCTTATTCTTTTTTTTTCTTTCCTATCCCCCGATATAACGCTCCCCCCCCCACACACACCGTGATCCCCTAAGCCTGTGCGTTCTGCAAATGACTTTTAATTGTATTAGGGGCAGCTGTGACACGGGGCTGTGACGCAGAGGGATTTTGTGGAGGAGCGAGCGGAGGCTGCAGTCTGCAGTAAGCCTTGCCCCTGGCTCATCTCACAGGGTTGTGCTGGGCCCTGATAGCGCAGCGGAGTAGTGAGGGAGAGGGGGATTGGAAGCGTCTTAAGCGGCTAATCTGTTTGTGTGTTTGCTGAGGTTGGATTGAGCCGTAATGAGGACTTCAGTATCTGAATATGCCAGGCGTTCAGGATAAAGGAATGAGGGTTGGGGGGGGGGGGGGGGGGGGGAAGCAAGAGAGGAAGTGAAATAGGTAGCTGGCGAAGAAAAGAGAAAGAGCAATTGTGAAGACACAGCATATCGAACGCCGTCGCGTTTGCAGTGCTTTGCTTCCCTCCGTGACCTGTTATTTATTGATTAACCTGCAAGTCCAAAGAAGCATGACTTTGTAGATATATTCAGCTGTTTGCTAAATAGATAACTTTATAAGTCCTTCTGTGTGTGCAGAACAATGCAAATGGAAATGTGTGTGTGCTTCCATATTCAGTTACATTTTGGTTTAAAGAGTTATGTAGAAGCTCCAATGGGCTGTGATGACAAAGCTGGTTTGTTGGAGCTACTGTACTCCACAGATCTGGATTTATCACTGTTGCATTGTTGCTTGGGAGGGAGGACAAACGAGACACAAGGTTGGCCTCACTCTTATTCTGTAGTCTTTTGAAATCTCTGCTGATCTGTGCTTTGTGAAAACCCTGAAAGCTGTTGGAGATAAACACTTGAGGGACATAAGAAAGCCTTTATACAAAAGGGGGATTTTCGACGGGTCCCTTGTTATCAGGGAAAATTGATTTCACTCACCTGTAGGAAAAGGGACGTTAAGGGAGGTAAAACTTATCAGTTAGTTTGCAGAAAGTTTTTTAGGGGGTGTATTGGAATGAGGGGGTGGGGCTGATTCCGACTCAGATGCAGATTCAGCATTCTCCTCGTTCCTAAGGAAGAGGAGGAGGAGGAGGATGGTAAGTGGTGGTGGATGTTGAACAGAGATGGGGAAGTGGGTGGGCTGTCAGGCCCTGCAACATTATGAAGCATCCCAATCCCTTTTGTTTGTTTATCACCAGCAGACACACATCCATACGATGGGGATGAAGACATTATGTCCTCAGATAAACAACATTACTGCAGAAAAAAAGAACAGAATGAAAATGTGAGGGTTTAAAAAGTGATGATTGGTACAAAACACGGAGAGGACAAAGGGGCGACGAAGGCAAAAAAGTTCAGGACAGACTGAGTCAAGTCCTCTTTCACGCCAGTGAAATGACCAACCACATGTCAGTGATGTCTCTCATCTTTTACATTTGCCCTGATTTCTTTAATGGCAGATGTTTCTGCAAGGGTCCGAAAGAAAGAAAATATAAGTAAAGAATTCAGTCTGTTGGTGTTTGTGCTTTTCAGAGACAGTGTCTGGGTGTGCAGATAGATCACGGAATTCACTGCAGAACCTTTTTCTGTGGCTACTTCTGTGGATACAGAAGAAAAGAGGAATGCATTTTAGTGCTTAAGAGCATACATGTGCGCGTGTGTTGCTGTGTGTGCGTCCGCGTGTGTGCTGGCCGCCGATAGGAGCGGAGCGGCACATGGCGCTGCAGCTGCACAGGCCTGATAGCACTATCTGATTGTGAGCACGCCGTCTCCCTCTAAGGCTCGCTCAGGAGAGAATGGAACGGAAGATCAAGGATGACAGCGAAAAAATGGCATTTTATCTGAAAATAGTTCAAAGTTTATAAATAAAATAAAGCTTTTCACAGCGACTGGGAGAAGGAGATAAAACACCAGCTCGCTCCAGCTTCAGCAGCCTGCTTGCCCGGGCCGTGTCCTATCCTGTGCTTCCTCTCCTCCTTTCCTTCTTTTTTCCCTCTTTTCCATCTTCTCCAGAAAACTCATTTATGGAAGAAAATGCATTTTGGAGTTTCGATAGTAAACCAGCATGTAGAGATTAGACGGGAAACTCAAGAAATACAACTCTTCTTCTTCATGCGAGCATTGTATCATCCCTATGTATTCATAAAATGTTACCACTATTTTTTATTTATTCCAGAGAGTTGAGTCGACATGTGACAAATTATAAAATTCACTGGAGAAATGAACAGGCTGTTTATTATGTGTGAAGTCCATTATAAAACGAAATATGTGTTGTAGACTTCAGGGGCTCTGATTGGTTTTCTTTCTTATGCCCCAATCAGACATTGGGATTCATCGAAATCAGCCAGTTTTTCCCTGATCAGTGATTGTGAGGTCAAATCCTATAAAAACATTTTGATTATCCAATTTGTAAAATGCATTAACAATTACAAATTTTCAGTATTTCTGTTTTATAAAGGCATATATTCTTTGCCGCAAATTTTGTAAAGGTGAGGAACTTCAAATCTTAAATGGAGATCATTTGATTCCTTTTATCTTGGATTCAAAACTATTGTGTTTATCAAAGAAAAAGCAAGACAGTGTGTTTCTCCTATGTGTAATTGTCCCTAGAGAAAAACATCTGAACCATCAGGTCAGACTTGCATACCATCTGGAGATCGGTTTTGTTCAGGAAAAGCCAGATCTTTGCATCTCTGCTTTTAACGATGGTCATATTTCTTATTCCTTCATCCTGGTGCAGGTGAGTCTACAGCCCGCCAATGTCATGGATCTGTTCACCACAAGCCTGGCCCTGGCCAGCATCAGCCCTCCAAATGACCAAATGCTGGACGGTTTAGACCTGACATCAGTGCTGTTGAATGGCTCCCTCCAACTCAACAACAGGTGAATGAAAACACACATTTCAATCTTGTTTCCTTCTCAGATTTAGCAGGAATGCTCTACATGTGGCGCACAGGGGCGCTGCACTAGAGGGGGGCACCAAAGCGATGATCAGAGAATTATTTTATTTTTTTAAGTTAGCCTTTTCTGTATTTAATAGCTGTTTGTGCATGTGTGAATGATATGATTTATAACAGAACCTGATTAGGCACCGCTCTGCTCCTTCACCTGAACACGCTGCTCCTATGCATTATAGAGACTGAATCCGAGCTCTGTTTTCACACTAACTGTATAAAAAGAAAAGTTGACTGAACTTAAAAAAGTAATGGTGCATTCACACTGCACAGTTGGTCTGCGTCAGGCAACGCATTCAACGGATGAAGTTTGACGTATGTACTTTTTGGCTTCCATAGCCTGCTTCTGAGGAAAAAACAACGCATGGGTGGGGCTTCCTGTGTTGCCGCACGTTCTGAACTATGATGGATCGTAACTAGATAGTGGCATTGGCTTCATTTGCTAGATAAAGCTAGACAACATTGACATCGGGTGCATCGGTGCCCATTCTTCAGATGCGTTCTGAGTTTGGGGAGTTTAACCATTTGCTCCAGGAGCTGCGTATGGATAAGGTTCGCTTTCAGTGCTACTTCCGTCTGTCCCGCGGCCAATTTTACGACCTCCTAGGCCGCATCGGAGCTTAAATCTCCTACCAGGATACCAACTACGGGTTTTCTGTTCCTCCTTAGGAGCGCCTATCCATCTGTCTTCGGTAAGTGTTTTTTCTGATTTCTGAAATCTGCATTTGTTGAAAATGTTTTTGCTGGACCCGTGCTTCATTCAAGATACGTGTATAGTGACATAACTACAGTGAGACGCTCTGATTGGTTGCCGCACTGCGTTATCTGCGTTGGGTCCGTCAAAAGTTAAACTAGCTGAACTTCTGCATTGCTACGTTGCCGAATGTAACGCAAGTTTACGGAGCCAACGTACACAACGCACCGCAGAGACTTTGACGGACCTCTGACGTACTCTACCACAGACTTTACATTTAATCTTGCCGCAATTGACGCTGACGCATGGGGTTGGTCTGAATGCACCATAAGGCAACCAGCTGCAAAGCCTTTTTGAGTAAGCTCAACTAATGTGTTTACATTGTGTGAACCTAAATAAAGAGGTTAATCAAAGCAGAATCTTAAATTCAACAATCTGAAGATAGTCGGGTCTTCTCATGTCTTTGAGCTGACACAACTTATGTTGTTAAGTTGAAACTGTATATTTGATCAAGTTCAGCCAACCTGTTTTCACAAACTGGCTCAACTTAACTGTGTAAATAAGTCTAAAAATTTACCCAGCACAAGCCTGCTGTTGAGTTTACTCTGAAATGCTTTGCAGTTATGTTGTCTTATTTTTTTTAAGTTTGCTCAACTAATCATTCTTCATACTGACAACATAAGTTGTGAACAGAAAAGTTTTCTATGAATTTGATAGTAGTTTTTACGCATTTAAAAGAAAAATTATGATAATTTAAGTCACAAGTTGAAAAGATGCGTTAAAGAAGTGGAACTAAGGCATTAAAAAATATAGAGCTTTCTTTTTCTATAGTTTGATGTTAATTTCTATTATGTTTCACTGTTTCTCAACAGACCTATTTTCTATTACCGTGGGAACGCAATGATGGCTGTGAGAGTTGGAGAATACAAAGCGCACTACTGGACCTGGAGCAACTCATTGGAGGAGTTCAAACATGTAAGTCTTTCTTTCAACTGGCTTTGACCGTGGAGTTTGTCTTGTAATCGATGAATTACCGGTTCGAACCCCCTTCCCCATTAGCCACGATCTCTGTGTACTTGGGCAAGACACTTCACCCGCCTTGCCTGCTGGTGGTGGTCAAGAGGTCCCGGTGGCGCCTGTGTACAACAGCCTGGCTTCTGTTAGAGTGTCCCAGGGCTGCTGTGGCTGCTAGGCAGCATGTGAATGTGTGCAAATGGTTGAATAACTTAATGTAGTGTGAAGGGCTCTGTGGGCCTTTGACAGAAAAAGTACTATGCAAATGCAGGCCGTTTACCAGTCATTCTTCTGTTTCCGCACTTCTGAATTTGCTCTGTCACATTGGGTCCCTTCGTCGCCCCTAATCTTTCTGAAACACACCATCACTTTCCTTGTTGCTCATGTTATCTCAACAATGGCTCATCAATTGACTGCTGTGTACATCAGAGAGGAATGAATATTAATGAAGAACCCCCGCATGTGTCAACTGGCATCGTTCATCAACCAGTTGACTTGTTTGTATAATCTCAGGTGGAAATCCCACCCCCATTAATTTACATATCACCATCCCCTGCCTGTTCTTCCGCAGTTGCAGTCTCGCCAACTATGTGTGGATCCACTATATCAAGAGAACTGGGATATCTGCTACCTCAGAATCAAGAGAATATGATGCCTTTTTGTCTCCCTTTCTCTCCCCTCCGTCCATAAAGACATGTCCTCGCTCCTCGGCTATGCCTTTCCCGCGATCCAGTTTGTTTTATGCCCCATCGGTTGCTTAAATTGCTCTCTCCTTCAGGGCCGCTGAATCAATAGCAGCCTCCTTTATCAACTCATGTGAACTGAAGTGGAACTTCACAAATAATGGCGTCTGATTGCCTGTGTGTTGCGTATCGATTGCTGTGCATATGAACGTGGGAGGCAGTGAAAAAAAGAATTGAACAAAACATGCACAAAGATGGTTGGCTCCCTCATGCAGAGCTGCACGTCTGTTTGTGCGTCGGTGAGCAAGTTTTGAATTTCTGCAAGGGGAAAGTAAATCTCCACTCTGTTTTGTTGTTATAATGGCTGGATCCTTAAACTGTGCCTGTGTCTTTATTGACTAAAAATTCTATTTCATACACATCCATCCACTCAGGCGAGCCTCAAATGAAAAGCCAACTGACTGGATAGTGTGTTCCTGTGACAGTGCTAATAACGATTTACTTATTTATTTTCACTCTTATTTCTTACCCCCACCTTTGTTTACGTGTTGTGGAACCATGACTGGAAGAACGCTCTACTGGATGCAAGCCACATAAATTACTATTCCTTATGTCGCCTCTGCTCTGCCTTAAAGATGGCGTGGGGAACTCAGTCATTTAGTGGATGTTCTGCTCTTCCCAATCCAAAGGAGTCAACTTTGGTGATTTGGATATTTGATCGAGTCATCCTGAGTTTCCTCCTTGCTAGATTTTCCCCATCATGTCTTTCTGATTAATAGAAAACATAAATCATAGCAAAACGATTAGTTTCTGTCCATGAAGAGATATTCCTCTCCTCAGGCATTTTCTGCCCTGTGGTCTTGGGACATTTAGAAAAAAAAAATAGTGGAGGATTTGCACCCAATGATTGGTTGTAAAATCTCTGACAATGATTCAAATGCATTAATAAATGCTCAAAATTAATAAAATTCTTGTCTATAAATAAATGCAACCCTTTGAACTTCTTAGTTTGTTTGTTTTTTAACCTTAATATTTTTACTTCTTGAGAAGAATTTTCAAACAATGTCATATAGTAAACATTAAATGCTTAAAGGGATATTCCATCCCTAAGTGAAATTTAGTCTGTTGCCATATTCCACAGAGTTAGATTATTGAGAAAAATAATTTTATAACCAGCCCAGTCATTCTCCTAATCTGTCAGCAGTCCGTTTCCGTTATGTTTGCATAAACAATGTATGTGAATGGTAACACTTAGCATTTCGTGTGCAAAAGACATGAAAATGACTCAGATCTGCCTACCATTGCAGTGACGTCTCTAGTGAATTAATGTTATGTTCAAAATCTCCAAAAGACCATTACTGTATAATTTTCATCACTTTTACACGCAAAAGGCTAACTGTTACCGTTCACCTACATTGTTTATGCTAAACTAAAGCAAACGGATGGCTGCCAGATTAAAAGAATGACTGGGCTGGTTATAAAATGATTTTTTTCACTTATGTACCTTTGAGGAATATTGCAGCAGACTAAATTTCACTTAGGGATGGAATATCTCTTTAATCCACAACATTCATAAGATTTTTTTCCATAATTAAGGCTCAAACTTTTGCTTCTTCCCTCAAAATGTAAAAAAAAAAATCCCCCTCCCACTGCTGGGTGGTTCCGCATCTTATCTTGTCACGACTGCTGTGCTTCAGTTTGAAAGTAGCCTCGCTGTATCTGTGCTGCTAATGTCATGAGAGATATGGAGCTCTTGCTGTAATATCTTTGGCATAGAAGACAGGTAGATGCACAGAGCACGCTTTTCACGCTGCTCCACTGGGATGAGATTCTGCTTTTTTTTTTTAACTTTTCTCTGCATTTCTGAGCAGTCGGCTTCAAAAGACAGGACAAGTTTGAATGAGTAGAAACTCGTGTGTGTCTGTGTGTAGGTGGGGTATCAACCCTCACTTTTGTTTCTTCACTCTGTTCTGTATATATTTTGAGGTGTTTCGATGAGTGATCCCAGAGGGGGGCAGCCTCAGCACCTCACAGATGAATGCTTTTTCAATATTAGTTGTGCTCATCAGAAAGTGTGTGTTTGTGTACGTGCATTCAGGCAGGGGGGCAGCTCTCCGGGGGGGTTTCTGCAGGAGAGTGTGTGACTCAATCAGACTACGATTACTGCCAGCCTCCTGAGAACTGAGTCAGGGAGCAGGAGCACAAAGATGAAGAGGAGGCAGGAAAAAGTCTTCTTTTTTAGAGACTCCAAAAACCCCCTTTGTGATGCACCAGCGGTGGTTCCATGAATAACACAACAGATTGGAGGACAGTATTGCATATAGACAGTGTAACAATGAGTAATCAGTGCAGGGTAGCAGGTGGCTGGAAGGAAAACGCACTGGTGTTTGCAATGGAGTGCTCTGCAGTTTGCTTTAAAATTCAGAGAAAGTAATTGTTTAATGAAAAGATCTAAGATAACCAAATGTAGAACATCAAATAGAAGTTTGAGCTCTTTTTTCTAAGGTTTAAGTTTCACCGAGAGTAAAAACAAACAGCCTTTTCTGTCTTCTGAGAGACTGACCTTGGACATTATGTTAGCTCTTTTGAGGGTGTCTGACCTTTGTTTAAAATTTACGCGCATTCTGCAACCGAAAGTTGGCAGATTTGCTGTTTCCTGACAAATAGTTCATTCTAGCAGAGCAGAATCAAGGATTTCCTTTGATATCTTGATGATTTATAATCTGTTTTTAAAGAACACAAGCAGGAAGAAAGTCTTTTCCATTTTTATTTTTACCAATTATGAATGTAACTTTAGAAAGGTAATATCTTAGTAAATGTTATATGCAATTCAAAGGCCTTAATTTGTGAGAACAAGTAACATTTACATACTTTTTTATATCCAAAAGTTCAAACTCTACATCATGTAAGCACTTTTTACATGATAGACCTAATCTAAATGACAAGGTCGTTCATCATCTTGTTCTCCTCTCAAAGCCTTTTGATTACAAATCATATTCACTCATTTACATGCCTGTTTATCTGTACAGTCATAAAGGCTGAGCAGTGATTTTTCTCAAATCGTAGACTTACACATACAAGAATAAAGGGATTAAGAGAGTACGCCAGAATACAAAGCGCACTACTGGACCTGGAGCAACTCATTGGAGGAGTTCAAACATGTAAGTCTTTCTTTCAACTGGCTTTGACCGTGGAGTTTGTCTTGTAATCGATGAATTACCGGTTCGAACCCCCTTCCCCATTAGCCATGATCTCTGTGTACTTGGGCAAGACACTTGTGCCAGAATACGGCCGAGAAAATGCAAAAATCTTCAGTTCAGATGGCACGTACTTGACCCGTACTGGAATCCAGTGTTTTACTACACCTAAACAGCTGGTGGCGGTATACAAATAAGTCTGTAGCGATCAAACTAACAAGGGAGTGAGAAGTACCAACGTCATAAAACGAGCGACAGCCTAGAATGTAAACAAACTGGTCTACTGGTCAACTGCTACCTGAACCATCTACAGGGTGAGTGTTGTAGTAAACCCGCCGTTTTGTAATCTGCTGTGTTGCTGTGGGATGCTTGAATCGCCTTGTTTTGGTATTTGTATGGTCGGGAGGTGATTCTGTAATTTCGGCTGGCGGTGTCGTCATTTCCGCGTGGAGCGCGTCTATTGTCTTTAGTACGGCCAGAGTACGGGTTGTGTTCACATGATACGTGGCCGCTCGTACCTGGACTCGGATACTACCTCCAAGGCAGGTCTCTCTGGCAGTATCCTGGCACGGTCCAGTCTGTGTTCACATGGTACGAAATAAGTGGATTTTGACCAAATACGGTATCTGAGTACGGACTAACGTACCATGTGAAAACGCCCTTAGTGTCCTGCCCACGGAAAGTGGCAAACCAGTTGATTACCCTGGTGTACTAGCAATGGTTTTGAAATTTAGAAAACAACTCCTATTTACACACGTGTTGTTTGAGTTTAGCTAAATAAAGTGAAGGGGCATTTGATGCATGATTTTCTGTGGGATTCAAAGCTGTTTTTTATCTCAACAAACTTATGACATAGTTTTTCTGCCTGCTTTTTTTTTTTTTTTGGGGATTCGTCTACTGAATTTGAACATGGGTTTGACCAAAGTCTGAGAGCTATAAATAGGTGAAACCTTTGTAACGTTACTGTTGAACAAACAAATCTCTATGGAGTGCATCTGAAGAAGTCTATTGACGGTTTTAGAAGCTTGCCAGCCAAAACATCAAACTAACAGTGTGTCATTTGGTAAACCATCAAACAGTTTTCCCAGCACTGTATCACATCATCATGCCCAAATAAACTCGGAAGGAGCATTTATTACTTACCAATCCAGTAGCAACACGGCTAGTTCAGCATCCGTACATCCTGTTGTATCTCTAACGTCTCTCTCACAGTGGCTGATCACACAGAACTGAAAAGTTGTAACACTGGGTCCTAATCCTACTTTGACCTAAACTGAGCAACAGTTTGATAGAAACGACCTTTCACAGCATTGAGGGGAAGAAATGTTCTCTGACCTGTTTTCTCCCATCTTCCAGCGCTATGGCTCAACACGCTGCAACTTTTCCTTACCGCCGATTCACACCAGGTGAACCGATGTGAATCCGAGGTTAACGAGCCTTCTGCAGTGGTGAAGCTCCGGCAGCTTTCAGCTTCTCTTGCAGCCCAGTGTCTTTTCCTCGCTTCTTCTGATGGCGTCTTTTTTGGGGTTGAGAACCCAGCTCAGATCAGCATTCAGCTCCACGGCTTACACCGGGCGCATCCGTTCACCCGATTTGAATCAGGGGTTAAAAAGCCTCCAGCAGTGAAGCTTCAGCTGCTTTTAGCTCTTGTAGCCCAGTTCCTTTCCCTCACTTTGTTTCTATCATTAGGTATCCTGCAGCATACTGCCGTAAAGTAAAACTCATTCAGTACATCCGGGGAAGCGGTCCATGGGTGAAAAGTTCTCTAGTGCGGTGACCCCCCCGTGTAGTGACAGCTCTGAAAAGGAACATCAAAAATGGTGCTCTGTTACCAAAACATTGTTTTACGTTTTAACAGTTACAGAGTGGGTCTTTAAGGTCTCGTATTTATGTATAAGTCCCACTGCAAATCATGACTGTATGATATCATGAAAACATGCATTTGTGATGGTATGCCTGATATCTTTCTACTGTGACGTTATTAGTTGCAATTAACAGCCATTTTTCCTGATTCTTCTGTTTCTTTTTTGAGGTCGCAATGTCCCCACACCTCTCTCTCAGCCTTGATGTCTTGTTATAAAAGGCAACAGGGAGTCAAGGTCCATCCAACTTTATGGCTACTGTACTGGCCTGCAGATAGTGACTCCATGGTTGAAATATTAAGACACCAAACATTGAATCAAAGTGGTTGTTTTGCATGTGCGGAGAAAATAATGAAAAAACGACTGATATATTGTGCAGCTCTCCTGCCAAAGTTTATTTTTTGGGGTTTAATTTTATATATTTTTTAAATGATTTTTTTTACTTATATAGTTTTTAAGTAATATCACTATATCCACTATGAAAAGTTATTCAACCACACCTCCTTTCTTTCTTGTTTGATTTCAAATAAGGATTCTCTGTTATCTTGTAAATGGTCTTCATCAGACTTTTTGTTTGATTTTTCTGTTTGTTTGATTTCTATTTTCATTCCAGATTGTGAACTTTTTCAGATGTTTTCTTTCTTAAATAGAACTCATCCAGGCTTTAAAAAAAGCTCCTGAAGTCAAGTATGAGATGGTGTTTAGATCTTTTGGCATTCATAATTTCTCTAAAGGAGAAAGTCTTGCTCATTTAGTGGAAAATATAAAGAGACTCCTAACATATCCTGCTTTTTTTGCAGGGTATAAATTTCTGTCCAGGTCAAGAGGTTCCAGGTGTGACAACTCATGATCAGAAAGAACACACACTTCAACCAATTATTTTCCATCTGGGGCGGGATCCTGGAGAGAAGTATCCACTCAGGTCAGTTATCTCAAAAGGCAAAATGTAAACTTGTCACCTGTAGGGAACAGCTCGTAAAAAGCAGAGGATCAAATAAAGATAAAAGAGGTGGGGAGTGTTGTTTGACTGCTGTGCAGAATGTGTGTGTGATCAATGGAGATTCAGTGGCATGAAAAAGAAGGAGGCGGATTGATCCACTCAGCCGGAGCGCGCCTGATTACACCCTCCTCTTTGTGATTGCAAACAGCTCCTTAAAGATTGCTATCTGGCCATCAGCCCTCCTCAGGCGGTATGCAGGTTAAAATTGCAAGATAAATTGTTCAGTTCTAAATTGAGAGCAAGCGCTGTTTAATATGTTTTGTGTGTCCCAGTTTGAGCCATAAAGAGAGTTAAGACTTGCTGATGCCCAAGGACACACAAACAGCCAAGGATGACAGAGACTATTACTAAATAAGGATGCAAAGATAAATGAGCATCATCTTTTGCTGTTTATTTTCATTGCAGGCTATTAACATGATCTTTTAAAGGGGGAAAAAGCTCAGCCTGATACCAGGACTAATACATTAAGATAATCTCAGAATGCGTTGATGGGAGAATATTCTTTTTTTGCTTTCTGGCTCCCTCCTGGCATAAAAACAGCCTACACTCACCTTTCTTTTCTGCCTTCTGATGCTCTCTGCTTTTCACATTCTCTCTGTGGCCTCATCTCCCCCCTCTTTGCTTCCGGCCTGAACTCCTTTCAGTTCTGGAGTGAGATTGGATGATAAAACATTAATGTTGTTTTTCATTTGTCCATCCTTTAGCCTTGCTATTCATTTGGAAGAATGAAAAAAAGGGCAAGATCCAATCAATATTCAGCCATGTGATGTGCTTAGTGCTAGCAGAGATGCACACACATTGCTTCTATTTTACTTCTGCAAAAAGAGCTCATGAGTTTGCCTCCTAGGTTGCACAATTCTGTTTTAAATAAACACTTTAAATAGCACTTTGTTGAAAATTTGTGTAACCTTTTCTTGGACTGTAGAATTAACTCAGATCTTCATTTTTTTTCACTCTAAATTATCACAAAAACATTTAAAGCGGTGGTCCGGAGAATTTATTTATGTATCAAAGATTTCTAAAACGTTCAAATGACTGTACTATGATATATGGGGGAGTGCTCCACAACATTTGTTGTTTTTCTTAAGTCCCTCCTTCCTCCAATAGACTCCTATACAATTCACACTGACCGGCGAAGTTTTTTAGCCAATAGAATTCGAGTTTGGCAGAGAGAGGTCATGGAGAAGTCGGAGCAGACTTCTGCTAAAAAGTTAGCCATTCCCGGCAACCGAGGGCTACATCAACTTCAGAAAGAAAAACAAAGAAAAGCCCGGCAACTACACTCTCCGAAAAATGCCTTAGAGACCAGAGTAGGATTTACAATAGAGATGCATTTCAACAATGGAGATGCCTTCGAATCTTAAAAGGCTTTAAAACAGATTAAGCTTTGGCGAAATTTCTGTTGAAAAGATAAGATAGTCATATATTCAATAAAGCAAGTCAATGCAATGTTTTATCGATAAAGTACACAATGACATGCTTTGAAATCCTAGGTAATGTGCGTGCCCTATTGTAGAGGTGGGGCTAGAGGCAATGTTGGGGGGCAGTAGGGGTGTTTTGGGAGTGGCCTTGGTACGTTGGATAAAAAAATCTAAAAAAATCCCTCTCCCTAAAGTACTCCGGACTGCAGCTTTAGTCCCTAAAAGGACATATTCAAATCACTATGCCACAATCAGCTTCTTTAAACACTTCATCCATTTTTAAAAAGTTTGGAGGAAATACCTAAAACTAGAATATTGTCTTTTAATTATTGTTATTATTCCAAATTCAATTCAGTTTATTTATATAGCGTCAATTCATAACATATTTTTTATCAAGGCACTTAAACAGAAAATTTGTTTCAATTCAATCTTGCATTCCTTTCAGTTTAAAGGTTTACTAAGGAATTCTAGCAGATTGTGTCGAGTCATTGACTTGCATCCAATCCTTCTGAACGAACGTATATTGATGGTAGGCAATATACCTACACCTGCGTTGTGTTATTGACTTCACAGCAATCTCTCATCCTGAGCAAGCGTATAGCGACAGTGGAGAGGAAAAACTCCCCTAGGGTGAACTAAACTTGTGGAGGTTCACAATCCTTATTGTGAAATCTTTGCTGATTTCTTTAACTTGCTCCCATGATATCAAGGAAGGAAGCAGCGTGTTTGATACATTACCTTAAAGGGGAATTCAAATTTATTTCAACCTGGACCTTATTTTTAGCTAATTTTATGTTTTATTACTCAACCTGATCATTTTGGAGCCAGTCTCAGCCATTCAGCAGTATTTATACTCACTTCCTCCATCAGCGGACATCTGTAGAACAGGAGTGCTCGGGGCAGGACAAATTCCGCTTGTAATCCCTGCTGCAGCAGGACTGTTGAAAAAAACAACAGAATTTTCCTTTAACAATCCTGCTGCGGCATAAATGTGTATTACGTCCTAATCGGTCCGGAAGAAAATACAGAAGCGCTTCCGAGGCGTTCGTAAATCCAAGAAGAATATAAACATGGTAAAATTACTGCGTTTTGGGCAGATTAAACCTTTTTACAAGCGGAATTTGTCCTGCTCTGAGCACTCCCATTCTTCCGATGTCCGCTGATGTAGGAAGTGAATATAAATACTGCTGAACAGCTCAGACTGGCTCCAACCTTCTCAGGATAAGTAAAAAAACATAAAAGTATCTAAAAATAAGGTCCAGGCTGAAAAAAGAACAGATTTCCCCTTTAAAATACGTCCATGTGTCCCTTGTATTAACTGTAACGTTGCAAAGAAGCCTATGACAAGCTTAGAAAACCATGACCTCATTATCTGGGAGTTTTTCAAAATTGTTTAAAAGTATAGTAATCTTACTGTAAGTAAACTTCAGTTGGTAATAAAAACTTTTATAACAAACTACAAAACAACTATCCTACATTATTTTAGCATTGGCAAATAGAAATCATTTTTATTAATCCTAATTTACATAAAACAAAAAGACTTTAGTCAGAGTTAATCTCAATTAGGATTTTTTGTTGTTGCTTTTAATTTTTAGGTGATTGAAAATTTGTATTTTAAAAATTAGATGCACAAAAATATAACCAGGAAACAATTAATTTGGGTAAAATAAACGTTTAACTTTTTACATGCAGTGTGTTTCTAAACTTACTGATTAATTTTTAAAAATAAATGTGGTTTTAATAATGACCAAAACAATCCTGAAAGCTCTAGCTTTCCCCATGTTAGATTTTTCTTCTCTGCTGATGTCCCTCTGCTTCCATTGGGACGTTCCTATTTAATCCTGGGTGGGTGTGTTTTGTCCGTGTGCTCTTTGGTCCCCCAGCTGGACTGGCTGCCTGGCCATCATTAATCTCTGTCACCACCTAAAGAGCCACTTAAGATGATGTAGGACCTGTCTGCACACATACCTTCACTACTGTCGCAGGGCGTGATGCAGCAAAGAACACACACAAACAAAGCTCCCAATCAGACCAAGTTACGTAGAAAAGTAGCATTTGTTATGATTTTTGTCACCCCGAAGATACATCAGAGTTGATTGGTAACTGCAGCCAGACCATAAAATAAATCCCAACATAAGTTGGCTGTCAGAGTGAAAGTCAGATGCTGACCAGAGTCCTGTAGCGCAGTATTTCTTAGAGCTTGTTCCCTGAGATTAACACATCCCACTTTCTCACCACCCACCCAAGCTTGTGTCCCAGGAGTGCGTTCCTCATCCACGTTGCAGCCCCTGCCGCCGCACCGCAGGGGCAGCCCCTGCATCGGCCTGGTCTCATCTGCTGCCTGCCACCAAGCTCTCGCGTCTCCAATCAATAGTCCTCACTGAAGTGCTCAATTTCCACCGGGGTGGAGAAGACGGCGGAGGGGAGGGTTGGGCAGGACAGATGTATTTGATTGTCTCCTCAATTCCCCCACCTTCTGCTACTGTGTGCTTGTTTGGAAATGGGTGGTTGTGTGTGTGTGTGTGTGTTCCTGCAGTAGTGTTATGAATCAGTAATCAGAGAGGTGACACACCTGAGCAATGCCCTCATCCCCCTTGGGTGCCATACATTATAAATCAAAAGAGTGCATTTGCATAGAGCCTGCTTATTATTCCAGATTTTGCCTCTACACAAGTAAGCTAAGGGTTATAATCATGATAATGAGCTGTGCTGACTGTGAGCTTTTCATAAGCCGTACGCGGAGGGGGCGCAGAAATAAATTATATTATTAGTTTTTGATTTAGAGGTCTGCACTGTTAGTTTTTCACCTACATAGACAAAAACAACAGAAAACTTTTGATTCCCTGCTATTTTTTTTAATTCAGTTCCATACTGTGCATGCAGACTTGTATTTACATACATCTGATTAATCACCTTCACATATATTGAGCAAGAAATGCTAAAACAAGAAAAAGGGATGGGCAGACCTCAAGTTTAGGCAGAAGCTGGATTAGGGATTTGCTAGAAAACTTCTGCAATATCATTCTTTTTTTTCGCCTTTAACCAATCCCCCCCCGAATCACAATGCACTGTGGCACACAAGGAGAGAGACTAATTGCAGTCAGCACACTACCAGCCAAGTAATTGTAGGCGAAGTAAAGGAGGAGTATCAAGGAAAAGGAGCAGGTGCTTGCTGATGGAGGAAGCCTTGCTGCCCGGTGGGAGATCCAAGAGGGGAGGGTAGGTGTGAGCTGGACAGGGCCCGAGGTTATTACTCTAATTGACACTTCACCTCACACACATGCACACGTTCCCCAGGGGCCAATCAGAGAGCCTGGGCTCTGCAGTGGAGGGATGGATGGAAGGCTGGCACAGGTGCTGCCGGCGAATGTATCAGGGGTGTAATTGCACTGCTGATATTTGTCTATCCCTGTGTCACGCCACCAGCCCCCGCCCCCCCCACCCCCCACCCCCATTTACACACACTCGCGGACACACACACAGCCCATTAACCCTACAGGTCCTATTGACAGCAGCGTTCCTTTGAAAGCCTTCAGGGCCCCTGTGTTTTACACACTGAATATAATAATGCACAGAGGTGCTCGCGCTCACTGGTGTCCAACAGCAGTAATTGAGAGACAGGGGATGTGATGGAGGTTACATAGTTCACCCTGCTGAGTGTGCTTTACCAGAGCTGGCCAGAGTACTTAGTGTGTTTACGCATTTATGCATCTGTCCTTGATTGCGAATGTTGATATGAGAAAAACTGCCTTACATAAATATGTGAGCGTGTGTGTGTGTGCTGGCACATGCAAGTGCACACACACATAGGTGGTTTAACCGTAACAAATCATTTCTAGACAACTTTTCCCATGTCCAGTTTTGTCGTCTGTTCTTCACATAAATCTTCCATTATCTTTGGCTTTTGGGTCCCCTATTAAAAAAAAAAAAAATTAAAATTGGGTTCTGAGAATAAGTACTCACTGTGTTTTTTTTCTTCATATTTTGTTATCCAACAATTCTCTAGAAATCAGTTGTAGAGATGCACCAAGCAATTGCCCAGAGATCAACTCTGATTAGGGATTGGCAGGTCGAATATGTGGAAATCTGGGGCATCTACTTTAAAGCAGTTTATATCGAGGTTTTGTAAATCCAGATGAAGGTCAGTGATTCTCAAAAGTGCAATTTTCAAATAAATTCTGTTTATTTATGTAACCCCGATTCATCATATATGTAATCTTAAAGCACCTTAAATACCATACAATCCAATCATACAAACATTCCAATATGTTTTAAAATGTTATACTTAAAGGAGTAATTTCCTATTACTAACATTAGTAACCACGCTGTATTAGTCTTTCAAGCCATTCAAAACAATTTGAGTGAAAAAAAAACCCATTGTGCTTTTCTGTACCTTTTTTCTAAAATCAGTATTTACTCACGAGATTATGTGCAATATTTTGGCTGTACTGGATAGTCATTATAATAACGCAAATGAGGGGCAGGAAGGAGGGGGGTTGACACTGTAGGCTTCGCTTTAGCTTCTCGCTCCAAAACAACATGGCTCAAGTAATGACTGAACACGACCTGGCCATGACCAACAGAATTCAATGACTGTTTCCTACTTCAGCTTTCTTTGTGTTTTCAGCCTCTACACTGAAAAAAGAAAATGCAGCTTCAACTTAAATAAATTGCTTTACTTGGTCACAGTTCAAGTAACTTTATTAAGTCTTCCAGTTGAAAAAGTAAATAAATTAAGTTAGATTAATCCAATTCAATTACTTGTGACCGGTTGACACAAGTTATTTAGGTTAAAGCTGCATTTTCTTTTTTCAGTTTACATATTGGAAAATACCCAACCTGGCACCCACCGTCACCTATAGCCCCAGCTCCCTTCCCTGTAGCCTGATTAGCAGTTCGTGGCAGGTTGTTGTGAACAGTAGACTAAAGCCCAGTTTATACTACTCGGACAACGAATTTTCACGCAGATGTATTGACGGAGACGTTTTTTGTTAATGGGTCTCCATTTCTTCATCTCCATTCTCCATTGATTTTTCAGTGTTGCAAAGCAATTCTAGACCAGGACAGCAGGGGGTACTAACTTTTCATGGCAGCTCTGCCTACTATCTGCCTACTATTGCAGTGACGCTTCGTTTTTTTTCTTAAGCCTGTGATCGCATTTCCCCCTCAGGGAGCAATGAAACGACAGAAAGTAAGTTTTGATTAGGCTATAAAGCTGTCCACTAGAAGTGCAGCTCATTGAATCACACATGGAAACAAACACAGCAGCCTTTTTTGTTGCTTTCCTACATCTCCTTGTGTTCAAAATCTCCAAAAGACCATATCAGATAAATTCTCCTTTCAATATAAAGGGTATAGTGCCCAAGCATACGCTCCATGTTGACAGAGACGAATAGTAGTAGGTGATGAAGACCCCTTGTGTGGACGGAAAATGGCGCTGCGTCAATCCGTCTTCTTCAAAACGTAGTATAAACTGGGCTTAATAAAACCACAGCTTTACCGTTTGAATTGTAGGTAGGTCTCTGACTGTTGGAATACCCCATCTTTCCGAAAGGAACTTTGAGGCTGTCTTCGTCTGATATTGTCCCAAATTAGCAAAGCATTCTGGGTTAAAATGTTTTACACAGACACCTAGACCAGTGGGGAGGGTTGCAGCAACTGCATAATTGAAAATGAATTGAAGCCTCGGGTCCCTGGTAGCTTAGTCTGGTGTTGGGACTTAACAACAGAGCAACTCACATCTGCATCTTGTTTCTTCATTTTCCATGCTTGATTCCATACTCCTAATCTGAATCCAGTTATAGCGCCGCTCAACTGATTAGAAAGGGAGAGAGGCGGAGCAGCAGCATTAGTCTGCGTTGTCCAAATATGATATATCCTGCCGATTCGACATCAATACAGGAGAGAAATTGAGATCTTGTGAATGAGTGCGTGTGTACTTATTGATTTGAGGAACCTGAAGGTAAACGAACGCTCCATTTTAAAAAATCGGCTTCCTGGCCAGTGTAAAATCGCTAGGAAGCCATAAAATACATATTTTCACATGGAAAAGTAAAAAGTACAGGTTATGACTTCTTTAAGGAATCCCATCAGATTGCATCAAAACATTGACTTGCAGTTGTCCTTATTGATGGAGACTCCACCCACAGCAATCCATCGTACTGAGCAAGCATGTGGCCACAGTGGAGAGGAAAATCTCCTCTTTTACAGGAAGAAAGCTCCAGCAGGCCGTGGCTCAGTACAAGTAGCCATTAGCCACAACCGTCTGAGTTGTTGAGAAGACAGAGCAGAGACACAGAAAGAACTAAATAATTGATGGAAAAGTACCTACTATGTTAAAGAAAGTAAAACGTTGATAAAAAGACATGTAGAACAGGACATCAGACCAGGTGTAGCATCTATGGAGAGAAAAGCACAGGGAAAAAATAACGTTAACAGTCAAAATAACCGATTTTTCTTTAGCTGGAATTATGCTTTTTTGCCCCCAAGTTTGCTGAAAATCAAGTAGCAATTAGTTTTGGGCCAAACTCCAGATTGATACTGTTACACTTTTTAGAGCCACACAATAATGTGTAAATGAGTGGTAAGTGAATGGTAATTATGTAATACCTTAATGTTTTTTTCTGAAATCAAAGCTACTACACCTTCCTCAATGAAAGTTGTATGACACTGTTGTAGCTTTTAGAGGAAGAAAACTAAATGACTGTTGCATCTCCCCTTACCTCACTAAATTAATGTCCGCATATTGGTAAATGGCCTGTACTTGTATAGGGCTTTATCAAGTCCAGATGACCCCAGATTGCTTCACACTACACTCAGTAATTCACACACCTTATTATTGTCATGATTTGTATCGTATGTGCTTACAGTGTTTTGTCTAAGGAGTACCAAGACGCTCTGCGCAGCATCTCTGCAGTTGTGCAACAGCATCAGAAAACTCTGGTGCCCGGTATGCCCCAGCTCAACATGTGTGACCTTGCAGTGATGGTGAGAGTTGTGTCACCTAAACAAAGGCATCACTTAGTTTAGATTCAGCTAGGCTTTTGCTGTAGATAACAGCTAATTTTTATGCTTGTGCAATGTGTCGTTTTCACTGAACATATTGTTGGTTTCGGCCTCCTTTCAACTAAAGTATATTCAACATAAATGAACACTGTCAAAAAAATGCTTAAACTATAAAAATTGTGTCTAAAATCATCTACGATGGAGTTTTGTACTACCTTGTCTTATCTGGATTTATCAGTAGAGTCATAGGGTTTTCTCTGGTTATATCTCAATTTTAGGTGAATAAATCTGTTTTCATATTATTTATAGTATTAATATTATATATATTAGATCCTGATAGGTCCAGTGTATTCCTATAAAGGCTGCCAAAATGTTTGCTTTTATTTGTGTCCTAGCAGTGCCACCTTGTGGCCAACAAAAGAAGGATTCTTAATCTTTTCATATTGCTCTTTTAAATGTACTCAGTTTTGATATGTATTTTATTTTCAACAAGCTGTTTCCTGTCATGCTATAAACTCCGGATTGAGTTTAACTTGGGGATATTTAAAACCAGCATGATCGATTATTGTAATTTATTTTTTGTCCAGCATTCATAGCCTTTTAGAGATTTTCTTGATTCCTAGACATCTTAAATTCCTGAAGCTCAGATGATATTGTCCGCTCGTGTTTTGCAATCCCAGTATAGATAATTTTCTACAGAAATTGCACTTTGTTATATCTGTAATCAAGAAAGAGGTTTAAAATGATTATGCATATCCTCATTTGTTAATGAGGATTTAATATTTTGTTGTGAGTGTGAAAACATAGGCCTACACATTAATAAACAAATAATAATGTCCTTAAAACGATCTTAGGACTAAACAGCTGACAAACTCTGCCAATAGTATGCATTTAAATGAAAACTAAAATGACGTCTTTCTAAAGATTAATAACTTCATATAATGTTTTTGCAGAACTGGGCGCCTCCTGGCTGTGAAAAGTTAGGAAAGTGCCTGAAACCACCCCAGTCTGTGCCCTGGAAGTGTAACTGGCCACACTGAGATACACACCACAAGCAAGACACAAAGTCGCGGAAGCAAGACTTGGAGATATGCCTTACAGCATTTTGTGAAACAATTATTTTTTCTAAAGTATGTTTTTCAAATCTTTGCAAAAGCCTTCATATTCATTGTTGCAGAAAGTGATATGGGAATAATATGGGAATAAATCAAGGGAAAATGGTGCTTCTTAAACTAAACTGAATTAACTGTGCTGAAATGGATTATCTGTTTAGGATGATTCAGCCTAAAAATAAGTCTTCACATTTTGCACCAGAGAAAAAAAAAATACATTTTGTTTTGTAAATGGTTTATTATGATCTATGATGGTTGTTTATAAAGCTGTGAAGTAAAAAGTCAAACAGCTACTGATGGAAGGTGTTTTTCATTTTCTCTTGTAAGAGTCCTGACAATCTGGTCATCACTTGCTCTCTGACTCAGCTAAAATCATCGAGATGTGGTTAAATCTTATTTCAAAAGTGTACATCTTACGCCTTTACTGATGCTGCTTCTAATTGTTGTAACTATTTACCTGTGCTGACGACAACAGCTCCGAACACCAGAGCAAAATTTACAAGTCACAATTTACAAGTCACATATGGGCATAGATGTCAAGTGGACTATAAAACAGGATTTTAGATTCATTCTTGTTTTTGAAACTAGACTTAAAGGAACTTCTTTTTTGTTATATATATATATATATATATATATATATATATATATATATATATATATAATATACATATTTAATCTACCCTGTTTCTCACCCATCCAATGACCACTGGAGATCGGCCCCCCTGTCACCCTAAAGGATAAGTGAAAGATAGACGATGGATCGGTGCATGTAAATACAATAATGTTGACTGACTGTCGTTCCTACATTGCTGTATCATAAAAATAACCCTCTCAATTAGTGCCTCTGTTATTCTAAAACAGACTTTTGCTGACAGCAAAGATTTAAACAGTCTATCCATCCATTATCTATACGTCTATCCTATCCAGGGTTATGGACCGGGGGGGGGGGGCGGATCTGGTGCCTATCTCCAGCAATTATCAGGCGAGAGGCAGGGTACATCCTGGAAAGGTCACCAGCCATTCTCAGGGCAACACAGAGATACACAGGACTAAACGAGCATGCACACACACGCTCAGACCTGGAGAATTTAACAGTCCTATTTTTAGGCCTATGGAAGGAAGCCGGATTACCCGGAGGGAACCAACACATGCACAGGGAGAACATGCAAACTCCAATGCTGAAAGACCCCAGGGCGAGATTTGAACCTAGGAACTTCTTGTTTTAAGGCGACAATGACACTAACTGCACCACAGTACAGCCCTGGTTTAAATCAGTTTTATGAAAGACTTTGAAGTACTTAATAATGTACATGCTAGTGAAACAAGTGTTATTTAATCTATCTTACTTCTGAAGTTCACCTTTGTTTTTTTGTTCTCTTGCTCTATAAGTAACCTTTTTTACTTTCTTAGTAGTTAACTGTAATAATCTTGTAATAAAATCTGTGTAGTAGGAATTGTCACAGGGTAGGGTCATAGCGTAGTATCAAAGTCGGAATTAACCATAAAGACAATTTATTTTTTAAATTTTTTTTACAACTGACATTTCCAGCTCAGAGGAACTTGCATGTTACAGGAAGCGCGCAGAACGGAGTTGTCATTTTGCAAATGAATTAACGCCATCATGTCAGCGAACGAGAACCAAAAGACTTTAGACGTGGATGCTACTTTTCTCAAATCCAGAAGAGGAATGGTGAAACTGGCAGAGATGGTGAGATACTGTTGTTTCCCGTTGTAAATTTGAGCATTTGAAATTTTGCTGCAGATCTGAAAAAGTTAAGATGTCCTTGTTTGGAACTGCGTATGTACAAAAGAGGAAGTGAAACAACTTGTGAGGCAGTTTGTTCACATGAGTTCACCCTTTGTTGAAAGCAGAGACTGTGATTAAGAGATTTTTAGAAGCTAAATAAGAAAAATGTAGCTTTGAAAATGTCCATGTATCACAAAGTATGAAGGTAAGTCATATGCAGATCTCACTTCCACCCTCCACTGAAAGTTCATTGAAAGATCTCAGAATATAATATGAATTTCCTCTTCCATATTAGGTGACCCTGTTTGTTGCATTTGTGTGTTTTGCTGTTGCCTTCACTCCAAAACACCTCGCAGCCACAGTATTGGAGTTTCTAATCACTTTACTTCTGCTGCTCTTATACCTACTGAAACTCAACAAGAGGCTCACATTCCTCTTTTGGCCTATCGTTGTAAGTGAAACTTTACCACACAGTTTTATACTTTGTGTGTTTTGTGACATTTGTAGTTACCATATTAAAAGATGCAAAGCTTTAGGTCCTGACCATGTTTTTTCTTGTATTCATTAGGATGTTTTCAATTCAGTCTTTGCAGCGGTATACCTTATTGTGTTGAGCTTGATGGCGTTGACTTCATACTCTGTCACAGGAACACTGGTTGGAGGGGTGAGAATTGCCTTTGGAAATCCCAAAATTAATGTCAAGTTTGATCGCAGATTTATGGCAAATTTTGTTAAAATCTGACTGTGATTTTACTTTAACTCAGCAAAGGAAGTGTTGCTTTGGATGTAGCACAGACAAACTCACCAGCAGGCCATTTTCGATTCTGCTGGGGACTTTTGACTGACCAGAGTCAAAGACATAAGCAGGACATTCGGCTACGGCTTCTTTTACAATATAGATGCTGTGGTGGCTTTTGAACAGGCTTAACTGAAATTTGGCCTTTGAGAAGCTCTGAAATTGTCTTATTGATTAAGACTTTAATGGCTTTAATTTTTATCTTAACATTTTAAAGTGCACATCAATCAACATTAGAATGTCGATCCATCGCATAATTAATTTCCATTTGCTGCCCCTGGCAGATTGATGGTTTAATATTAGATAAAACATTATGTGATTGTTGTTCTATTGCTCTTTCTGTGTCTCTGTTATGTATTCTCCAAGCCACAGACGGTCGCGGCAGATAACCGCTTGTGCTGAGCCTGGTTCTGCCGGAGGTTTCTTCCTGTTAAAAGGGAGTTTTTCCTTCCCACTGTCGCTGCATGCTTGCTCAGTATGAGGGATTGCGACCCCCCCTAATTCCACGACGCATCTCTTTCTGTAATTTCTACACTAAACATTGTATTGTAATAACTCTTTTTGTAAAGTGCCTTGAGATGACATCTGTTGTGAAATGGCGCTATATAAATAAACTGAATTGAATTGAATTGAATTATTGTGTAATGCAATGCTTCTTGTATCTGCTCTGTATTCACAGGTGGTGTGCCTAATCTCAGCTGGACTCCTGTTTGCAGACAGCTACATACTTTTCAAGAACATCACCTTCAACAAATCAAGACATGAAATGCCAAATCAAAATAATGAATTAAAACTATAAAGTTATTGAAAAAGCATGAAAGAAGGCTATACCCCTTATCAGTTGAAAAGTTTATCTTTATTGTATTTGGAGACCATTTAATACTTTTCATTGTTTCTGCTGCACTTGTCTACATATATAACACCAATAAAAAACGTATTTTTGGAATGGTTACAGTGAGAAAAATGTGAAAAATAAAACTGTTTTTCGGAACAAGTCTTTAATAAAGACACAGCTCATAACACATCATTTAATGTTTTATTGGAAATCTGTCAGGTTTAAATACTTGCTATATTTTCAGTTCTATTAAAAACACGACATGCAGCCTATTACTTAGTTTGGCATTAAATATGATGAAAATCGGTATGAATTTTAAATACGTTAGTATGGAATAATACATTATGTTCCATAAATACATAATACAAAAGTAAACTATAGGAACCATGGCCATGAAACATTTAAACTGATGAGAATTAAAGTGAAATTGAGGAATTATGAGTAGAAAATGGCAATGATAGTAATGAGGAATGGAGTCCCAAGTGAATGACAACTACAACGAAGTCAACAGTAATGGCATGATAAAAGTGACAAAGAATCTGACAGCAACCAATGATAAACGGGAAAAAAGACGTTATTGAAAATCCAAAATGGAAATTACAGTGCCAGGACCTGCTGTTATGAAGTCATGCAACAAATTTATGGGAGATGCTGACCTCCTTTCTCAAATTGATCACCTGTCAAAAGGATCTGTGACCCACCACCAAACGTCTTAAATGATCATTATTAAACACCAGGTCCCTGTCAGGGAAGTTGTTTCTAATTAATGACTTAATCACTGAGCACAGTCTACACACTCTCTTCTATCTGAAACCTGCTTAGATCTGGTTTACATCTAACCTGGTTAGATGTAAATAATGAAACATCTACACTGATAGAGTCAACTCCTTTAAATTACAATTTTCCAAGTGAGAGCAGAAAACAGACAAGTTGGAGGCGTAATCGCAATTTTTCATAACACAAACTTTAAAATGCTATACCTGGGCATATTTGAGTTGTATCTCTAGATAAAGGAACCTAACAAAGGTTTATTTCTAACTTTATATAAACCCCCAAAACCTTCTGTAACATGTATTGACATGACCAATTAATCATTCTGGGGGATTTCAACATCCATCCTGACAACCCTCATGATAGGTGAGCTAAAACATTAAGTGACACTCTCCATAACTTTGGACTAACAAAACGTGTAAAAAAAAACAACAATCAAGGACACATGCTGGACCTTATAATCAGCAAAGGTTTAAATATCTTCAACATCATGTAAACTTGGTAAATTCTATGTAGTCCTGTCGGTCATGGTCAATGTGGGGCTACTGCATTTGAATTTTGTGATTGACTTGGAGCAGTACATCTTTTCCATTGTCTACGTCACAGGCATAGTCTCACAGAGACGCCCTCCCTCTCTCAGACACACTTGCCCCGCCCAGTGATGAGTTGAAGTTGCTTATCTTGTGTGCTCCATGCACACCAATGCTGAGAGAAACAGAGAAAACTGAAATCCATATACCGCACTTTGTAGGACCACAATGGCGACATGGTTTAAAGTCATAAGTAACAACCTATATGTTTTAAACACACCGTGAATAAGGAAAAGCTCACGCCATGGTTCCTTCCGAAGCTAATTAGCATCGATGCTACCACTAGGCTCTCTGTGATTACTTGCTACTATACATGCTGCCGGCTTCAGGCAGCGCTGACTCAGCGCCCTGATTCAACAGCCTGAACTGATACGGCGTTTGCCACTGCGCTCCATAAAGCCTCCGTTTTACATCTGGTGGACGGCGGAGAAAGAGACCTCATGATTTCTCCCTATACCCGAGGTAAAGAGAGGCTTTATGGAGCTCTGCGGCCCCACGGCATATTAGTTCGAGTTGGTTCAGCCGTGACTGTGTTCCAGACCACACCCCCGCGTCCCCCCCTCACACTGATCCTCCACACGGGGCCATGCCCCTCCGTGCCTCCTGGCACTGCCCACTTTGGAAGAATTTTTGAAATGTTGCCAAGGGTGGGATAATGCTTTTTCATGGGGTTCAATTACTCTTTAACAAATTAAGCTCCTCCTCTTACTGCCTACATATCTTACCCCCAGTTTTCTTGAAAAAAGTTTTCCCTGTCATTAATTTAGATCTGATTCAAATAGTTAACTCATCTATCTTATCAGGTGTTTTCCCCTAGCCTTTAAAACAGCTCTGATCAAATCACTACTGAGAAGAACAACCTGGACATGTTAATGCAAAACTTTAGGCCATTCTCTAATCTCCCATTTATCAGCAAGATAATTGAAAAAAAAAACGTGTTTCAACAGTTAAATAGTCTGATTAGCAATGACCAACCATTTTGATATGGTTCTCTCTTGTTTCCATGCTCACCACAGCACTGAGTCTGTCCTCGTCAAAGTGTTCAATGACATCTGCACAAATACAGACTGTGGTAAAACCTCTGTTGGTCCTATTGGACCTCAGTGCCGCATTTCACACTGTTGATCATGATATATTATTGAAACGACTGAATTGGATTATGAGGTACAGTATCCGGCTGATTTGAGTCTTAGCTAAAGAACATTAACTTCTTTGTTTCGATAAGCATTTCTTTATCAGAACAGACAGAAATTACATGTGGGGTCCCCCAGGACTTCATCCTGGGGCCTCTCCTGTTTAATATCTACATGCTCCTGCTAACCCAGATTATAACAACCAATAAGATTAGTTACCATAACTATGCAGATGACACTCATGTTTACATTACAATGTCATAAGGTGACTTTGAACCCACCCAAATCTTAAATGAATGCATTAAGCAAATCAGTGAATGGATGTCCCATATTTTTATAGGTGAACAGAAACAAAAATAAAGTAATTATTATTTGGACCTAAAGAGGAATGATCAAGAGTCAGCAAACATCTTCAGTTGATACAACTAGAATTTACTGATCAGGACTGAACTCTAGGTGTAATAATGGACACAGACCTGATGTCTTCAAACTCCAGTCTTCTAATAATCCTTAGAATTAGAATCAAACATGGAGAAGCAGCTTTCAGTTTCTATGCTCCCTTATCTGGAACTATCTTCCTGACGAGCTATTGACAAACTTCTACTGTGATAGTCATGGATGCATATGTTTAAAGAAAATTGATCAAAAGCAGGCTATATTTGCAGAACTTCTGTTGATCTCTAATCAGACCTTAGACTCAGGATTTATTTTACATTTGACCACGTAGCCTATGTATGCAAATAAAATGAAAGCCTAAAATTATTTTAATGGCAATAAATAAGTTTTGAACGTTACGTGTTTATTTAAGCAATTCAACACATGCTTTTATTGTAGGCCTAAATAAGTATTTCCTGACGATTTCTTCTTGGAAGTTAAAGATGCGCTTAATTGTCACATCCATATTGTGTCTTAAACTTGTGTATTTGGCCTAATGTTGCTGAACTGTATCATTAAAGATTTCCATCGTGGCTTAATGGACTGGATGTTTCCTCTGATGGGCTTGGGGGGGCTGTCGGTTCATGCAGCTGCAGCGGGCATCACATTTCACATCTGGAAAACGCAGATGTTTCGCTTTTTTGGAGCTCTCGCTCGGTTTCCGCGCTGTCATAATTTCCGTTTCCACACACCCACGGCTTCACGCCCCATTCACAACCACGGTTTTCTGTCTCTTTCTTGTTTTGCTCTGCCTCGAACCCGTCGCTGTTCAACTTTGAGCCGTCAGAGGTTGGAGGAGAGTTCAGTGTTTCAACAATGGGGGACATCGAGGCGCCCGAGACGAGTGAGCCGCGCCAGTCCGTCCTGAAGTCGGTTCTTCCAAGCAAAGAGTTCGCTACTTCAAGGAAGGGAATGCTGCTTATTGCTGAAGTGGTAAGAAATGCGAGGGTCGACCATGCCAGCAAAGAAAATGCTGTATAAAAGGCTGTTGTTTGCTGTGCAACGAATACGCACGAATGCCAAAGTTTGCCGCGTTCTGGGCACTTCTTTTCTTTTGTGCTGTGGCAGCATTTCTAGCTGAGGAAAAGTGTTGTCCCTCACGTTTAGAAAATAAGTTATTTTTACTTTCTTATATGCTGGGAGTAGTGAACACGCTGCTGAATAAGCCTACGCTCCTTTTGGGGCGAAGCCTCCAAATATGTATTTTTCAGCAAAATTACAAAGTACAATAAAAGTATGTAGTATTGAAAGTAGTTTCAACATAATAGGGATTTATTTTGTTGTTGGATGGGGGCGTGGGGTGGGGCAGGAAGCATCGTAGAATCTTAGGGTCTTCTGATAACTTCACACACAGTGCTGCATGCCTGTTGTCTCATGTGACTTATATACAGTCTGTGCATGTGATACTGACTCTGGTCAGGCTGGTGGAGAGCAGTCATCCTCACCCTCAGTCACATCCTGCATATTTTGGCCTGAAGCACAGTCTGCAGAGCTCTGCAGCGCCCACTGTAATAGGCTGCTTTACTACTTCACAAGAAAGCGTGCGATCCTCTGTCTCAATTAAAGTGTATTTAGAGGAATTCCTATTTTTTTATAGCGAACACTAGTTTCTGTTGTAGAGAAGTGAATGCTATAGATGTTTCTGATATGTGTTAGTTAGTTAGTTAATTTTTTTTTCTCAAGCACTTTCACTACAGCCTCCAGCTGAACAAAGTGCTGCACATAGACAACAATCTCAAAGAACGAATACAAAATAAAAAGCAAAATCGAGATAAAAGAGAGCATTAGAATAAGATCTTGAACAACACCATGCCATATCATACAAACATAAAAAAAACATGTACAGAGAAGCAATAAAGGATAATAAAAAAGATCATACAGGGTAATAGATGTCACTGATCTTCTAAGAAATGCAGTTTCTAAAAGCATAACTTTAATCATGAATCCAGGCTGGAACTTTCTCATAATTTCTGTGGGCTGTGTTTAAACAGAGCAAATTCTATTATTTTAAGTCATAAGCAGCTTTTTTAATTTAACACATTAAATTTTAATCAGAAAGATAATGGAAAACCTTGGGCATTTCAAAAGTCTGTAGTGTCTTGTGTTTCTTACTTATTTGTACTTGACAGTGTTTCAAATGAAAGAAAACTGTGTTTCTCTCTGCAGCATTCTTTTACCATGTTAAGATACAATAATCCGTAGCTTCGGTTGGCTGAAATAAACAATCTTGGACTGTGCAGAGTGAGGGCTACTTATTATGTTTTTTTAATTAAATTCTGACTTAACAGTTTTATACAATTTGTGAAACTTTTGCAATTGAATATGTTTATTTCCTTTAGGTTTGCTCAACTGATTCCCAAACACACAAAACAGTTTAAGATAAATCTAAATCAGCTTTCCTTTGAATGTTACTCAGTAGGAAACTGACAGGAAATTTGTTTCATATTTTAACCCTGGTCAATATTTTGTCATTTAGCAGCTTCTCTGTTTTTAAAAGTTGCTTTGAGTGGTGAATAGAAACTGTCCTAGGTGTCATTAGACCTCATAAGGCATGCAGATTCAAATATTATGCTCCTGATGAGTTTAAAAAAAATAAAGTTTTAGGTCTGATAAAAATCACTGAAACAAACAATTTGAAAGTGGGAAATATGTGGGAAGAGGTAAATGAGCTACATTTTTAATCCTAACCAAAAGTTTACATGTTTTCATTACTTACACTCATCATCATGTCTGTCATATTATCTGGGGGTTTAGTTCAGTTGTGTTAACCAGTCCCGGCCGAGACTGGAGTGATTTTACAACAAAGAACTGATTTAAAGAAAATCTCATATTTGGTTATATGCCCCTTATCAAGTTGCACCTTGACTACACAGTTTGCCCATCTCAAAAACAACTATTAATATATGTTTTGGATACTTTTCCTGGTGGAATATCCAATTATATTTCTGTTTCGTTAAATTCACTTTGCAGAATGCACCAATAGCATTGGAAAGGGGACAGAATCTCAACATGATGCTTCCACCTCCGTGCTTTACAGGGCGTTCAGTGGTCTTAGGTTGGAAATAGTACGTTTAATTCAAAGTCACACCTTGTCATTGTGGACAAATGCTTCTTCTTGTCATTTGACCATTAAAAAAACCCTCCAGAACCATTTGGCTTGTCCATTTTGGCAGTTGGAATTTTGTAATAGTCTACACCTTCTTATCCCACAGTAATGTAAAACTGCTCTCACTCCTGTTCCCCAGCATCTCCCAGTTCATGACATACTTTAGTGTTGGTGGTTTCTGGATTGTTCTAGAAAATCACAATTAATCTTCTTTCATCTGAGGTTGAAACTTTTGGTCTTCTGTCCAACAGTGGCAGAGTGGTAACTAATTCAAATAATTCACACACGTCATTGCCCAATCTGATTATTTTAGACCCCGGCAATATTTAGATATGGATTCAGACCTTTTTGACGTCTTATTGAGGTTATGTAAACAAAGCTTTCTCCTTATTTCGTTTTAACTAACTTCCTCTAAAGTTTTTCTGCTAGCAGAGATAAACTAACTAATACAAGCAGTCATGATCATGAACACACAGTTAATTGTCCAAGATTAAAGATCCTAGAACCTTTAGTGTCAAACATTAAAAGGGTTAAGTGGATGTATGTATGTGTTTGATCCTGTATGTATGTATGATTGTTTTGATTAGAGAAAATCCACCATAAATTGCAATCTGTGCTACCAGGTCTTGTTTTGAAAAAAAAGAACAAAGTAGTTATTTTTGTATTAATGTTTCAATCTGAAAAATAGAACTAACTAGATAAGTAGGGAATTTTTACATTTAAATTGATATACAGAGATGTGCCATTTACTTTTGTTTCTATTATCTAAGATTGAAACTAAAAGCCTTGAAATACCTCACCAGCAACATGTATTTTGATTTGTTGAACTATTGACTCCAAACTTTTATCTTCTTAGGGTTTGACATAGAAATGACTTGTAGAACAATCAACAAAACAGGATTGAAATAATTGGAGGCAAACATGTAATTTTTGAATTTTTTAAAAAGATGTTTATATTCCTGGTGTAGGATGACAAGATGATCTAATCTTTAAACCGGCATGTTTAGAAATGACCTTTTTTCCTAATTATTTTATTTAGTTATTCTTTAAATGACCTAAAGAAACGTATAGAATGTGTTTTGATCTTGTTCATTTGGTAATTATCACTTGGCTATGAGTAAATTTACTCATTATGTGTTAATCTTAGTTAGTTTTTACTTAAAAGTTTCATTTGTAGTTCAAGAGGAATCATGACTCAGCAGTTATTCTTCCCTGGAAGTGTTTTCTAATTTCTTTTTGCTCAGAAAGTTTGTTTTTTTTTCCTACAGGAGCAGCAGTTTGAGTTTATTTTCCCCCCTCAGGCCAGAGCAGAAGAGCGGCCCAGAACAAAGACAAGATGGCCGGGGACGTATGAGATTACAACGTCTGGGCTCAATTTCATTTGCTCAGATTTGCTCTGTCCATCACTCTCTGTCCAACCTTTAAAGCCGAGACAGACTCATTCTGCTTGTAAAATGATTAAGTCCTCGTAAAGCGCCTTCTTTCATTATTCCAGTTTTGTGTTTGCACAAGTGTGTCAGTGTTTGGAAGAAGCAGGGAGGGATTCAGTGTACAAAACCTTGAGAATAAACATTGAGTTTAGAAGTTGTATGTCCCTACAGGAAGTGGATCTAAGACTGCAAGGCACCAAGACTAGCAGCTTTAAGGCTGCGGAACATTTCCTCAGCAGGAAAAAATCAGAAGAGATGAAAGCGAAATTTAAAGAAAAAAAAATGTTGAATTTGTCTCTGATTTTAAGAAGACATTTATACCAAAAAAAGAATAAAAGTACAGATTTTTAAGTTATATGTTTCACTAACACAGACATCCATTTTCTCCTCTTTACAGGCACTTTCCTTCATATCCTTTGTGTGTTTTGCTGCATCAGCAGCAGCAGCCTTTGTGACAGTCCCCCTGCTGGCATTTGTGGCTACTATCTTCTTCTTGTTTGCCTACTCCAACAAATTCAATGAGAGGTTTAAGGGCTTGTGCTTTCCTCTAGTGGTGAGAACTGTTTTTATCTTCAATATGTTGGACTTTTTTCTGTGTTTCTGATTGTTTTTTGTATTTTTTTCTTCGCTTAAAGGACTTCGGTAGGTGTGTGACAGCCTCCATAATCTTTTTCATTATCTCCATAATGGCAGTGTCCAAATACCCAGATGGTTCTTCAAAAGCTGCCGGGGTAAAGTCCACCTTTAAACCAGTACAGTATAGTCACTGCTATTATAAGTATATGTGTTACTTAGGCCCACTGCACACCAAACATAAACCTTACAACAACATTAAAAGGTTAACCATGATGTGGCCTTGAACTGGTCCTCTGGAGAGCATCAAGAAAATACAACGTGAAACGATTAAGAGTTCTCAGAAAACATTTCTTTGGTCAAATTGTGGCACTTGATTACCATTGTGGCAGGATGTCAAGTTTCTAGTTGGTGCTTCGTGGAGCCTGGTAGTAGCAGAAGGGTTCTATTTGTGACTTGCGGTATAAGCACTCTTGTGTGTCATCAGAGCACTTTTCACCCTTAACAGACGTAGAATCTTCCCTCGTATTTATTTGAAAATTAGATAAAATGTCAGGAAGTACGCTACCTGTGATTTGAATAGTGTAGTGATAGCATTATGGAGGACCAAAACTGAGATAAAAATAACAGCAGAAATATATATTTTTTTGTTTTCCCTTTTTCTTATATGTGCATTTTTGACAAAAAATGTATGTATGTTGTTTTACATGTCCCCTTATTACATACATTTTCGTAAAGAAAAACATATGTTTTAACTTTGTTTTTCCTTTTCCTTATATGTGCATTTTTTGTGAAAAAATAGATAAATAATGTTTTTCCTTTTACTTACACATTCATTTTTCGGTGAAAAAAGATATAGAACTTCCACTCATATATATATGCAAATTTGATAGAATGTCAGGAAACACACTACCTGTGATTTGACATGTGTAGTGATAGCATTATGGTGGACCAAAACTGATATGATTGAAAATAAAAGCAGAAATATACATATTTTTTAAGGAAATAATAATGAAAAGGAAAAACAAAAAAGATGTATTTTTTCTTATATTTTTAATTGTGTCAGTTTTTGTCCTCCATATAGCATTGTGTTGATTGGCTAAGAATGCAGCAAAGAAAAATCTATGTGCTGAATTATGCTTTGCTAATAAATTTACTATAATTCTGAAGACAATAAGTGGCCTAATCTGGTGAAAGTGGGCCTTTTCAAATGAGATTCACCTTGCTTACAAGTTACCCACAGTTACAATATGTATTCTCCTTTCATTGCAGATCTTTGGGTTTATCGGCACTATTGCTTTCGCATTAGACTTTTATCTCATTTTTAATGAGCTTGCTGGTTTCCTAAAGCAAGGAGGGGAGTCCCATGAGGAGCCAACAGGGCAGAGAGGTAACAACACAATCAACAGAGGCAAAGAAAGCACTGAGATCGTATAAGATTGCTCTTAGTAAAAAAAAAAATCATAGGGGATAGCTATTCAACACAAAATATTCAATTTACCATGCAACATTCAAACAGATATTTGTTTGAGTAGTATTTAGGACAATGGTCCTTAAAGTTCGCTATGGGAAAGCTAGGAAATATTTGAATAATTCCAATTGTCCTGATTTGTGACAGTCATGATGAAACAATTCAATTCACAAATACGGTCTTAAGGCATTTAAATCTAAGTTAATTCAAGCATAAATAAATTACATACATTCCAAAATATAACGATTCTAAATACATGACTTGATAAGTGGTACTACAATGGTGTTGGGGACTTAGTAATGTCCTTACACAGTAACCTTATTTCGTTGGCTTATTAACAAGTTATTATTAACAATTAATCTAAAAAACTGACTTGTCATTTTCCAACACTCTAAGCTTGCTTTTCAGACACTGAAACATTTGTAAACTGTTGTTTTATGTGTCATTTTACATTGTACAGCATACGCATGTATCACAAGTTTGTGCTCGGTTTACACAGCAAACTACAATCTCTCGCATAGTACTCCACCAACACGTCCTCCATTTTAAACGACCGTACAGGTCGATTTTGACAGCTCCAAAAAACGACCCATGTGAGCGTTTTTTTTTTGTGGGTTTTATCTGATATCCAAAAATAGTCTCTGCCTCCGTATGTTTAAAAGCCATGTGTGTTGTATGCATTTTATAATACAATCCAGCAGCAGCTACAGTCAGGATAAATATATCCATAAATATTGGGACATCGACACAATGCTAACATTTTTGGCTCTATACACCACCACAATGGATATCAGATGAAACGAACAAAATGTGCCCTAACTACAGACTGTCAGCTTTTATTTGAGGGTATTTACATCCAAATCAGGTGAACGGTGTAGGAATTACAACAGTTTGCATATGTGCCTCCCACTTGTTAAGGGACCAAAAGTAATGGGACAATTGGCTTCTCAGCTGTTCCATGACCAGGTGTGTGTTATTCCCTCATTATCCCAATTACAATGAGCAGATAAAAGGTCCAGAGTTCATTTCAAGTGTGCTTTTTGCGTTTGGAATCTGTTGCTGTCAACTGTCAAGATGAGATCCAAAGAGCTGTCACTATCAGTGAAGCAAGCCATCATTAGGCTGAAAAAACAAAAAATAAACTTATCAGAGAGATAGCAAAAACATTAGGCGTGGCCAAAACAACAGTTTGGAACATTCTCAAAAAGAAGGAACGCACCGGTGAGCAACACCAAAAGACCCGGAAGACCACGGAAATCAACTGTGGTGGATGACCGAAGAATCCTTTCCCTGGTGAAGAAAACACCCATCACAACAGTTGGCCAGATCAAGAACCCTCTCCAGGAGGTAGGTGTATCTGTGTCAAAGTCAACAATCTAGAGAAGACTCCACCAGTGTGAATACAGATGGTTCACCACAAGATGTAAACCATTGGTGAGCCCCAAAAACAGGAAGGCCAGATTAGAGTTTGCCAAACATCTAAAAAAGCCTTCACAGTTCTGGAACAACATTCTATGGACAGATGAGACCAAGATCAACTTGTACCAGAGTGATGGGAAGAGAAGAGTATGGAGATGGAAGGAACTGCTCATGATCGTAAGCATACCACCTCATCAGTGAAGCATGGTGCTGGAAGTGTCATGGCGTGGGCATGTATGGCTGCCAGTGGAACTGGTTCTCTTGAATTTATAGATGATGTGACCGCTGACAAAAGCCGCAGGATGAATTCTGAAGTGTTTCGGGCAATATTATCTGCTCATATTCAGCCAAATGCTTCAGAACTCATTGGACGGCGCTTCACACTGCAGATTGACAATGACCATAAGCATACTGCAAAAGCAACCAAAGAGTTTTTGAAGGGAAAGAAGTGGACTGTTTTGCAATGGCCAAGTCAGTCACCTGACCTGAATCCGACTGAGCATGACTTTTACTTGCTGAAGACAAAACTGAAGGGAAAATGCCCCAGGAACAAGCAGGAACTGAAGACTGTTGCAGTAGAGGCATGGCAGAGCATCACCAGGGATGAAACCCAACGTCTGGTGATATCTGTGTTCCAGACTTCAGGCTGTAATTGACTGCAAAGGATTTGCAACCAAATATTGAAATGTATAAGTTTAATTTATGGTTCTTATTTTGTCTAATTACTTTTGGTCCCTTAACAAGTGGGAGGCACATATGCAAACTGTTGTAATTCCTACACCGTTCACCTGATTTGGATGTAAATACCCTCAAATAAACGCTGACAGTCTGCAGCTAAAGCACATCTTGTTCGTTTCATTTTATATCCATTGTGGTGGTGTATAGAGCCAAAAACGTTAACATTGTGTCGATGTCCCAATATTTATGGACCTGACTGTATGTTTACATCGGTCTTTTAAAAAAAACAAAGGGTTTTTGAATTGAGAGCGGACATGGGAAGACTGCCGTCGTCTGTGCCATGCGACGACTCAGATCACGGCTGATTTGTGGGTACAAATGTCACACAGTTGGATCTCGTTAGGTTTAGGCACTGGTTCCCGAATAGTACGATTAGGAAAACAGTCAGTTAGGGTTACGTAATGCTCCTCAAATGTTAGGATTAGAAAATTACTAAGGTTAGGCAATTCTCGAATGTTCAGGTTAGTAAGAAATTGACTGGTCAGCCAATCAGAAACGACAAAGGTGGGATAAGACATAAGCACAAGGGGTCGCATACGGAATAGGGTCGTTTTTACAGATTGCATAATCGACCTATATGGTCGTATTTCACTTGAGTACGGTTTGCCTCCACAGATATTAGCTCCCCCAGAAAGAAAACATTGCAATAAATTAATCTCCAGCTTGCCACACAGGATTTAGGTCTAGGGACTGTATTAGCCATGGAAGAAAGTTTATTCTGCGTCTCTTTAACCATACTTTTTAGATTATTTAATTTTAAAAATGACAATGTATTTACAGTTTAGTGGCAGAGTTCACTACAGTTGCCTATATTTAAAAAAATGTCCTGGTATTTCAAGGAGTCAAGAGCACCATACACTGAAAATGTTCCACTGACCTTTGGAAGTGACATTTCCTCTAGCATCACAGATCAATAGATTTCCAACATGTCTGTCATTTGTTTTATGTCAGACTTTAGCTGACCACAGAAAGCAAGCAGCTTTATCTGAATGTTTTTTTTTTTTTTTTGCTTTTTAGATGACTTTTCAGACTCTGACTCAGATTGAAGTTCAAAAGCAGATGTGTTCCATCTAAACTTTTGAAGAAGTGACCACTGCTGAGATGCCGTCTATGAAGGCCTGCGGCAAGTTCAACATTTCACAATGTCTCACTGATGCAGAAAAAAGCAAGATTGTAACAGCCAGTTACCAGGTACATGCTTTTACCTAACTTTGTGGCTCTTGGAACCTTAGCTTTTTAACACAATTCTCATATTGCTGTAAACTGGTGTTGAGTTTCTGTACTTATTTACTTTGGATTTGATTTAGAAAATACTGCATATTTGTTCAACTTTTTTCCACACCCTTTAAGGAACAATTTGATTAATTCACCCCATATTTGGCCTTAAAAGGCTGTGAAATGGTGACGTCTCGATTGATCAAACTATTTACAAGCTTTAGCTTCAGAAGCATACAACGAATAATAGTTTTTGGCAATCTTTTCCTTTAAGCTGTAGAAGTGTGCAAAAGTCTTGAGCCAAACATCATTTTTTTTCTTATATTTTACTTTGCACGCTAGAGATTTTGCAGTAATTTTTTAAACCTGTCAACAATAATAGGCTGACGTCAGGTAATTTGGGCCGTCAGGTAAAATGAGCCACTTAAGGTTTGAGCTTCCTAGCCTTTTAATTTTTTACAGAAAAAGGTCACAAAATATTTCACTTAAAAATAAACAATTGATTTGATTGCTCTTTAGCTGCTGTAGTGGATGGGTTTTGTAGAAAGAACTGAACGTAAAGTGGTCTGGCAGACCTTTCTTGCTTGAAATTGATATGGTTTATAAAAAAGTACAGAAACAAATTTGATTTATAAAAATACATGCTTGTGGCAGCAACATGCTTCGGATCCTGTGGCAGCACCAGACTCTGGACTGGTGAATGAAACATTCATTCATCATACTGCAGCGATATCTGAGGTGCTCCCACTCTTTACATAATTGGATACCAACTTGGAAAGATCCGAAGAAATAAAAGTCAATTTTGAATATGTTATCAATGGAAAAAAATGGTCTCCTGTTCACACCACAGGTTAAATCATCACCTTCATCTTGTGTTACATTGAGTGACTTGAGTAATCTGGTTAAATAACAGGACTGTCATGAAGAAGGCGTGAAGTGTCCATCGTTTGTCACACAATTGAGAAACATGTTGGCTAAATGTCCACCAAGGCATACAATATAAAAAGAAAAAGTTAAAATAATTAAATCTGGTTGGGTTTTTTTATGTCAGCGTTGCCATTCATGGATTATTAGATCGACACTTTAATTTTTTCAGCTTTTTTAGAATTATCGGTAGCTCAAATTAAAGTTGAATCATTTGTTGTTGGATTGTTTATCAGAAATGACTGGTTTTCTTTGGATTTTACATGGCTCATTTTAGCTGAGTGGCTCAATTTAGCTCAAGGGATGGCCCACTTTACCTGAACTGTTCAGATAAATGTGCAACAACTGATGTTTGAAAATCTATAGTTGCTTAAAAACTGCAATTTATTAAATAAAAAAATAAGAGTTGAAAACAAATAGTATTAACAGAAACACAATTCATCCTCCCTCAGTGCCCTTTTTTTGCAGTTTACCAAGTGATTTACCAAAAAGTGGCACAATATACCTGACTTCACCCAATGTAATTTTCACTGTTATTTGAGATTAATGTGAATTTATCTTTTATCATTTGAATCTTTGTATGTTTGTCCCTGATTTATTATCTATAATTGTGATCAGAAGAAAAGATGCCACTCTGTCCGACCACAGATTCTATAAAAGATACACATATTTCCTGACTGTGTGTCACACCTTGTCAGTCAGCCTGACCTGACCACATGGCCCTTGTGAGTAATTGTGTTTCTGAGTCACGCTTTGTTTTTGATAAGGACACACTTTCTAGATTGTATATTCTGTGTCTTATAGTCTGTGCCACTATTGAGAAATCTGTGAGATACACTAGAGTGCCTCAGTGACTGTTTTATGGGAAATAAACTGCACTACGAGATTATCATGTCATCCTTTTTTACAACGTGAAATTTCAAGTGTGATTTACCTAAGTATGCTTGAAAAATGTATGAAAATATATTGGTCTATGTTCACCTCTACACACTTGCCAATTATCATTTTCATGTTTTTTTAACTATGAAAAACATTAGAGGTTCAACTGATTTCTGTACCCTAAAACATGAGGAAAATTACTTTTTCTCAAGCAATTGGATGATTTTATGTTCACAGTCCTATTGATTCTTTTTATATTTAACTGTTTCATTTCAAATCTTTTTTAAAGTAATTTTTTATGCAAACCTGTTTGAATAAAAGGTGTTTTTTTCAATATTTGCCACTTTATTTAACTCACAACTGTAAAGGGATGTGTTTCCAAAATTTTCAATACAAATATACAACCTGTACACGACTGGTCCTTCACCAGAACCACACCAAATGAAAATAAGAGTGAAAAAAATAATCCAGAAACAATTAGAAACCTTTTGTGTTATATCTTACAGATTCTTCTTAACACACCGTAGCACAAAGTTGTATACTGAAAGAAAGGAGAGCTGTAATTAGGCTGTTTTTAATACACATTAATGGCCAGTTTTAAAACAAAAAAGCATAATGCACTTGTATAATGTTACTTCTGAAGATGTGTTTATAGAGTGACTCCAATGTAAATTCACTAATTAGGGTTACTGATATAAATATTAACACGATTGTCGTTTATGCAAGTACTTCAGTCACAAAAATAAGCCAAAAGCAGCAAATATGTAGGTTAATTAAACTTTTTTTTAAATCATTAAACATTTATAATGCCATTTCTACTTTTATATCTAACAAATCTTTAACAGTCACGCACCATCTTCATGCTTCCTTTGGAGGGGTTATATCCTGGAAAAATCATCAGTCTGTCACAGGTCTCCATCCTTTACATACCTGTGGTTGTCTTGCTGAAGTGTAGTATAGGACAAGCAGTTCACATAAAAACCAGGAGATGGAGCTATTGAGTTATTTCGGAACACTAACTAAACCTTACAGAGGTTTAGACCAATTGTAGGGCAGACTCAATAAAAATACCTAATATATCCTCAAAAGAAAAGAGGCATTTCTGCCCCCCCTCCAACAAAACAAAAAAAAAACATTTTAAAATGGTTGACTGCTGCTTTGTGCTCTGAATGCCTGAGCTTTCTAGCAGACGCAACATGAAGAGACACAGCGTTCAGGTCGAGGCAGCCTGTGATTATATAGAGGCTTTCTGAGTATCAAACAGGAGAAAAAAAAAAAGGTGTCCTTACTTTACAGCCTAAGAATGATTTGAACCAGCTGCTGAAGTTTACTTTGTGGCCAAAATATGCTGCAGTAACCAAACCCTCACTTCAGTTGTAATTTTTTTTAAGGTAAGCAAGAATTATAACTATATATTTTGAATCAGATGTGTGAGTAAATTGATTTTTTAAAAAGTTAATAATGATGCACTTTTATAGCAAAAAACTAAAAATAAACCAATGAAAAGATGTTAAAAATCTAAGATTTAAAAACTTTTTTGTTATCCAAGTATAAAGTTAATACAGATTGTACCTAATATTATATCTCTGTTCTCATATAGTTCTCAAGTCAAATGTTTCCAATCAATCAAAAATTCTGAACTCGCAGTGCTTTTAAATTAAGAATCCCTCCACTGCACTGTTACTGTGTGACTCCCGGCAGGAAAATGGTTGACTGATTTCAGGTAATAAGTTAAAAAGCAATTATAAAGTCAGCTAAAACAAGCAAGTCGTAATTCATTAGAGATTACTTTCTACCACCAGCCTTTTACAGCAAGAAGCAAAAGGCGGCAGGATGGAATGATGATTGCAGTGCAGGTGATAGAGCCCTGGGGGACACAAACAAACTTTTAGAAATTGCCTTCAATCACAGTGAAAGACAAAACTTGCAAATGTCTCCACAGTCTCCAGAGCAGGAGCTGATGTGCATTCGGAGTGAACTCGGCCTCTGCAGCAGCTTCTTCATGACACGGAAGTTGGTTTCGGTTTTGACCCGGCCTTTCCTCTGAAAGTGTTTGATTTGAGCAGGAATCTTAACAACTCTTGATCAGCATTGCCCATCTCTGGCTGTGAAATAAATCCTGATTTGGCATCAGAGCTGCAAAGGTCCAAACCCTAATGTGTGGCCGGAGTCGCATCCATCTCTGTCAGTCGCCTGCACGTAGCTTATCCTCCGGCTCTCACGCGAGCTCAGGTCGAGCTTCCATTTCTCCGCGAGATGCTGTGCGTGCTCGTGTGTACTCGCTGGTCTGAGCGGCCCCCTGACACCCGTTCCCACGGCGCCACCTCCGCACTGCCAGGAAGGTGTTTAGGCCGTACACACCTGTCACCAGGAAGCCAAAGATCTGCATACAAGTTGAAACAGGAAGCAGGAGAACAATGTCTGAATTTGAACTGGTGACTAAATAACTCATGATTAAAGTTCCTTAAATTTGCCTCTTCTGACCTTTCAACAAGCTAACGCCATAAAATCTGCTGCTGAGATAATCCTATGTAATAAAAAAAGATCTCTCCAAGGTCAAAGCTCATGTTTCTGCAACATATTTGGTCGTTTAAAATCTGAATGACCTTTACATTTGGCCTTGATTGATTGCCGCTTTATGGCAGCACATGTGTTGGTCTGGAAAACTTACCACTGCTGCTATTTCAGCTCCAGTGTTATGGTTGATGCAGGCCAGAACAAGGGACGAGAGGAAGAAGAAAAAGGTGCTGGCAGCAGTGTTAACCAGGTCCTGCATGAAGACACATACACAGCCCCATTTTATCAGTACTGAGCTAAAGGATTTATTTCACAAATTGTTAAGCAAAATACACGTACATTAAATGTAAATTTTTCATGTAATGTTCAAAATGTTTTCGTTGTGTTTTCTACAAAACCCTGTTTTCCTTTTTAATAGGTAGAACTGGTGATAATAGATCTGGACCAATCGGATAAACAGATTATTACGCTTTTGGTGAGTATTCATTGTGTATGGATTTATGTTATCTTTGCACCCCCATATTAAATGTGGTAATATAAAGAAATGAAAGTTACATTTTAGTTTGGTAAATTCAGTTCATTGTAACTGTGATTGATGCAATGGATAAAAAAAAAGTTTCTCTTATGCTTCTCAACTTCATTTCTCCTCTTTTCATTCCTACTGGTTGTGTCAGACATTCAGCGCCGTTCCTGTCCAGTTTGACAAATCTAGACAATGAGGATCATAACGACAGCCAATTTTAGCCCGTTTTCTTGTTCATTTTTGGGTTCTGAGTCCGTTTGAAGCTTTTTCAAATGCTCCAAGGATAAATATGTATGAGATTTAAAGAGTTTTACATTTTATGTATATCTTGTTCCCATCATCTAATAACACAATTCCTCGCCTGCTTTCATGGTTGCCCTGACAGCAGGTTTCTGTCCGGCTACATAGAGTAGCTTTGAAATGGCTCCTGGTGAGGTGTTTGATGATATTTTTTTTTGTCAGAGCAATAAGGGCCACACAAGTGCTGCAAAATTGTTGCTTTGTATGACTATGGATCCCATAGTGCAACAGCCCATAGAATGGCACTAGCCCACTGCTTAAGTGTACAATTTGTACTTGTGTTGTCCTGCTTTCCAATCATGTTGTGAGAGATAAATAGAAAGAGTTGTTCTTATGAGTCTACTGAACTGAAAAACTTTTAGTAACTTTTGGCTCTATTTTAACCTGCATCAGCCACAGAAACACATCCTGGATAATGTTGTTCTTCACTCTACAAAAATCTCCTTCCACCCTTCCAACCAACCAAACTGCTTCCTGGTTCCTACCAAAAACCATGAAAAAACAAAAGGAGCAGGAGGCAGAACACAGTTAAAAAAACAGCCACCTAACATCTCATCTTACACACACACCCTCCCTTTCTCTTTACACATACTCTACTCCCTACCTTTTTTTTTTACCAGAGGATGACACTCCTGTTTTATGTCCATCTCCGCTGTTCTCAGTCAGGAAAGGGTTAAGAGTGAAATACTTTGGGCCCTAGTCCTTGTGATCAGATGCATGATCGGAATCATTACAGACATGGTCTCTCATATCACGCACAAGCTTTAAACAACGGCAATGTCCCACACACTGACCGGACTCACAGTTCAACACAAGTGCATGAACACCCAGCTGAAACACACAACTCAGCGGGAGGGGGAAAAAACAGCCTATGCTCCAGTGATCAGCTGTTTAATCAGTAATCAATTTTTCACCACAAGCAAAGAGGCACAATAGACGAAGAGCAGAGTTATAATAGAGACCTTTGACCAGCTGAAACTCGACACACATGTCGACACATCAGGTTGTTCACACAGCACACGGTCTCCTCTATCTGGTCTGACTGGTTAAAAACAGCTTCCTAAATATTTACCTTCCAGCATCCCTGCTTTTATCTGCTGAAAAGTTTGTTCATATTTTTTTTTTGTTACATTTAGTGTTCGTTGTAATTATTTTATTATTGGCCGACGTGCAATTTGAAAATCACTATGTAACCAGACCAGCTGAAGTAGCACAAGCTAAACCCGCTTCATAAATGTTTTTTTTTTCTAACTTTTTGAGTTAAACAAAAATAAGTTCACATTTATCATCATTTTTCAGAGAACTTGACAATCTTTATCTTGGCTCACTCCTTTATTGCACCTAATAATGTCAGCAAAGCTGACAGGTTCAGCAGTTATACTGATTTGCATGTAATTTTGTGAAATATGAAAGCTGAAAAGAGATGTTCATCTCTGCATCAAATAGGCTTTTTGTTTTTTCAAAATTTTTTGGGAGGGGGATTAGATTTCAGTATCAAAAAAAACTTAAACAGAACAGCGGTGTAGTTAGTCTTTGTTTATCAGAGTTTGAAAATCCATTCAAAACGTTTGTGAGTTAAACACATAGGCTGAAAGAAAAATCCAGGGCGCTAATTTATTAAACATTCATAGAAAGTGTCCTATATTCTATCCTACGAATCAAATTTAAAATGTTTGTACGAACAGTCAAAAGTCAGATTTATGAAATGTGCAGTGGCCACTCGTACGCACGCTCCTCCGCAATCATGTGTTTATAAATCCCACTTCTGCGGTTCTCATGCCCGTTCGCAGCCATTTGCATAAAGAAACGCCCTGAATTCATATTAGGTAATACCACATCATCTGTCACATGCATTAAGTCCTTGCGTTCTTCCTTAAAGTAATGGCCAAAAGAGCAAAAAAAAAAGACATTTCAGTGACACAGATATCAAGGTGAAATATAAGTGGGGTAATAAAAAAAGCATTCATGATGTACAGATCTTAAAAAAATGTAATTTAATACAAATTCATTTTACCAACGATAGTTTTTGCCATCCGCCGTTATATTTCTGCTGCAGAGCAGACATAAAAAATGTGGTGAGTAATTTCATTTGCTGATATTAACTTCTGTGGAAATCCTTAACTTCTTTGAACAAATTAAATAGTCCTGAACATTACTGTTTGGTTCTATCAGCTCAGGGGAAACCAATAAAAAACAACTCCACCTGGGAGAAAGTGATGAAGCATTACTTAGGTCGGGATAATGGAGATCCTCCAGTTAGAAATAAAGGGAAAAAAATGATTTGATATCAAACCTAATACAATAAAACGTCTCTCAGTGACAGCTGGACCAGATTTTCCATTTTGACAGAGCACATTTTAATGCATTTATTCACATTTCATATGATCAATACAGTCGCACACGACTGGAAAGGAAACAGAGACGTTTTCAAACATTTTCTACAAACACAAATCTGAAACATGTGGTTTGCATATGTATTCAGCCCTGTTTTCTGGGAAATCCTTAAATAACTTCTGCCTTCAGAAGTGACAAACCTAGTAACAGAGTAAACCTTTGGGTAACTTCATCTCGGTATAAACCCAGCTGTTCTGTGAAGGCCCCAGAGGCCTTTATAATGAATATTTATGATGCAACAGCATCATAATTATTCAAAAAAACAAGGGGGAAATTGTGAATACGTTTAAAGTTATAAAACCATATCCTAAGTTTTAGATATTTTCTGGATGCTTTTTTTTATCAGGGAAAGAACAGAACTGCACAATTACCATGAAATGGCTGCCCAGTTAATCTGAAAGACAGGAGCACAGTAATCAGAGAAGAAGCCAAGAGGCCAATGGTGACCCTGAAGAAGCTGCAGACATCAAAGTCTTGGGTGGAAAAATCTGTTCACAGAACAACTCTTATTTGTGAACTCATCAAATACGTTTAAATAAATCCACAAGATTTTATGTTTCCTGTTTGTTTCAAGCCATGCATGGGACACAGCAAAAATGTGAAAGAAAGTGCTCTCATCAGAGGAGAGATAAACTGAACTTCATGCCATTACATACAAAAGACTACATGTGGATGAAAATTAAGACTAAATATAAAAATAAATAAAAAAACATGACCATGGTGAAAGATGGTGGTGGCAGCATCATACCTTAAGGATGGGTTTTTCTTTCTCCACCAGGGACAGGAAAGAAGGTAAGATTAGATGGCAAAATGAATGGAACTAAATACAGGGTAGTCTGGAAAGAAACCGTGTCAGAAGCTGCAAAAGACTTGAGAATAGGGTGGAGGTTTAACTTCATACATGATGGTGACCCTGAGCTAAAACAAAAGCTACCATGAAATGCTTTAGATTAAAGTATATTTATATTTTAGAAAGTCCTGCTTGAAGTCCAGATCTAAATGTAATCGAGAATTTGCAGCTAGATTACAAAATTAGCTGAAAAGACAGCAAACTCAGTCTCTAGATGGGGTAAGATCCTTCCCGAGGAACAAGCCCAAGTGCCTGGGGAGAAGGAAATCTGGGTCTCTTTGCTTAAGCTACTGCCCCTGCCACCCGACCCCGGATAAGCGGAAGACGATGGATGGATGGATGGATGGGGTAAGATATTAGAGATACACCAGCTTAAAACATATTAATGGTTATGAAGTGAAAGAATGTGGGGAAAAATCCAGGTAATATAAATTTTTCTTAAGGTGTTGTTAAAATCTGTAAAAGATGCCATGAACCTTGTGATACTTTGTAATAATGCGTCTGGTTGTTTTTCTTATACAAAATAGCTTTTCGGACTAATTTAAGATATTTTTCCAGAAAAAAAGACAAATCTGTACATAATTTCAATGAAAACAGTTTGTAAAATTCTAATCCACTGGGAGAACTTTATATTACTCCTATGTCTGGTGAACCCTCAGGCAAGAGGTTGGGTATCATTATATCTCTGCAAAGTCAGCCTAACAAATAAACTATTTTGGATTTGTAGGATACACCTGACTTAGGTACAAAATAAGGGACTGCTTTTTCTGTTCTTGCAGACAGAGCTTGTTAACTCCCTGTCACTGTATGTGGCTGCTAAACTCTCAGGTATGAAAGTGGAAATACGCACTGAAGTGTAACTATGGAAACCCTAACGGCAGCAGCAGAGCGCTGCTTATGAAATCTATTCTCCTGACAGTTGCTATAAGCCTCACAGGGCCAGGGAGCCTTGTGCACGAATAAAATGATAAATGCAGGGGATTTTTTTGTCTCCTGTCTGCTTGGGTGGTGGACTTCAGTTGTCCACACCAAGAAAGCTTTTATTGGATTCCACTTCAAATAAAGTGAAATAAGACATGAGAAAAGTGGTCTCTGGTCTGGACTGCTGACAGATTAACAACCGATGTTAGAAATAACTAGAACCCTTAGCTGAGTGTTTATTCAATGGAAGCTTTCCAAGAAAGAAACAATAACAATCTGCCTAGATGTTACACATTGAGATTACAGGCTGATAATGATGAACTAAAAATAGAAAGTTTGTAACAGTTCATACAATAAAGGTAAATAAAACGGTGATATTTAAGACAGATTTCTTAATATCCTGTTGAATTTGAATTTGCTGATTTAAGCCAAAAATAGGAAAAACACAAAGCAAGCAAATCATTAGCCGAACTTTCTTCATCCTAAAGGGCAAAACTCGTTTGACACTTTTTAGCCAAACGTTGTCCAGCTATTATTCACAATGGCTTTGTGATGTGTACAGATAACCTATTTGTTCATTATAATTACATGGAGGACATAATGGAAGCACGGAGCAACAAAGACGGCTCTGTCAAAAAGTTTAATTCAAACCCTTTTATAATAAAGAGGAAGACGCAATGATAGACTTACGCATCAGAGTAATCAGAATGCAAGGAAGGAGGTGGCTTTTAAAAAAATTGTATATCCAAATGAATATCAAAAATCTGTTGTAACACTATGAATGAAATGTTATTCCAATCCATCAAAAATCAAATGTTTGACTAGAAGGGTTTGTGCTCTCGGAAGAAAAATGCAATTCATCTGAATGCACAATGTTTTTAGAAGGCATGGCTTGAATACTCAATGTGGTATGAACTGTGCTATGTGCATGTGACTGAGGAATAGCATAGATATACTCAAGTATTCTTGCATGAAATCGGGTTGCTTCGGTTAGGATTATGCTGAACTATATATTTTACCAAAGTTTAGGCTATTTAAGACCCATTAATGAAACAGCCTTTAATATCTTAAATTATAGGTTTAAACCATTTGTTTATCATAAATTCTTGAAAATTGCCATAAATTCCCAATAATTTCTAAAGAAAGTTTCACACTAAGACTTAAATTGTCAGAGTGGTTTGCTGTGTTAGTGTTAAATAATATTAAAATGACCAATAAGACAAACCATTGACTCTGAAAGACGCTGGTCTTGACCCTAAATGACTGCTAAAATAATGTTGGCTAACCATCAGTCTGAAACACCCAAAGGTCAGTCATGCATTAATTTTGGTTAGATGCTGTCTCTTCTCAGAACAAACAGCCAGATTATATTAGACAAACAATCAAACAGACCAAGCTGCTGCTTTCTTATATAAAAAAAATAACTAACAGCCAGTCTCCCCTCTCTGTCTCCCCCTTTTTGGTCTAGATGTGTCTGATTCATTTAGTGTTGCCCCATTTCTTTTCAGTCTCTTTACCCCCTTTTCTACTAAGGTCTGCTCAGCCTGGTCCGGTTCAGCTTAGCCCTTCCCAGCACAGCCTGGTTGTGTTTCCTCTGCCATCTCATTAATGCAGACTTGGGTGAGGACAAGGGCAGGCTCAGCGAAGTAAGGTGTTTTGAAAATTCTATGATGTCTAATTCTTCTGGGCTGACATCTTGAAAGAAAACGCTACAAAAAAGTGACATCATTGCTCACTGTTTATTTGGAGTCGGTCAGGTGCTATTCTTTGACATCATTTCACACGCACACCACGAGGCCAATCAGTGGCTACCACTACCTAGGTATGCAAGAGAGTGAAAAGAGTGACATTACTTCACTAGACCAATCAGCTCATAGGTGGGTGTTTGGGATTGCCTTGGTACGCTGCGGACTAAGCCAGAGGTTGTCTGAAATAAGGCGTCAGCTCGGCACAGACAAAGCTGGTGGAACTGTGCAAAATAGGAGCTATGCTGACCCGGGCCACGCCAGCAGCCTAGGGGTTTTGTGTGGCTCTTGTTTGACCATGAACTCACAAAATATAATGCACCCAGTGGGCTGAATTGAAGAGCTAGATTCTCAAGTTTAACATACCCCTTGTAATAATCAAATGATTTCGTAGGAAAGTCCCAGGATCCAAATAATTTCCTTGTTTAAGAAGTCAGAGTTCAGTCGAGGCCCACATTCCATGTTCTTGGCTGCTACATTCATCACAAGAGTTGAACTGAAACAATATAATCCTTTGGCACAATTAAATCATCTGCCAACTCACACAACAGCTCAGTCTCTCAGAGGACTACGGTCAGAGCCTGCACTTGAGAAAACAAGGACACAAAGCAGGAGTAAATTGTTGGTTAACTGTATAAAATGTGCATTCGTAATGAAAATCCCAGGGGCCTAATGGGACTGAGGCAACTTTGAACTTTGCAAACATTCTCAGCATGAGGCTGAGCCGACATTCAGCAGCTCAGCTGAGCATTGTGGGCTTGTGTGACGTAACAGTTTTGGAGCAAGACAAGAACTTGTGGAATATTGAAAGCAGCACTTACAACAAGCTTTGTCTAATATGGAGACTAACCTGCTTTTTTTCTATCTTTTGCAAAAAAATAAATACCTTTTTGCATAAATGTATGATTTCTAGCAGCCAAAAATTAGCCTACTTTGTAAAAGAGAATTTAAAGTTATATAAGATGCAATTCATGCTCAAATGATAAATATTATTTGCTCTATTGTTGATTAGAAAAACACAGATCTCCTCCATATTGAATTTAACCGAACAAAAGTCTCAACATGGGGATTTTAGATTATATGCACTGTAGTGGTCAAACATGTTGGGTAAAATTTCTTAAATCAGCAGTTTTTAATTGACTCTGGCCTCTTGAAGTCTGTAAAAGAGCTTTGGTGTACTGCTTCCAATAGAGCTGAAGCCAAAGCCCACCTTCTCTTCATGTTTGAGGTGGAACACTGCACGAAAAAAACCATGAAGGAATCCGATATCCGTGGTTGGGTTTGGACATCCGACTTAGCTGCATTGCCACGATGTTCACTGTATGCTGTGTGGCCCATGGAAATACTCATGGAGACGGTTTTGCTACACCCCTGTGTAAAAGATACACACATGCACACGCATACACATGCAAACACTGGTAATACAGGAACTCTGCCAGGATCTGCAGGAGAACATCAACCAGCTTATTTGCTTATAGCTGACAAAGCAAGTCGTCAAACTGTAGATTCCAGAAACAAAGAGATACTGTTAGAATAAGCCTTACTATCTTGCTAAAGGCAGAAAAACAGCTTGAGTAAAGCGTGAGTAGGGCAGTTTCTTCTGCTAAAGTAAATGCTGCATACTTTAAAATTCTTATTTGCTTTATGGTCGTCAAAAATCATTTATATTTTAATAAAATCAAAACTGAAAATATGAATTCTTTAAAAAGGTACTGATTTATGATGTTAAAATTTATACAAACTAAGTCTTTTTCATCTCCTCGAGTTTGCATGTTACTTCCAGACAGCACCATTGCAGCCGCTCCCCTCCCCACAGCGGCTCACCTTAATGGTCAGAGCTTAAAATGAAAACAGTGAGCTACTTATGGAAATTTTAAACTCCAGTAATCTTGAAAGTATGTCCAGAGAAGACTGTATTAAACGGAAAAGTTAAAATCAAGAGTATTGGTCTGATTTTTGTTGCCTATAGGCCTGAAGGATGCTGATGAGCTCTGATACCAACTAATCTCCAGAATGGGGATTACAAAGCTGAGTGCAACCATGGTGAAAGACACCACACATGGTCACTGAAGCTTCGGTATCAGCAGCAGTGAAGTAGTAAACATGATGGGCAGCCTTATCTTACATCATCCGTTTAAATATTAACAATTTAGAGGTAACAGATGGCCAAGTATGACATGGTGAAGCAGCGAAATGAAAGTGCATCGTCTCCAGAAAAGAAGAAATTGAACAATTTTGCTGCATTTTTTTGCATCATTTACGCTGCAGAAGAAAATTTTTTAAAAAGCTTTTTACCACTGTAATGAAAAATTGCACTTTGACTGGGCACAATCCATGTTCATAATTTCCAGATAACTTCACAACCAAATAGAAGGTAGAGGCCAACCAATATATCGGGCTGGTATATTCATTTTTTTCTAACTCGGCCATGAGCCCAAAAAAAAGCCTATATATATATATATAAAAGAAAAGATTAGGCACCTGTGTGGCAAGATGCAGCCTTTACTTGACTGAAAAAAGGGCCCCCACACATTCAGAACCACCATGAGCAAGCCCACTCATATTTTAACTTTAAATTTGGTGTTAAATCTTTGACTGCCCTATTTTTATATATATTTTAGATTTATTATTTATTACCATGTGGTAGTGTGATTTACTTTGTGGTGTTTTTTCGTTGATACTTGAAGTCAACATTCTACCTCAACCAGTAATTTGCACCATTATTCTGATTTCCGTTTGAAATACTTTATTTTACATACTTAAACAAACTTGAATCTGTTTTATTTTCTATTGTTCTGAAACCTTTTGCACTCAGGTTACTGTTTTGAGTATCAGCCTTAATAATCTGCTTTCGATATTGGCCGTAACATATCGGTCGGCCTCTATTAGAAGTTACATAATTACCTTTGCTAAATGGAAAATGTATTTGCAGTAATGATGAAAAAAGTATACCTAACTTAAATTGTTGTGTGTTTGGGTACTAATTAATAACTGTAGAAGAGATTATTTTAATTATTTCCTTTGAGGTCAGAAGTTTAGTTTTTCTTAATATCTGGTAGCATTGCCTGTAGACTGTGTGCTCTTGGTCAAATCTTGGGTATTCTTTCAAGATAATTTTTTTTTATAAAAATGAAAAGAGAAAAGGAAAACAATTAATCTTCCAGTTTAATTTCTCAATGAAACAATTTTGGTTATCCTACCTGAGATAAATAGGAAATGGTCAGTCCATGATGTAAACTTGTAAAATTAGAACTTTGCATTTATAATATTTTAAAAATGTATCCAAAGTACATAGGTATAACCCAATCGAGATGATTTGGGGTGAGCTGAAGCACAGAGTGAAGACAAAAGGGCCAACAAGTACGAAGCATCTCTGGGAACTCCTTCAAGACTGTAGGAAAACCATTTCTGTTGACCTCTTGAAGCTCAAAGCAGTAATCAAAGCAAAGGGTGGCTAGTTTGAGGAATCTAAAATATAACAAGTATTCGGTTATTTCACTCTTTGTATTCGGTTATTTCACCCTTTTTGTTTAAGTACATACAGTTATTCCATACATCATGTGTTCATTCATAGTTTTGATGCTCCTAAATAAAGAAAACGCATTAAATAGGAAGGTGTGTACTTTTGGTCTGTAGTATATATATATATATATATACAAGGGATGTTGGCTTGTCTACCGATATCCGATACAGCCTAACTCATAATTTCCGATACCGATATAAACCGATACAGATATGTGGGGACCCTCCCTCATAAAAAACAAAAACTACTAAACCCTTTTAGGTAACCAAATTAAATATCTTGTATCATGCATACTTGAGTTTTAAAAATTTAGAAAATGTAATAAGTACTATAATTTTAGTTAGGCAATTGAAAAAGGTGCCATTTTTATTTTGTCTTCAAAAGTAGCTGGAACATTTTCTCACACAGAGAATACTGACAAAGGCCCACCACTCAGGACAAATTTCTACTTTTAGAAAATGTAAACAACATTATACCTTTGTGGCTGATGACGTCACCAAGTGCGCCTGATAGACGGTCAAGGTTGGCCCAGAAGAAGCCTCCTGATACTGTATATTGAAAGTTATCTCAAACAAATAATATCTCAAAAACTAAACCTCAAATCTGTCATATTTTTACATTCTGAGTGAGAAAATAAGTAGCTGAAGAGTTTGATATATAATATGTGTATGGTGTGAAAAACTCATCTTATTAAAAAAATAAAAACCGATACCGATCATTTTCGATATTACATTTGAATGCCCATATCTGCCGATAATGACTTCAGGCCGATAATATCGGACATCCCTAATATATATATTCTCGCATCTCATCCATCATGGGGGGCAAGCCCCTACATGGGACGCACCACCGGAACATAACTGAAGTGACTAATCTCAAGAAGCCTGTGCAAAGAGGCATCTAAGACAATCCAGCACACAACAGCACGGTTTAAAATGCTGGCAGAGAAAGCATACATGGAACGTCATAACCAAGTGGCTAGCATAGTATACAGAAACATATATGCGGCGTGTGGGCTGGAAACCCCAAGATCAAAGTGGGAAACACCTCCAAAGGTGGTGGAGAATGACCGAGCAAAGATCCTGTGGGACTTCCAGATCCAGACAGAAAGGATGCTAATGGCGAACCAACCGGACATTGTGGTGGTTAATAAAGAGCTGAGGAAAGCCGCTGTGGTGGATGTGGCAATACCAAGTGATGGTAACATCAAGAAGAAGAAACTTGAGAAATACCAAGGGCTAAGAGAGGAGCTAGAGAAGGCTTGGAAGGTAAATGTGACAGTAGTACCTGTGGTAATAAGAGCACTTGGGGCAGTGACCCCCAAATTAGAGGAATGGCTCCAGCTGAACCCTGGAAGAACCTCAGACATCTCAGTCCAGAAATGTGCAGTACTTGGAACAGCAAAGATACTCCGCAGGACCCTCAAGCTCCCAAGCCTCTGGTAGAGAACCCGAGCTTGGAATAGGAAAACTGCCCATGGTGGGTGAGAGGGGAATTTATACATTTTTTTATACATCAGTGTTTACACCAAGTAACCTCAGTGCTTCACTAAGCTTACAGCTGGCAAATTTACCATTGCATCAGTCTGAGCCACCTTCACACTCAGAACTCACTGTATTGACCAGTGAGTGCTTCCACCTCTGTACATACCGTGAGGCTCCAGTTGACCTGGGGAACCTTGATGTGGATGTTGAGGCAGAAAATCAGGAGAAGAATTGCTGTCACCACGAAGGCACTGCAGCTGACAAACTCGAAGAAGTAAACTCCTCCACAGGGAGAACACATCATGATGGTCTCTATGCAGATAAAACTGATGAGCGACAGGACCTGCAGGGATTAGGAGAACAGAAAGTAAAGGAGAAGGTTAAGTTTGAAGAAAGAAAAGATCCTGGTTGTACATAGTTGGATAATATTTCCCAGTTTTTCATAGCTATGTAATATATAAAACTAATGAAATTGATATAATGGTTGTACTAACTAATATCTAGGGATGCTCTGATATGAAAACCTGAGCCTGTATCAATATCCAGTATTAGTACTCCTGTTATGGCAACTGATATTTACCCACAATATACATTTATATACATTTTTCCCGCACTTTTGGCACTGTAAAAGCGACAACACCACTGACATTACTTGTCTGATTCAGTTAAACACCCCTACAATCCTGTGCTGCATTACTGTCATATGACTGAACAAATACCACATGTTCTACCCCCCTCCCCTCCCTACACGCATACACACACACACACATACATAAACAGCAACAAGATCATACTAAAGGGTTGTTAATATTGGCTCGGTTTCACTAATCGAACCAATACGGATATGCTAAAACAAAGTATTAATGTTGCCCGATACCGATATATTGTGAATCCCTATATATAATAAAAACTAAAAGAAAAGTGAAAATTAAAGTAAAACTATAAGATAAAGTTTGCATATTTTGTTACAGAAAATCCGTAGTGAATACATTTTTGGATTAGATAGACAAGATTCCATCACTCTTTCAGTTTTTGGTGAGCTTCTCAGTTGTGACTGAAGAATGAAGATCCCTTTATGTTTAAGGTTTAACGGGACAGTAGGCTACTGGAATTCCAAACATGCATGCCCTATGAATAGACTAAAATGACCATAAGCTTGTCTTATGAGAGCTCCAGCTGCTGGCATCCTGTGACGACGCCCAACTGGAACTCCCATCAACAAACCACTAAATGGGAAAGAAATGCTGTTTTTTTAAGGAGTCTGTATGCCATCCAGAGACCCAAATAGAGACATACAGATTACAGATATGCTTTGACCGAAAACCCCAGAAGCAAAAGAAGATGCATATTTTTTACCTAAAACAGCTAAGATAACATATATAGAAATTATTTGCAATCTATGTTAATGTAAATACATAAGAACAAATTCACAGCCTATATAGAAAAGGCTCGAAGACCGAACATTCTTTATTGATTTACCCACTTTTCTGTGGTCAAACAGTGTCAAAAAGTGAGAACAGTTCATTTGGAATATTTTTATTTATGTATATATTTGTCAAAATATATATACAGAAAATAATGCAGGACATTTTTCTTAATAACTGGTAGCATTGCCTTTAGATTGTATGCCCCGGGTAAAATCTTGGGTATCCATTCATGATAATAAAAAAATGATAAAAATGAAAAGAGAAAAAGTAAATCTTCCAAAAACTGTTTCATTTCTCCGGTATTTAGCAAATGAAATGATTTTGGTTATCCAACCAGAGATAAATAGGAAATGTTCAGTCCATGATGTAAACTTGTAAAATTAGAACTTTGTATTTATAACCTTTTAAAACGTTATCCAAAGTACAGATGTGGATGTTGGAACACTGAGCTATTAGGTGTTTTGCCATCAAGATGCATCATGCAGATAAACTCTTTAAAAACCAAACAATGGGATTTCCCGGATTTTATTTTTAAAATCTGTCTCTCATAGTTTAAGTTTACCTATGATTGAAATTATAGACCTCATCTTTTTAAATGGGACAACTTGCACAATCGGTGGCCGCCAAATACTTTTTTGCCCTACAGTATCTGACTTTTTTAAGTTTGGGAAAATACATTTTAGTAAAAGCTGCTTTAGAAAAACTTTTAAAGGATCACATGAACCAAGCCTTTGAACATTTTTGTAGCAAGAGTCAGCTGCCAAAAAAACTTCGGAAGAGACTAAAGCAAATCTATCAGTCTTGGTAGTTTTAATGTAGAAGTTGGTGGTCCTGCTAGTTTCTACTGCAATTTTAAATGCTTCCATTAGTTAATGTAAAATATGTGTCCTTAGATGATATTTGAAGGAGCTGCTGCATCCTAAAAAAGCTTTCAGTCTTAGATCATGGATTAATGGAAGATGTGGTCTATGATGGTACTGACTGTTCAGGAAAGGTCATAAACTCATTAGAGAAGATGCAAATTGTAGCATGCTTAATTGTATTCTCAAATAGGAATCATTTGACCTTTAAACTGCAGGAAAGAACTCAGGGAAGGAACACTTAGATTTGTTGACTACAAAAGCAGTCACTGGCTGCACCACGCATTTATTTCCCCAGGATTAAAAAATTTGGACAGAACATAATTTTTCTAAAGATGACACTTAGGAAATGTTTCTTTTTCTTAAGCAGCTGTATCCAGTCATCGGTCCAGCCATTCATCGTCAATCTAGATTATCCCTTGCAGGGTTGAAGGTGGGCTGGTGCTACTTCAGTGCTCACAAATGTTTAGAAAACCTTAGGAAAAGTTTGTTAGCCCACCATCTTGATGGGATTACAAAACAGAGACCATTGGATTTTAGTGCAGCCAGTTTATTCAAAGTCCTGACAGAGCTCAGCACAGCAAAATATGAGGACCTAGCTAAAAAAAAAAAACTAAAAAAAAAAACATTCATGTGCCTTGTGTGAAACTTCTGTGAATTTTTAAAATTATTAAAATCTCATCATTTAAAATATAAAGAAGAAATGATACATCTATCAGATATATTAAAATGGAAAAGCTCCTCGGCCAACAATCGTGAGAATCAAGTTTTTTCTTCAGCACATCTGTTCGGGCCTGAAATTCTGTGTGTGTAGTTCCGTCTGTGACTGCAACAAAGGTGCAAGCAAAGAAAAGTGGAGAGCAGCTTGAGCTGAGCGATGATGTCATGTCTCAAGAGGAAAGCATATTGCTTCCACAAGGTCTCTGTGTAGCAGGTGTCAGGCGATCACAAGGGAGGTGAAGGAGGTGAACAACGACCATGCTAAATAATATTATAATGATTTTCAAATCCGGCCTCACTGAAATGCCGCTTCTTTTATTATGTAGCCTAGACATGCATGATTATCCACATCACTCTCCAGTACTTGAAGGGATGCACTAATATTTGGGATTAAACAGTAGTTGTGTATATAGACAAATTGGATGCTGAGCCCCTTCTTACACACCATCTGTTGTAAAGAGGTTTTACTCTGCAGGTTAAGCAACATATAAGCTGCAGCTCGATGGGACTGAAACATGTTCTCAAAATGTTGAATGTGCTTCAACAGTTATTGTTTATATGAAAGCTGGTAAATTCAGTACATGTTATTTAATGCCTTAATGGTATATTTCAAAATACAAAAGAGAAGTCTTTTACATTGAGAACTGTTTTTTACATCCACAGAAAAAAACCTTACCACAATGTTATAAGTACTTGTTTGGTTAATACTCCAAGAGGCAGACATATGGTGTCACAGAATGTCATCAGTGTGGTCTGTTTTGTCTTAAGGCTTGCAGGGAAACAAAACCAGTTCAATGTGAACACTGTAAGGCCCTAAAGGGCGTTCAAATTCTTAACAGTGTGTGAAGACACAAAATATTGGCTTGTTGACTCAGTCACAGCACAAATACAAAGACAAGCCTGCTGCCATGACAGAGACACCTCGGTCAGATTACATCCCACAGCAGGGCGCTTCTGACCAGCCTGGGTTAGGTTAAGTCCATGAATTCATTTAAGAAGGGTTGAGAGGTTGAGGGGATTGCTGAACATCATGGCGCAGATGAATATTTGTTACTGGAGATTGACAGGAAGACATGTTGGTTAGTTTAGCTGTGACCTTGGTTCTGCTGAAAGATTGACAAGATACTTTTCTGAAGTGGCAGTTTTTGACATAAATAACATGACTCACGCCAAATATCTCTTCTAGGTGGCTAAAGCCTAGTTTATGCTTCTCCGTTTTGCAGAGTCAGATTGACGTAACGCCATTATCCGTCGACAAAAGGGCTCTCCATCACCTACACGAGGATGCACGGAGTAGAGCCCCATTTTTTTACTATCTGTATCCGTCAACGGAGAGTGTATGCATCTGATTGGTTAGTTCTGTAACTGCCAGAGATAGTTTCACCAGAATAGTGCTCTATAGTTATTGTAATCAGTAGTTAATGCAGTGTTTGGCCACTACATGCTTTATATTGAAAGGATAAGCTATCTAATCTGTTCTTTTGGCAATTTTGAACACAAAAAGGTGTAGGAAAACAACAAAAAAGACTGCTCTGTTTGTTTCCATGTGTTTTTAGAGTATTCTATGAGCTGCAGTTCTAGTAAAAAGCTTTACAGCTTAATCAAAATGTACTTTCTGTCGTTCATTGCTCCTTGAGGAAGAAATGCATTCACAAGCCTAGAAAAAAACTGAAACAACGTTGTGATAGCAGGCAGAGATGCCATGAAAAGTTAGCACCCCCTGCTGTCCTGGTCGAACAACGCTTAAAAAACAATGGACAGTGGAGAGGAAAAAAACAGAGAACCATAAACGAAAAACGTATCCGTTAATACGTCTGCGTCTGAAGGCAAATTTGTGGTGGGAGAAGCATAAACTGGGCTTAACTCTCAGTGCCCAGCTTAAACCAGACCTGCAGCTTCAAAAACTTTGACTGGCCGATCCACTTGCAGTCAAGGCAGGATGTAAATATAGCACTCACTTCACTAAATAACAGCATTTGTATGTCTATTTTAATTCTATATCTACTGCTAACTATAATTGCATACAAAGAAAATTGATGTAATTTTAATGTAACTTTTGGTTGGTTCCTAAATAGAATACAGGCCTAAAAACCAAATTAATAAGGTATCAGGAAAATTAAAGATTTTCAGGAATTTCAGTTTTTCATATTCAACATATACATTGCTTTTACTTGAAATCATCATGATTTTAACACTGGAAAAATAATCTAAATCATAATCGTTTCATTGTTTAGTAGCCCTAATTTTAACATCCTTAGAGGGGTGAACCATGAACTACATAGATCATGTTAAACAATTTCCAATCTTGGAGGAATAGTACCTTGGGGGGCAATGAACAGAGTTGCCCAGGGAAACCACTAATGCTAGTACCACTTCTGCTCTTGTGCAATGTTAGGCAGCAAGTGAACCTAGCAAGCTACGACTGGATAATATGTAATAATAAGTTATTTTTACTGAGGGTAACAATTTTATTTGGCTGAGGGGAATTAATTTATCATGCTTTTCAATTAGAAGCTATTTTATGTTGGAACATTAAGTTCATAAAGGGCCTTTATTGTAGTCATGCGGCAGCTTCACAAACAGATATGCAAATATAAACAAATCAGCTTTATACCCATGCATCTGCACTGCATGCAGCTTTGCTCAAAGAAGCCTCAGTGAAAATGGTCAATTACCAGTAAGTTTTGGACTGCTTTTTAAGCGTGCCGACATAAACTTTTTTTTTACTCATTTCCTGTTTTTAGTTAGATGTTCCGGAAAATTTGCGGACAATTCCATTTGGTCTTTAAACGGAATTTTCTTTTCAAATACACCACTTGTTACCAGAGCATTGCCTTTCGGCTGATTTCAGACAGCAAGAAATGTAACAGAGGATCCTGCTGAATCCTCTGGGTTCGGAGGAGTGGGGGATACGACATAAACAGTGCAGTGGCCATATCTGTCATTTCCCCCAACAAAGTAGTTTTTTGCAAGAAGGCTGACGCACCAGCAGAACTTCTCACAGTGCTTGTCTTTTGTGTGCAATTCTGCGCACATAAGCTTTAAAGACAAAGCCAAACGGAAAATATAAGCAAAAAGAAAGGAGTGTGAAGCAGCATTTGCTTTACAGTGGCTCCTCGCTAAAGCGTGATCCCCCCTTTGCTGCCTCGCTTGTTTCGCAGATTTTTTTAAATACAATTTGAAATGCTTTCTTTACATCGTACTAACTTGCATTCTTTTCTGCTTCTTGATTGATTGAAGGCATTTGTCAGTCTCCTCCATGTCGTGTCTCCTGCACTTGCCAAATTTATCATGTCATATCATAAGAATTTTCTTTTATAGAAGAAAAAAACAGCACAACTTTGTTCGTCACTCGGAAAAAGAGCCAGCCCCTGCGTGAACTCAAATATGGCTGCTCACATCATCTCCTTCCAGATTCTCTTCTTCATGTCTTTGCATCAGTGAAATTTCAGGAAATGGACTGATTAGCCACTTAATAAAATTACATTTAGTGCATTTGGCATTCGGTTAAGATTGTATAATACACAGACAGTACTGTATGTGTAGGTCCGGAAGCTTTAACATTGTAAAAGTTATTCACAACGGCAACATATTTTCCTTAGACTCAACATTAATTCAACAAAGGGCTATAAACAAATGATAGCATAAGTTTAATGGTGTGTGTGTGTGTATGTGCGAGGGTAGTCACCATTCTACATTATTATTACAGGATTTGCACAAGCGAGTACCACCTCTGGTGTATGACATAAAAGATTTTAATTTGCAATAAAAAACTCCCTCAGCATTGAAATGCGTGTATTTATTTGACTAATTTGAAGAAGAAAAAAAAGACATTGTTCCACACTTTTGCTGTGTTGCAAAAATCTCCTTTACATCTCAAAAGTGCTCAGATTTCTTGGCAAATCCAAAGTCACCTAATGTGGGTTTTTTTGTTTATTTTTTGTAATCTTGGGTAACTGAATGCCATAGAGGTTTGTAATTCCTTGTGTAAACAAGGCCTGAGTGAACAGGGACTATACTAAATATTTCTTTGAAAAAAAATAATACGAAGTACCCACCTAGAGGAAGAGGGAGAGGCTTTCCAGGAGACCTCTTTCTCGGTTCAAAATGTTAAAAACCTGACGAGTGTATGATTCATAATGAAGAGCTCTTTACTCTGCCATGCCTAGAATAGAAAAAGTTGATTTCATTCTGTAGTGATAGCAATGACTTCTTCTTGTAACTGTATGAGGTTTATCTATTAACAACAAATGGTAACAGCCCCTTCCTGCTCAAGGACCACGTTCCAAAGCACATTTCTGCAGTTCATTACATGCAGTCAGTGCTACATTGTCAGATATTGGCTCTACATGGTCATCATGCAGCCTTGGACAGCTCACAGAACATTAAAATTAAAGGCCAGTGGAGCTATTAATGCTTGGCTAGGAACCAGTAAGGCTCCTCTGAGATACTGAGTGTATTCTTGGAAGACTTTCATTGGTCCTTTCCTTCAGTGGAGGACAAAACGACTATCAAAGCTGGAAAAAATCATTACAGCAGTGAAACAAACCACAGACACAAAGAGAGTTGCAGTTTGTTAATAGCACCAATTCACAATAGATGTCATCTCAAGGTATTTTACAAGAAAATTAATTTCAAAACAATTATACAAACATTCAAGTCGGCTTCAAAGTTTTCCATTTAAGAAATCCCAGCAGACCGCATCGAGTCATTGACAGTCAGTTGAGTCCCGTTGTTGCAGACTCCAACCAAACCAATCCTCTCAGCAATCCCTCATAGGCTACGTCCACACTAAGCCGATAAGGTTATAAGGGGAGTTAGACGCCTAATGTTATCCACCCAACACGAGCATTTACGCCCCGTTTAAGGTCCGTTTAAGGTCCCATGATTGCGCAATCCCATACCGACCTTGGCAAATACTGGGCATGCAAGAAAAGACGCACGAAAAACGCGTATAATCTACGTGACGCCAACGCCTACATAATATATACAAGAAGCTCTACACCACAGTACATATCTGCTTGTCCCGTTAACCGAAGAGAACAATAGCTGCTCAGAAGAAGAGAGAGTTTTTGGTGTGGACAGACGACGAGATCGATTTATTACTCTTCGCTGTTGTCTTTGTCTATAGTGTCGTATTGTTATTGACGCAGCATTCATTGACGCCACTTCCTTTCATTATCCGGGGAAGCTGTCCACACTAGCTCGTTTAGCCGTTAAATTAAGATTTACACGGCTCTCTTACCCGGCTAATAGTTATCCGGCCACAGACCTTAAACGACGCCGGGTTAGTGTGGACGATAGGGGGGTGTAGACTAAATAATTATAAGTTTAAGGCATTACCCGGCTTAGTGTAGACATGGCCATAGTGAGGAAGCATATAGTGGCAGCGGAGAGGAAAAACTCCCCTTTAACAGGAAGAAACCTCCAGCAGAACCTGGTTCAGTACAAGCGGTCATCTGTCACGTCCAACTGACGGTTGGAAAAGACAAAGCAGTCAGCAGAGACACAGAAAGAACAAAACAAAAACACTGATATACGAGTATTTTCCATGTTGAAGAAAGCAAAAGTCACTATTAAGGTTAAGCAGGAGGATATACACTACCTTACAAAAGTATTCAAAAACCTAAAATTTTCCTACAATCTAACCTTTAAATATATTTTACTTTTCTCATAGACCAAAATACATCAGTTGGTGAGGTGGATGAAAGCAATTCATTATTTTCAATAATTTTGCTTTCTTCAATATACATTAAAGTGGCATTCAGCTCTTTTTACTCCTGATATTCTGATACAAATTAATAAAACCCACCTCTCCAGTAGTAAACAGTTTATTTAAAGAATAAGTAGTACTCCTGCACTCCAGAAATCTGACTTTTATGGCAGAAAAACTAAACTGATTAATGAAACATGGTGGTGGCAACATAATGCTGTACAAGAATAAGAAGACATATTGGGTTAAATAAAGGGAAGTCCAGCAAATGAAAAAAAAAAAAAAAATGTGTCAGAGGCCAAGAAAGATATAGCCGAAGCTACCATCAAATAGTTTATATGAAAGCATCCAATTCAGAGATTTTGGCAATCTGAATTCAAATGCAAGGCCAGTGAAATATTCAATATATTGTGCAGTTCTTTATAAAAACTATTCTTACAGAGGGAAGTACATCTATATAAGAGCGACTCACCACAGCAACTTTAATCTCTTAGCTAAATCTCTCTTTTAGCAAATCCAGACTAGGCTTATACTCCTAAACCAGTATTACATTTGCTTTTCATTGAATCAGTTTACATTGGCTATATTTCTGGCACAAGAAAAAAAAAATCAATATCAAAATAGCTCCATCAAAATCCTAGTCTTGTAAGAGAAGATCTTTGTTGCTCATATATATATATATTTTTTTTTGCACAGTTTGGGGCAATACATAATAACGGTGAACCTAAGCATGAGCCTGTTTGTAATACTAATAATGTATTTTGCCTTGAATTTCATCATCAGCGAAGCATTTCTACCGAAACTAAATAAACTGATGTCTTGTGCTGTAGCAGAATCAAAATATGAGCCAGTATGAAACTATTTAGCAATCTCTAAACTTCTCCCAAACTGATGACAGATGGCTTCCTATGCTACCTTCCCACATGCACAAAGGTAAACATCGCAGGTGTGTGCAACAGCTGAGCCTCTCTGTAATCCTCTCTCATAATCCGGACAGCTGCCAAAGTATTCAAAGACTTCGTTTTCTGCAGAAGCCAAGCTCTAAACGTGAACAAAAGATGACTGCACCAACGATTTGGTTATTTAGGTCACTTGTGTTGTACATAAACACTGACTGAGGTAATTACTACTCCATGTTTCCTGTTTTGGACACACAATACTTCATGTGCACAAGGGTGGGGGGCTGGATTGAGTTGTCTGGCACCCAAAAAAGAGAACTAGTCCAGCCTTAATAGATATTTCCCCCACTGCTGAGTTTTATCAGATCTTTGGGAGAGCTCATTTTACTTTGTTGTTTCCTCTAATCCTAGTTCAGACGTTCGGTCACAGCATACTGGTCTAAAAAACCAGCTAAGTATTTCTAGGAGCACTAGCAGGCAGTTTTCTGTTTGTGTGTTTTGTCTTGTTTTCTCTTTGCACACAGAAAAAGTTTTCAAACCCAGTTCATTTTAACACTGAAGGAAAGCCTAACAATAAAAACCCATAACAGAAATAAAGGGACATTATTGAACCAGTTAGAAGAGGGATGTGGAAAGCATGATGCTGGAAAACATGACTTTTGCATGTTGGTTGTACAGTAAGTGTAGACAGCTGGCTACTTCTGCAAGTTGAGTTGATCAGCAAATTATTCGAGCAAAAGTTGACCACCTGTGAAAAACGAATAGATTACCAAGAGAGATACCAATTTTAAATTTCCTGGACATTTGGATGTTACATCCAACTCAATAAGGGCGTTAGTGGCATGTTGTGCGTCATAGTTTGTTTTATTCCGCTGTACATGTGTGATTAGTGTGCTTGAACTCACCACTTCTACCGCCTTCAAAATCCCGAAGTAGGACCTGAGGTATTCCATGTCGCACCTCATCGCCCCCCAAACGGTGCGCGAAAGAACGGGCTCGGTGGTGGGCTGGTACGGGCTGCTGGCCCCGGAGATCATGGACGTGTTGGAGGCCTCGCCATCAAAGCCATCGGTCTCCTCGGTGGTGGTCATTGTGATATCGGGAGACGCTGGACCCCTTAGCAGCAAGTCTGGTTACTCACACGGCATAGAAAAGGAAGGGACGGAGAGGTGACAGAGCGCAGGGTCTACGCCGCGGCGCAGGTTAAGTGGAGGAGAGCGTACTTTGCTTCATGCAGGCTGGAGGTGGACGGAGAGGAAAAACTAGAAGGTCCGCTTTTCACTGCTTCATCTTGTGGTAGACAGATGATCTGGAACACGACGAGCTGGAAAAACAAGCTGCGGCGTTTCCTTCTCCCGACTGAAAGAGCCGCACTTATTCCTTTGGTCACTAGTTCGAGTCCCAGGGTTCGATTAGCCCCGACAAGGTTGGTTATTATTTATGTCGCACACCTAATCAGGCATCTATAAGCGAAGTGAAACCATCCGATACATTTGGTGCAGAAGAATGCAGAGAGAGCCCTGTTGTCCTCCTAACTAACTCAATTAGAGAGGCGCGCAGTGAGGCTGCCTTTGGTCGCCGCTTTGCTTGCTGTGGATGGAAAGCCAGCTTGTCCCCGCCCCTCTGAAAAACTGCACATTCTTGAGTAGGCTCTGTGCCCGTTTTATTCCCAAACAGCCTGTAAAACCATTTCAGCCTGAACCTCGTCGAGAGAGCCAATCATAGCTGCAGTTTGCTCATTGTCTCTCCACTAAACCATCAATGTAATTCTTGAGTTTTGTTGTGCACAGTTTTTGTCTTTTGAACTCATTGTGTCTACCAGTTTTATGGCATTATCTGTGGGACCTATTAAAATAAGTAGGCATACGTTTTTAAATAATACTTGAAAAACAACTGTATATTCCTCTGTTTAAGTGGGTTTCCCTCAAATAAGTTATTTAAGTAAAGTAATCATCAGCCACACAATTAATTTAGAATGTCTCAAGTTTCTGTTCAGTTTCCTTGCACTTCAACACCCTATCGTGGTTGATATGGGTATTACAGTTACCTAGATTTTTGAAGATTTAAAAGCTTCCAACAAAGTGCCTACAAATAAAGCACACCTTCTGTTCTTCAACAAAAAATTCTGACCTGAAGAATTTTCATATTTAGGCATACATGTTAACCTATCAATAAAATATAGGCCTACTTTTGTTTCAATTTGACAGGACTTGTGAGGCCACTTTCAATTTATCGATTCCATGCAGTTCTAATACAAAACTTAGAGAAAAAAAATACGGAATGGTCTTTAAGAGATTTATTTTGTAAGAAATAGGGCAAAATATATAAAATTGTTGATATCTTTGTCTGTGTAAGAGGCTAGAATTCCACTAGCAGTTTAGAGGCTAAATACTTGTGTAATACACAATATAATACCCGTGACCTGAATTATCCCAATAAAAAGCTATTTATTGACAACACAATCAACATCAACAGCCAATATTTTGGCCAACTTGTTGATTTTATTAATCCTCATGTTTATCATTTGCAGCATTTCTAAAATCCAAATGCTTTCTCATAACTATTTTTGGCATCTGAGTTTATGAAGAAGAACTCACAGACCCCAGACAGATATGTCCGCGACCCCAACTTTGGGAGCTAATGCTCTAATGAAACCAACAGTCAATAAAATGATCAAAAAAAAAGAGAAGCAGTGGAAGTAAATCCCAGCTGTTCTCTGTTACTGTTTTTATGTGATCATATCAATATCAACCTTAGTGTTATAATAAATCCCCACTTTTCAAGGCATTTATTTTTTTCTATAACACTAAAGTAGCTTCTAATCTCTAATTAGAAGGGGCAACCGTGGCTCAGGTGGTAGGAATTCGTCCTGTAATCAGTGGGCTACCGCTCAGTCTGTTCTGGTCGTTTTATCAGAGGGCCCGGTGGCCTCACCTCTGTCCGTGTGCCCCAGGTTAGATACAATACAGTAGCTTGCCACCATCAGCCTGTGAATGTGTGAGAATGACTGAATTTAGTCTAAAGCGCTTTGTTGTTCCCTGAAAAAGCTCTATACAAATGCAGGCCTTTATAACATTTCTGGAAAAAGCGTTTTCATACCCTGGTTAAACATACTGACCTCCAAGCTTATACTAATTCTTTATCAGCCTTCTTTGGTAAAATGGATAAAGAGATACATACCAATGTTTTCCTTTGGTTCTTTGAGCAAGTGTGTTGTATTAGTGAGATGGAGCACTACTGCCCCACCCACCCATTGTTCATGGTTTCCAGACCCGTTTTCTCCCAGTTACTCAAAATCAGATTGGCAAACTGGATTGGATGTGGAGCTATCTGGCTGCTGCATTATATATGTAAGTACATGGCACAAGATCAAAGAAATGTTCCAAGCGTAAATGTAAAACAAAAAAGTAACAAACTGACGAATAAAGAGACATTCTTGGTACATTTACCACCCCTTTATTATTGCCTTTAAAAAAAGGGTTAGTGTTTTGTTTTAGTATTTGACACAGATCAATTTTTAAGTTTTATTCTCCAGATTTTTCAGGTTTGGGGACTGCCGCATGGAGTTTCAGCTCCCTCCAAAGATTTTCTTTCGGGTTCAGGTATGGAGACTAGCCAGGCCACTGCAGGACCTTGAAATGCTTCGTAAGGAGCAACTCTTTAGTTGTTCTGGCTTTGTTCAGGTCATCGCCATAGAACCAGCCACAAACCATCTTCAGTGCTCTTCCTGAGGAAGGGAAGTTCTGGGCCAAAATCTTGTGATACATGGACCAGTCCAGAGCAGTCCTTTTGTCTCCTTTAGGGGAACCCCCTCCAAACCAGGTTTCCTCCTTCATGCTTCACAGTTAGTAATGTGTTCTTGGGATTGTACTAATTTCTGTAAACAAGGAAACATGTTTACCTACATTTTTCTATTTTGGTCTCATCTGTCCAAATGACACACTCCCTCTTGATCATTCATATGGTCATTGGCAAACTTCAGACAGGCCTGGACATGTGATGACTTGAGCCTCCAAAGGACGGTGATGATCGTCTAGAGCAGCAGTTCCCAAAGTTGGGGTGGGGACACCAAGTGGGATTACAAACAGGTAAGTGTGGGGTCTTGAGATTCTTTTGAGATACCAGAAATGACAATGAGCGGGCATCTCCAATTTATAAATCAAATGAAAGATGAAAAACAGGACTTGAATTAATAAAAGCAACATATTGTGGTTGATATGCTTGTTGATGTTGATTATGTTAGGATTATACCACTTTTTAAGTGACCTCTGAAAAAAAGCCTGTACGTTCCATCAGGCGTTGGGGTCACGGGCCTCTTAAATCTTTATTTTGTGGTTCAGAGACTGGAAAGTTTGGGAACCACTGATCTAGAGTTTCTTCCAGTTTCTAATAATTGCACCTACAGTTGATACTTTCTCACCAAGCTGTTTGCTTATAGTCCTGTAGCCCCGTGGTTCCCAACCCCAATTCTCAGAGACTACTTTCCTGCATGTTTTAGACAGGTCTTTGCTCTTGCCCACAGTGGAGGGGTTGGAGTTTGACTGAATGTGTCGACAGGTGTATTTTATACAAGTTCAAACAGGTGCACCTATTATATGTAATGAATGGAGGACAAGAGCGCTAGAGATACACAGGTGTAAAAATAAATACCAAGATCTGACTTGACATCTACAATCAATGTATTGCAGACAGACATTGAATCAGTGCCTTCGCACAATCTTTTCATTAAGTACAATAATAATAAAAATAAACAGAGACAGCAACATAGGATTCTTGGTTTTATTGAAGCCAGGGGTCTGATAAACATTTTCCTTATCTTTGTCAGCATAAGAAGCTAGGATCCACATTGCAGCTTAGAGGCTACAGAATTGTGTTAAAGACAATATACAATCAACCTTCTGAATTATTCCAGGACACAAAAGAGCCAGCCATGTGCTTAAAAATGTCTCAATATTGAATATAAAAGGACTGGAAGCAGAAGCTTATAGTCTCGCATAGATGTAGACGGTCAATAGTGGTTGAAGGCCATTCAGTTGGGGTGTGACGAAGAAGCTGTTTTCAGCTCACATCAGAGTACAAAAGTTCATTTCTCATAATTTGTTTTAAATGAAAATACATCTAATCTTCAACAAAGAGTAAGTGCGACTCTGAAACAGAGCAGCATGAGAGCACTTCACTCGGCTAAATGCCTAAATTAGGTCGGCGTGGTTGTGTATGATCAAAACAAATCAGGGTGGTCAGTCGGGGCAGAGGCAGATTAAACTGAAAACTCACAGGCAAAACCATTACTTGAGAAAAACATGCTTAATTTGAAAACAGACAAGCCATGAGCAGAAATCAGTACATGTACGTTTTGTCAACTATGAGCAGACCTGCAATAAATCTCTGATACCACCATATTATTCTCCCATAATACTAATAATGCTGCCGTTTTTCTAATTGTGATGATTTTCTTACCCATTTCAATTAAAGGGGAATTCACTTTAAGCTTTAGCTAAACCAAAAAGTAGACACAGGGAACTTCTATATAATGTCTAGAGAGAAGTGCTTATTTTACATGTGTTGGCTGCTTCTGGTTAAACATAATTTGTGCTTCTTCCATTCCAACCACAGACACAAAAACCTTAAAAGCCTCATCTTAAGAAAAGCAAATACAAGGTAGTTAACTATTATGATTTTTACTGTGCAAAAAAGAAGCCTGTTGACTAATTCAGTTATTGATTTTCCCTTACAGTTCGAACAACCATAAATTCTAAGATAAACCCTGTGTACCAAAAATCACTTGAAGTGTTTTACAAAATTTGTTACTGACCTACAGCAACAAAATACTGTAGAGCCCTCTCCCAAATAATGAAACAGATGAATCTTGTTCTACCAATTCCCAGGGTGTTGATAAAAGGTTTAAAGGCAGATCTGATGTGTGGAATGAAAGCTTCATGCAAGAGTAGCACAAAAAAAGGCCACTGGTTAATCTAATGGAAGACATACAAATGCAGAAAGTAGAGACTAGTATGCATCTTTGGTTACATGTTCCAGTTCCCACCAGGTAATTGCTCCCTTCGCCTCAGTTGAATAGCAAACAGCTGCTCTCTCCAGACCATTTCTGTCAAAGCCACTCCACACTAGATATTATCCATAGGATCAAGCAGGGCCTTGCATAAAGAGGTTGTGCTAAATTTATTTGGATTAGGGTATCAATCTACAAAAAAAGTACAGATTTTATGATATGGTACAGTATACCTGCTGTGAGTAAAAGATCAAAACTGTAATGACAAAAGACAATCAAGCAACCCCTTAAGGACACAAAAAGGTTAGGATTGTTCCTGTGAAGGCAAAGGGGGGGCCCAGTGCGGCTGACTAAGCTGTACATTGAAGGCAAAAGGTCGTCGTTTTAAATGGGCACTAAAGCAACAACAAAAAAAGAAAAGACCCGACTGGAAGGACAGGTTTCCTGCAGGGATGCGTTTGTTTGTCCACCGACTTCACGTAGAAAAGGGGAATGTTTTTTAACCGACATGCAAAGTACAGCGTGACGAAAATGTGAAAACGGAGGAGAACAAGGTGATGTCTAACACTGAGGAATAAGATATCTTTGTTTTGTTCAAACCACAGCATAGAACTGAATGTATGATGGCTGCATCAAGTGGTTTTAGCTGAAGTCGTTTGTACGGTTTTCCTTCTTGATATAAGCAGCCAATACACTTGAAGGCAATTACTCTATGAAACGTGTATTAAATAGGCCACAGAAAGCGTAGTTATGAAAAAAAGACCACAAGCTTTTGCACACTGACTAAAAAACCTAAACAAACATGAAACAAAATAAATTAGATTGGGGGGGGGGGGGGGGGGGGCAAAGCCCTGGAACCAGTGGTGCTACAGTGCATTTCCTCTAGTGTAGACAAGCACCTCTACTACGACACAAACGGCTAACTGTGCGAGGCACTTAGGAGTTATAGTAGGAAAGATGCTGCCCAACCGCTTCCCAAAGATATACAAACCTTTAGCTAAAAAAAGCAACTCTGCTGCAACCTCTAAGCCCGTCAAAAATCCCATCAAGTCTCATTTAGTCAAAGAAGCTATTTTCGCCATTTGGACAGCAGTGTCATTTGTACAAAATTAAGTTAACCTGAATGTTGTTTATGATTTCTTTTTTTATCTACAGAATCCTTCGAGATGAGTAGGGAAATTGATATGCCATCAGCCGTGCGGACATGTCGTATTAGTGTCATGATGTCAGTGACTTTCTAACATGTTATGCGATACAGATAAATGTTTCCTTAAACCAAGAAATGCTGCAGAAAACAAAATAAGAATGAAGAAATTTGTATAAATACATCAGTATCATATCCAACATTTTTTTTTTTACTTTTCTTAACACTTAATGTTTAAATATCTTTCCAATCGCGACCAAATTCCTTCCTCGAGTTAAGCTGAACCATGTTCCAGAAGGCCAAGTATGTTTTCACTCTTCAAAATCCGTGAAGACAGTGTTTAACCCCAGAAACTGGGGGGCCTGCAAGCGCAGCGCCTCCGACTGGCTGCCAGGGAGTGTGCACACAATTCCATAAATTGACATCCCTCAAAAAATTGCATTTACAGTTGAAGAGAAGACAGAAAAAAAAAAGCCAAGCCTTTCGGCACTTCATCTTATTAAAAGATCCATCCGTGTTATCTCGCATCCCATCTCACCATCTGATCACATCGGAAGCTCATTTGGTGAAACCGACATTGTGTGCTGACTGATACAGGCGTTGGGAATTTGGTGAATAAAAAAAAAAAATTTATGCTCACAGGTACATATATTTTTCCAGAGTATTAACGCAGTGGACGATGCAGCCGTTTTGTTGCCTTCACGCTTCGTTCTCTGTTGGCGGTATGTTGTTAGCTGAAACCACGGAGTCTTGCTTGCCGGTCATCCTGTCCAACTCGGCCTGGACATCAGTCAAACCCGGCTTCTGCCCTTGGGAAAAGTAGAGAGAGACAAAACCAAAAAGTAATCTCTTGTAGCTTCTGTTTCTATATAATACAAAATAAAATTCTACATCCAGCAAGAAGATGATTTAGGGTTGGATGCGGTCCAGTGCTGGCGATTGGCAACTAATTTCCATGGTGGACACTCATGCAAAACTTAATAGAACACAACATGTACTCATGCACTATTCTTCGCTCTCAGATGTTAGTGGTGCATAGGTCTAGAGCTAAACATATTTAAGTGATCTGTGGTGGATAGGAAGTATGCGATGACTCTTAACATCCACAACATTTGACTTTGTTAAACTTGAAAAATCAAACAAAATAAGAAAAGAAAAAAAGCAATCAAAATACAGCAACTGTTAAGTGGCTTAAAAAAAGGTTGATTAGCTGAGCAGGAGTTATTAGTTTCCATGCAAACATCAGTGACATATGATTTTAGTGGATACAAGCCTGTCTCCTCAGCAGTCAGAAGATGAGTCAAAGTGGACGCCTTTTCTTTTCCCCTGATTTAACCATCTTAATGAAGCTGGAGACATAACACTTCGGATGGCAGAATGGCCCACAGCTTCAGAGAACACGATTCGCTGATTCTACTTGTGAAACCATTCAGTGCATTTTGAGATTGTTGCGTTTTTCTCGTACTGCACAACATGCTTTAAATGCAAAGGTACTGTTGTACCTTCCAAAAGACAAGCAGAGATCTGATGATCCAAACTTAATTCATACCAATGATGTAGGGGTGGTACTTTTTAGGTAGTCATAGAGGCCCCTTTCTACCAAACAGGTTCCAATACTTAACTGGGGCTAGTGCTTACTAAACCCCAGTTCTTGTTGTTTCCTCAGTGTCAAGGCCCAGGCCCTAGCAGTGAAAACTGGAGCCATTCCAGCCCCAGGGCTGGACCAGAGAAAAGAACCATTTCCATACAGTGGTAGGGGTGGGCTCATGAGGAATAGCATAGAGAATACCATGTTTATAACTCTGAAGTTTAGTTTAATATTTGATCAAAAATTAAACAGTGAAACCATCGTGTTTCAACGTAGAGCTGCACGGCATCTTGTGATAGTGCTAATTCTGCCAAATATTACGTTATCAGTTCAAATGTGTGCCCAATTTGTTCTTTAATCTCTCTTTTCATCACTCTGACCTTTAGTATTCTGGACAATGTCTTATGTCCAGTGTGAGTTTAAGCTGCCATGAGTCTCAATACACAGTATTGCAGCATATTTAAAATATCTACCTTTGCCTAAATTTATATACCTTTTATATTGCCCAGTACTGCATTAACATGTAAATTGAAAGTTTATAACACTTGGAATATTTAAGTCAACAATTATTACACTCCAAACAATCCTTTGGGACATGAATATTGCACAAATTGACACTACAACAGTGATCTATGAAATATTGCGCAGCCTTACTTCAATGAGAGTAATATGTCAGATTAATGTCAGAATAACAGCAAGTGAGTGTTTGTTATATTCCTGCAGATTATTTTGTAGGTACATTTTCCACTCCAAGATGTAATTGTCTCAGAGCACTACAGTCCTTCACATAAAAAAGAATATAGTTGGGATACGATCAAAGAATTGAATGAGACGTCTGTAATGTCGTAGTGTTTGGCTTTTACTTGGCTCAGACAGAGATAGGTAGTAACGACTTACATTAACGCTACAGTCAGGAGAATATATTTATCAAAGTTTTATAAAACTTTAAAACGATAGTGGGGTTCAGTACAAGGATAACAGGCTATTGCTCAACAACATTTGTTATTCTTCCCAAGTTCCGCCTTCCTCCTACAGCTATGAATTTCACTTGACTGCCACATTTTTTTACGCTAATATAATTTAAGTTTCTTTCTCGTCTGTGTCAATAAACTTTGATGAGCATCCCAGGAACCTGTGAAGATAAGGATGCACACAGGCTGCTCCTGTTTACAGTCGCCATGTTGGAAGAGCAAGTCATGGAGAAGTCATGTCTCACCTATGAAATGTCAATGTCAAAATACAACAGGGTGATGCTCCATCGCGCTTACTGCTTTCCTCTTTGACCTGATGTGACTAAACAGGTAATGTGTTTAAACAATTGTTGATGTAGGGCTAGAGCGAGGGGGGAGGTATGCTTTGGGAGGGGTCTTGAGTGGGATTTAAGAAAATCTCTCCCTCAAATATTCCGGACTGCAGCTTGAACATGTTACTTGTTAAAAAAAACAACTTCTAGGAGTCATCGTATAACATTATACTTTTTACTATTACTTGAATAATACTATAAAGTATTGCCACTCCAAATTTCTGATCACTATCCACTTCTGAACAAATATGTTTTTTTGTTTGTTTGTTTTACAAAAATACGATTACACATGTTAAGTCAGACATTTGTTTATACACAACCTTCATTGTTCTCATGTTAGTTTCTATCTACTGAGCCTGCTGCGCAATATAGAGGTCAAGTGAACATACTTTAAACAGTAGATACTGTTAGTGGAAACACGTTACACGGTTCTAACATGTATATATGAACTATAGTACACACTGGTTTAAAAAGGGTTTCTTTTATCTTAATTTATTATTCTGTAATGATAGTTCTGTCTTAGTTGTTTTTACTTTATTCTTTTAAATAACAGAATTTTCAAATAATTTTATATTTTTGTGCCTCGTATCATATAATTTATTGTAACAAATTAAATCAGATCTCCTAATCTCGTCTGGAGGGAAACAGGTTCATTAAAGAACCAGTTAAGAAGTGACTCTAGCAGCATCCCTGGTAAAGAACTGGAACCTTTTGGGTGAAAAAGCCTTAATTGTGTCAACATTCAAAAGTGACAACTGTAAACTGTGAGTAAAAAAAGTTTAAAAAATAATAGTAATTTTTTAAAAACAGAATAAACAAATGGATGTTCAGCAGTGAAATGATTTGTTATACCTGTTTTCTTGGCAGATCCTTGAACTCCAGCTCCGACTGCTCCAGTTCCTGGACTTCCTGGGGATCCAGTCTTTTTACTCAATAGGCTGTTGAAGAAGTTGGCCAGAACTCCCTCATTAGCAGCCCCTGCTAAAACAGAAATATTTCTGCATCACAACATGATCCCCACTGTTTTACCTGTTAAAAGCCATCTTTTACAACATTGAATCACAATATACTCTATTTAAAATTAGACTGAGATCATTCATATTTTCCTGTAATGTTTAATCTGGCCAAATGTTTAATTTTGATTTAAATTAGTAACATTTACTTCTTTAAAATACATGCATTGTTTGCATTTATATTAATTCGCATTTCTCAAACTAAGAAAATATGTCTGTACTCGTTATGTACATCTGCACTCGTCCCATTTACCATTTTAATGTTATTTTAATGTTGCTCTAGAGTCTGTCTGCACATGGGGGATGGATTGGGATGGGGGTTGTGTGTGGTCATTTGTAATCTGTAAAGAACTTTGAGTTGCACTTTTTAGTATGAAAAGCGCTTTATAAATAAAGTTTGATTGATTGATGTTACAGGGATGTCTGAAATCAAACTGGTAAAGATATAGAGATTGTGAAATAGGCAAAATTCAAAACCTTAAGACATTTTTAAGATCATTTTAATTTAAGACAGTCTAGTTATTCGAAATAATGAAATCACGTATTCAGTTACTTGTTTAGCAACTTAAGTTATATATAACTTCTGCTTGTGTTTTGCACATAAGTTACCAAACATTTAAATGCCTTTTACACAAAAATCCATAAATTACGTCTCGGCACTGTTACTGACTATAGCCTTTTGACATCCATTAACATCTGTACTTTTAAAGCTAGACCCTGTTTATTACAAACTATCCTGAAGGAGTTGGTAGTTGCTAAAGCAGCAGGAACCTTTTCAGGAAGGTCTGCAACCTGTGGCCTATCCATCTCAAGTTGAGATGATTAAAGGCCCAGTCACAGGGCAGGATTTTAAGCCGACTCTCCCCGCACGACAATTGCAAGGACACCCTGATTATTGGAACGGCTTCTACAACAATCCTAATAGATTGTGCTCCGATTGTGCTTGGAAGAATAGACTGCTCCAATCACAAATCTAGAATATTTAACATGACCCGATATTACAGTTGTATTGCGAAGACGAACTAACAATACAGACTGTTTAATGACGTGTAGCCGATCAGAAAGCGAGATGACAGGCAGCGATAGACCTTGTGATAGTCTATTATTATTAGAGAGTCAGCTCAAAAAGTGCACAAAAAAAGATCAGCCAGAGCAAAGGGTGCAACAATATTTCAGAAACAAAAACAGATAATTCAGCTCAATAACTTTGTGTGGCAAGTAAAGCGCCATTCTTTTATCCAACACCTTTTCTAGTCTTTGTTTTCTCTATTAAAACTATTCCACAAACAATTGCCAATACCTCATCCTTGGCACATTTACATTTATTTACTCCGTTTACTTTACTAGTCAGATTAAATATAATGAGTTTCTGTGAGATTCCCATCTGAGCTTGGTCTGTTAGTTAGTAAAATCTAAGTGTGTGGTGTCTCGTCATCGCCGTGTGGACATACGCCACATACTGTAGGCCTAAAACTGTTGTATCTGCGATATTTTTTAGTTACCAGGTGTGAGGTCTCTTAAAGTTTGGAAATAGTGGAACCAATTTTAAAATCCTGCAATGTGAATCACCCTTAACACAAACACAAAATACTTTTCTAAATCAATACCCCACAGAATCCCTAGTAAATGTTCTCTCTTAATATTTGGGACATGAATGACACTCTCCAACCTTTCATGTTAGGGTCAGGCTTTTTGACAGAGGCCATCGGTGAGCTGGTTGCACTTGGCTGGCCAGCCCGACCTGCTGGCCTGGGAGACCCTGAGCCTGTCCTGCCAGGAGACTCCTAAAAACACAACAAAAGAGATACATTTTTCAGTCAGGGGACAAAAATTATACAATTGTGGGACTTTCAGAAACTTACCGTTGCTCCTCTGGTTGGTGTTGCTGGCTGCTTTGCTAACAAAGACTGCAGAGGATAGAAATACAAATTAATGGCTATCAACATAGGTTTTTATTCATCTTAAATTCATTTAAATTTATATATTTTTATTACTATTATTTAATATCAAATAGCTTTTATGAGGACACAGAAAAGAGAAGTGGAGGGGACTCATTCAAAAATACATTTTTGTCCTGCATGCTTCCTGGTTTATGTGTCCTTAAAAAGGGAAGTATGTGTGGTACTACTTCAAGCAAAAAAACAATGCTACAATTATGATTATAATTGAGTTACAACGCTATACAGAATAAAAAGAAACAATATATGTTGTAATAAATAAAAAAAGCTAAAGTTCACCTGCTGCTTCATCAGGAATACCTGTTCGTCCTCTGCGCTGATCTCTTTGTCATGAACCAACTAGAACAATTAAGTTATTAAATCTGTTATGACATCCTGTAATGCCTTCTGTCCAGTTACTGTGTGAGACAGCGTTTGCTCTACCATACCTTGCGTACTGGAGGCTTTGTGATGAAATCCTCAAATGGATCTTCTGGTCTGACTGTTGTGAGGTTTTCATGTAAAATCCCAATTTTCTTCTCATTATCCCATCCAGATGGACTGTAAACACAAGGAAATTGTTTGCATGCAGGGGGCAATTGGGTAGTAAACCGTTCATCAATTTAATTAAAAATCAAAATGTATGAGATTTTTTTTGATGGGCAGCACATAGGACAGCTGTACAAGCAGACAGCATACTTACATGAACACTGCATCTTTCTCCACCACTAAGGCAGGTGTGACGAACTGAAAGTCATATAGCTTGTGTACTATGTATTTGTAAAGCAGATCAAGGTTCTTCTCCTCTTTGACTGAAGTGTAGATCAGACCAGCACCATCTGTTTGGTTTAGTCAGCGAAATTACTGACGAAAAAGTGTCATAAAGAGTCCCACGTAAAACAACTTTTTCTCAAACCAGCTGTGCACTACTGAGACATGTGACATGCTAACCAACGGAAAAAGGATACATTGTAAGCTGAATCGTCTGATGCAGGACTGCATGAAATCAAAGTGCTCGTCTCGGAAGTCGTGCTCCTTCTCTAATACGCTGATCGCGTCACACTACATGAAAAACAGAGATGGAAATATAGGATGTAAGGTGACACATAGAAAACCAAACTAATCCTTCAGGCGTTCTCCATTCGGGCTTAAACAAAAAAACAAAAGTTCCAGCATTAATTAAACATATCACAGGGCCTTAAAAAAACAAGTTTTGATGATACTTTATTTTACCCCGATGGTAATCACTTCAGAATTATACAAGTAAATTAGACATTAGGGTGCTCCAAACAAAGTATGTTGCCTAAATACCACATAAAAACGTACATGAGTTACTAAGGTAACAAGATCATGACTTTTCTTGTGTATTCCTATTTGAGTCATCCTGACGAGGTTTGTTTCCCAAAACAATAAAAAAAAAAAGGACATTAGCCATCAAAAGGCGGATGCAGTGATTTCTGCTTGTAGCAACCATATGTTGATTTTTTTTTGCTACAAAGATTTATAAAAAGAAATTATAATGGCAACATTAAGGGAGAGGATAATTCCACAAGCAGTCACATTTTTAATGGCATCAAATGTTTTTTTTCATTTCTCTTTCTGGGAGCAAGTCTCCATCAAAGAGCTACAAATTTAAAGTTTGCTAAATGTTGCACTTCGCTTAAAAACAAAAATAATAAAACAAAATGCGACGGCCCAAAACTGTCAAAAAAAGGTATGAGGAAAACTCTTCAGAAACTGAAGAATAGGTATAAACATAATGAAGAGAGCCACACTAAATCCTTTACTGTGGATATGAAAAGTAGGCTTATAACCAGAATTAACTGGTCTGGAGCGTAAGGTCTTATAGTGTCATCGAAGTATCAGACAGGGGTTTATGCACTTGTTCTTTACCTTTGTGCAAACTATTAGCACTGGAATGCCCAAGTTGTGTGTGAGTGTGTTTTCCCCAAGCGGTAAAAGCACGGCTTCGTCTTCTCCCAATGTCGGGGCCCGTCGTGGGGAGGATGGGTTGGCATCCTCTGGTTCTGTGTACTCTTGAAAGGCTTTTACCACTTGGAGGGGAAAAAAAGAAACAAGCACAAAAGTGGTTAACAATGTGCTGAAATCAAAGACACAGACTATTTAAACCCACACAGATATAATCATCCTCAAACCGACTTCTGCCTTTCATACAGCGTAACAACTGCACCATAAAAGTTTACTCTGATGTAGACTAGGGATGCACCGATACTGGTATCGGGGCCGATATCATTTTTATCTACTTTATCCATATCGGTAAAAGTTAATTGATACCATGAACCGATACTTAAAAATTTGTGAACTCTGCAATCATTTCACAGAAAATGTAGATTGTGGTAATTTTTATCATTCATAAAAAAAAAAAAGTAATTCCCCATAATTTGTTGTAACAAGCAGAGAATAAAATAAAACCTATTTTTTGTGTCATAGAAGTAGCGGCGTTGGGACTCTGTATCGGCAAGTACTTAAATCGAATAATTATTGGTATCGTTTCAGTTTGAAAAAAGTGGTATCGTTGCATCCCTAGTGTAGACACATAAAAAATATTTTGAAATGAGAATTTTTCCTATTGAAAGCCAGGGGAGATAACATGAATTTTAGAGTGGCTTTCACACGTAAACTATGCGCAAAAACATACCTTACGCTAGAAGATAACCAACGCGAAAACAACACGTAACCAACATGTTTATGAAATGCAAACGCTGCTGCCAAGACCTTGGTATGATCCATTACAACAAGCAGGAAAGGGGGGAGCTCAGCAGATCACAGCAGGCTGCAGATAACACGTTTTTTTTTTTGTCATCTGCTAGAATCTCTTGAAGGTGATTTATATATTTATACTTTAGAAGATACTTCATCCTTAGATGCCCGTAAGAGGGCACTGCGGATGAAAATTATGTTAAATTTCACTCCTAATAGTGCTGTGAAACAGTATTTATCCTCTTAAATATTTCCTCTGTTATTGCTCTTTTTGTCACACTTTAATGTTTCAGATCAAACTAATTTTAATACTAGAAAGATCCTTTTACTTAAACCTGGATCTTATCTTTAACATTTATTATGTTCGTTTACTTAATTTAGTTTGGAGCCACTTGGGAGTCCTTTAGGAGAAGTTTATATCCATTCGCGATCAACGTATATCCATATGATGGGAATCATGACGGCAGGCAAAGTGTTACCTCTAAATAAGGCATTATCTGCCCCAAAACTCCTTTCATTAAGAATATTTTGTTATGAATAGTTAGCTATATTCCCCTGAGAGTTCGGAACATCTCAGAGGTAATGCGCTGTACGCTTCTGGGGTGTTTTAGAAGCTTTTAATGCAACCGATTCCAATAATGTTGCAGCCATCCGCCACTGCAGCTGTAGTCTGCATAGGTTGCAGAAAGGGAGGGTTTAGAAGATGAACCCCGCCCAATTGCCAAGACCGGGACAAACATTGGTTTTAGGTTCAGGGGGCAATTACTTGTCCACATATAGTGTTGCTTTTTTCAACTAGGGTGTTTTGGATAGCTTTTTTTAATGATATAATTTTGATATATAATTTTGGTTATTTACTTGGCTTATAATAATCTGAAACATTTAACCATGTTAAAAAAATGCAAGCCACAAAGGCCAGTTTCAGATTTCCTAAAGAACATTCTGACGATCCCTGACACCTCTGGGAAAATATTGAACTGTTTTATTTGTATCAGCATTACAAACATGTGAGGACAGAATAGATCTGTAAGGGGCCAATTAGTTTTTCACAGCCCCATAACAGAGTATTGGGGAAGAAAATTACAAAATACATTTATTCCTGTCCTGCCGAGCTGGTAAAAGCTCTCCAGACATTTTCATAGCTGCTGAAGGAGACTGGGGAGAGGGGGGTTATAAGCAGGAAGCTTTAGCTTACTTCCTCAGGCGCTTAGAGAATGCAGTTTGGGAAGAGCTTGACAGTTTTAGTCAGACTTTTTCCCCCCTTTTAGATACGGGATTATGAACATCAGACAAGCACTGTTGTTCCAATCAATCTTTAAGCAAACCCCCTCATGGAGTTTAGGATTACACAAATCCAGAAACTATGTATAAATAGGCTGAAGTATTTAAAAATTTGCATCAAGATTACATGCCTTTTTACCACTACCCACAAGAACCATAAAAATGAGCCACTGGAGCTTAGAAGCAGGAGGAATCATGCGCCCATTGCTCTCAGAGGGGAATAAAGTGACTTTATTTCACTTCACTTTGTCACTTTAAATATTAAAAGGAAGGCAACAAAGCCTGACAGACTTTGGCCCATCAAGACCAACTTATCTGATTAACAAACTAAGGTGAGGCCAAAATGCATCTGTACTCTATCTAAGGCTCAACTTAAACTAAAAGTAATAGAATAAAAACTTAAAAGAGTATTAGAATATCTTTATAACTAAGTGCCAAAAAAAGAAAGATGCTAAATTTAGATTCTCAAAACCAAGCTGATCTTGTAATTTGACAACAGTAGGCCCAAGAAGGCGATCCTACTTTCAGTTACAGCTCTACAGCAGTCAGAATATCCAGCCCACTGACTGAATTCAGACCCACTCAGTTTACTTCCTTTCCTTGACGTTGCTCTTGGAAGGGAGGTGACCATGATGCAAGACGTGTGCAAGACTGCCTGGACAAAAGCCACTGACACACTCTTCGAGACTGCTGGACTGTCTGCATAACTCTTTCTCACCATCCTGTTACTGACATGACAATGATGCTTTATTTTAGAAGACATACCGGAAGAAAATAGAAGGGGAAAAAAACTGACCACACAGTATTAGGATCACCAAACACTGCTACAGTGCAAACTAACACCATCAGTGTCCGTTATGGCCCATTAAATAGTGAAATCCATCTACAGAGGATGAGACAAAAAAATAAGTATCTCCTCCTTTAAGAATAGTTAAAAGAAAATACAAAATTAATTCAAAATCTGAACCTGAAACTGGCATCAACCACAAAATGCCAGGATGTTGCATCATTAACTTTAAAGGTAACCATTAAAATTTATTTATAAAATCCTTGAGTTTATTGAAACGTTTTCAGCAAATGCAAAGCTGAGAACCAATTCTAAATATATTGCTGTTTAATTTCAAATATAGTTAGTTCAAATCCTGAACCGCTTCCCCTTTCTATTGCAAAACTTCCTGATTACTCTCGTGTTATTTATTGAGCAGCCAATACATTGAATATGCTGTGAATTAATCGCTGTTGCTCTGTTCTTTTAATTAAATATCAGAGAAATCAATGGAATTTTTGTTTTGAACTCCAAATTCACAATGTATGTGTGGTCTCATGTGAAAAATAGACAACTAAGGTAGTAGAACTAACCAAAATGTATGAATAAACTTAACATTTGGATATCACCAGTCTGTGTTAAACATCAGATAGATCAAATCGGGGAATGAATGCTCTTATCATTGTAAAGATGTACACAGCTACTTCCGCTAAGAGTTAGCACAAAGTCACTTGAACTGAATAATTTTGCATTTTAATGCAGTGATAACTCACTATGAAATGTACTGAAGCTATGCAGTGAACCCACATGCATAGGTCGACATATATAAGGTGCATTTATATTCTACACCGCGCACAGAGAGCTGACATCCCAAGCGGATGGTAAGGAAAATTTCCACAGACAACTTATGAACTTACAGTCATGTAAACCCTATATGCCAATAATAATATCCTCAAATGTCATTTAGTCACACACACACACACACATGTTGCTGTTTAGGAAAAACTGATGTGGTGTGGGTGAAACAAACAGGGCGGTATTCTGTACAAGCACTAATAGCGCTAAAAAAAATTGAGTTAATTCTAGGAATTAATCGACCCACGTTAATGCATTAATTTTGACAATTCTATCTGAGGATTTTTGCAAAAAGATAGCCACGTTTGCCTTTTCTGGTGATATAGGGGCATCACTCTTTGCTGGTGGCTTGCCCAGAATTCATAGTGCTTGACAACTCCGGAAAAAAAGAACGGAAATAAAGCACCGAAATGTGCACTGCTTTTCGGTCTTGTTACTACTGTTTATGGCAGAACCGGTGCAGTTATGGCAACGAATATCAATACCCATCTCTAAATGAATTTTAGTAACAGTAATCATAACAAAAATGAATAAATAAATGCTGCGCGTGAAATTCTTTTAGACTTGATAGCATTAGCAAGTTTGAAACTTCGGAAACAGACAGGGAATGTTTACACAAAACCCTAAAAGGCTTAACTAAGTAGTCTGAAAAGCAACAATCTTTCCGAACACAAAAGAACTGTTCATAAGTCAGAGATGACCTGATCTAAAATTAACAGGAGAACATCGGAGTGCATCACACTCATTGATTTGCAGAACTCGCCTCCAGCGGGGAACACACAGCTGAGGATCATGGGCCTCTCTGATGATGACCTAGAATCAGACATGCCAATGTGTAATGTTATACAGCATCTGCCTTCCAAGGAGCACATTTACCAAGCTTTCCTTTTTCTTTTCTTTTTACCCCCTTTCGGCAGCCAGTCAGCCAAAAGCCAAGTGCTCATTACGCAACACTCACATTGCTTCCACCCCAGGATGCTTCAGGCACCTTTGCTGCTGCTTGTTGTTTCATTTAAAGAAAATAATTCTAACAGTAAAAAAATTAACAAAATGTCATGCTTTCATATAGATATACCATTTTGGCCTAAATACTTTTTATTTTGTCAGTCTGTAGTTTTTGCACACACAAAAAAACCCCTGCATATTAATTCATAATTTCTGTTGGATAGAAAGCGAAAAGACGGCAGCAATCCCGTTAAAATACACTTAAACTAAACAGATTACTTACTCCTCTGCTCCATTTCTCTCATTTCCTCTGGAGGAAGCTTTAGCTTGTCCACATGGTCACGGAGCACACTGGCCCACTTCTGCAACGACTCCATAATGGTCCAGGGCCGCGACATGTCCGCAACAAGCACGGCCAGGCAGTCAGGTAGTGACTGAGGCGTGACTGCAAACTTTAGTAGGCCTTTGTGGTATAGGTCTCCATCCAAAATCCACACATTACAGCGAGTCAGGTCTACATCAAATTTAAAAAAAACAACAGCAAAAACACAGAGAACAATCTTAAGACTGATCCAATACCTTGGAGATTTGTTGTGGATACAGAGAAAGTTGGAGCAGATAAACTCACCATCCCTGTCTTCATCATGGACGCTCAAGTAAAGGTACTCCAGTCCTCTCCCCTTCTTATTGTGTTCAGCTCCTTGAAGTTTGGCCATAAGTGTTGTTTTTCCTGATCCATCCTCTCCTGCAAGATGTTTAACATTTATATCATAATCCGTAGCTGTAGCCGAAAAGTAACCATGCACAATGGTCATCCCATAAATTCAAGTAATGTGCATTTTATTGACTTGGAACTAAATAACCCGAGAAGTAAAAAATGTTGATACATATTATGATCACACAGAGGTTACAGTCACTCAGCCATATCATCTTTGCTAAACAAGCAGCATTCTTCACAGACAGGGAGTGCTTATGCATAGATGACCCCACCCAAGAAAAGAAAAATCTCAGAGCCACTTTAAAAAAATAATTTCTTAGTATGTCTGATATTGCAGGATATGATGCAGTGAAATAATTTGAGGACTCATATTTGGTTGACAACAACAAAAGAAAATACACTCAAGCAGAACGGGCATGAGTGATCAGGCACAAGAAATACTTACCAAATACCAGGATATTTTTTCCTGATGGCAGCTTTGAACTGGACCTGGTTGAAACTTCGCTAAGTATTGAGGTCCTAAAAAAAAAATTAATGAAAAAAAACGGAGTCAAAAACAGGACCGTTTGGATGTCTGTCAAGTTGTAAAATAAAAAGAGCTCCAAATCCTTAAAGAAAAAATGCAACCAAGACTGTGGCAGCTTCGTGAAACATAAAGCTTATTGATAATTTAGCTGTTCTTGTTCCTGTCCATAGAGGAGTCCACGACAGCACAAAATAAGGAAATGATCCATCACCCCTGACCAGCACATTAAAGAAAGAGGAGACAGCAACCGGAATTTATTAAATCCGACAAGACCTGAGCATGATCAAAACTACCACATAACAGTTTTATATGTCGGTATTCTTAAGCCAGTCGGTTAAGGCGTGTTTGCTAACATTTATATTCCACAGTTACCCAGTTGTACCCTTCATAAAGAAGCTATTTAGTGTTTGGCACTTCCATCTGAACAAACTATAAATAAAAGCCCCTTAATAACACTAACGCCGATTAAACTTGACCAATCCAAACACACTATCAGCGTCCACAGAAGCAGAAAAACACCCAGCTTGTTTAGTGAAGTGAAATGTAGCGGCAGTTATGCTAGCTGGCGTTAGCTTCTCCGTTAGCATTCAGGTTCAGCTCCGCTGCTACTGCTGCTAACATTACTGCTACAAAGCTAGCCGGGCCGGTGTTTGAGAGGGAGCAACCGGCAGTGACAAAGCACCGCCGCCGCGGCTTGGCCACTTTTACGGCGGTCTGCGCTGACACGAAGCCGTTAAAAGACAGCGCGACTTGCCAAAGGGTTTGTCCTTCTTCCTCCTCCTTGTTACTGTCGCCCAGTCCGGCTGCACCCGGGAGCTGTTTCTCCAGAACGGGAGCCATCTTCTCTTTCTACACCCACAAAGGCGAGGCCCTGCTGCTTGGGCACCGCTTGCACCGCCTTCATCCAAGAAACCGACGGTACGTTACATCCGCTGACTGCGACGCCGAACCGAGAGCAAGAGGGCACGGCTACTCTTTTCAGTATAACTACTGTTGAAGAAGTCAAAAACATAATAGCCAATAAAAAAAAAATATATATATATATATATATATATATATATATATATATATAATAACATATGTATACGTGTAAACCATGTTTGTCAGTGTTTTATCTTCAGATGTGAGGTCAAACTTTTAATATAATGTCTGGCCATATTCCAACAAATGATGTCATTTTTTCTTAATCAGCTGATGGCGGATGTCTTCTGAGGCCATGTCCACACGTAGCCGGGTTTTTTTTTTAAACGAAGATTTTCCTCTGCTCCTTGAAAAAAAAATCTCCATCCACACGTAACCGGATAAATGCGTTTTTCAGCACATTCATAGACGTGGCAAACCTGTAGGGGGCAGTAGTTCTCCCCAGTCCTATCCGCCAAGAGAAACTTTATATCCTCTCTTCAGCGCGCAGCAGTTATACAGCTTATAAAAGCAAACAAACAAGACGCGTTTTAACAATGGATGATACCAACACAGCTCTGAGGAAATAAATGCTGTTTTCTAGAGTAAACACAGGTCGCACATGAGGTGTTGGATCATTTTTTGTCGCGGAAAGAGGCGTTACGGCTCTTAAAACTCCGTTTTCACCGTCCACACGCAGATACCGAAAACGGAGAAAACGCAAATCTCCACTTTGGCCGGAGTTTTTAAAAAGCTTCGTTTTTGGTGCCGAAAACCTCCGGCTACGTGTGGATAACAGGCCAAACCGTAGAAAAATATCTCCGTTTTGGGAGATACCCGGCTACGTGTGGACAGGGCCTCAATGTCCCCGAGGTTGTACGAAACCCTATGCAGAGTTTCCAATCAGGGCGACAAGATATTTACAAACACGATGTAAAAAAACTCACAAACTTCTCATAATTGGTTGCTGGAATAAAGTACAGTTGAAGATTTTACCACATGTCTGTCTTTGTGATGGCTACTTGAAAAGATGAACTTTACCATTTTGTAACAAATTGTGTGATAATCTTGGAGTCGCTGGACACTTGACATTTCCACTCAAAGTTTAACTTCCTGACTCATGTCTTGAGGTGTGTCTTCTACCACATAAAGTTCTTGCCTAATACTATCAGTTTTGTGAAGTGCACCAGACCCTCCTGGAAAGAGATGATTGCTCTGGTGAGCCCTGAAGGGAAAGGCTGATTGGGATGAAGACAGTTCTTTCTACAACAAAAACCCCACACCACACGATTCTGTCACATCCCTACTTTGTGGTTCAGATGGTGCTCTTAGCTTTGCTAGATTCCATTGTCCTCAAATGTAACTGTTTAGTTTCACCAGACCACAGGATATGTCTCCAGAAATGAAGGTCCATGTCTCTAAGTGCTTTGTGCAAATAGTAATCTGGCTTCTTCCTTCCTGATTGGCCTTTCAGCCCATGTTGGTACTGGACTCATTTTATTGTAATGACACTTTATCAGCTTCAAGCATCATCTTCACAAGTTCTTTTAGAATTTATTAGAAAATTTTGCAATAGAACATGTCCATCTCTGAGAGAGAGAATCCATCTGGTACCTGAATGATATAATGGGTGACTGAACATTCCCCTTTTGATGTTTTGACTTATGTATAATTGTTTGACCGCATAAACATGGTATCTTCAGGCATCTAAATAATTATACCCAATAATAAGCCAGACCTGTGAAGGCCCACAATTGTCTTGTTGATATTTGATAATTTCTACTACTTGTATCTCAGCTGCTTACACATTGTAACTAGCTTTAAATAAACCAGGAAGTAATACTTTTAATTACTAATTCACTGCTAGGTAAATGACCAAACTCATGTTTTTGTCATTTCTTAATTTAGTTTTAAAAAAAATGTAAATCCTTCAGTTAATCCAAAATGATGTAGCAAAGTTCTGATTAGTATTAAAGACCCACTCTATAACTTTTACACCATAAAAACGCGTGTTTTCGTAACGTTTATGTGACTCAACACTATTTTTGATGTTTGTTTTCGGGGCTGTCACTAGATGGGAGGGTCCTCTTGCTGTTTACTGCACTATAAAACTTCATCTGTGGACCGCTTCTCCTGATGTACTGACCGAGTCTCGCTTTATTTACTCGCTACCTATTGATAGAAACAAACCGATGGTTTGGAGACTTGGGCCATGGCAGATTCACCACAGAAACCAAAGAAGACGTTATCAGAAGAAGCAAGCACTGAAAGCTGCTGGAGCTGAATGCTGCCAGAGCTTCACAGCTGCAGAAGGCTCGTTGTGGGGGCGCATCATGCTGGGCCGCAGAGCTCTATGCTGATGCTCATGACCAGGCTGTTCCCCAGTTACATTGTTGTTGATAACAGCACACCTGCGGTTTCTGCTGCCTGCTCGCTCAGAGCATAAGGCTGGAAGAAGACGAAGGTGAGAGAGAACTTACTTTTCTTCACTGCTGTGACACATCCTGTGGAACCAGCTCCCACTTTTAGTCTGTGAGGCACAAACCTTGTCTACTTTTAAGATCAGATTTAAAACCTTCCTTTTTGATAAAGCTTATAGTCCTATGAAGGGTTTTATTGTTCCACATCAGAGGAAATTCAATTCCCAGTAAAACCCGTCTGAGAGTAAACAAGACAAAAAAACAAAAACATGACACAAACAGGTACAGGTACAGCAAGCATGAGAAGTGAACCATATGCACATGAGAGAGGATTTAATAGGTCAGGGTGGGTGGGTGACAGAATAAAACATTCACCTTTGTCCTGCTTCGACTGGGGGGTCATGACACCTCATTACATTGAAGCACATATTTGAGACAATCACAACATCAGAGAACACTGGCCAGATCCCAGGGATGGGGATCTTCTATGAGTCTGAGGGATCGCAGCTGTCGGTCAGTGCGTCTCACCATCCTCTGCACGTGAGTGGGAGGGACAATCAGAGAGTGAAGCGACCGCATTCAGGTAAGGAAATGTGTGCGTGTCCAAAATTGACATGAACATGCATGCATGTGTGAATCAGTAATCATCAGAAGTCTTTCAGTCTGCAGTAGAGAGCTTCAATCCCATGAGAGGTGGTGGGGAGTGTGTACTCCTTCCAGGGGGAGTTATTTGCAGGAAGCCTAATATCAGATAATTCCAATTGTTTTGAGTACAGGCAAGAGATATTTTCTCTCGCCTTAAATCTCTCTTAGCCTTAAATCTCTCTTAGCGTCTCCATTCTCCCAGACTGCCCACATGGTTCAGATTCCATGTATACGTTCTGTGTGTGCAGTCCAGACAGACAGTTCTCGCCAGCTCTGCCTCTCATATCTCATTGGGCTGGGTTATCCTTAGCTATGTCTGTAGTTAGGCTGTTATAGGCTTAGACTCTTGGAGGAAAGCCAGACCATTTTCCTTCAGCCTGCTACTTTTCTCTGATGGTGCGTTCACACCGCCCCAAACGCCAACGTCAGTTGCGGGTAGATTACACGTAAAGTCTATGGTCGAGTATGTCAGAGGTCCGTCAGAGTCTATGCGGTGCGTTGTATCCATCAACTTTTCAGCGTTACTAACGTTGCAAGCGGCAATGTAGCAAACGCAAGCAAGCAGAAGTTCAGCTAGCTGAACTTTTGAAGGACACGTAGCACTAGACGCTGTGCGTCAACCAATTAGAGTGTCTCACTGTAGTGATGTCACTACACGTATCTTGAATGAAGCGCGGGACCAGTGAAAACATTTTCAACAAATGCAGATTTCAAAAATCAGAAACAACACTTACCAAAGACAGATGGACAGGCACTCATAAGGAGGAACATGGAACCTGTAGTTGGTGTCCTGGTAGGAGATTTGAGCTCCAATTCGGCCTAAAATTGGGCGTGGGACAGACGGAAGTGGCGCTGAAAGCGAACCTCATCCATAAGCAGCCCCTGGAGAAAATGGTTAAACTCCCCAAACTCAGAATGCATCTAAAGAATGGGCGCTGATGCACCTGATGTCTACATTGTCTAGCTTTATCTAGCAAATAAAGCCTAGCCACTCCCTCGGTATGATCTGCCATAGTTCAGAACGTACGGCAACAGAGACAGCCATGCCCACATGCTCTTTTTTGCTCAGAAGCAAACGTTGGAAACCAAAAGTACATGCGTCAAACTACATGCATTGGGTCCGTTGCTTGACGCAGACAAACGGTGCGATGTGAATGTAGCATTATGCTACTCTCCAGTTGCATTATTTGCTGTTATTTCAACTATTAACTTGATTTTTACTCTGTGTTTTTCTCTTAATAGAAGCTACACCTGGTCTGGCATCCTGCTCCGCTTTGAGCATATATATATATATATATTAATTAACTGTATTCATATAACTGTTGCATGGTCCTCCATTGTTGTTGTGAAACAATTATTGACAAGTAGATGGCACTATTTCAACATTTTGGAATACTGGAAAAGGAAGGGCATGTCTGTAAGCAAAGTATTTTGTTACATTTAATTGTAATTTTTTTTGCTAGTTAGTTTTTCAGGTCATCACATGGTGTAGTGGTGCTCCATGTGTGGAGGCCTCAGTCCCCGGTTCAAGTCCTGTCCCATTTTCCACTGTCAAATAAAGGCCACTGAGGCCCAAAAATTTGTTCAAGAAAAAAACTTTTTTTTACATTTAAAATTAGAGGAATTTCAGAAAGTAATGACAAGAATTATTATTCTTTTTATGAAACAGATTTTTTTAGGAGCAGTTGACAAAGCTAGGCATGCTCTTTTCTTTGACAAAATGAAATGGTATACTTACATGGTAAACACATGGTTATTTTACTCTGTGAGGATCTTTATGAAACCAAAGCAATGCATGAATAATTTGCTACAGTGTTACAGGTGAAAACCTACCCCTAATGGCTTTTATTTTAACTAATAATACCACTCTACATATTTATTCTCGTTCTATATTTCTGATGTGTTTATGTGTTTTTATATGATCAAAATCAATGTTTTTGGTTTAACATATACTGATAATTATGGGAAAAGGGATGTAGAAACATTTTATGGAGGAAATCCTAGGGAAATTGGAATTAGAGACATTCCTTCAGACAGAGAGGAAAGCGAGTCATCAGGTAATGATAGTGAGGAAGCGGTGGAAAGGGTCTCTGAATCAGGTTTCAGGGATATTTAGGAGCTCAGGGGTCAGGGAGGGGTCAGAGGTCAGTTAAAGTTATAGTGTATGTTTAAGTGTGCACATATATGTGTGCAAGTCTTCTTGAGGCTTTTTTTGTTTCGAATTGTTTTTTCTCTTTTCAGAAGAACAACATATCCACAAACAATGGCTATAAGGAAGAGTAAAATTCAGAATGTGGGGAGGGTGAAGTGTATTACCTCTCAAGATGGATAAAAGTACACAACTCCATCAATGCTTATCCAGACTGTCCAGCAGCTGGCAAAAACTGGTGACATCCTGTCCCTCCTACAATACTTCAGAAAGTTATTCTCTGAAGACATTCTTTAATTTATTTTAGAGGATTTCAATTTGTATTCAATTCATTGGACTCCAGCAAGCCCCTAAACCTTAATAATGATGAGTTAGAGCAGTTCCTATGCACTGTGGTCTACATGTCCCTTTTTGGCTAGCCAGCAACTCAAATGTTGTGGAACAAATTTTGAATGTACGGTATTTTTGAGTTTTACATTTCTGTTAAACATTTACATTGTTTGTTGTTTTTTATTTGTTTATGCTGAGTTTGTTATAAAGCTCAATGTAGAATAACTCGGTGTTTTACTACCCTTATCGCACAGTGTTGCCTTGAAGCAACCAAGCAAAATCTGTTTGGGGGGGCTGGGGTGGGGTCACATTTTTCAATTGATATTTTTTTTAGGGAACCCAACGCCCTTCAAAAATTGGGTGAAATATTTTTTTTTACCAAAAATGTTAAAATTCATGCCATTGAGGGTTAATTCTGTTCAGTTTAACATAACTCTAAATACTTCTGTCAGTGTAATACCCTGTTTTGTAATGGGAGCACCATACCACAGGCTGAACAAGTTCCCACATTCCTGTACACACTGACTGCTGCCGTTTTGTGTTTTGTAGAAACAAACACCTGTTACTTCAGTTCTCTTTGCTACTTCCATTGTATTGTCAGGATCATATGAACATGAGTTTTACACTTTAATGCCAGTTATCTGGTGGGATTTTTCAAGGCCTCCCCCCACCCTTACATCTTTGAGTCTTGTCTTTGTGAAGCAGAGCGGTTGGCTGGGATGCAGGCTGTCCTCATGGGAGTGCATTCCAGAGCTTTCGCATCATGTGAAAGTCAGCCTTCTCTGCCCCTTTTGACAATGTTTAACCTTGTCGTCAGCAAAGAAAACAAACTTCAATACTTTTTTCCTGTTTTTAAAAAGTTTCAAAGGGTGTAATTTGAAAGAGATGTAATGTATTTCATTAAATGCAATTTGTACATACTTAATTGTTTTTAATAAACAACTGTTGAGTGTTTCTATGGCCTAAATTAGCAAATGTATTTAATTATAAGTTCACCGAAGGAGCTGCAGTTTTCACAAACTGCCTCTGTCAAACCTCTTATCTCAAAAAACTGATATTTTTTAGTAAATGAAAAACATTTTCTGCTGCTAAGGTTAGATTTCCCTACTATATATTCGAAGTTGCATGATTTTTTTCATACTTGTGGTTATTTTATCTGATAATGTGCAGGGGATCAATAGAGTTGAATCATGCAAGAAAACAAACAAATGGAAATAAAAGGTTTTTGCCTGACAGCCACAAAACATCAATAAAATCTAGAGTATCAGACATTAGTAGACATTTGTTTAGAAGTGTGTCTTTGGCACATTTAGGTTTGTATTTTGGATCAGCAGAACTTCACTGATTTAGTCCACAAAATAAATTATATTTTAATCTTTAAACTGAAGGGGGTGCTGTCTGCTCAAAAATACTTTTCTTATGGCTAAATAAAACCAACAAACCCCACAAACATTCAGTAAAACATCACCACTTGTTTATTGTTATTTCCTAAGCAATCAGACATATTTGTTATTTTTATACATTTTACTTTGTTGATTTCTATACTATTGTTGTATTGTGTTTTTCTTATTGTAAAGGGACATTGGGTGTCCTGAAAGGTAGCCTACATACAAATAAAATGTATTATTATTATGAAAGATATTTTCATTTTGATAATTTAGCCAAAATGTAAAACATTACTTTGACAATACAACAGGGTTATTATGGTTTTAATAAAACGTGTTTTTATTTTTACTTAAAGATGTTAGTGACAGAAATGTATCCATGACAAAGCCAATCCTTTGTACCTACCTGCCTGCACTCACCGGTGATTAAAAACTAGGCTTGCCCGTTTTGATTGGTCTAATCCAACCCTTAACCAAGCTGTGTTGTCTTCTTTACAGTTTCACTGAAAGAAATCTTAAAGACAGACATTTCTGGGTGAGTGGTCATTGACAAAGCTGATCTTTTCCCATTGTTTGCACACAAAAGTCCCCATCTTGGGACATAAATGACTGTGGCTTTAGGTATTTTCCGGAAGCTTAAATGAGATCACACTGAGTGTTTTCAGTCTCTCCCGTTTTACTTTTAATGCTGAGCAGTGCTTGAACTGCTTCTAAAAAACTGATTATCAGCGTCACATGACGTGCAGCAAGAGGGGACAGTTTCAAAGATGACAACATGATTATCTGGAAGGGTCAGCTGTAGAATTTCATAGTCTCACCCTCAGCCAACTTGTCCCATTAACACACAGAAGGCAAATAGCAAAGAGATGCAATGGATTCAGAATAAGGGGAAGATTTTTCAATGGTTTTGAGATTTATATACTAAGCAAGAGCAGAATGTGTTAAATTATTAATCTAATTTTTAGTATGACTTCATTTAAGAATTCTTACCAAGTGTGAAATGTCTTATTTCATTGGCAGATTATTTCACTTAATTTAAGAAGCTATAGAGTACACAAACCCACAAAATACTTAATTACAGTCTAAAGCTTCTCAAACTAAGTGAGACAATTTGCCAAGGAAAAAATACAATTTGCACATGGTGAGAATTCTCAAAAATAAGACACTTATACTCAAAATAAGATTAATAGCCTAATCTAACACATTCTATCAGTAGGCTATATAAGTCTCAAAACAAGATAAAAAATACTTTTTAGCTGGAAAAAATAAATTAACTTGGTTAGATGGACAGTTTTTGCAGTGAATAAAATTTAAACCAGAAATGAATATAAAGGTCCTTCAGATGGCATCACTCCCACAGCAACAGAATACTTTATTGAAGTTTAATTTTGAACCATGTAAAACCTGTTTGCGTTTGCCTTTATTTGGATTCTCCCAAAACATCCTGTAGCGCTTCTTCGGTAATGTCAGTATTCATTATGTGCTTACACAACAGACAAGAACGAAAACATCAGGGGAAGTATAATTTACACGGAGTGTGGTGTGCGTGTGTTTTGTCTGGTAAGGTCCTCAAGGGCTGTTTTCCTGACATGACGCCTCTCATGCATTATTTAGGCTACATTACACAAATACTTCTGTGGCTTTACATCTAACAGGATTTCCAGACTGATTTCTGCCGTGGAAACAAGCAAGTTCGCGTGAAAACCACTGTATGAAAAGAGAAAAAGGACGTGGTCAGTTTATTATCGCCCTGGTGTTTGTTCAAAAAAGGGAACCATGCGCTGCAGAGGGTCGGTGGGTGTGTGAGTTTATGAGAGCGAGATGGAAAGGGGAGAGGAGGGGTTTAAGACTGGGAGGTATAGATTGCAGACTGAGCGGTCCTGGGGTTGGCTGGATTGTGATAGCGACAGATGTCCAGAGAACTGCGAGAGGGGGCACTCCTCTGTTCCAGCGCACTGCACCTCAGAGAGAAGGAGCGAGGGGCGGAATCTGGAGCTGTCACTCCAAAATCTTACCTCCATTATCACATCCACCCGGAGACTGGACAAGAAGCCCAACTGATTCCCCTACAAAAAGCACAGGTCAGTCACTAAAAAACTATAGATTTTTATATAAAGAAAGTAAAAGAAAAGGAATGAAGGTTTTTCATTTTTTACAATATCCTTTTCTTCAGGTTCCCCCCTTACAGTGAACCTTTTGGTGCTTCTTCTTTCCAGCAGCGCTGTTTTTTAAGAATGATCAGGCGACCACAAACGCCCTAGAAATAAAGCAAACCTGAAAGAAAAGTTGGGCCTGACACGCTCTAATATATATATATATATATATATATATATATATATATATATATATATATATATATATATATATATATATATATATATATATATGCGCCCGCATTTTCAGACCGTCGTGAACAAAAAAAGGGCAGAGCAGCTGAAGGAAGCAGCGGTGGGTGGGAGGTTTGGTGGGTTGAAGTGGTGGGGGGATGGAGAGCTCTCTGTTACAGCTTTCACCCCTTATGCGTTCGTGGTTTGTATTTTAAATTATGTACTGTCCAGAGCTGCTGCAGCCTATATATGGTAGTGTAGTGTATTTAAGCCGAAATTTGTTCCCCCTCCTGCCGGATCATCTGTCTTTGTAAGTGGGAGCAGCTATACGAGTGAGGAGGGGCCCTCATCCTTTGTTACCGGCCGGCATGGACTGCCTGAGGCTCCATTTGTATTTCCATGTGACCGTCTTTACAATAGGAATGAGGACTACATTTTGAATTTAGAGTCCAAAATTATCCAAACATTATTTGGAACAAAGGGGCTGGAGATGAAATGATTACCCCGTTAAACTGCTTTGTTTAACTAGAATACTGGTACCACCCAAAAAAAAGAAAAAAAAAAGATGGAAAGTATATCCCAATATATACGAACTGTGATATTTATAAAATGGTTTTCGTTCGGGTTAATAGCTGAATAAGCTCCTTCCAGTTTAGATGTTTTAATTGCTTTATGACAGCACTATGGACAGTTCCTCATTTCTTATACCCCCTGCTGTGCAGTTCCTGTCATTTCTGACATTTGGACTCACTGAAACCTTTATGAAACATAGTTTCGTGGTGAAAACCAGATTTGTGAGCTCATGTTTTTGTTTAGTTCACATCCAGATTTGCTTGTTCAATATTTGCTGAAACGCTATCCTTAACACAAATTTGAACCTCCTGTTCTCAGTGGAGTTATTGCTGCATCCTGTGGCAATTTCTGCACTATACACTTCCTCTGGAGGACCAACAGTGTTGAAACATTAACTCATTAAGAACTTTCACATATGCTTCCATTCACAAAAAGGGATTTGCTGCTCAGACAGGAGATACAATTATTCATGATGCACCAGGATCTGAAGATCAACAAGCTCTGAATGATTTCAAAAATTTGTAATGGGAGAGGAAATAGTTGTGGGTGTAAATCATAGATGCTCAACTCTGACTCATGGTCTTGTTTGGCAACAAGCCTGACCAGACATTCCTGAAAGGTTACAGAGACTGTGAGGCTGTCTGACCTCCCTTAGGCTCCCATGCATTAACATTTGTTTTTAAGCCAGACTCTTTTTGGCAGAGTCGTTTCCTAATTAAACTTCTTATTCGCTTCCAGTCAAGACACTTCTCCACTGAAGTGAAAAAACATAAAAACTTTTATTTTTGAAGGTGCTAAGTGGTCCTTTTTGTATTAAAAAGAGGATATGTTAATTTTAATTGATATTTCTCCATCAGACCTCTGAGCTGTTACATACATTTGCTTTTTTGTTAGACAATTGTGATGTTTTTTATGAGTCATAGGTTGCTGATTTTCATCAGGTTAAACTAATTAAGATATGTATTGTGTATAAAGTGCTGGTTTAATTTATGAAATGGAAAGAAATAACAATCTATCTAATTTCTTCTTTTAGGAGTCACCATGGGAGGCAAACTGAGCAAGAAGAAGAAAGGATATGATGTGAGTGACCCCAAAGACAAGAAAGATGAGAGTGCCACAAGCAATGCTGGTGCAGAAGAGTCTGCTAAAGTGGAAGATGGAGCTCCACCCACAGGAGCTGAGGAGACTGCTGGGAAACATGGTGTGGTAGAGGAAACTGCAGTGTCAGCAGACGCCGCAGCAACCGAGGCTGCAGCCCCCCCAGAAGAGACCAAATCTGCACCCCCAGAGGAACAAGCTCCTGCAGCTGAAGAGAAGGTTGCTCCAGAGCAAAAACCAGAAGCAACTCCAGTAAAAGAAGAGCCATTTGCTGTTGCAGAGGGAACAACTCCAGCTGTTGAGGAACCAGTTGCATCAGCAGAGAAAACAGCGCTTGCTGGAGAGGAAAATGAAGCAGCACCAGATAAACCTTCTCCATTTGTAGAAATTGTTCCAGAAGAGCCAAAGTCTGCTCCACCAGAGGAACAAGTAGCAGTAGAGCAGAAAGTAACAGCAGTGGAAGTAACTCCAGTAGAAAAAGTAGAGGCTGCAATACAAGAGAAACAACCTGTTGAAGAACCAGCACGACCTGCTGAAGAAGTACCTTTGGCAGAACAAGAGCCAGTTGTAGATGCAGAGAAACCAGGACCTGACCTAGAGGAACCAGTTGCAGCTGAAGCTGCTCCAGCAGTAGAAAAAGAGAAACCACCCGTGGCTGCAGAGGAATCTTCTCCTCCACCAATTGAGGAACCCGTGAAAGCTGAGGCTGAATCCGAAAAGTCCCAAGTTGAGGAGCCTCCTGTTGCCCTAGAATCTTTGCCAGAACCAGATTCTGCTTCAGTCAGCACAAAGGCAGAATCCAAGGATCCAGAGCCAAAACCTGTCCAAGAGACTGTGACTGAGCCAGAGGCAACTGGTGAAGAAACAGTAATGACTGCTGCAGTGCCTGAACCTGAATCAGAGGCTGAGCCAGCACCAGAGCTAGTGGCAGAGTTAGAAACCCAACCAGAACAAACTCAGGAGGCAGAGCCTGAGCAAGATGCAGTTCAAGCAACAGAGACAGAGTCTATGGAAGTACGCACAGCAGAACCTGAGCCAGAACAAACAACAGAATCAGAGTCAAAAGAGACAACAGAGCCAGAACCTAAGCAAGAAGAAGAGAAGAAGCAGTTAGAGGAAAATGAACCCCAACCAACTGTGGCAGCACCTGACACTGCTGAACCTGAGACTGTTGAAACAGAATCATCTGAGGCTTTGGAGGCTGTGGCAAAAAATGCTGAAAATCATCATGCTGAAAAAGAATCTGTTTCCACAAAAGCCCCGGGCTCTGACGAAGCAGCTGAGTCACAAGCTTCAGAACCTGTACCTGAGATTGTCATCTCACAGTCTGTCTCCGCAAACAACATGACTGCTGAATCTGATAAGGCAGCTGAAGTCTCTTTGGAAGAGCTGCCTGGCCCGGAGCCAGAGAAGGAACGCAAGATGGAAAATGGAGATTTAGGAAGCCCTTCCTCCACAGAGAATGGGGTAGATGAAGCTGTAGCAGTGAACGGGGAGTGTGCCGACAACACCGCCGTGGCATCACATGCGGAAGAATTTGTTAATGGAAACGAAAAGTCAGATGAGAGGCCTGTTGAAGAGCAGCCTGATTTTGAACTGAAAAAGGACATAAACTTGTGTGGGGACATGCAGGAAGTTCCTGACACAGTCTCAGACATGGTGGACGGTGTCAGCACAGAGGTCACCCAGGCAGTCTAAAGCAAAGCCCTCTGCTCTGTCACTCTGTCAGTTAAGTCATTCGATGGCAAAAGAAAACCATCAAGGAATCCCAGACAGCTTCGCTTTCTGAAATGCTTTAACCACTGCACTGTCTTTATGGAGAACTCAGGAAATCTTTCCTCTTGGGTTGCCAAACATTAAATGCAACCACTTAATAGAGAGTGACAAACATGTTGCAAGAGAGAAGGAAGTGCAATGAAAAGAACTGGAATTTTGGTGCAGACAGACAGTGTAGCTGGACAGCATGGCAAAAAAAAAAACACACCCTAACAGTAAATATGTTATTAAAAAATGAATGAATACATCTGTGTGTTTGAGGCTGATAACCACAAGCTGGGTAATAAAAACAGTTCATTAGTAGCATATTCTTAACTTTAGACTTTCATATATCCTTTCTATTGCTATATGAAGCAACATGACGTAAATGTTTTGGCCTTTTATAATTATTGAACTTGTTCATTTTGAAATGATTGTTCAGAATAGAAAATAAAAAGAGATGGTTGTAGTCTGCAGTGATCTCCATTTTTATTTTATGCTTTTTTTGGGGTCAACATCAAGGGAATCGTCTTAAGATATTGGTTTGGTGGGGGGGGGGGATGATGGACGCTATCACAGTTTGTAACTTGATATGTTCTTTCTAAGTCATCCAATCAGTAAGGTATACAACACGTTCTCAGAGTTATGTTTAGGACAATCTAGTCAAATTACAATAGTTATTTATTGCTTATTTTATATATTGACTTTGAAAGTATCACCAGAGGTTTGAAGTCCGGATCAGAATTTTCAAAAAAAAATGTTTCTTCCTGTGGACTATTCTAAGGTGTTGAACAGCAATGAGCTTCTTAGACTCAACAGTGTTGTTCCATGGCCTCCAAAAGCGCTGCAGCCATATGATGTCTCTAATATTTTCAAACAACATGTTGACATTTGCTGTCACTGTGGCTCATAAATGCGTAAATGGATTAGAGTTAAGGTGATTATTCATGTTTACACTGACTGTCAGGCCTCTGGATGGGAGAGTGTTATGTAGCCTGCGTGTCAAAAATGAACGAGCGATGAAGACGTTCCTATGCCAAGGGGAATATTTAAATTTAAGAAGTAAAGCCTTTTTTTGTGGTTAAATCAACCTCTTCGTTGCTGAAGCTCTATGTTCTGATCACACAGTATACCAATACTTCAGAGATCCATGCTTGGTAAGGGGAACTCAAGGAGCAGGGGGAGGGGCAGGAATGCATGCAGGAGGCAGAAAAAAAGAATGAAGAGGCTGGGATTAGGAGGGGTGTTGGGGGATCAAAGGCTTTGATGCACCATGGAGTAAAAAAAAAGGGCCACTCTCTTCTGGCTGAGGACATTTTCAGAGAGTTTCACACTGATTTAGGAGCACGCCCCCATCGTGTTAGGACGTAACGACACCCCTAAATGCACTCGTTTTTTGTCGTCCCCTGCTCGTAACGCTAATGTCTAAATAGATTTTATATATATATATATATATATATATATATATATATATATATATATTTCACAAAACACTTAACATAACCATAACTTTTTAAAATTGTATAAGAGTAGCTTACTTTTGTGACATAACTGGTTGAATACCAACTGTTTGACTCTGAATCTAGTTTATCTTATATTTATTCCATTGACTGACATAAAAGCTAGGTTTGAATATTACAAAGTTCACTTGTATTACTCATTATCCATTATCATCCAACTATTACTCACTCTGTTGGACAAGGAATTTCAGTTAAGCATTTTGCTTTGTGATAATACACGTATAACTAATTTTATTTTTCTTACTTCATCGGTTGCCGTTACAGAAGAGTCTGCTAAAATGACAATCCCAAATCTGTTTTACAGTATGAGGTCAAGCATGACCAAAATATTGCAATCTAATCTTGAAAAACCCACATAATGTAAGAGCACTGAAAACACTAGAAGAGATCTGATGGTGATAGTTCAAAAGTCACATAAGCAGCTCCATAATGGGACCATAGCATACCAGCTCTCTCCGCTTTCGTACAAAAATATGCAGCACTGCATACTTATGATAGGAATGCTGTGGAGAGGGTTTGGGGGCCAGAGACATTCAACTTCCTGGGATGTTTTCTGTTTTGCTTTTCAAAAGTCTGTGTGAAGCTATATTACGAGATTCACTCACAGAGTACTGATTTTGAAATGATTTAGTTGCTTTTGATGAACGCGAAGCACAAAAAATTTATTGTTTAAGAACTTCTTAAGATACATTTTGTTTACAAGTAATTATTGCAGAACATAATACTGGAATATGTTAATTGTATCAGTTTTTATTCTTTATATAAAAATGCAGTTTTGCAAAGTTAATTTTTAATACAACATTTAATAAAAACAAATTAAAGATGCTGAAGTGAATCAGAATACTCTTCAAAAATCTTCTTAAAATCTGAATAAGTTTATTCTACAATATTTTTACTATAAAGACTCCTGAAATCTAGCACTAAAGTACAACAATTTCAACATGTCTTAGTTCACTCATCTTCATTTTCTCCAGCTATAGTGTGTGTTTGTGTAGGAGAACAGAGTCCTTGTGCTTTGGATCCGGATTTATACACTGCCTTAAAGTTGAATGTTTGTGAAAGGCCAGCTGCACTGCCTGGTTACCCTGACACTATGTGCTCTATATGCACGCTCCTGCACAACGCTCAGACTGTGCTTCAGCCTCTTTTTCCTTGTGAGAGGAGTAGCCTGAAGGCTTTAGTTATCCCCTGCTCATGCTTCTGAGAAGCAAAAGGGGAAAGAAAACGTGAACTAAATCCAAACTCTGTGTGTGGTCGATTTTTGGAGGCACAGAACTATTGATAAAGTTTGTCAATAAAAGAGAAGGTTGGAGTTCATTGATCAATTGTCAGCTTTTAATGTGCAAACATAAAAGCAGAAAAAACTTTTTTTGCTCTGTAAAGACTTATTGGAAAAATGAATTGTTGCTTGCTCTTTAGTTCTATTATGTTCTCCTAATAAACAACTCATTCACTTCTTCCTCTTTAATATAACAAGGCTTAAACAATGAGTCCCAGTTGAAGTATTTTATTACATTTGTTTGTTTAAGCAGAACCTGGAAAATAACCATTTACCAACCCAACTAAAAAGAACATTAGAAACAGTGTACTATATTGCCATTGAGAAAATTGTTCAATATATATGGGTCTTTTGTAGAATTTAGAGCTCCTTTCATTGGAACAAGCAGCTGTTTGTTGATATTTGGCTTGGATGCATGTGCTCAGCCTTAAAATCCCACTCCATGAAGTTTCCTAAAAATTGTTTTTGAGTTAATCTTAAGACTACATGAAGTTTCTATGTCTGTGTTGACTATCCAGAAAGGTAGAGCTCGCTGTGCACAATGCACCTCAGCTTGCTGTTGTTCTTGGTCACTTCCAGTCTTTGGTAATACAAGCAAAGGTTGACTTTGGAACATTTCACTGAGCTCTTGAGACTGCCCCATTCTTGCTATTTTTGTATAAGGCAGTATGCATGGGAATTATACACGTGGTGTATGAAGATGAATGAAAGACCTGAATTAAAGGATGAATATGGAACATTTTAATACAAAGCTTAATTAAAAAAAAAAAATACTGAGAGCTTTTTGAGGGGTGCAGAATGAAAGTAAAACATTTCCTTAAATAATTATATTTTAATTAAAATATAATAAAATGTACATTTTAACCAGGCACGAGGTTGCAGGTTGACAGATACAGTCTATATTAGAGGATGGATACCCGACCCGCGCCTGAAGGTACTCGACGGGCCAGGCCGGGTTCGGACAGATATTTAGAAAGGATGCTCGGGTTCAGGTCGGGCTCAGTCACATCAGAGGAGAGAAGGCGAAAACCTTCACCTCCATCCTGGCTCTACGAGAGCATTTGCAGTGTGCGATTTGTGCAGGGGGGGGATTTATTTATTTTATTTCATACATTTCTTTTATGAAAATAACAGCAGGTTTGTATATTCTGGGGCATCCTGCACATACGTTTACCCTTTCAAAACTGACAAACAAAATTATTGTTAACATAATAAAATTCAGATAAGATTAAATATGTTAAGATGATTAAAATTAAAGATAACAATTCACTTGACTTATCAAGTCATGGCAGGTGAGATTATTTTTTCCCCATGGCAGCATCAGCAGCTCCTTATCCGCCCTCTCAGACCCACAACTCTGCATATTTTTCTCTTAGGAATAAAGTCCACATCTGGACCAGAGGAGCCCTGCCGGGGTCAGGTGGAGAAAGTATTTTCAGGTGTAAGAATCTGTACCCTTGGTTTATTAAACCTTGTGCACCTGTCGGCCTCAGACATAAATATCTCAAAGCCTGTCGGGCTCGGGTCGGGTTCGGTTACTGTTCTGTCGGACGCAGGCCAGGCTCGAACTGACAAATGCGGTCCGATCCGCACTCTAGTCTCTGTGATCCAACTATATGGTCAGCACAGCTCGGCTTGCACTGGGAAAAATGATGGAGTCAGCAAGTCAAGCAGCTGCTTCAGAGCCCAGGATACGTTCTCTGTCTCAAGAGAGGCGTGACTGCAGAAGAACATAAACTAGAGTACTTTTAGGTGAAGCCTACACTGGATGGACCCACATAAGACATTTCCACGACATCAAACACACGCGGCGACAACAAATTTTCTCCTGGATCGGTAAGCTAACTCACTTGCTAACTTTGCTAACATTAGCTGTCAATTAAACTCCTCTAAAATACATTCCTCACTGGACACGATTCAGGCTGGTCACCAGTGTTGGGAGTGAAAGCATTTTTTTTTCTGCATACAGCTTATCTTTTTGGGTCAAGTTCAAATACCAAATGTTGTACAATCCTATTTGTCATTCAGTTATAAAAATATTAGATGTTACAGATATAACACATAACCTTTAAATGATCTTGAAAAGTGAGTGATTACTTTTAGCAATACAGTCATTCAATCATGCAGTAAAAAAGGCACAAGTGATGTGAAAGTATGCCAGAATAGGTCCTCACTTGACACATGCAGTCTTGTCTATCTTTTTTCATTTTCGAAAATCATTTATAGAGATTTGCTGTTGTGCAGCTATGCATGCGACAGCTGTTCCAAAATAACAGTTTAACTGAGAAAATTCATCTTCAGAATATATATGGATTTGTCATCAGTGTATTTTATATAATCATTCTCAACTGTCACCAAGGTGGCCAGCAGCACCGGAGCACCACATGGGACTGCACTCTCACTATTCACTCTGTGCACCTCAGACTTCCAGCACAAATCAGAGACATGTCATCAGCAGAAATACTCAATGACTCTGCGACCATGTACGTATATTAGAGATAAATAAGAAGCTGGGTATAAAGAACCTGTGCTTTGTGGCTTAGTGCAGAAACAATCACTTATTTTGAATGTGAACAAAGCAAGATATGATTGTAAATTTCAGGAGAAACAGGGTGAGGTCAAACACTGTTTCCTTCATGGGAGAAGAAGTGAAGGTGGTGAAAGAGAATGAAAACCTCAGTGCTCGCCTGGAGAGCAGACTGGACTGGAGACGTAACAGTGAAATTGTCAACATAAAGGGACATAGTAGACTGTACTCTCATTAAGAAACTTTCATTATTCACTGTTTGCAGCAAGATGGTGTACATCTTCTACAAATCTGATGATCATCAGAAACACTGACTTAAACTGGCAACATTTAATTTCCCTTTGGGATTAAGAAAGTATTTTTGAATTGAATGCAGGTACAAGCTTAAAAATATATATTTAGAACCACATTTTATTTATAAAGACAAGAAATACAATACATGTTCCAACATGACAAATATATGTGTGAACCACAGGCATTCTTCAGCTTCAGGAAATAATAGGAGTCAGGCAGCTAAATTATAGCAGATCATTATTTATTACTGAAACAGGAGGGTGGCAGAGCAGAGCACAAGCAAGACATAGTCAAAAACAAACAACTCCCTCTTCATTTTTTTGGACTCCTTCCCATCCAAGACAAACACACAAACAGACAAATGTAGCATTTATTATTGTGACTGGAGGAAGTTCCTCTCCTTCCCTCTCTGTAAAACATTCAGGAGGTGCACTAAGTGACTGACAGGCTCAAAGATCAGCAGAAATAAATTCATTTCCTGTGCTGACAAAAGCAAAAAGGGAAATTACTGTTTAAATCTTTCCCTTTTTGTCTTGATTTCTGTCTTACACTAACTGTAAATTTTAATGTTCGTGGGGACCTTAAAATGTGTAAATTAGACTGTTTATCTAGCCGTTTATTTAGCATCCATCTGGGCATGTGTGCTAATGCTGTCATTGTATCAGACAGAGCAGAACCGTATTAGAAAGAGCCTGGTAGTGGTCAGGATCAATATTGATCCACTGCACTGGTCTAATGGATGCTGATTCCTTCTTGTCTGTCCAGAGATCCCATCGCCTTTGCACACATGCACACTCTCTCTCTCAACCACACACACTCTCTCTCTCTCTCTCTCTCTCTCTCTCTCTCTCTCTCTGTCTCTCACACACACACACACACACACACACAAAGACACTTGTGTCCAAACTCTGCTGAATCTGCGGTTGCTGCAGAGAGTGAGCACTTTAAGCAGCTCATTTTCTGCATATATGGATGTGTGCTCAAGAGAAAGGAATGAAACTACACATTATACTTTGTGAAAGCAGATCATGCTGATATGCTCTTTACTAAATATTACAACACTCTGGAACGCTGCTGTACAGTACAATCTTAGGTTGGCGTTAGCAGAAAGGTTTGTTTTTCAAGAGCCCTGCTCTAGCCCTGAAATCATAAAACAAAGCAAGTATCAATGCAGTCTCTATCTCAGCTTTCACTTTGGCTCGATCCCTGCTGAGATTTCCAGAGTTCAGTGTTGTATCAGCAACTGTTCAGTGCTGCAGTCTATGCCGAGCACAGCTCCAAAAGGAAAGTTGAGATGGCATTCATTTGCTGCTCCCATTCTTTGGTTAGAGTGGATAATAACCTCATTTTCCAGTCCAGCCTTTCAAAGCAGCTCCACACTTGTGGGAGGACAATATGCTGTACAAAGCATATCTATTATAAATTTTGTTTGCTACTGTATTCTTTAGGGACCCTGACAATTTAAGATACTACTTTTATAACTCGTTGGTATTTTTCATTCCTGAGAAGCTTATAAGTTGTCGTGTGATGGAGAAGCAGTAATACAATTGTCGCGTGTGAGAAGTAAAACTGACATACATTAGATATACACTTCCTGGCCAAAAAAAGTCACACATTAATACACACGCAAATATTTCGTTGTGCCGATTTGATAACAGTACACATTCTTTTTGGGATTGTTTTAATGAACTCATTCTTGGAGCAAATACTGTGGCTGAATCCAAACCTGACCAACTGCAGCAACCCAGATCATGCTCCTGCACCCACAGGCTTGTACAGTAGGCACTAGGCATGATGGGCGAATCACTTCATCTGCCTTTCTTCTTACCCTGAAGCGCTCTGGAACAGGGTAAATCTGGACTCATTAGACCACATAACCTTCTTCCATTGCTCCAGAGTCCAACCTTTACGCTCCCTAGCAAATTGAAGCATTTTCTTCTAGGTTACCTCACTGAATAGTGGTTTTCTTACAGCCCACAGCTGTTCAGTCCCAATCCATTGATTTCCTTTTGCATTGTATGTGTGGAAATGCTCTTTCACCATTAAACATTAAACTTTCTTTTATTTGATTTCACCAAACATTTAGTGATCGCCTATCACGATCGTTCAGAATATTTTCCTGGCAACATTTCTTCATCGAAGATGATGGGTCCCAACTATCCTTCCACTTTTTAATAATGCGTTGGAAGTTCTTGACCCAATTTTAGTACTTTCTGCAATGTTCTTAGATGGTTTCTCTGCTTGATGCATGCCAATGATTTGACCCTTCTCAAACACACTAACATCTTTTCCATAACCACAAGATGTATGTTTTAACATGGTTGTGTATCTCTCATTGGATTAGAGACCATATCTGGGTGGTCATACCTGATTAATGAGAAATCAGTTGTAACCTAATATATTTGCCTGAAGTTGTAGCCAGAGAGAGGAAGACCATTCCATTTTAAAAGGTACCAGCTGATTGTGGTTTACAATTTTTTGTATTTTAATATTATCTTCAAAAATGTCTCAAGTGAGTGTATTGGGTAAAGAACAGAGACTCAAAGTGCAACTGATAAGACGTACAGAGCAGTGACTAGCTTCCTATTTATGTCCATGTTGGAAGACAAATCCTGTGGTTTTTGAAATGATAAATTAACACAAAGTGCTTTACAAAAGAGCCACAGTCACTCACAACTGCAAACATACAGCATTCATATTCTGATATGCAGATCAAAAGACAACTCACGGTTGTAGACATTTGACAGCAGAAAACTAGAATCAAACCTACATCGCTCAGAAAGCAAGACCACTACTTTAGGCAGTGATCGCCCATTACTTCTGTTGTTACCAAGTTTCAGAAGGCTAAGGCTATTGGCATTAATGAAATAAAGAACAATTTTAATAAGATTGCAGAAACTACTTAAATTAAAGAGAACCATCCAGCATATTATTAGAAACTGAAAGGATAGTGATGAGCCATAATCTTTGCAGAATAAAGTGGCTAAAAAATACAATAACAAATTATTTGTATCGTGACCACTTAAATGTGTGTTGAAGTTAATTTGTTAAAGAACAGCAGCAGAATTCAGGGCTATGTTTAGTTGTAAAAGTAAGAGAATTTCCAGTCCTACAATGCAACGTGAACTCAAGGTATTACAATTAAACAGCTAAGTAGTACTAAGAAGACGACAGAATCAGTGAGTCGAATCGGGAGCAAAACTACAGTTTGCTCATGCTTATAATGATTGGACTCCAGAGCAGTGGGAGATAGTCATTCGGTCTGGTGAGTCCAGATTTACCCTGTTCTATACTGATGGGAGCTTCAGGATAAGATAAAGTGATACACCTATCATGTATGTGCCTATTGTACCTATCACTGTTGCAAAAGAATGAGAAACTACCTTAACATTCTGAAAGACCAGGTTATTAAATCACTGAATTTCCTCTTCTTTGATGGCACAAACATGTACTGAGATTTTGTCTGAATTGATCAGGCTCAAACTGTGAAAGAGTGGTTCAGTAACTATGAGACATAATTTATTGACATGAATTTGCCAATGTCAACTCTGGACCTTTCCCTTATGGTATGTACTGGAAAAATAATTTGTGCAGAGGATACTCTTCCTCATCTCTTCAAGGTCTAGGTAAAACATGAAGTCATGTCTAAATGAAAAAAAAAAGTTTAGATTTTGCAGAAGCTTATCAAAATGATAACACAGTGTGTGTGCGCTGTGATCAAAGCCAAAGGCAGTATTACAAAATATTGAACTAACATTCAATATTAGCTTAGTAGTGTGTCAATATGCTAGCTTAGTAGTGTGACTACTTTTTGGATGAGCTCTGCATATATTTCACCTGAACGTTCACTTCAATACTTGGTCATGTAACCTTGGCTGGCAGACGTTTCCAGTAGTTCTTCATCAGGGTTTTACACACTTTAGCTAATATAATGGCCCATTCCTCCATGCAGATCTTCTTTTGAGCTGTGATGTTTTGGGGCTGTTGGTGAGCACTTTTAACTCCCTCCAAATATTCTCTACTGGATTGAGGTCTGGAGACTGGCTAGGCCACTCGAGAATCTTGAAGGGCTTTTTACATAGCCACTCCTACGTTGCCCAGGTGGTGTGTTTAGTGTGTCATGTCGGAAAATCCAGTTAAATATCATCCTTAGTGCTCTCACTGATAGAAGGAGGTTTTTGCCCCAAATCTCATGATACATGACCCAAATTATGTTTTGCTTAATACGGATCAATTCGTCCTTCCCCCTTTGCAGAAAAACATACCAAGGCATACTGTCTCCACCCCGAGTGCTTTTGCACTGGGTGTGGTGTTCGTGGGATGGAACTCAGCATTATTCCCTTTCCAAACACATCAAGTAGCGTTTATTACAAATAGTTTTATTTTGGTCTCATCTTACCACATGACATTCTCCCAATCCTCCTCTGGATCATCCAAATGGTCTCTTGCAAAATTTATACAGGCCTGAATGTATTGTCTTAAGCAGGTGTACAGCAGGGTTTTAATCTATGACGATGTAGTGTTACTAATGGTAGCCTGTGTTATTGTGGTCCCAGCTATCTTCACGTAATTGACCAGTTCCCCCCATGTAGCTCTAGGCTCTTTCCTCACCGTTCTTTAAATATTGTGTAGCTTATAAAGAGAGATTTTGCAAGGAGCCACAAGTCGAGGGAGATTGTCAGTAATCTTATATTTGTTCCATTTTCTATTAATTGGTCCAAAACATGAACTATTCTCACCAGGCATGCTTACCTGTTGTAGACTGGCTCATCCCAGTCTTGTGCTGTTGTACAATCTTGTGCCTTGTGTCGTTAGACAGCTCTCTGATTATGGCTGTGGTGATGGTTAGAGTCTGTACAAAGGTATGGACAGGTGTCTTTTACACAGACAACAAGCTTAAACAGGTGCAATTGATGCAGATAATGAGTGAGGGATAGATGAGCTTCATTATGAAGAAGTAACAGGTCCATGAATACCTGAATTCTTGCTTGTTTGTAGGTGCTAAGTACTTATTTTCACTATAATTCATTATAATTATCATATTTTCTTTGAAAATCAAACATGATTTCCTGGATTTAAAAAAAGTAAACCAATTTGTTTTGACGTTGTTCATGCAGATCGCTCTCATCTTTTTAAGCGGGATAACTTGTAAAATCAGTGGCTTACAAATACTTTTTTGCCTCACTATATTTTGCATCACAGCAAATTTTAAGGATAAATAATAACTGGAACTTATAATAAACATAATTATAAAATTCTTTTCAATATTATTCACACTTCTTAATAATAATTTACACAAACATATTTAAAGAATAGTTCTAATTCTTAGGGACAAAGTACAACTGAACAGGATTAAGTTTCATGATTAGTAAAATGAATGCTCAATATATACATATTAATAAACTAATCAAATATCAAACACTATATCTTAAGGTTTTTCAGTCTCTTAGTAGTAGTTTCATGTCGATGTTTTGTGTGTGTGTGTTTATAAGTTGACTCTTTTTACATTTTTAGTGTCGTATTTATATATGTTATGTTTTTAACTAAACCTGCCAGGCAGGTGGAATCCAGCTCTGGGGCTTTAATCTGTCATACTAGCAAATGCTGTGCATGGACTGTCATTGTTTTGAATAAATAACGCTATGTCTGAAAAAAAGATTGATAACAGACCATCTGAGGCATCTGTGAGCCCAACAATGCATTGTTCCTCTGAGGATCATGTTCCTGTTTGCAGCAAACAATATTTTTACTGCTATTTATGAGAAATAGAGTCTATCTTAAAATAACTGTTAAGCAATAAAAAGCTCATAACAAAAGTTCCCCATTCAGCAATAAAGTCAGAATATTGTAAATAATTACTAATGACACGTGTTGCAACCCCAGATACAAAAGTTGCAATGTCTGTTTGTATAACAAAGCAAAGATTTCCATTTCAGTAATAAACTCTCACTTAAAGACAAAAAAAAATACATGAAGATTTAAGAATTATTTGATCAGTAAAATATCTGTTTCTGATTGTTGGTGCCATCAACCTAACTCTTCTAAACTCAGCCCGAAAAATGAAATAAAAAGGGACATAGGAATTTGTCATTTCACAGTGGAAGGGGAAATCTAATAATAGACAGAAAGCACTTTGTGGCTATCTACTTAAAACAACATATTCTAATGTAATTTCTTTTCCGCTGAAATAAAATTCCCATATTAAATTGATTCAGTGCCAGCCACTATGGCTGCAGAGGTATGTCCGCTGAGGACAGATGACCTTTACTTTGCCTTTGGTTACAAACAAAACTAAATCAAAGCCCCTTCTTGTTTAGCACGGCCTCTCCACACTTTGCTGTTGGTGAATTATTTATATGTGAAAAGAAATGACCTCTGGCACTTTTAAACCAGTAGAGATTGGCCAAGGACAAAACAGACTGAGTGACAGGTAGGGGGTAGGCGGACAGAATGTTGCAGGGAAAACAAATACTTTCAATCTGTTTTTGCACATGCTGTAAAGCAGAACTACTGCTGGCTGAGAGGAAAGAGGAAGAAAGATATAGAAAAACTGATAGCTCAGCTTTCATCAGGAGCTTGCAGGGGTTTCAGATTTTTTGAGGTTTTTCCCAGCTTGCTCTAGCAGCAAAAAGTACTTTCTGAATCTCTGTATGATTGTTTCTCTTTGGACGTTTGATCACAGACATGGTGAAAGATGAAGTTACTCATCTGCTGTCATCTAATACCAGCAGTAGTGTACGACTGATTTTGAAATTCATCTTACTTCACCATTTTAGTTTAGCTTTTTCAAAGTTTCACTTTTGTAAAACTCTTAGGAATAAAATGTAAGCTGGATAATTTAAGCAGGTGGGAGGCCTTTCAGGGCAACCTTTCTATCAGCTTTCCACGGTTCTTCTCATACCCTCCCTATAAAGTTGTTGGTGAATGATTGTTGAATCAACATCTACTATAACTTAAAAACATAAACATTCTGAAGAAACACTGGACTTTTTATATACACTGCCTCAGAGGTGGGTAGTAACTACTCACATTTACTCAGTTACATTTACTTGAGTAAATTGTTGGGGGAAGAAAGTACATTTTAAGCAGTTTTACTTGACCCTACTTTTTACTTGATTAATATTTTCATGAAGTATTGCTACTTTCACTTGAGTAAAGTTTCTGGCTCCTCTACCCACAGTGAGTAATGAAACTGAATGCTTGTTTTAGCAGAAATACATAAGACTCACACATACAGTTTATGTGGAAGCGAGTGCTCTGCTTTGTACACAATCTTCATCTGCTGAGGATGTTGTAGAATTTGGAGATCAAGTGGGGTTACCTTACCCTGGTCTAACACACACGCACACACACACGCACACACACACACACATATATATATATATATATATATATATATATATATATATATATATATATAATCTGCTGTAAGTATTGATTTAATCATTTTTACTTAAATATATTTTTACTTTTTAATTTTAGTTTTTTTTTTCTTCTTGTCTTTAGAATATGCAGATATCTTCAGATGTTTGTCCAATGATGTAATTCTTAAATATTAAATCGTATGCTATGATCTCAGAACAACACTCAGTACTTGAGTAGCTTTTTTATCAAACACTTTTTTATTCCTACTTGAGTAATTTTTTTGCACTACTTTGCACTTTTACTTGAATAAAAATTTGTTGAAGTAGTGATACTTTTCTTTGAGTACAAATTTTGGCTACTCTACCGAAGTCTGCACTGCCTTGCAAAATTGTTTACAGTCCTTGAGGATATTCACATCTTAAAGATCTACATAAAGAGTTTGTCAAGCAGCAAGTCAATCCCGAACTATGAAAAGTCTGTAAAACAGAAGTTAGTGAGCAGTGCATGACAACATTATTACATACAAGCAACAATACACTAACTGCAATTAGTAGAGTTTGAAATGCTGCATTCTTCTTTAATGCCAGTTTACAGCATGGGTTACACTTTTACACACTCAGCTCTGTGTGGTTGTTATAGTGATATTTTTTCTTGTTTCTCTTCATTCACTACTTGATCATATTCTGACTAATAGATAACAAAAAGCTCTCTTTGGCAGGTAGACGCTAAAACTCCTGATATGGATGCAAGCGGAGGGCCTCCTCCTATGCTCCTCTACATGTTTAGAAAATGATGCCCAGTTTACTTCACAAAGTGGCACATAGGCCTTTTATTATACTGGATAAGAAGTGTCCAGACAGATAAAGAAACACCAGAAGAGTGGTAAAGGCAAAGCATAACAATTAGGGGTGGGAAAACTAATCTGTCAAAATGACCAACACCCTGCAGATTTTTCCATTGTTTAAAAAAAACAACAACAACTGGTAAAATGTGGAAATATTCTGGAGACCCCGAGTCTCACAACATTTTTTTTTTAAAGTTTTATTGTGATGCTTGTCATTCAGAGGTATGAACACTTTTTGAGTGAAAAGCAAAATTATTTTTCTCCGATATGACATCTGAGGCTGATTTTATCTGATATCTGAGGAGGTACTAAAATGTGCACTGTAGACCAGGCCAGGCTTAGGTGGCGGACCATACTGTCCATATCTAAAACTGCCACTAGTAACAAAGGCAGGAATGAAGATGTAGAATTACACAAAACCAAAACATGTATTGTTTGTAAGTTTTACTAGCACAAAAATAAACATGAACACTTTAGACTTTTTTCCCCACACATTTGGACAATTGTTTATGAAATGAGATAACCCTTTAAAAAAGCAATGTCATGATATGGCAGTTTAAATCACATAACTTTTATATATTTGTTTACCTGCTAAAGGCTGCTACCTTCTAAACGTTTGTTATATGCCGTTCTAATTTGAGTTAAGAAGGACTAAGTGACGCATAGAAAACTAAACACTAACCATAAAACACAACAATCTGGATGATTTTTTTTACTTCATATTGCTTAGTGTGATAAAGAGTTACAGTTGTTAAATACCAAATAGTGAATTAAAGAAAACGTTATTACAAGTATCCATAAAAAAGATACCCCCCCGAAGTAAAATGAGCCTGGTGAGGTCTTATTGTATCCCCCTATGTCGCCTAACTGTTTCAAGCTATATTTGTCCCTTTCTCAACTTTCTCATAGATTTATCTCAACACGTATGCATTAATATATAACAGATTGCTCTGTGCACACACCCCCCATAATGCCCCAGGCCCAGTGCTTTGCCATATGTCCACCATAGAGGATCTGGCAGCTCCACTCTGGCTTTGAACTGAACTGACCCCCCCCCACACCTCCTTCAACATGTGAGGTTTATCCTTCATGATAACTAGAACAGAGTTACAAAACACCCAATTCTTAAAGAATGGTGACCGCACTGTTTTATTCAAACAATTGGTTTACATTTTGATTGAAAATAATCTGATGATCTAAAGTCAATATCACAGTTCAAAGTGTCACAGAAGCTCTGGCAACAGCAGGTCACTCATTAACTTTCCTCCAACGGGTTGGAAGGTTTGTTTTATGGTAAACAGTTAGGAACAATTCAATTGTGAACAAAATTGTAAATATCAGAGGTTTATAGTCCATCACATCATTTCAAACATTACATAACTTAGTACGTCATTTGGAGGTATTTAATATGTAAAACTTAATTAATAAAAGGAGAATTATTACTGATCAGCCAACTTTGTGTCAGTGTTTTCAAGCAGGCCCTGGTAGAGGCTTGGATTTAATTTTATTTTTCATCAAGTGCAACAGGCTCATAAAACAGAAATCCCTTCAGGCATAGAAAAGACAAAAACACATTTCAACCTCCATTTTATGCGATAAACTGGTCTGTCTGATTTCAGATTGCCTTGTGCAGGAAGAACTCATCTTTCACCAGTGTTAAAGATAGATGGAAAGGTTCATATGAACATTTACTTTGAGGTATTTTTTTTGTCGTCCTTTCTTGTTTCCTTCCTCCTAGCCTCTAAATCATGTATCTTCTCTTTCTGACCTCTTGAACAAATTTTTTAGGAAAATTATGAAAATGAAATTATTCAGAGAAAAAATCTGGACTGCTTCTATTTTCTTTCACCTCAGCTCAAGTGGTCATTAGCTGCTCTCTGTCGAGCATCTGCTTTTTTTATGACCTCCAGAAAAAGAAAAAAAAAAAAAAAATATCCTGATGTACTTATGGGACACTGGATAATCCACAGATGAGAATCAAATTACATAAATTAGTGGGTATAGCAAGAACTATAGCGACAATCATATTCAGATGTTTTTATTTTATTTTATGGTGAAAATGTATATCGTTTTGTGTTTTTCTTTGTTAGATTTAAATAAGAAACAAGAAAATGTTTTCTCTGATAAAAACATTTATTTTATTAAACTAAGGAAAACAATTTATTACTTACTTTTAAAAATAACAAGTGATACAGAACAGTAATGTGAAAGCTATATTGCTTCTAAGATTTAAAGATTGGATTTTCCTTTATGCTGCCTGCTGGTGCAAAGCATGATCAGTAGCTAAAACAGAAAGAAGTGGAGAAGTGACTCAGCATGAGCCCTTGGGGAAACGTACCATAGCCACCTCTGCTTTGCATTTCTGATGGAGAAGTGTCAAGTAAAGTGGGTCAGGGGTTCCATCTGACACTCAGAAGAAAGGCAGGAACAGCTTCCTTAGCACTCCTCGGGACAGCCAACTCAGCTGATGCTGAGAGGGAGGGAGGCTGCTTTGCATGTTTTCAAGTCCATGTGTGTGAGTCCATCCAAGCAAATAACTCTCAATAAGTAATCCAGTTGAACATTTTCCCACAATTTTCTTCAAAAAATTGAAAGGCGAACAGTAACTTTTAATTTTTTTTCTTCCTTCTGTCTAGTTACATGTGGCTTACGATCAACATATATCCATATAATGGGCACGAATTTGCGGCCTTGTAATAAGGCATTATCCGCCCTAAAACGCCTTCAATTAGCCATGTTTTGTTATGAATAGTTTGTGATATTTCCATGTGAGTTCAGAGTGTCTTGGAGGTGCTAAGGTATTAGCATCTGGGTTTTTTACAGGTATTCAATGCAACCGATTCCAACTTACACTAACCTGGGATATCAATGAAATTGCACCTGCCGCCATTACAGCTGTAGTCTGCATAGGTTGCGGAGAACCTGAACTTAGTCCAATTGGCCATTCGGTTAATGCAATTCGGGAACAGTCAAACGTGAACCATTTTGATGTTTGCAGTACCAAGTTCTGTCAAGCGGACCGCTGTAGAGTGAAAGTCCTGCTCAGACTACAAGCAAGATGGTCGCACGGGGGTGACGTCATTGTAATCGCATGATAGGGTAGTGGGATTATTGCCTCTAAATCACCCCAGAACAGAACAAATAAACACTTCTGAGATGTTCTGAACTCCGAGGGGAGTCCTGCTAAGGTTTAATTACAAGATGTGGTTAAATCTAGACATTTTGGAGCAGATAATGCCTTATTACAGGCAGTGAACTCCAGCCCCAATTGGCTCCCATTATATAGATATACGCTGATCGTGACTCGATATAAAGTCCCCCTGAACGACTCCAAGTAGTTTCAAACTTGTTTGGGTGAGTAAGTAGTATTAGTATTTGCTAAAAATAATCTCTAAGTTGAACCAGTGTGGTATTTATCACTTTTATCAGAATAGAGATGAGTTCTGTTAATAGTCAGGTGACTCTTCCGTCAGGCAACTTAAATCTCAGCAAAAATGTGTCACTATCAGAACACACCAGTTGACAGTGACAAATAAGTGTTTATAGGTATGGAAGTTATTAAATTGTGTGGACTCTGTTAATACAGAAACTTATGTTTACATATCAATATCTGTTTTGCCTTTCCCTTTTGCAAAGTGCTCTCTTGTGATTCTGCTTTTTTTGTGTGGCTAAAACGATGTGCATTTGTCTGGAGACAGTACTCTTACAGCTGGAGACATCTTCCCTTGTCCTCTGCCAGGCTTTAGACTCCCAACATGGCAACAAAACTCCCCAGTTGAATCTAATTGCAGCCACGCACCCCCTGCTGTCTAATGCAAGGATTAGTCTGCACATATTTGTTCTTATCCCTTCTTGAGGCTACCCCTTCCTTTCTCTCTCTCCAATTCTCCGTCGTATCTCCTCCTCCTCCTCCTCCTCCTCCACACGGGCTGCTGCGTTTATGGGTCTCTACAGTTCTTCTCTGCGGTTTGAGCGTCTCCTAGCCTGCTGACACATGCAAGGAACAAACATTCAAGTGGTGCACAAAAACAGCCTCTAAACACCTCCATATTGTGTCGGGTCATAAACTCCTGCCTACACACAGAAGCACACAAACCTGGGACGTGGCGCATGCTATGAAGTTTAAAGAGGCATCTTTGCTACCTATGGATTGCCTTCTGTTTCATGTAGAGGGTGGTATTGTGTGGCTAAAAGATGTATGCTCTCTTATTTTTTGTAAAAATAAAAAATAAGTGGCTGATTTATGGCTGCCAGTATAATTTCAGGCCGGAATCTGAACAATGCTGTGATCTGACACAATGTGTAGGGCCCCATGGTACTGATTTATCCATGTCTCATGTGTGAGCGTGTGTAAAAGGATTTCAACATGCTCTTCTTGGGTTTATATGTAACAAACTGCGATTAGGTTTAGAGTGTTTCTAGCACCTCTCAAAGTTTAAAAAAGATGACGCAATTGTAACGTTGCTTATTAATGAGGTTAAATACTGAGAAGTGGTGTTGGACCGCTGCACATTTTCTAAAAGAACACTTACAGGCCCCATTCGGTGCATGAATGTGTCTCTGAGGTTAAACATGTTTAGCTCGGAGCTCACTCAGCTCTCTGACCAGGACAACGAGAGGCCATGTCACTTATCTGAGGAATTCACCCCTACCATCTTCTCTTCATAAACACTCCCCTGTGGAGTATATTTCTCCCTTCTACTTCTGCCTTTCCTCTCTCACACACACCCCTGTAAATCTTCATGCTGTGCGGTCACTTTGCTTTAGGAACAGCTGAAACCAGAACCCAAACAAGACAGCACAAAACTAAAACAAAATCCATCACGTAGCATTTACAGAGCCAACAAATTCTACCTAGGCTTTTCATAAACTGCTCATGCTCTGCTTCTTTTCCTTTTTGTATATAAAGAATTTTAACTACAGTGTATAAAATGATAAAATTTGTATGCAGATAATACTGTTTCATATTTTTTTGTATCAAAGGGTTCAATTGCAAAACATTTTTTAAAAAATTCTGCAAACTTTGTGTCACTCCTAATTAGTTTAGAACATTATTCCACATTTCTATGAAGCAAGGTAGGACAATTTTATCTATAACATTTTAGCCCTAGGACAAATCAAGTGCTTTAAATTTTTACTTTTACAGTACTCATAGGGCAACATGTGGCATACAACAGGCTTGACAAAAATATGCATATAAAAAAGATATATACAGTATTTTTAACATCAAATTTTATGCTGGTTTGTTAAATAACTCCTACAACATATAGGAAATCACATTGGTAGATTTTAAAAACTAATTATCTATCATATGGCAATGTGCATAACATTTTTATTGTTTTGCATCCACCAACACTGTGCTTTTTTGTTGTTGCTGTTTTGTTTTTTTCAGAAATATGCCAAAGCATGGTATTGCCAGTTTTCGGTTAAAGAACGGTGTGCATATTTATGAACCAAATCACACCTCCCAATGTCAAAACAACACCCCTCCACCTACACCTGTGGTTCCTAAAGCAGAGGGCACAGATTCATTGCAGGATGGTGCTCATATAACAGACATATTTTGACGAGGCTCCTACATAAATGCAAAGCAGTAGATAAAACTTTGCCAAATGAGATTCAAAACCAACGTCCTTCCAAGCCAAGGAGTAGAAAATATGACAAAGTATATCTTGCCTTTGGTTTTGTTACACCAAACACCTTTAAATCCTCAACTGAGCTCAGTTTTGTACATCGTGACAGAGTGTGAAAAACTATATACTTCCCTGCACTTTGGACATGGTGCCATCTTTGATTTATAACAGGCCAACAAACTGTGGGTTATTCATCTGTCCAATAATACCATCTACAGGTCAATTTATGAGATGACAATGGACATATAGGAACTTTTTAGAGATAGTTTATTTTTGAAAGCAATGTACAATGAACCAAATTCAGTGATGCTGGGCACAAACGCATTCTTCTGCCTCGGTCACTGAAAAGTTGTGATGATTGAAGACCTCAATTTTCCAAAACAACCTTTAAATTTATTTTTCTTCTCAGAGTTTGTTGTATTTTAAACCAATTTTTCACAGAGATGCATTAAAGATGCATTGAAAGTAACATTTTATACTTTGCAGAGAAGTTAGATCCCCAGTCGCATTATCTGGGTAGCTTAGTCGAGCTTCTAAAACTCCAGTTTGGTTCGTTTGAATTCAGGCTAATGTGTGCATTTCAAAAGTCTGATTTGAGTCGGACTAAGGTAATAATTTGACTTTCTCTTGCTGCATGTAAACATACTGACTGTTGCTTTTAGTTTTAGCTCAGAGATCTTCCACGAATCTAAATTAAACAGATAAACAGGCTGTGAGAAAAACAAATATATATGATTTGTCCTGTTGTCCTCACAAAGGCCATTAAATAGGAATATTCAAACTGATCTGGAGCCCCATTATAATGAAGAGGTAGTGTTGTGGTTGTTCTGTGCTATTACCTTTAAGAGGCTAAAATCTATGCAATCTAGTTAAATATTGATGGTAACTTCAGTAAGTGTCATTTCACAGGAAATAATCAAATGAGGATACTGATAATTCATTTTGGATTGTAATTTGATCTAATTCATATAAGACAGAGTATATGATGCTGTAAAAGACACTACTGTGACAATGGAGACACAGTAGACAGTAGAATTTCTCTGTGCACAGAGAAAGGAGACCCCTTGCTTTTTGTTTATATAGGCACTTGCCAGTCAATTATACATGTAAATTATAATAACGTCTTTAATAAAGGCCCTCAATTACAATTAACTACTTTACTGAATAACTACAACTCATCATCTCACATGGGACACAACAGACCAACATGGGTCGCCAGGCAGCCAGTCTCTGCTGATCACTTTGCTAAATCTTCCCATTGATTTGTCTCCTACATATACTGCTACATCCCTTCATCTATCCTGACAACATTATTGATGTCCGACTCGTCCCTGCCTGTCTTTAGGCAAAAATTGTTGGTATACTACGTTTAATTCTTTTCCTCACAATTCTTATCTGAGGGAGCTATTTTACTGCCGTGCCATATTGGCAGACATGGTAAGTGTTTGGTGATTTCCATTTCCAGGTCATATTTATGTTCAATACTCAATTAACTTTTCAACACATGATAAAATCTTATTCTAAGGTTAAAAAAAGATGAGAATTTGAGACTTTATTTTCATTGCTTTACTATGGAGATGTAATTTACGTGAATGGTTTATCATACTGCTTGCCTAGTGTAATATAGGTTATCATGGGAAAAAGTGATTTTTCATTTGTAAAATTTGGACTCAATCAATTAATCTGTTTGAGTGATGGTTGGTGGGGCCAACAGTTCACCTTTTTTTGTTTCAATTTTAAAATCTCATTAGAAATGTTTTTTTAATGATAAATAACAGCGGCTTTCATCAGGCTGGTACACACGTGTGGCTCTGATTGGTAAAAAAATTACATCATGATTCACAGGAACCATAGTTTTAAAAAATATGAAACACATGTCTCTACATGCAGCAGAACAAATCTGCATTTGATAAAATGTAGATGGACGTGCCCACAGAGTAAAACTGTTTTCTTTCAGAATGGAATTCCAGTGCTTCCTACTGATCCCAGTGATGTTGAGAATGGCTGAAAGCGATGACAGAGATAAGAATGATACCTGAAGAATGTGATCTGGAGCACGTATTTGTGTGCCTTTGATGTAAATGATCTGTGGAAATCAGCAAACAGTGCTCCATATTAAACTGTAGAATATACCTTCCTGTCTGTGCAGGTCAGACATGAGAACATTTGAAGCTTAATGAAAATGAATACATTTTTCAGTCTCATATTTCTTTTGTTTAAGACTGAAAACACTCACTAATCATAACTGTTATAAAATATTTTATGCTTTGTTGTGCAGTGAGGTTTCTGTGTGTGTGTTTATGGACCGTGAGTACATTTACACCTGTTCTTGCATGGAGTCTGCATTTTTAGAAGGCTAATGTAACACAACTGGCAAATGGACTCTTTGACTCCATTTTTGCACTTGTTCATGTGTTTATATATCAAGACTGCAGAGTTACTGTTATTTTCACTTTGTGAGCAAGGCAATACATGTACGAATGCTTAGCATCATGGAAGCATTTAATCATAGACATTTATACAGACGTGGACAAAATTGTTGGTACCCTTCATTAAATAAAAGAAAAACTCATAATGGTCACAGAAATAACTTTAATCTGACAAAAGTAATAATAAATAAAAATTATATAAATGTTGACCAATGAAAGTCAGACATTGCTTTTCATCCATGCTTCAACAGAATTATTTTAAAAATAAATGCATGAAACAGGCCTGGACAAAATTGATGGTACCCCTAGAAAAGAATGAAAAGAATGTGACCAAAGGGACATGTTAATCCAAGGTATGTCCACTAATCAGCATCCTAGGTGTCTACAATCCTGTAATCACTCAGTGGGCCTATATATAGGACTCCAGGTAGTCACTGTGTTGTTTGGTGACGTGGTGTGTACCACACTCAATATAAACCAGAGGAAGCAAAGGAAAGAGTTGTCTCAGGAGATGAGAAAGAAAATCATAGACAAGCATGTTAACTGTAAAGGCTATAAGACCATCTCCAAGCAGCTAGATGTTTCTGTGACTACAGCTGCACATGTCATTCAGTAATGTACGATCCATGGGACTGTAGCCAACCTCCCTGGACGTGGCTGCAGGAGGAAAATTGATGACAGATCAAAGAGACGGATAATCCAAATGGTAACAAAAGAGCCTAGAAAGACTTCAAAATAGACCAAGCTGAACTTTATGCTCAAGGAACATCAGTGTCAGATCGGAACATCCTTCGCTGTTTGAGCCAAAGAGGGCTACATGGGAGACGAACAAGGAGAGGACAAATCATAAAAAAAACAGACTGGAGTATGCCAAACTACATGCTGACGAGCCACAAAGCTTCTGGGAGAATGTCCTGTGGACAGATGAGACAAAAATTTAACTTTTTGCCAAGGCACATCAGCTCTATGTTCACAGACGGAAAAATGAAGCATATCTAGAAAAGAACACGGTCCCTACTGTGAAACATGGGGGAGGCTCGGTTATGTTCTGGGGCTGATTTGCTGCATCTGACACAGGGTGTCTTGAATCTGTGCAGGGTACAATGAAATCTCAAGACTATCAGGGGATTCTAGAGAGAAATGTGCTGGCCAGTGTCAGAAAGCATGGTCTCAGTCGCAGGTCACGGGTCTTACAACAGGAAAATGACCCAAAACACACAGCTAAAAACACCCAAGAAGGGCTAAGAGGAAAACACTGGCCTTCTATGAGCCCTGATCTCAATCCTATTGAGCATCTTTGGAAGGAGCTGAAACGTGCTGTCTGGAAAAGGCGCCCTTCAAACCGGAAACAACTAGAACAGTTTGCTCATGAGGAGTGGGCCAAAATACCTGCTGAGAGGTGCAGAAGTCTCATTGACAGTTACAGGAATCATTTGATTGCAGTGATTGCCTCAAAAGGTTGTGCAACCAAATATTAAGTTGTGGGTACCATCATTTTTGTCCAGGCCTGTTTCATGCATTTATTTTTTAAATAATTCCGTTGAAGCATGGATGAAAAGCAATGTCTGACTTTCATTGGCCAACATTTATATAATTTTTATTGATTATTACTTTTGTCAGATTAAAGTTATTTCTGTGACCATTATGAGTTTTTCTTTGATTCAATGAAGGGTACCAACAATTTTGTCCACGTCTGTACCATCTGAAAAGGTGAGTTATTTATGATCCATACCAATCTAAACAGCTTGTAGCATCTAACCAAGAATAATGTCTAATACATTTGGAGATTTAGATTTTAATAAGCTGAAAGTCCTTTATTTAATATAGCATCTTACTTTTCCCAGTGTTTTCCTAGTACCATCTCAGCCTGAGGAGATTTTGTCAAACAGTTTTCCATTTTATGATCCCACTTCATGTGAAACTTAATTGTATGTGTGCATTTTTATGTGACAGAATTACATCTGTAACATAGATTGAGGTAGATCAGGGCTTTAAACACATAATTTATGCTCTTCCTTCTGTATATGTTGGAATAAATGAGACAGCAGATGTTGCATGCATGTCTGCTATAGAAATTAATTATTAAGACATCTGGAAGGAATAAAAAAAACATGAATACCTATAGTGGTTGGATCAACTCCAACTACTAATGGTCTGACTGTCTGAAACGGCCCTGCTGTTCTGTATAGTGAAACTGCAAAATTCACTGTGCAAATTCGAGTTATTAGAAGATGCCTAAAGGATAATATCTTAACTCATCTTCATAAGTTTAGAATCTACTTTCAACATTGTGCAAATATATCTGTCATACACCCTAATTGTACTTTGGTACACCATTTAACAAGCATGTAAGTAATGACACATCTTTTGTGGTTACTGCTGTGGTTTGAGGCTTTCAAATAACAGGATCGAAAGACAGAAGAAAAGGAAAAAATCAGTAATGTATAATACTTGACATTTTTGTCCAAATAAAAAAATAAAATACAATTTGACCCAAGTAAACACTTTGTTGTTGCAAGGTATCTTATGGCAAGAAAACAAACAAATCTGTACTGCATAATTTTCTAAATCCTGCACCTATGAAGGAAAAAGTTACATGCTTCTATATTTCAGAGTTTCGTCATTTTGAAGGGCTTGTTGGTAGTCATTGGGAATTTTTTGTTTCAACATTCAACATTGGTCTTGTCCTGTTGGATTTTGTTTCTTTTGCTTTTTTTTTTGCCTCTGTAGCAACAATCACCAGTGAAGTTTACTTTTAAGAGCCATGTTCAATGTGCTTTTACTCCTGTTAGCAATGTCTGAAGTCAACCTTTAAAACTGATTGGAATAGAAATATGATTGTATTGAAATAACTTTTCTTGTAATGTGCCTTGAGATAATCAGCGCTATATGAATAATTGAAACTTCTCAATGATGGTAGTCTGCTTCCCTCTGCTTTTCTTCTGCTTGCTCCTTGCCACTGAACAAAACACGAGGATCTGGAAGTGTTACGTTATGTGGCTCTCTGATTATTGTGTGCTGCAGCCACTTGCACTCAAACACCAGATGTTCGCTCATTAAAACACTATTTCAGACGGCATATAGATGTACATTTCAGTATGCAGTTCACCAAATTAATTGAAATAGAGGCATTAAAGTCAAGTTTACTTTTTATTTGTCATCCTATTCAATATGCACTAACTATAGTCTCAGAACTTGAACAAGATAATTTCTTTGATCAGACTTTGTTGGCCTAAGTGAATTATTCTTTAGGAAAGCTGTAATGTTGGGCAAGTTCCACCCTTTAAACAAGCATTTATATGCGGCATTATACGGCATTATATTTGAGAGCAGCTTTTATTGTTGAAGGATGGGTAAAATACCTTTTAAAGGCACAGGTATTACACTTTATACTGCAACAATGGTTCCATGTGCTTGCAGTAGAAATAAAGAGGGCCTCAGCAGACCCTAAGGGGTTTAAATAATGCTGGCCTCCTGCTGCCTCCCTGTAAAAACATAAGCAATACTCATCTTTATTCTGTTTTAATCCAGCCTGGTTTTAATTCAAACAGAGCCTCTTTGGATCATGGCCAGGTAAATGGTTCCCACTGAGAACATCTCTCTCTCTCTCTGTATCCCTCCCAGACGTTCTGACCTCTCTCGCTCCGTTATATAAAATGCAATCTTCTTTGCAACGACACGGTGTGACCAGAAGAGATACAACGTTGTCCTTGGGAAATATGTCTATAAATCTGCCACCTCTACTGTGCACTTTCGTCCATTTACCTATGCCCACTCATTCACTTGGTGCCCCCCAGTTACTCTCTCTTTATTGCTAGATGCTTCTGCCAAGTCATACTGGAATTATGGCTCTTGTGCAGGTGTTGCATTTGATTTACTGATTGATTTTACCCTTAACGGCCTTCATCTCCTTCCAACATCTATTCTTGGGTGTTTGCTGCAGAGTTATTGCTTCAGTCCAAGAGAGAGTAAAGAACATATGTAAGGAGAAAACAGACCTACGAGCGAAGGTTTTATCCCCATTGAGAAAGCTTAAGTGTGACGTGCAGAAGTCAAACAGAAGCAAAAGATATTTGGGGTTTGATGGAATATTTCCAATCACACGTGATTTCAGTGTGAGAGCAAAGTTTAAAGTGAGAATAGTGTAACATTTCAGAGTGAAAATAAGAAATACCACTCTTCCAGGGAAACTGTAAGTTCTTACTTTGGAAGAAAAACTCCTAACTATTTCTGCAGTGGGAGATTCACTCTGGGAGCACAGAAGCAGCATCCAGAGAAACCACTTAGGAAAGGCTAAAAGGAGTCTGGTTCTCCAGATACAAATCTGATGGGATCTCAATGTGTTTGCTGGAAGAAAGTCAAACCCACAGCAGCTAAAAGATCTACTGCTGACATCCTGGCTTCAGAATCTGCTTGTGTTTGCCTTAAAAATCCAACAGCATTGTTGCGTGCACATGAACTGTAGCACGTTATGTTTTAAGTAATCAAGGTGCAGACTATGTTGTCTCTCCTGTAGTCATGTGATGGCCACATGATTAAATACACAAACATCAGCTGGAATATATTTATATATACATAATAGCATATATAAAAATATGCAATAGAGGAAAAATCCTCAATGGGGCCATTAGTAATCAATGAGAAACTTTAGACTTCCTTAGCTGTCAATGGATAATGAGAAGCAATGCTAAAAAACAGCCTACTGAAAAAAACATTTAAAATACATTGAGGCATTTTCTAATGTTTTGTCATAGTTTTTATTCCACAATCAACCTTCATTTCACAAAACTAAAACCTTTGCAGGTTATAGTAAAATAAACCTCATGAATGAAAGTATTAAATTCATACCAATGAACAGAAAAACTAAAAATATCTAAGAAAACAATTATATTTTTCAGTCACAAAAAAAGCAAATACATAATACTTCTCTCTGACAGATTGAGGTTTGGTGGGTTATGTAAAAAAAATTGTGATGGATCGAAGCTATTTTTGGAAATGGGTTAAAGATTAATGTAGTCAAGTCTTTTTATTTTCAATCTCTTTAGACTTGTTTTATATCTAGAAATATATTTAAAAGCCATTGTTTTAAATCAATAATGTATTTGCTGGAAGTGTGTCATGTCATTTTTCATAACACTTAGGCAAAAATAAAATCAACAATCTTGTATTTATTTCCTCCCTGTGAAGGACAAAACATGGGTTTCTTGTACATAGTGCTTGGCTTTGTTTTCAACAAAAACCTCGAAATAAAGAAACTGATCAAAGAGAAAGAGCTGCAGATACATTGCATGTGAATAAGGTTCCTTTTGGGCCGTCTCTTACAGTGTTATCTCTTATCAGCTAACATCTGCAAGAGTGTGGGCGTTGGGTCACAGAAGCAAAAACACCACATAGGATTCTCAAAGCAAAAACAGAGCAACATTTAAAGTCAATACTGAATAAAAAGGTTCATATGTGAGAATTAGACAGATGCCTAAAATCTGAGACCTCATCCCTTCATATTTTAGTAGGAAACCTAAACATTTATCAGATCCTTATCTCTATGTCAAAGCCTTTGAAAACTGAACTAGAAGAAATCTTGGGGAAATTGTTACTATTTTACATATCTGATGAAATATTCGGATAACTTAATGGAAAGTTTGACTTTAAAATAAGTGAAAGATTCAGTGTTGGACACTGCTACGTGGTAATGCTCAGAGCGAGGACGATAGACGGATAGAGACACAATAATCTTTTCGGGAGCAGAGGACAAAATCTTAGGTTTAGGAAATTGCCAGAGTACATTTTGGCCTCCAGCTTGATCCCCTGCAGTCAGACAGAACAGCGGGAGTGAGTATTAAACAATCTCCGACAGACAGGCATTTGTGCGGAGGAGCACGGGTTCCTCTGAGTTCATGTTCCCTTCTAGTTAAAAAGCACAGAACAAAAAGTGTTCTACAAGCTGAAGATATTCGCTCTTTTTCATTATTAAAAATTGCCACCCTCTTCATCTAGCATCTAAAAAATAATACTTTTTTTTGTTAATATATGATGCTTCTGTCGCTTGATTACATCAGACCTTCATCCTTTCTTGACAAGACTGTAAAACTTCCAAGACAACACTGTGAAACAAAAGTGGTAAAATAGCTCTCCCTAGAGGTGCTTGATAACTCCTCACCGCAACGCTCACAGCAGATAGTCTATGAAGGAAGTGCTGTTAAAAGACCCCCAAGACTCAAATGAATGCTTTTTCCTTTAAGGTTTTAGTTTTTATTTAATCTTATTGCCTGTAATAGCTGTAAATTTTACCACAGACAACACTTTTGTACAGAACTTTTTCCACTGATACGATTATGACATTTCATTTTAGTAATCTATACCTATTATGCAGTTTAGCATTGTCTGGTGTTTGTCTAGGCTTGTTCTTTTGTTTCTAATCTCTGATCAACTGCTATGTGTATATCAAAAGTTTTATATACATGTAGAACTGTTTGAGAGTAGCACTTATCTCTGAGGAGTTTAACCGGAATAAATGTTATATGAAATCCTTACAAAAACAACTAAATAAATAAATACAAATGTAACAGGTTCTAATAATTTATCTGACATAAAAGCAGCAGATCAGCTGAGGTTGACACTTGTATTAAAGACAAAAGCAAATTGTTGGAATCTTTTACAGCAAACCATGTTTTTACAGAGGCAGCTCCGAACACAATAATAGACAGCTAGGATGAAAGCATACAAACTGTTGTAGACTGTAATGTACCAACAAAGGTGAAAAAAATAAGTGTCACTTTCAGGCTTGGTTAGTAGATCTCTTCAGGACAGAAAGAAGGTGGCTGTTAGAAAAAAAATCTTCAACTGGTGCTGGGTTTCTGATCTTCTTCCACAGTAGGATTTAGATATATCTTTTTTTTAACCATAAGTTGCTTTTTGCAGTTTTCTCTCACATTTCCATTGGTCAGGTTACCGACTGTATTCACAGCTGAAATGTTGCTGAGGTCTGTGACATGGCGTTATAAATGAAAGTGTTGTTGAAGGGCACAAACTGGTGGCTGATTATCTTGATAGCCTCCTGAGCCGCTGACCCTACAAACAAAAATGTTGACAGAAGAAGTTAGGTGTAATTATTTAATTGTCGTTATTGGGATATGTTGTGTAAGACGGTTCAAGGGAAGAAATTACCTCCTAAGAAAGCGGAAACTGTGTGTGGCTCTGCTGCACCATACCGACAACTGCAGGGGTTAAATTATGACTAATTAGGATCGGCTCTGATAGTCACTTTGAGCAGCAAGCGGAGCAGTGATTAGCACTTACAACTCATGGATGTAGTCATCTTTGATGTTGACATTGAGGCTGTACTCTTGCAGCAGGCTGTTTACACACAACTTTAGCTTGCTGATGTCCTCCTCCACCTGGTAGTTATACACTCCTTTCATTAAAAAAAACAACAAAAAACAGGAATGAGAAAGGCATACAGACACCCAGAACCAGACAGATATTTAATTCAACAAGTCTAAAATCCTCCTTTTCCTTACCAATGGAAGGCAGAAGATGAGAATGACCATAAGGATAGTAACGTCACACAAAATAAATAACCAACTCTAGTTCGGTGGTTGTCGGACTTCAAGTTAAGGTGATGAAGGTCTTAAAAAGATTTCACAAAACGGTCGTACCTGGGTAACGTGAGTGCAGCTGAAAGAAGCGATCGACAGTACGAAGCATGAGGTAGAAGACCATCTCGCTGTCTGGACTGTCCATGCAAGAAGCTGATAACACATTTCAATGTTTACTTTATTATTTACAATAATTTACTCTCATTTTATCAATGATGCAAAAGGTTCATGAAAAAGCTTTAACACAAACTAAAAAAAAACAAATTTGTCTCCGGCTTACTTATTTCATCCTTATTTACAGAATCCACGTGATATTCTTCAGCCAAAGACCGGCAGCGCACAACACGCAGAAATGCAGCATTTTTACCTACAAACCAACACAAATGCCTCCAGTTACAAATCAATTTACTGCTGGAACATCAGTGAGACTAAACAGAATCGAACCATTTTGATGGTTCTGGACCCAATCAAGCGCAGATAATTTCAGATATCCAGAAAGGTTGACCATGAAAAATAAAAACATCAATTAAGTAGATTTTGAAAGTGACTGATAAAGAAAAAAATCTCCAGTTTTCTCAGTGGAACTGTTAACCCTAAAGTATAAATACTATTATTAGTTGGATCAACAATGATGTTGAAGATCGCATTAATATGAGTAGCGAAAATATAATTATTTTCAAATTGCCACTTACAGAACAGCTTGATGTCTTTTTCAGGAATGCTCTCTGCTGGCTATTAAAAACAAAAAAAACACCAAAATTCGTGTTTCATCAAAACCGATACAAATATATTCAAACAAAAATATAATTCACATAATTAAAAATTTTGTTCAGGTCTGTTTGGGTGAAGATATTGGGTTTGTACATGTATGTGACACAGAAACATAACTTTTACTGTTGTGGTTAAGCACTTGTAGGAAACAATTTCATTACATTAAATGTCAGATGCACCACCCATTGCATCGGATAACAGCAACAATATTAAGACAATTACAACGTTCACCGACACAATAACGGTTGTTCACTTGTTTTAATACTTAAACCTAACAATCCTGCACCGTTAGGGATGGCGAATGAGTGTATACCTTTCCAATAGACTGTAGCAGACTTTCAACATGCTTAGAAACGGCTGCTGCATCCTGCAGGGACTTTTCCCTGTAGCTGAGATTAAATAAACAAAACAAATATGCATCGTTTAGCCACAAAAGAGGCAAAACTTGGTTCATTTTGTAGTTAGTCTTTGCATTCACACAGCTGGAGCCCAAACACTCTCCAACTCACACGTTTTGGAGATTGATGAACTTCTGAGAGTCCGCTATCATGTCTGGGATGGTGCCTCGCACAGGAAGGCTTCCGTTGCCTTCATTGTGAACAAACTCTTTCACAGCTCGCAGCATTACCCAGAAGGAAGAAGACTATAATTACAGGAAGAAAACGAAAATTAAAACATGGACCATATGTAACGTAAATATATATATATATATATTTTTTTTATATAGAACTATAAACGAAGAACAAAACCTGTGCCGTGATGTTGTTACACTGACTGCCACTGAAGAGGTCTTCAATAGCACTTGGAATCTGCAGGAACCAGAGATATTATGAAAAGAACAGTAGCTCCAAATTCAAATTTGAACCCTACCCTACCTAACTAGTTAGATGTCATTCATCCAACTAGTTCTACAGAAGAGGATGAATGTCATTTATTCCCATCTAATGAATAGAAACATTTAGGATTTGGCACCTTGGTTTGATTTAACGCAGTGTTGACGTTCTTAATAGCTTCGTCAAAGTTTTCTTCGTCCTCTGGAACACCATTCTCATTCTTTATGATCCCTGATAGGTAAGCAAACGTCAATATTCTAAAACAAATATAAATCTCAGTCAGTGGATTGATAGGCAACAACAATCCAGAGGTTCACAGGTACCTTCCCGAATCATTTTTCTGAAGGTTTCCTTCTCCTTGTAGTTTTTTGGTGGTTGACCATCATGCTGCATCCAAAAACATCATAGCAGTGAAAGTTAAAAAGACAAATCCTCTCACAATAAAGAAGGCTCTTCGTAGAAAGGATAACAGAAATAGGTTCCATACCTCATTTAGCCATCTTTCTAGATATTTAGCTACGATGACAATCCACGGTGTGTGACTGTGGTCCTGCAAATTAAACGGACAGAAAGGGGAAATAGTTAAGTTATTAAAAAAAAGAATAACTAAAAAAGGTTCTAAATGTTAAAACTAAATTGAAATAAACACCTTTTTATCCATGCTTGTGAGGTCATAGGAGTTTATGTGGTTCTTAAACTCATCAAAAGGTTGATCTAATCTTAGATCCTCCAAAGCGTTGTCTGGATGAGATTCAATGACTAAAAAGAGAGGTAAAAAAAATGAATCAAATGAAATGAAAAATTTGCATCAATATTTTTATGCATGCACAAGCAAGATGTAAAAAAATGTAGCATTAATCAAAATACTCTTTTGGATAGTTAGTGCAAATGAATAGAATGTTCTAAGATAGAGAAATCGGGGAGGGTGTCACTAACCTGTGTGCTCCTGCACAACTAGTCTCATGTAGCCTATGAGGCCGTAAGTTTTACAAACTAGAAAAGGTACACAAGCGCTCCAAAGAACAGAGCCAAGTCTCAAACATGTGCTGTTGAAGGGTAAGCCAAAAGAAAAATAAAATTGAGAGTAAGCAGAAAGGAAGAAAATAAATGCCATTCATCCTGTTCTGTAGAACTAGTTGAACGAATAACATCTTGTACCTCTCTGGCAACTGGACACCGATGACTATTGTAAATCTGTGGAAAAACTCCGGATCATTGTCTAGGAGCTTGTCAGGACTCTAAGCATAAAAAAAAAAATACAAACAAAGCCTTAGTTACTAACAGAGTGTCATTACAGAGTAAAGTATTTTTATAAAAACACACACAGCATTTTTGTTTTATCGTAAACCTGCTTTTTCCACCACACAGAAAATCCATCCACTTTAATACATGTCTGCAGTGTATCATCATTAAAAATTAAAATAAGTTGTGTTTTTTCCAATCTTAACTTTAAGAAAGGTGTAAAAATTAACAGCATTCAAACCTCCTCGACGAAGTTTCCTGATACGTCGCTGTTCAATTCCTGTAGTAGCTCGGTGGCAGCCTGCGCTCTATTCTGCAACATCAAAACAAAAACAATAAATCTCAGATGTTTCTTAACCCCCCCCCTCCCCATTAACTATAACATCATAACGTGATGAGTAACTGTGCATGCATGCAGAAATATAGTGACGAGGTGCAGAAACTAAAGATGTGACAACAAGAATTTTAATCAAAATCTATACCAACCTTTCCAATGCTGTTGCTGCTAAGGAAAAAGCTGCAAGACAAAATAGTTATTGAAATTCTATCAATAACCAAGACCTTGTAAATCAGTGGGTAACAACAACAAAAATAACTCTTACTTGTTTCCTATATCTTCCCCAGCAACTGTGTGTCCATCTACTATGGTGAAAGCTCCAATCCCTGTCACACATAATGTAATCTCACCCAGTCAGACAACTGTCTTGTCCACATTCGCAGCACATATTATATAAACATCAACTGGTTACCTGGAAGCACCAGGTTCTTCAGGATCTCTGTTCCAGTGGCCGTGGCATTGATGAGACACACATGTGCATTCTCCAAAGCTTCCTGTCCATGGTCGCCCCACAGACTGCAGGTAGGAAAACACAAGGACATGCTATTTCATCTCACGGTATTACACCAACCACGTACAGCCGGTGCACCTTTTAAAAACAACACTGACAGTGTCTCATCTTGTAATTATATTCATTTTTAACCCATCAAACCAGGTTGCAGATGGGATGTGGATTGTGGCAGAAAAGCTATCTTCTCTAATTAAGTCCAATATCAGAACCGAAACCTATCCAAGCAACCTCAAAGACAACGATGCTGAGGAAAAATAAAGCACAGCCAATGCTAACGCGGAACTTCAACTTCTCTAGCGACATGAACTGTGGCCTTCGACAATAACTATTCACTACATTTACACCAAGTCCAATTTCTGAGGGAATACAAAGACGCTTTAGAAACTTACCGCAGCTGTCTGTCGTATTTTTGTTCCTTGGAGCCTTTGATGGCTGCCATGATAGCTTTCCAATGACTTACGCTAATGGCCGTATTTTTACTTCCGCTACGTCAGATTCGAATAAACGCGGCGGCGCGAAGATCCGCACGCGCACTTTCGACAGAAGGAAAATGCAGCACGTGATATAGGAGGATATTTCGCAAATTGATAAAAAAAATGTTTGTTTTATATCTTATGGAAAACAGCTTGTAACATAGAGTATATTCTTTTTTTGTTATAATTAGATCAGCCGATGGCTGAAAAACAGGCACATAAAAAACTGAAGCATCCAGACACAATAAAGATGACGTTGTAAAATAAGTCTATTAAATAGGTTTATGTCATTCTGTGCACTTATCTGGTTAATGCACGGCAGTTTTTCAGTTAAGAGATACTTTTTCTTAATTTTGTTTTTCTAACATCACTTTACTGTGTCTTTCTTAGTCCAATTCCCACATATTAATCATATTTTGTGTGTTTTCTACTCTATATTTATTTTATTTTTATTTATGGATAAAATACCAGTTCTTACCTTTTTGGGTGAAGTTAACCAGAAACCTGTTTTTCATCTGATTTGTTTTATATTTTTCTTGTCAAATCACTGAAAATGACCAAAAAGAAAGAAAATAGCCTATTCTTTCATGGTTAATTACATTTTCTGATAATAGGCTAATACTGACACATGTATTTATAAATTGACGCTCTTTTTTGCATTTTAATCTGTCTATTGATCGATTAGTTAGGCTACTGATTTATATGTGTCCGTGGGCGTAAGGGGGGCGGGTCATAACGGAAGCAATTGTCCGTCCCCTTCAATAAACTTCATCAATAGCTGCGCCAGCTGATCTCTTTGCCCGTCATTAAGTGTGACTTAAGGCGCAAACAAGGACAATGACAGGACACCACTGGGGATACGGGAAAGAGGACGGTAAAAGAAAAGAAAATAATCATTAATCACACTCTCCATAAAATATTTAATGATTTCAGCGTAAAAACGCGCAGTTTCTTAAACTGCACAGAAGGACCTCCCTTTGTTTTATATATACAGTCTATGGTTTTCTCCTGGAGGATACCTGCAAAGATGGCTGTTAATGCGGGATTAGCCCGGTGCAGTAAATGGTGACTGCTGTCACTGTAACGTGAAATTCTGCTGTGGAATTTGTCCTGGACTTCTGGGAGGCGAACGCGGTTGATAAACAATATTTTATGAAAGCTCTTAATGTCAAGATAGTCTAGTGTGCTGCTTTGTCCTTTGTATGAAACTAATGGTATATTGTTGAAATGTGTGGGGTAGTATTTACGGCTTCAAACTGATTTTAATTTATCAGGTGGAAAACTGTGACTCAGTCACACTTTTTAAATCATAAAACTTGTACAGGTTTATTATTGCTGTTTTTTTGTCGTTGTTTTGCACGATTTATAGCTGAATTTATTGTAAAAGTGTGGCTTTATTCCCACTTTAATGTAAAGGTCCTTCAGCATGGCACAAACAGTACCCGGTTGCCAGAGGAAACCGTCAGTCTCCCATTGACATCGTCCCTGATGAGGCTAGACGTGACAGCAGCCTCGGTCCCATTTACCTGAAGTATGACCAGTGTACGTCGCTTAACATTACCAACAATGGACACTCTGTAGTAGTGGAGTTTGAGGACTCTGATGACCGCTCAGGTGAGAATAATCTGTCTGATCTGCTGACACTTCTTACTTCCTCTGCAGGTTATGGTAGACTTTTTGGCCCTGAAATGATCATAATGCTTTGCAGGGACAATGTTTAAAGACTGCAAGTTTTGCAGCTTTTAATAGTGGTCACAGTTCAGAGATAATTTATCTCTTTTATCTGCTGATGCAAACATGCAGTAAAAATCTGTGCTGAAAGTAAAGGTCATGAAGTTTTGGAAAGTGAGAACTAGGTGCATAGCTGACCATAATAAAAGGCTAAAAATAAACCTCTGATTATGAGGCTGGAAAGTGCAGCTGAAATTTCACATTATAAAGATCTGTCTGCTGGACAAAAGATATAATAACGTGTTGGAGATCTCGGTGGTTATTATGACAATGCTTGTTTTTATGACTGGGTGGATGGTTGTTGGGCACCCTGCAATCATCATGAATGATAAGAACAGGAGCGTGGGCCGTTTTGCACAGAGCATTTCCACCAAGCAAGGAATAATTTAGGGAAATAACATATTAAAGACAGGACCGGCAAACAAACACGAGCAGGTCTCTGAGCCATGTTCAATAATAGAATAAGCTGTACAAATCCTTCAAACTCTTCAAATTATTTGCGAGTTGCTTTGGGAAGTGAAATGAACTGTCTGGTTAAAGAAACAAACTAGTATTTCAGATTTTAAAAGTCAGGTTTCGGTATCAGGACTTAAGCATCCCTTGCAACTGACCGATGACATGACTAATTACCCATGATGAGCAAAATTCATAACTGGTAAATATATATATTTTAAAAACTTGTTAGTCTTGATAAAATTTGAAGTAATAAGAATATTAATGAAAGCTTTATTTTTATTTGATTCCTTTTTTTACCTCCAGAGACTGGACTTTTTAGACACACTTCTTTATATTTACATTAATCAGACTCTACCTTTCTCAAATGACGCCTAACAGATCCATTTTAAATAAGCTTTTTAATAAACTCTTTGCTTTCTCAGTTCTTCTATACATTTTGAACCCAAATCTGTCAGGGGAAGATGATGTCTTTGGAAAACTTACTGAAGCAGTCACAGTAATCCTATCAGTGCTAAGTGGGACTGTGTTCGTAATTTTTGTGAGAACTTTAGTTTTCACTACATTTAGAGACTGGTATTATGTATGGAATGCTCACTTTTCCAAAATTAAATAAATAAATGAAACAATATGTAATAAATATCTGCATGAATTAATATTAAGTAAATATATAATGTGACAATGAAATAGTCAAAATATATATGGAAAAACCACATTATGAAATAAAACCTGACTTTGAAAAAATAAAAAATAAAATTGGAATAAAAACTGATGGAATTAAATAAAAATTTCTTGAAATAATTTATATAATCAAATAAATTGCAGTTAAATAAATATTTAATGAATTATAATATTATACAAATGTATATCCGAAAATAAAAAAATAATCAAAAACATTTCAAAAAATGGGTATTGCATTTTAACTGAATTCAGTTTTAAATAATTTCATTGTTACATTATATCTTTATTTAATATTCATTCAAGCAGATAATTATTTCATAATTTCTTTTTTATATAATTTTGAACACTTCAGAATTCCATAATTATGAGTAGCAATATGCCAAAGGTTCCTTTCGTTTATTTGATACTGTAATTTGCTTTGTAACTGCTGCTTATGGGATCCGCCACTGTCAATCTGTAAGCAAATTTTAAACATTCGTGTGAGGATATTCAATTATGTTCAGGTGAAGCAAACAAGAATGGGCTGAATGTGATAGAGCCCGACTTCATTAACACAGTCCTTCCTGCATTTGGTCTTTTAAAGTGCAGAATTCAGCAGCACAATGAGCTTTTTGTGAAAGGGTTCCCACGAATGACTGAGCCAACTTTCAGCATTTAGCATTTCTGTCCCTCAAATGTGGTTGTCAATGACAGATGTAATTTTTGGATATAAAAAATAGGAATAAAAAATAAATGTAAAAAATTTGACTTGGGAAAGATTTCAAGATATAATTAGTTTTTAAATGGTTTGGTTTTGTACCTTGATAATCTTTCACATGAATATGAGAAGGGAAAAGCTTACTATTTTGCATGAATTTTAAATGTGACTCATAGCTTTATATATATATATCGGGAGATGGAATCCGGCAGACCCACCAAACCTAGAGTTACAATTTCAATGCTGAGGAAGTTTATGAGAACCCAAATGGAAAGATGTTTTCAATAAATTATCTTGATAAAGAAACCAGTCCAGTCAATAACAGAACACAAAGACACACAGGACAACAACCACGCCGATACACACTAGTACTGACACTAATCATGTTTTTGAACTATAGGAGGAAGCTGGGGTACACAGAGCAAACCCACACATGCATGTGAAGAACATGCAGATCTGGGGCGTGTTCCAGAAAGCTTGGTTAACTTGCCATGTTGTAAATCGCAGTTAATCAACCCAAAATCTGCTTAGCCTGAGTATGTCTGTTCCAGAACACCTGATAAGAATCAGCTTGATCAACCTACTCCTGGTAAACCCTGAATACATAAAGATTTTCTCAATAGGTCACTTAATTCACGAGTCACAAAGGAAAAGAAAGAGGAAGAAATGTGCAGAATACTCAAAGGAATGGAGTTTGAAGTACTAATGCTGGCCTATGAGGAATTCAAGCATTTCATTATGAAAAAAAACAACAATAAAGTTGCATCAGCAAAAGAGAGAGAACATTGGCTTGGCTATATATATAATTATCACTGTCAAAATTAATGCGTTAACATATGGTCGAATACTTCAAGGAATTAGCGTGATTACATTTTTTTTAACGCAATTCTCGAACGCTCAGAATACCGCCCCGTTTACCTTATAATTCAGCGCTCACCACATCCTTTGTCTTTCCTAACCAGCCAGAGGGCATCTGGATGGTGAGGAATTGTTGTGGAGCAGGATCCTGAGCTGACCTGACATCTGACATCTGACATCTCACCGACCCCCCCCCCCCCCCCCCCCCCCCACAAAAGTATAATGTGGCATATTTATGTTGCTGTATGCATGGTTCACTGTATAGTTTCAGTACATTTCGTAGAGATTTACCACTTCATTAATATGCTAAATTATTCAGTTAAAGTAATTTGTTCGGACTTAAATTAATTCTCTCATTAGTGGAAGTAGCTGTGCATGCTTTTCACAATAAGAGCATCCATTTCCTGATGTTGACATTGATGGCTTTATCTGCTGAGGGTTTACTTATGGGAAAATGATAAATTATGGCATTTGGTTACCATGTCTATATTACATTTGATTTGTGATGTTTAACAAAGATTGATATCAAAATGTTAAGTTTATTCTTATATTTCAGTGAGCTCTACCTTAGTTTTATGTATTTTTTTTATAGGAGACCATACATACATCTCCCTCCTCACATGTAAAGTCTCCAAACCTGTATCAGCAGCTGCCTGGAAATGATGAACAAAATATAACAGCCTTTTCTCCTCCATATCTTCTCATACTCTGAATGGCCTTAAGTGGAGCTCTGGCAGGTTCTCCCAGGGGGTACCGAATGATTTCACCCTAAATCATTAACTGCTCCTTTTTATTCTAATCATATGTAAAGCACCTTGAATTACCCTGTGTTGAAAGTGTGCAATACAAATAAAATAGCCTTGCCTTGCCTACCTCGATAGACTGCTCGTTTCCTTCACTATAGTAGCAGTCTGTGTTGTAAGCAAAACTGGGCAAGCCTTTGACTGAAAACACTCTTGTTGTAGGATAGTCTCATAAAGAGGATGATCAGGTCAGTTTTACACACAGAAAATGTTAACCAGTTAGTTTGCCTTAGCAACTGGCTAAAATATAATTGGGTTAAAAAGGGCCACATGGGAATGCGATTGTACAGTTCAAACAAAAAATTCCATTGATCTCTCCTTTATTTCATTAAATAAAAGAATAGCGGCTTTCGGACATTGTAGTTTTATTTTTCAGTCAAATTTAGGAATGTTAATTAATCATAATCAATTCAAAGCAACCCTGTGATTAGATAAAAAATGTTAATCATTTGTACTATAGAATAAAAATGAAGAGACCATTTCTGCCGTGACAGAACTGAACAATGCTGGCGTATCCAATGCATATTATATAATGCACAGAAAAGAACCATACAAAAGACCCAAGATGGATTTTTCTCATGTTAAATATTATATTGCTTTCTGGAACAGACCCCAGGAACAGCAAGTTATTACAAGGCGAGGTACTAAGACTGAATTGACCTCTTCCATGATGTTTATTGTTCAACATTGTTCATATAAAACTGAGAAATACAAAATAAAGTAACAAATGTGGGTTAATCTCATTCTCTATAATCTCTACTCAGTGATAACATCTTAATTACATGCTTTCCTCATATGTTGCAGTCCTAATTTACAGCTATAATCTTTTAGTTCAACAGGTGAAGAGTGACACCTTTTTTGTGTGTATTGTTAGAATGTTTGGGAGGTGGTTTTGCTAAAAATGTTTGCCGAGAAAAATGCAGAGCTTTCAGGATTAACATCTAGAGATGTTCTGCTTCTTAAGTCTATCTTCTAAGCTTGTTTCTTAAAGTTTCTAATGGATATAGTACCTATGTCCTGTCCTTATTAATGAGAAATCTGTAGAAGTTACAGGTGTTATGCAGGTGTTTCAGCATTGACTCATCCTGTCGTGTCTGTAAGAGAAGGTGCCAAGCTGTTTTTGGTGATACGGTTTATAGCACTCGCTGCCTGAAAAGCATTTTGTGAGGTTACAGTACAGACTGTTTGTGACTTCCAATTTATTTTGCTCATTTTCCTCTACAGTGATTCAAGGAGGCCCTCTTGACAACCCTTATAGACTCAAGCAGTTTCACTTTCATTGGGGTGGAAAAGGATGCGAAGGATCCGAGCACACTGTAGCAGGAATCGGTTATGCATCAGAGGTCAGTTAAATACTTCAGGATTTCAGTGGCTGATAACTAAAGAGACATGGGAGTCATGGGTAGCATCCGTTAGCATGCACTGTTTTGAAAGTGATAAATATAGAATAAAGAGACACTTTTGGATTCAGAAATGTTGTTTTGTTGTAAAATCCTTTTTGAAGGACTGCGAGGGACATGTTATCCTAACAGAAGACATGCAATTCTAAATGGAGAAAACATATTTGTACCTAATTTTTAACAGGTGGTAAATGGATGCATATTTTAACCTCCATGACCATATAGTCAAGACCCCTAGTCAAATTTTAACTTTTAAATAGGTTTTTAATTTAACCTTTTTTTTCATGTTTCTTTCTGTAGCTCCACTTAGTTCACTGGAATGCTGTCAAGTACAAGACGTATGAGGATGCATCATCAGCTCCTGATGGTCTTGCTGTTCTTGGCATCTTTTTAGAGGTACAACACATATTCCATGTGCTCTTGCATTTTCAATCAGTCCTATCATGTTTATGAAGATGGTAAGGTGCACATACTGTAAACTTGATGTATTTGTATTCTAATTTTGATTATTAGAATATCTCACACAGCTAACGTCATGCATCTTGCAGTTTGGTGGTGGATGGTGTAGCTTGTCTATAGTGGGGAAAAATTATCTGTTGGATCTGGTTAAACATTTACTGTGGACAAGAGTGACAAAAACAGCTTTATCAGTGTTTAATCCATATCTAATGTGGTGGATGACTAATTATTTATCAGCCTTATAAACAAATGCCCTGCATCCATGAAAAGATATCTTATCTGATTTAGAAGGGTCTAAATAGTGTGGCTAACGACTTGTTTTAACTATTGTTTCTCCATCATGTGCTATATCTCAAGATCATAATTCAGTTCAGTGGAGTCTGTTTAAGTTTGAAGCAACACTTTTATTTTAAGCCTCTGACCCTTGATTTCATGGTCAATCCTTGGAATGCCTTGCTAGAGACTTGCAGATCAAACATTCGCATCATGCAATGTGCATATAAAAAAAAAAATTTTAATCAAAACTAATCAAGGTCCAGAAAAGTTGGTGTATTTTAACCCACCAACAAAGAAAAAAAAAAGTAAAAGTTGCTGTAAATGTCTCAGTTTTAACAACCAGTCTGTTCTATTAGCTAGGTGATGACCACAGATGGCTCTACACGATAACAGATGCTCTGTACATGGTTAAGTTTAAGGTGAGTCTTTTACTGCTTGCATTTATTAGATAACTTCACCCTTATCAGTACGTTGTAAAAGCGGTTTTTGGTGTCTATTTGTTTTATTTTTTAAACTACAGGGCAACATCACAGATTTTAAGGGTTTTAACCCCAAGTGCCTCCTACCCAGCAGCCTCCACTACTGGACCTACCTAGGGTCATTGACTACGCCTCCCTTACACGAGAGTGTAATCTGGATTGTCTTAAAAGAGCCTATTGTTGTCTCGGAGAAGCAAGTGAGGAAATTTCCACCAGTTTAACAAAAAACAACCTCTGTTTTAGCTGCATTTGTCAATTTTTGTACATTAAATGTCATCTGTCATAATAATACTAATCTTTTAGAAATTGTGGGCTTGTGAAAAGTGGTGTAGATAAACCTTTCTTTATCAAAAAGAAGTCATTGAGATGTTGTAGATATATCCCCTACAAATTTTCTTTGTTGATGGTGAATATTAAATCAGATTATCAAATTGTGAAATCGGTGGTAGTGATATGGTCATCACGTGGCAGACATGCACAGCAATAAACACAAGTCCAATAAGGAAATATCTTTGCTATAGGGAGGAGGGAAGCAATAATGAGCTCAATACATTCACATGAGGAAGTGTTCTAGCAACCATGTTCAGTCGTTTTTCTTTAAATATCTGGTGTGATCATGTTTGCTAGAGCTGTCATTTAAAGGTTGGATGCTATCCTTCCACCTATTTCCCTGGATCTAAACAGCATGACAGCTGGAGAGTATTTTTAGTTCTTGCAAATTTATTTTTTCAGGACATAATTTGATTGTAATCGATTAAGAAAGGGATGTCAGCCTGTTTTATTTTATTGGAAGCAGACAATCGAACACTTTCAGCAATAGTGTAACTGACCAGCAGCAGCAGCAGATGTCAGTTTATCAAAAATGATCTGCAGCCTCTCCTGAATAACACACATAATTAAAAAAAAAATTCCACCATTTTCTTCCTCAAATGAACCATGGTTTATATGTCTGCTCACACTTTTCTGTGGTCGTACTCTTAACTTCTTGAAACTGAATCTTAATATGATCAAACTGTAATCACCTAACTGAAGTATTTTAGAGTATTTATTATTTCAAGTAATTTTCATTACTTTGAGCCTCCAACTGAATAAGTTCCCATCATAGATTGGCAGATAATATATAGAGATTTTTTTCCCCATAATTCTCACAGAATTTGTTGATTGAGAATATATGTAATATCTTTATTTTATCTCCATATGCAGCTGGGGATGTTTCGAATGCTTCAGTTCAGTGATGAAGAGGAAGATCAGAGGATACGCATGGAGAACAACTTCAGGCCTCCCCAACCTCTCAAAGAGAGGATAGTGCGTTCTTCCAATTAAATTCCCCTCTTTATGTCAACTTTTAAATGTTGATCAGTTTTTAAGTGACAGTGCTTTACTGTGAGTGTACTTTCACAGCCATGTTTTTCCAAAAGTACAAAGTAATATGACTGAGTAAGTTTTCTGTCAGAGATGCAGTAGTTTTCTTTTCAATGTATTTTTGAGAATATGTAAAATAATTTTTATAAAGGGACTTGAGAATATTGCAAGGCATTACAAATACGTAAAAATAAAAAAAAGCCTGGTTTGCATCCCAACACCAGCAGCTAATCAGTGAAAACAAGCAAAAATATTAAAATAACTAGCAGCTAGGTCTATCAAGTTTGCAGACTGCCAGTAGCCTGACCACTGATCCTTTATCTAATGTCTATATTTAAAAATGTTTTTCTAGCGAGACCTATTTTTGGGATTTATTAAAATTTGCCAGACCACCCTCCAAATCCTTATTTAAACGCACAACTGAGAAGTGACACTTCAGTTATAGTTGTTTTTGCACGCAATGTGATTTCTGAGTGGCATAAATAGTTTAATGTATCATTCTGAAGTTTATATTGAATAAATAAAATTCTAAATAAGTCTTCTCCATTTTTTGGGATAAGGAATTGGACTTTTCACTCTTTTGGGATATTGCTTTTCACAATTTGAATCATAATTGTTAATTCTTTTGAGCCCCACAAGTAACCTAATGTTAGCTGACATGAACAGATCTTGCATTTGAAAAGGACATTTTATGTAATGACCCCCCCTTCCCCCCTCCCCCCTTTTTTTACGAGAGCCATTCAAGCAAATGTTTAACCTCCTTCATAGTGGTGACAAGAACCAGTGTTGAGTTCAATGTAGGTAATGAGTAGCAAAGTCTAAACCTTGAGGAATGCATAACAGAAAAAGATATGGACTGTGACCAACTGAATAGATTCTTTTTGTGATTGATAGTTAAAAAGCAGGAGGAATTTTATGAATTTTATGTTGCAAACTAAATAGTTCAAAATAAGATGAAACAGTTGGAAAGTATGCTAATTTACATAAATGTCAAAATACTGACATTAAAGTTATACAAACACAAAGCAAGAGTTAGATTAGCCCACTCAAACTACAGATGATGTTAATCATTAGCCAGTGGTCACCAGTTAATACAACTAAAGAAATAAAGACAGCTGTCTTAATATGAATTAAAGTTTAATCAGAATATATTTCTGCTTTGCTACCTTTCCGTGATGAGAATAAAATGCTGCACAATTGTTAAAGGGTTGCAGAGAACATGCTGAGAAAAATAGGGAAAACAATAATATGGAATTCAACTTTTTTTTAAATAGAAAATTAGGAATTATACTCTAATTTACAGTTTAAATATTCAATTGGAAACTATCTTTATTCTGTCGTCCTTTGATATATTATTAAAACTGTAAAAAAAAAAAGTCTTGGTAGTATTTGTTACAAAACTTAATCTAAATGGTAAATGGACTAGAAATGTGCTTTTCTAGTCAGATTACAAGCCAACTACTAGTAAGCCACAGTTTATACAGTATGTGTATGTATGTATGCATGTATGTATATATATATATATATATATATATATATATATATATATATATCGTATGGGTCTATAAATTGGGAGAAAAAAAAATCCTGAGGGAACTTGTCTTGCTTTCATTGAGATTAGAAGTTAACACAATTTACATGTCATCTGTCTTGCACAGCCTCATTGCCCCAGTAGATGGCAAGATACAGTCATGTTTCGAGTCCTTGTGTAAATATCTCTGGTGTGTATAGGAAAATGCAATTTAAGTCCATATTAATGACAGAAATTAAATTATTCCTATTTAAAGAAGTGTAACAACCTGAAGTATGCAAAACAAAAAATCTCCAAAAACATCTAAACATTGGGTGCTGAATCCGAATGACATATGACTATTACATAACTGTAATACACAATAAGCAGGTTTTCATGTTTTTGTGTTTGTGTAAAAAAACTTTGATCACATTTTTAGAACATCCTGCAGGTGGCAACATTGGCTGTGTTTTGTATTAAACCTGTGAACTGATTTGTTTCACCAAACCAATATTTAATTTTATTTTCTTACAAATAATACAATTCAAATTAAAGCCATGATATTTAATGCTGAAGATCAAGAGTGAATACACTGAAAGCATTTATTTTATCAGTGGCTGCTTTGTTTTTCTGTATTTCAATCAATAAAACTTGACCTTGTATCTGTCTGCCCTCTCTGTTTATGTGCAACCCCTGCTTGAGTGAAATATGACATTACAGATCAGATCACAGTGAATAAACAAAGCATGCAATTGGTTGTGTAAAGTACTTTCACCTCATATTCTCAAATAATCTGTCTAAAATAGCATTATTCAGCTTTATTGAGACTGAGTATACCTGAGTGGGCTCATCCTCCTCAACCACGATCGATGTGACATGCAAGATGATATTACAGTCAGACCTCAGAAATAGTCTGTCGCTTGTATTTTTAGCAGTGGGATATCTACTTGCTTATCATAGTGACTTTTCCCCCCACACAAAGCAAGGCTAGAGTGGCACTATGAAATACAATGCTTGAGGACAAATAAACATAAGGCATTAGCATGTAGCTTTTGGTTCTATGACTATCATGCAAATTCCATTGTTTAGCCTTTAATTAGTGTGTTGTGCATTTGGAGTCTCTAGGCATGCAATAAAGTATAACTTAGTCACTCCAGGTGCAGTGGAGATATTTTGTATACGATTTTAGTCATATTTTTTGACCTGTTCTGTTTTTCAATTCTCTATTATGTCACAGTACTTGCATTGCAAGTGTTAAACCCTGCTAAACATGGACATGGAAATCATGGACTTTGATTTTATTTCACACTGGAATTTTGTGGTCCAAGTTCAAGAGTGAAAGTGGAAAAGTCAAAATGTTCAGTTGTTGGATGTATTAACCCACAAGATTCTTTACAACTTTCAGCATCAGAACCTCTGCAAAGTGCCTACGTTTTATTTTCATGATACTTTACAAGTCTAAAGGGAATATACTTTCTGTTTGCGTGAAGCACTTCAAGAAAGAGGCTTCAGCAACCTCTGTCAGTAGGAGTTTGCTGAAAAAATCATTACAGCTTTGAATATACACAGTATTAGTGATGGTGTTGCAGATGCCTTGCTAAAAATAGTACATTACTCTATTTTTTAAAGATTTTGGGCCATTAAGCAATCTTCTTATATATTGTTAGTGGACATGTTATAACAAATGTAAAAATATACAGTGGGATAGCCAACTCTTCAAACGTCTTTAAAACAATTTGTAAATATGAAGTTTCTGCACCGCTACATTGTCACATTTCTATCAAACTATAAAAATGGCTGAATCAGGTTGAGTTGAAGGTTCTGCAACCTGGAAGAGGATGGGGTAGGCAGCTCCCTCATTTGCTTTTAGATCAGCAATAGACCTTTAATGAGCAGAACCACAACCATTACAGCAGCATGAGTATATACTCTTCAGTCGGCTGCTCTAATGTTCAGTCTTTGCTCTTTTTACGTGGTTCTGTTAGGTCGATAATTTAGACAATAAGCTGCTGAAGGAGTTAACGTTTAACATTAACGGTTAAAACAAGCCTCGTGTATTTGTGTGAAATTGTGTGGCATTGTGGGAGTTATTTTGGTACGTCTAAAATACTCAGCTGATCTATGCCTCTGCTGTCTGCAGAGGCATAGATATCAAACATCTGTCAACATCTGATGCATAATCACGTGCACCTAAAGAATCCCCCCCCACATGCATCAATCCCTCCACAAGCACTAAATCATCAGAGCCATGTTCTGCCCCTGTTGGATGAAGGAATGGCTGTTGTCCACATTGTTCTTCTCAATGGGGTTTCTTGTCACATGTTGATTGGTGGATTTAAAAAAACCCAACCAATATTGCATATCCATTATTATTCTAATGCATAATTAAATATGACGTAAAATAGAAGTGTAACGTGAAAAAATAGATTTTTACGACTATTTGGAATTTTCCTGGAATACAATTACAAATACTAATGCAAATACTATTAGCCACTTAACAAATACAAATACAGATACAAATATTGCTTCTTTGCACACCCCATATGTTGGCAACAGGTCAGAAAAATCCACGGTAAAATAACTGCAGTAAAATAACTGAATTTTAGTAAACGCAAATATCTGTTTAGTTTACTGTTACTCATTTTCTGTTACACTGCAAAAGATAACTTTTCATAGTTCATAAGCCATTATCATTAAAAAACACTGGACACTTTTTGATAACAATCGTTAGAAATACTAATGTAAAAGTTAACTTTAAATTATGTGTACGGGCGAAGTTACCTGAAATGAAATGGTCACTACCAATGAGAAAAAAATTCAGAGATGGGTTCAAACACTCAGTTTTCTTCATTGTGCTCTGAACTGGTGCTTTTGGAATGCCATAAAAGGCTCAGTCTTTAACCTGACCTCAGTGGTTTGTGCGCCCATGTTGTGAAATAGAGTTAGTTATGTCCAATGTGGGAGTTGAGACAGTAACAACACGGCCGTGCTCCATTTGTTTCCATTTTCCCAAAGCTGGAAAACTGTTGAAAAGCCGGCCGGTTCCCTGTCGTCTCCCTCCTATTTCCTTGTAATCTTGTCCATGTCTTGCATATTTAAATCTGGATGTTTTCATGCAAGAAAACAATAATACATGTAATTATTAGAGTGAGATTTTTTATCCATGCAAGACTCTCACTGAGCCCTTACTGAGTTTTTTTGTTGTGCTTACATCTATCCATTATCTATCTTGCTTATCCTCAAAGGGTAGGTGGGCTGGTGCCTATTTCCAGCAGTCAACACGCAAGGGTGAGGTACAACCTGGACAGATCACCATTCCATCAAAGGGACAAACCACGCACATCTAAGGGCAATTTAGAGAGACCAGTTGAGCTAACAGTCCTGTTTTTGACAATGGGAGGAAGCTGGAGAACCTGGAGGAAACCCACACATACACAGGAAGAACATACAAACTCCATACAGAAAGACTCTTGGCTGGGATTTGAACCCAGGCCTTTATTCTGCAAGGCAGCGGTGTTACCAACAGCACCACTGTGCAGCCCCTGTTGTGCTTACAGTTGCATTTTAAATGAATGCTAGAGGTGGAAACTTGGTTGATCGCAGTGATGTTTGCTACTTGAACAGCTCGCCGATTGGTCTTTGTCAGACATGTGAACCCCTCTGTGACATGTTGGGGGACAGCGTCTTGCGTAACTAAGGGAACTGTCAGTAGTTCTACCTAGGAAGCTGAAGTTGAAGAAACATTCTGGAGTCACTAACGTGAATAAGAAGAAGAAGGATGAACACATCCCTTGCAGGGATCAATATTTTCAAAAATTGTCTACAATCAACAATAAAGATCCATACAAACTCAATGGAAACAAATGGAGCTCGGACATGTTGTTACTGCCTCCAACTCCCACATTTTCATAACTAACTCTATTGTAGTTGTCATAAATTTAAAAACTACAAATTAATGTAGGCATATGGACATTTTACACGACTGGGTACAGGAATTGCTCACATTTCAACTGCAGGACTGCAATAACACGGTTGTCTCTGCCAAGGTGAGCTAAGCTTGGTTTGAGATGTTGTTTTGGGTGATTCTCTGTGCACCTTGTGTCCCACAGGTTTAACAACAAGATTTTCATTTAAAGTAAATTACAAAATTAAATAGATTAATTCAGCTTTGTACTTTTGTATCATTTATGCATAAAAACAAAGCAAAAAATACATATCACGTGGTGCTGCGGAATCCCTTTATGCATCTTACCGTAGGAGTCAGTTGAGATTACTCGAGGAGTGACCGTGTAAGCGGGCTAATTCTAAGATTGAAACTAGCTTGCAAAGTAAACACTCCCATATGGGGACTGTTCGCTGCCAAATTCTCACGCTAGCACTATCCAGTATGAAAAAAACGCTTTCTCCAATTCAATGTAATGATGCTCTCCATTTCACAATGTTCTAGTTATCTTAACTGGTAGCCTTCATTGTAAGTAGGCTAAACACTGGATTAGTTTATTCACTCCAATAGTTCATGCTCTGGTTAGCTAACGTTATAAGTTAGTTGACTTTGCCTAAACATATGTTGTTGTCAAATATTTGACCAAAGTTAGAAAAGATTAATACATCTTCATAATGTATGCAATGTTGGTAAAAAAACAAAAATACTAGTGGACAAAGGTGCTGCTATTGTTGGCTAACTTTAACGGAAGACAGTATGTTACTTCATCACCTTCTCATCAATTTAAATGTCAGGATAATCTGAGTCAAAACATTAATCATTTCCTGAACATAAACCTGATTTATGAGTGAAACTAATATTACACTTATATTTAAAGTCAACGTTTTGTTTAATAACTTGTTGTTAAATAACAGTTAACTTGTGTTGAGGTGCACCTACCAACAAGCCAGTTGTCATACATGTTTCTGGGTCCACGGCGCTTGCTTTTCCCATTTTAGTAATGTTGGGCTGATAGTTTGTCGCCGATAGTAACTAATTTGTTGTTAATGCTTTCGGCGCAGATACTATTGGCCTGCCAATAATTAGTCATTCTCTCTTTCTGTGTCTTCGTTCTGTCTTCTCAAAACTGCAGTCAATTGTGGCAGATGACCGCTCGTACTAAACAAGGTTGTGCTGGAGATTTCTTCCTGTTAAAGGTGAGTTTTTCCTCTCCATATGCTTGCTCATGCTGTGAGGGATTGCTGAGAGATTGTTGAGATATTGCTGTGGTTGGACTCTGCATGTACCTGGCAAAACCTCATATCAATAACTTGATGTAATCTGCTGGGTTTCCTTAAACAGAAAACATTTGAATTGAATTGTATTGAAATGACTTTGTGATGCTTTGTGATTACATCTGTTTTGAAGAGGCACTGTAAAAATACATCGAATTGAAATGGAATTGAAATATATATGTAAAAAGGACAAATTTAAAATAATGGCATATCTCGTCGGCTCTCGGCTGCTCTTAGTCCTGTCAGTCTATCAGGAGCCTCTCTGGATTTTCCTCCAAAAAGTTCAACCATGGACCTGGTCAGCTGGTCTCTAAATTCAATAGATCAAAGTTTTTCCACTCAAAGGACCGCTCAGGGAGAACCCTCTTGTCCTGGTGCAATGCCCCCTACTGGATACATTATGGATTCCTGAGGCAATTGGAAGGTCATATGTCTGTCGCTGTTGGAGGATGAAGAAGACATTTATATACATTTATGGTAACCGGGTTTCTGCTGTTTGGAGCGGGTGGGTTATTGATGTTTCACAAGCATCAATTACTGGCGGCAGCAACTGGCAAACTGCCTGACCTGTGCAATGGGATGTGCTCTGCTGTAAACACTCAGACTTATGTGTTGCATTAGCAAATTATAGGCTGGATGCTTTGACCGGCAAGCTGGCAAGGGATTTGGAACTCGTCCGTAGTGTGGAAACCAACCTGGAGAAATTTTCAGCTCAGCTTGGTGGGAACGGACCCTGATTTGGTTGTCATGGAGACCACTGAGAGAATTAAGGCAGACAAAACAAGCTCTGGCCTGAACCCAAAACAATTGCTGTTATCTGAATCTGGTTCCTCCATGTTGGACTTGGAAGGCCGGAATTGTCAAGCTCCCTCGGGTGATTGTGTTGAGAGACACTCTTGTCCCACCGTCCCCCCTGATCTTCGTACGGGCCTGCAAGCTTTCTGGAACAGCTCTCCCGAGGTTGTATCAGTCCATCTTCAGGCATTAGATGCTGGGATTGGAACTGAGAGAGAGTTCAAGGACTCACTTATTTACTGATGCACACACGCACGCACGCATGTTCATGCTACAGTGCTAACAGTGGGTGCCGGTACCCACTGTTTAAATGCATCTTGACACTGAGGGGCCGTGGAGGGAGATGGGGGTACTTGGCAGTATTCCCATGTCCCACCCCTCTATTTTAAGTGCACATTAGAACAACACGCAACAACACCACAATTGAGCAGGGGGAGAGAGGCTGGGGGTCTTTCCACACCCCTGTTCGTTGGACCATCAGGAGTTGGAGCCCGGGTAGATTATCAGGCCGTTTGGTCAGGGACCTAGAATGGTGGGCTACTCTTGCCGGGGTTGGGGCCTTGGCGGTCTGCTTTTCCCCGTCCTGGTGGGCAAGGGGTCCGTCTCCCGGGTGCAGGGGCAGGGTGCTCTATCAGGGCGTCTGTCCCTGGGCCTGGGAGTATAGAGTATGTATGGGGTGTATGAATGAGTGTACAGCGTCCTTTTTTTGTGTGTCCTGTATATGTAAGATTGTGTGCGCATGAGAGGGAGGGTACGTATGAGTGTCTCTGTCTGTCTATGTCTACTTGTCAGGTTGGGTGTTTGGCTGCCCTCTGGCCTGGTGCATCTTCTTCCTCTCCGTCACTCCCCGTCGGTGATGGATGCTCCTGCCCGCTGGTCGATGATGGCTCTCGATGCCTGGGGCCGGGGGTCCTGGTTGCGGCCCGGCTCGGTTCTGGTGCATGCCTGGCTGGTCCTGGGTGGGCCGGTGTGTCGGGCGGCCGCTGTTTCGGGCCTACATCCTCCTTGGATTGACTGGGGCACCTCTTATGGGGGTGCCGGGGTTGTAAAGTAGGTTGGTGCCGTCCGGTGGATCGGTGGGGACCGTGCCCGGCGCCCAAGCTCCTGCCAGTTCCATGAGTTCTACTGCCTGGTCGGTTCATCTGGGGGGACTGTCCGGCATTGGCTGGGCCCCAGATCTTGCCGCTCTGCATGGGGCGGGATCTGGACCCGGGAGCTGGTAGATCTGGATGTCCAGGTGCTGGGGAGACTGGCTAGGTCACTCCAGGACTTTCAAATGCTTCTTACGGAGCCACTCCTTCGTTGCCCGGGCGGTGTGTTTGGGATCATTGTCATGTTGGAAGACCCAGCCACGTTTCATCTTCAAAGCTCTCACTGATGGAAGGAGGTTTTGGCTCAAAATCTCACGATACATGGCCCCATTCATTCTTTCCTTAACACGGATCAGTCGTCCTGTCCCCTTAGCAGAAAAACAGCCCCAAAGCATGATGTTTCCACCCCCATGCTTCACAGTAGGTATGGTGTTCTTGGGATGCAACTCAGTATTCTTCTTCCTCCAAACACGACGAGTTGAGTTTATACCAAAAAGTTCTACTTTGGTTTCATCTGACCACATGACATTCTCCCAATCCTCTGCTGTATCATCCATGTGCTCTCATCCAAGTTACAGGTCTGTGAGAGCCAGAGATCTTCCTTGTTTGAAGTGACCAAATACTAATTTACAAATCAATTCTTTAAAAATCCTACAATGTGAATTCCTGGATTTTTTTTTCAAATTCTGTCTCTCACAGTTGAAGTGTACATATGATGACAATTACTGACCTCTGTCATTATTTTAAGTGGGAGAACTTGCACAATAGATGGCCGACTAAATACTTTTTTGCCACACTGTATGTGTTTTTTCCAAAGTCTCCTAGTGATCCATTCACATCTGAAAGACTTGTAAGTATCCATGTTGTTTGTTATCCATGTTCTAACTCCGTGCTCTGCCTGCCCGCCCTATATGCTCTATCCTCGTTCCCGGATTCGACTATCCTCACGTTTCCAGAAACCCAGCAGGAAACTCTTGCAGACATCCCAGACTCCTAGCTCTTCCTCCCTGGCGTCCAATCCACCAACTCCTATCCCCTTCATTCCCCTCTCCAGTGTTCCCGGCTCCCGCACTCCTTCACCATGATTTTCATTCAGCATTGTTGAAATAAAATCTTTTAACTTTAAAAAAAAAGAAGAAAAAAAGGAAGAAAGAAATAAACATGTTTAGAGCCTGGTTCAAAAAACATTGTAGGTTTAATGGGTCAGGCTTACCATCATGACAACTCTGAGGGGGTGATTTATTTTTATTATTCATCCGTTTGAAATTATGAATAATAAAAGAAGTGTGGTTTTGGTTGACAGCTCTCGGGGGAGCTGGCAGCACTAGCGCTGGTGGCTAGCAGCTTGCTCCCCCACTCCTTGCTCTATGGAAGGCCGCAGCGCTGTCCTCATGTTAACAGTCTAGGCTATTTTGTTTCTCTGAACTTCATGATCAGTTGTAGCCGCAATATTTATTTGTTTTTGTGTTAATTATGCCCTTATTGGACAAAGATGGCTTAGTGTAGTACTGATTGCACAAACAGACTGTCCAAGAAGTCTCTGCTCTATTATGCACAGGATAATGCTGCTTGTTCAAAAATGGGTTGAAATGATCACATTTCTTCTTCACATATTAATTATCTTGTTTTTCATTAAAACTGACAACATTTTCATGAAAACTATGGGTCAAAAAGGCTTCATGCTTTTAATTGACAAAATTGTTGAATTTGCTTTGAAGGCAAAGGGGTAGCAGAGTCACTCAACCACTTTTTTTCTGGCTTAAAGTACCCGCTAACATCCATTAGGTCCAGGCATAACGAGAGGCATGACGTGGCCAAGATTGCAGTACCCCAGTTGAATTCAATTCAGCTCTTCAGAAACCTACAGGTGAAATCACTGAGGCTCTGTCCATCTTTTTATATGTCAGAACTATCCCCAATTTTATGCAAGAGGAACACTGTAAAATATAATTGAATCTTATTACTTACCAAGATTATTGTCTAAAATACATTTGATTTGAAGGATACAATGTATCTTTCATTGTGATAGTGCTGCTGAGGCAAATCTTACTGAACCACAGTCCTAACTTTTTTGGAGCTGAACTGCAAGTCTGACCTTCAAATCCACAGTGCAGCGTTTCAGTTACAATCTTCCTTTTTATCACTATAGCTGAACAAAAGATGCTGAGCTCCTGAGTTGTTAAACACTGCCAAAGATAGATATTCTGTCTAACAGAGGACACAGCCATGGTGCAGTTACCATGGATTCAAACGGCACACAAAGCACAAAACAAATGCTTTGGCCAGCTCATATCACCCCTACTTGTCCATGAGCCAGTGATGCATCGCCATCACCCTCTCAGAAAATAAAGTCATACTATGACAATGTACGATGGCTAATTCTGCGCTCCGCATTGGCATGTGTTTTCTCTGTTCATAAAGAATCTTTATTTAGCTTTATGCTATCTGGCTAATTCTGTGAAGGCACTTGATCATGTCCAAATCAGACACACAGACATATACAGCACCTGAGTTTGATGATGTGTGGCCTTAATTGTTGTTCATGGTCACGTTTGAGGTAAATCTATGACAACTTGCCAAACAGTACACAACATTTCAGGTTATGTATATACACCAGAGGTATTAAGGGGTCTGAGCCAGGGTGGCCTTGGTTTACTCAATGTGCTATAAATCCCAGCTGAAGGAGAAACAGGGGGGCCTCTAAGTCACTCAGTGGGGATAATTAAAGAAAACAGAACTTTACTGTCATGGAAGACAGGTCGGAATCTGTTATCCAACACATTAGTGTCAACTTATATACCATAAAGCCTGTTATTTATGGAGCCTTTTATCCGAGATACCTATTTTTTCAGTCTTGTGTCTATTTTTGTCCTCAGATTATCAGAATACACTAGGGTAGTGCAGGATGACAGCGAGCCCTGACCCCTGACTTCAGATCATGCCAGTATAGGGTTTCTGAGGATTCAGCAATGACATATTCTGAGCAGGAGACAACTACAGAAACTTCAGGAAGCTCAAATACCTTTACTCAACTGACCCTTTACAGTCTACTGAGTCAGACTGAGATATTGTGTTTGCATCGTGTCTATGGCAACCCACACAGCCAGCACTGCATCAGCCCTCAGTCCACCCCTATTATTTCAAACACGTCTGTTTAAAATCAGAACTGCACATGCTTGGCTAGCTGAGTAGACATGTAGAACTAACTCTCCTAGACTTAGTGATCAGAAATACAAAAAACATTGCTGGTTTAGTCATAATTGAAGAGTTCATGTAAACCTTTACTCACAGAAGCAGTATATAGAAGAAATAAAAACCAAAAAGATGGCCAGTTTTACAGACGTAAATTACCAACAAAAAAAAAACATTTAGGTGTTCTCTTGTACTATTTCTGTTATATTTTAACTTTGTTACAGAAAGTTTTTAGGGCCTTTCATTTATCTTTCCCTACTTTATAATAAAGACTATAAAACATTATTCTCAGCTGATCTCAGAAATTGAATTAAAAGTGGCGTTTAGAAATGTATGCACTAATAAGTTTGACTGAGCTCCCTTACCCTTTTAGACTCAAATACCTTCAAGAGCTAAAAGCCAGTATCACATGATTTTTGTCACTTTATATATAGCTCTGCATAAAAACTCAAAGATTCAATTTAAAGCTCTATGTGGAAACCCTTAGAACATGCATTTTAATTATCTGACATTTTGAAGCTTTACCTTCCTCCTTTATCAGTTGCTTTCATAGCTCTACCCTGACCAAACAAAGATGGCTTATTGGCAGGCAAGTAACTATGATGACTGTTTAAAGCCTCTTTCACAAGAGACACCCAGCTTACATATAGGGGTAATATTACTGGTAGGGCAGGGCGATATACCGAAAATCGAAAATGTGTAAATTTATGATTGTTACCGACTTCTTTTTGACCATGTTGGGATATTCACTGTTTTAAAAAAAATTAAAGATATTTTTTTAGTTTATCAATGCTAAAGTCACTTTGAAATGCTCACTATAGAGCTAGATGGGATTGAGTCATGTAATGTAACAAAGTGACTGTGTCACTATATTTAGCAAGTTTTTAGACATATCTAGGGAGTCTTTAAAAAAAAAAAAACCTCTGAAGTGAAGCATCTTATCGTTACTGATCTCACCGAGCAGCGGTACTGCATTGGGCCCAGAGCACATACAGCAGGGGTCTCCAGCTCCAGTGCTCAAGGGTCGGTGTCCCGCCAGTTTTAGTTGTGTCTCTGCTCCTGAACAGCTGATTCAAATGTTTCAACTTCCTTCTCAACATAACACATTTCTGCAGAAACCTGCTAACGAGACATCATTTGATTTAGGTGCAATTAACCAGGGAAAGAAGTGAAACATGCTGGGGAGTGTCCCTTGAGGATCACGTTTTGGCACTCTTCACCAACGGTATGCAGCTAAGCCAACCCAGGATCTGCTCAGTCCTCAATGAACCCGGAATGTTGATAAATCGCACAAGCTTGAAACTGCTACTGGCTGGTCATACCCACACTTAGATGTACATGCAAAAAATGTTTCTGTCTAAAATAAAGAGTGTTAGGAGTAATGGTGTTTGAGTATAATGGTGTGTTCAGACCGCAGGCTTTGTCAGCGTCAGCAACGACAAAATTACATGTTAAGTCCATGGTTGAAGCTAATGGAGGAGCGTTGTGGTCTCTGCGGCACTTTGTGAGCGTTGGTTCCGTCAACTTTTCAAGCTTTTCCTGCGTTTCAAGCTTCAAAGCTCTTAACGCTGCAACACAGAAGTTCAGCTAGTTGAACTTTTGTCGGTCTTAACGCTCTTTACGCAGCACGGCAACCAATCAAAGCGTCTCACTGTAGTGGCGTTGCCCGACGTCGACACTGCCTAGCCAAACATGATCAGCGAGTGTTTAAAACATCCATCAGAGGAAGGCCAGCCTACAAGCTTTGCGAGCTTCAGCCTATAAATGTATCTTCTGTGTATTTGCATCTAACTAGTCGCTTTATGAGTGTTGCTTGACGCTGACAAAGCTTGCGGTCTGAACGCACCATAATGGTGTTACTGACTGTGTAAATTTTTAGGTAACGGAATAATCTAATTAATGACTTTTCCTATCGTTAGAACGCCGTTACCATTACTGGAGATGTAAAATGGCGTGCTACTACAATGTGTTTGAATGAAACACATTGGTGTCAGGCTTTCTGTCAGACACACTTTAGCTGCAGGGAGAGAACAGGTGTCAGTGATGATATCAGTGCTGCAAATATGATGATGATTTGGTGAGTGGGCAGATACTCTGAGTGCTCTTACTGTCTGCATGCTGTAAGATACTTAGTTGTGAACTTAATTTTAAGTTGGAAAGTCTATTAGACGGACATTAGTTTAATTAAAGCGGACTCTCCCTCCAACGTCTCACCCAGAATTGAGCTATTAAAGCGGCTGCATTGCTGGCCGCTCCTGAAGGCGATGGGTTTGGTTTTATATAAATCTCCGTAAATCGCAGAAAATACCTGTGAGATATACAGTACCAACAAAGTAACCCCCAAATATTAATAAATTATTGCTCGACACCTGAGGAACATGACATACCTATTTCTTATTAATGTTACCTGTAGAATATGTAATATTTTTCTTTATTATAGCTTCCAGTTCATGTGACCACAGGTGACACCAAATCAATCTTGAAATGTCTTACATCTAAAGAAACAGACACAACAATTTATTTGACATTTTATTGCATAGAATATATTATATTAATAATTTTACTGTAATATTTCAGGCTTTCCTTCAATAGCTTCCAGGTCATGTGACCAAGTGATACAAAATCAATCTTAAAATGTCTTACTACAACCAGTTGGATAGCACTGTTTACTGTCCAATATTACAGATTAATATCTTTGCACAACATAATGGACAGATTTTCCTTTGTTTCATTTTACCCAAAGCTGTCTGTCTTAGTTGTGCCCTTTGATGAAAATTGTGTGATTATGTATTTCCAATATTTACTTTTTGTATATTTCTTATTTTTCTGCATAAAACTTCAATCTTAATGAGTCGAGTTAAAATACCAAATGTTCTACAATACTGTATATATGGTATTTTATTATTCGTCAGCCAGTTACAAAAATATTTGACCTTATAGATATTATGGAAAGTAACTGTGTTATTGAAATCTGTTACTTTGCCGAGTAACTAATTATTTTTACAGTATAGTAACTAAGTAACTAACTCAATTACTTTTTGGAAAAAGGAATTTCTTACTATAACTAATTACTTTTTTAATGTAAGATGTCTAACACTGAAAATAAAAGACTGCAAACTAAATAAATCACTGATTTCACTCACATCCCCAATCACTTCACCTCGTCTGTGTTGTTGGCTCTTTCTATGACAAATTTTAAACAGTTGCATGTCTGTTAAGAAATAATGAAAGGAGTGGGATCCGCACCCTGAATTAAAAGGCTGATTGAAACCTTTTATTACAGATTTTACATGGGCTGACTGTATTGTCAGCCTGATTTTATACCAGCACTAGTGATATAAAAAACAAGAAAACTCAAAAATATATTCAAAAGACAAAACCTTGTAATATTTCCAACCCAGCCATATCGCCATAAATGGTTTGAAAACTGTTCTGCAAAAAACGTTTTTTATTTTATTTTATTTTATATAATATCCCTCTCCCACTACTGGACTTTGAATACTGAATATTTAACCAAGCCATGAACATGTTGAACTAACTGTTGACTAATTGTTCAGCTTTCTTAAGTCTTTACATGAGAATAAACAGCTGTGTATTCTAATATATTCCTTAACATAACTAGCCTTTTTATCACATCTTATAAAGTAGGGTTTTTAAACTTTTTAGTTTTCAATTTATCTAAATTACTTTAAATTCTCAGTGCTTTATGAAATTTATGAAATAAAATGTATATTAAATATCTATGAGTTAAAATATGTTTAATCTGGAAAATTCTATAAATTGCACTGATTGATTCATATTACTGTATACTGAATACTCTGTAGGTTATATATTATGAAATATGTTGAGGTAATGAAAAATAACCTCTAGATATTGAATTTTTTAAGCTAAGCCATGCGGAAAATGTTGATATTAATAAGGCTGTCATGTCTTAATCCAGACAATCCCACTAAAGAGTGGTCCAATAACTTTACCGACACCTCTGAAAAAAACACATGTGATCATCTCTATGTCTGACTCTCTGGACTGTATCCAAAAACAACACAGTCCTTGGATAGTTTGATCCCAGTTCAATGACTCTCGATTGCAACTCCCACAACCACCTAACACTGACACATTCACACACAGGGGTCAGTCATTTACCCCAGGCATCACAAGTTTCCAAGGTCCCCGTCTGTGAGGTCGCCCGGGTCAAAAATAGTCCCCGTTAGCCTTTTATAAACCAAAGTGTTTCTATAAAAAGCTCTTCGATGACCAGAAACTGTAGCTGAAACCACATCACCCTATCTTTAGCTTTATTTATGTCCTAGTGTTGACAGCCCCCACTTGTGAAGCTTTCCAGTCATGGTCACATGTGTGCTGAGCCTTTGCCCCGCTGCTGGAAAGCACTGTGGGGGGAAATAGTAATCAGTGGGCCCATGGCAGTGCCAGCCTGCATCCCTCAGAGAAACAAGCCACTTAACAGCTGCTGAGTTAACAGCTTGATGGTCCTGCTCTCAGATTCTTTCCATCTACTTAGTGTTTATGGAACTCTCTTTTGATGACGGATAAGCCTGCCCTCTATTGGTATCCCATCATTGACATTATTACAACTGTCACATGCAGGAACTATTGTTAAATGTAAGTAAAAATAGAAAGTTTTCCAGTTATGTGCTTTATTTGACTTATGTGGGTCACATTTTGCCAACCTATTTTTTTCATTTTACAGTTGAACTTTGTACATGGAGAGAGTGTGACTGACTGACTACATCCCTGGGAGGCACAGTTTGGCTCAGTTTCTCAAGTGCATTTGACATGCTTTTTCACCAATTTAGAAACACAGACTTTACATGTGAATAGCCTATTATTGTATGTATAGTACTGTGCAAAAGTTTTAAGCAGTTGTCTAAAAATGCTGTAAATAAAGAATGTTTTAAAAATTGGAACTGTTTATATTTATTGATCAACAAAATACTTTAAATGAGCAAAAGAGAAGTCTAAATCAAATCAATAATTGGTGTGATCACCCTTTGCCTTCAAAACAGCATCAATTCTTCTGGGCACATTTGCACACACTTTTTGAAAGAACTTGGTTGGTAGGTTGTTTCAAACATATAGGAGAACTAACCACAGATCTCCCGTGGAGGTAGACTTCCTCACATCCTTCTGTCTCTTCATGTAATCTCAGACACACTCGATGTTGAGATCAGGACTTTGAAGGGGCCATAATATCTCTTATTCTTCTTTACGCTGAAGATGTTCTTAATGAATTTGGCTGTATGTTGGGGGTCATTGTCCTGCTGCAGAATAAGTTAGGGGCCAATCATATGCCTCCCTGGTGGTATTGCATGATGGATAAATAACTGCCTGTATTTCTCAGCTTTTACAAACTATTAATCCTGATCAAATATCCAACCCCACGTGCCGAAATACTGCCTCAAACATTCAAATATCCTCCACCATGCTTCACTGTTGCCTGCAGACATTATTGTATAACTCTCCAGCCTTTTGTTGCACAAACCGCCTTCTGCTGCAGCCAAATATTTCACATTTTGATCCATCAGTCCAGAGCACCTGCTGCACTTGTTCTGCACCCCAATTCCAACGTTTTTATGCATATTCGCCTTGCTTGGCCTCATTTCCACTTCAGAGGTATGACTTGTTTGATGCAACTCTTCCATCAAGACCACTTCCGGAAAAACGACCTGGGTCCAACTGGTTTCCGGGAGTTCTGGCTGATGGCACTGCCGGATTTCTTCAGACTCCGAAGGGTAATAAGCTTGATGTGTCTTTCATCTGATGCACTTTCCTTGGCTGACCACTACGATCATCAACATTGCTGGTTTCTTTATGTTTCTTGTGAAGAGCTTGAACAGCACATCTCGAAACCCCAGTCTGCTTTGAAATATTTGTCTAGTAGGGACCTTGCTGATGCAGTATAACTATCTTGTGTACTGTTGCTGTGCTCAATCTTGTCATGAGATCAAACTATTTTCCACAACCTCGGCTTCTCAAAAAGTACTCTACTAAAAACAAGGGGGAAAAAATCTTAAAACAAGAAATTTTGTCTTTTTAAGCCATACAAATCTTGCTAAGAGTTCTTATTTCTAGAATATTTTTCTTACTATAAAACAAGAAAGAAACACTAAATTTATGCAAATAAATAGCTAGAAGTAAGCAAAATGTCCTTAGAAAATTGAAGAATTTTAGAATTTTTTTAAAGAATTGTGGGTTATGTTGCTAAAATCTTGCTTGATTTAAGTAAAATGCTCTAAACTCTAACAATTTCTAAGCAAGATGTTCTTAAAAATGGATTATATTTAAATTGAATCTTATTTTGGGAAAGAAAATCTGAATTATTTTAGTTTTGTGTCAATGAACATATAATGGTGCTGTTACATGCTCATTGATGGAATTATGGAAAAAACATCAACCAATATTGCATATTCATTAATATTATTATACTGGATAATAACATATATTATAAGTGTAATGTGAAAAAAAATATATGTTTATACCTATTTAGATTTTTTCTCAATTACAAATACTTCCACCCCACCAACAAATACAAATACACATACAAAAACCGGATCCTTTGTTCTAATATATTTATATAAATATTTTTATATACAAACATTTTCTTTCTATGCTTTTCCTACATTGATGTTTTTAATCATATGCTGTGTTTGTTTCTCTACCAACAAATCATGAACATTTCAAGAACCTTGAAAAGTTTTCTTTCTTCTTTATTCATGTTTTAGGCTTAATTGCTGTTTTTGATTGTCATATTTTTATGCTGTTTTTGTCTTACTACTAATTGCTGTTTTTTTTCTATGATTTTATCATATTTTTTGCATTTTTTACTTTCTATGCTTTTATGATATGTTTGCTTCCTTTACCCCTGAATCACGTAAAGCACCTTTAATCACCTTTTGTTGAAAGTGTACTATACAAATAAAATTGCTTTGCCTTGCCTTTGCACACTCCTACTCACATTATTACTTGTTTTACTAATGTAGTACCTATTTTAAGCATAAATACATTTAATATTAGACACAGTTTAAGGAGAATTATCTAAATGGGGTCTTATGGATGAAACCTGCTAACTCTGCCGATTAGACCTTTACAGGCAGAGGATTGTTCTGTTACTTTACCAGATCTCTTCTTTAAATGTAACATAAATGTACCCTGTTGACTAAATGTTTATTTTTGAGCACAACTTCTTATATCTTGTTATAATTTCTGTAATGGCAGATCAATTTTATTAGATAAGGACTTGATATATTTTCATTGTGTAAAAATAAAAAAGTGTAAAAAAAGTTTATAAGTAAATAATGAAATACTCTATCTGTGAGAATTAGTTCTTAAATTAAGAGAGGTGAGCTTTTAAAAAAAAATGTATAAGAAGAATATTCTTTGTCTAATTTTGAAGATTCTTTCAAGAATTTTTTTATTTTTTAGCAAATTTGTCTGAACAAGAAATGGCTAGATTTTATTTACTAAAATAAGATATTTTTTTCTCACAGAAATTTTGCTATACAAGACAATTGTACCTTTTAGGGGAAAAAAAAGAATTTCTTTCTTAAAATAAGATTTTTTTTTACTTGCTTAGAATCAACTTTATACAGTTTAGCAGTGTTTGCCTGTTCCTCACCCAGTTTTAAGCCTCCTACACAGTTTTTACTGTTTCAGTTAATGACTAGGGATGTGCTGATTCCACATACATCGATTTAGTTCAATGTGCCAAATGTGCCAAAGCAATAATTATTAAAACGTTTTTATAATCAATTATTTGTTATAATAATGAGGGGAAGAAAAGAAAGTCCAACTTGCCCAGCTGACATTTCTTGGGGACAGACTGGCGGAAATGGTTTTATGTGGTTAATAATTTTAACCACATCAAACAGTAATACTTACTTAATATGTTAAAATCAAAAATCTTCAAGTACACAGAATGTGAAAAGAAAATGTGAAAAGTGTTTAAGGATTGGGCCAAGTGTCCTTGTTTATGCTGATCATACACTCGACCTTAATCCTACAAAATCCGACTTTGTGCAAGTGTACCTATAAGAATGATATATATTTTTCATTTGTTTGCTCACTTAGCAGTTTGTAAATTGATAAAGATAAACAATAATAATTAATACATCTGAAAGTGTTCCTTGTTTTTTTTTTCACACCTGCCTAAAACTTGCACAGTACTGTATTTTAATAGCATAAATTATTTATGAATGAAAATCATAAATTATTCTTAATTAGGTAAAATGTGTTATCTTTCGCTGACCTCACACAAGGGGAAAAAATTAACCAGCCTCTTGACCAGTTCTCTAGTTAAAGGTATTGTTGAGGATGATATATATTATTATATTGGTCCTCCTAATTGTCAATCATCCTGAGAGTCTGCATGCACATGCGCACTCTCACGTTTATCAGTAGAGCTAGCCATTGTCCATTCGTTCTGCCTCACAGTTCTCATTGGATTGTTTAAAAATGGTTGTGAGTTTCTAGAGAAAAAGAGTCTTTAAACTGTATGAGAGGAAGAGAGATGGCTCAGAAGAGAAAAACAAGACCAGATTGTTTTAGGAGATTCTTTCCATCGAAGGAGCGTGCTGAAAGTACAGGTCTGGCTCCCCACTGTTTCCTCCGTTGCCAAGTTTCTACTCAGCGGATAGGCTAAAGTTTGGGGTTACTTTGGCAGGAGATCACACAGGTATTTATTTATTATCTGTGATGTGTGGAAATTTAGCAACGGTCCCTAACTAAAATCAATGCCTTCAGGAGCGAACCTTCAGGGGCAAGCCCTTGGCTGCGTTGTATCCGCTCCATGAGCTCAGCTCTTGGTGCGATGTTGGAGGGAGTCTCCGCTGTAATGAAACGGATGTGTGTCGAATATCCAAAAAACTGAGTTTGGCATTTTATGTGGAGAAATGCAATTCAGATTTCTGCTAGAATAAGTTATCAATGTCTATATGGGGACTTTCTTTGGAAAATTTGTTGTTGTGATGGCACTTTTTTTCCTTCAAAAGGTGGAGTGGGTCTTTCTTTCCTGTAATGCGTAAAAATCCTCCTCTATTCATTTAATGATCTTCTTCCAACTGCCAGTCTTCTATGAGGGTAGCTGTGTATTGGAAGGTACACAGATATGCCATAAGCTGTTTTAAGATAGACATTCTGGAATATTCATGGACAATTTCATCAGGTCTTTAACCGACTTGGCTGGTTTCACACAGCAAGAAAAAGTACCCGAGGATCCTGATAAATGTCTGGGGGGTTGTATCCCGATATGCCATAAACAGTGATGGGCAGGTGTACATAGGCTATGTCCATCAATCCATCCATCCATTTTCTGAACCACTTAATCCTATGGGTCGCGGGGGGGCTGGTGCCCATCTTCAGCTGTCAACGGGCAAGAGGCAGGGTACACTCTGGACAGGTCGCCAGTCGGCCATCACAAGGCCACACAGAGACAGACAGGACAAACAACCAAGAGTGATCAATTAACCTGACAGTCATGTTTTTGGACTGTGGGAGGAAGCCGGAGTACCCGGAGGGAACCCACGCATGCACTGGGAGAACATGCAAACTCCATGCTCGTAGCCTATGTCTTTTTCCCAAACAAAGTTATTCTTGCAAAGAGGGCCGACAAAACAGCAGAACTCCTCAGTGCTCGTCTTTTTTGTGCAATTCTTAAACTAAAATGCTTAAAATATGAAGCTGAACAGAAGAAAGATGAGAAAAGAAAGGTGTGTGAAGCAGCCTTTGATCTACAGTATACGTATACATGTCATCAGTGAGTGTGTCAGCTTTCTCTGACCCCTTTTAGAGCTGCACATTTGCGTAGGTGGTAGTATCGTTGCCTTGCGTCATGAGGGTCCTGGGTTCCAGACCCATCCAGTGGTCTTTCTGCATGGAATTGGCATGTTTTCCCTTTGTGTACATGGGTACCATATGGGTACTCCAGCTTCCTCCCACTGTCCATATATCAATGTAATTCAGATTCAAATGAAATATCCTTAGTTGTGACTGCGTGCATATATGTTTTGTCCTGTGTGTTGCTGTGTTGCCCTGTAATTGGCTGGCAACCTGTCCAGCGTGTACCCAGCCTCTCGCCCGATGACTGCTGAAGATAAGCACCAGTATAGATAATGGATGGACTCTTGCTTTAACCTGTAATTTACATATTTTGTGTACTGACTGAACCACAAACCCAAGAACAAGCCAAAGTTTTAATCTATGTAACAAACCAATATAGAAAAAAACTTTTGAGCCCAGATTTCACTTATACAACAATCAGTCACAAGTCATGCAATCCTGCATGTTCATAAGTCGTTGCAATATTTTAAATTACCCATTTTGAATTTGTATTGATTATTTGTAACAAATTTGGGTTCCATTGATCTTAGTTTTTGTTTTAGGGTTAGGAAGGTAGTTTTAGCAGTCATGCTTTAATTTTTTTATTTTTATTATTATTAGATTTTGTCGGTTTAGTTCAGCTTTAACTTGACCCTTTGGCCGAGTCTATTACAACATCCAGGCAAAACTAGATTTAATTTCAGGGAAGGGTGGTCTCAAGAGTTCAGGCTTTTCTGACTGAATTTATCATGTTATTTTGACTATGAATGAATTAAGTTTTGCTTCAGCACACTTAGCTTTGACTCCAGATACGAGAGATTAATGGGTTAGAGTATATAGCCTCTTCACTTCACATTAAAGGAAACACAGAGGAAAAGGATAAGAGCCAGTTTGACTCCCTGTGGAAAAACTGAGTATGCCCTCCACCCCCTTTCTTTGTGTTGTGTTGATTCAAGTTCAGAGCAGCGTTGCCCACACAAGGGCAATAGGTTTCATCCCACTCAAACATAAGTTCATGACTGATGGCATGAGCTGCATTTACAGTGTAAGTCTGCATCTGTGTCGTTTCTAAGATGGGTCCTCATGACTGCAACATTTTAACTGAGGGTCTGATGGTGTTTACCATAGCACAAAGACACGGTCGTAATTTCTATTATTCTTTAATGCTGATCCTTGCATCAATCATCGATAGTGTATGTTGAGTCTAAGGCTGCGTCCAAACTAAGCCAATAAGGTTATACGGGGAGTTAGACGCCTAATGTTATCCACTCAACACGAGCATTTACGCCCCGTTTAAGGTCCCGTGATTGCGCAATCCCATACCGACCTGTGCAAATACTGGGCATGCACGAAAAGACGCAAGAAACACGCGTATAATTTACGTGACACCAGCGCCTACATAATATATACAAGAAGCTCTACAGCACAGTACATATCTGCTTGTCCCGTTAACCGAAGAGAACAATAGTTGCTCAGGAAAAGAGAGAGTTTTTGGTGTGGACAGACGACGAGATCGATTTATTACTGTTCGCTGTTGTCTTTGTCTATAGTGTCGTATTGTTATTGACGCAGCATTCATTGACGCCACTTCCTTTCATTATCCGGGGAAGCTGTCCACACTGGCTTGTTTAGCCGTTGAATTAAGATTTACACGGCTCTCTTACCCCGCTAATAGTTATCCGGCCACAGACCTTAAACGACGCCGGGCTAGTGTGGACGATAGGGGGGTGTAGACTAAATAATTATACGTTTAAGGCATTATCCGGCTTAGTGTGGACGTGGCCTAAGACTACTATTATGGAAACGTGGTTGCCAAGACATGTCAGATATGTGTGGGATAAGTGAGTATGAAAGTAATGGAATATATTCTGGAGTTTCAAGATATTAGATTTAGCTTTTTTCCCTCACTCTGACTTTTTAAAGTACAATTTTAAAATGTCTTGGCAACATTGATGTCAACTGTTTGCTTTTATTTTTGTTTCCATTTCGTCTTTAAAGCTGCTCTTAGGGTTTGCTGAGAAAGGGAAACTGAGAATGCACCATTTGGTCAACAGAGGAACTGCAGTCAGCAAAGTGCGCACTTCCGTAATGGTCAAGCATGTGATCATTATTTCAAGCTCTACGACAATCAGAAGCCATTTCTAAACGTATTGTAGTGCTTGACAAAATTCTTCTCTATTTTGACTCACAGAGAGTTTGTGTGGACGTTTGAGCTGGCTAGCTTATTTTGTCTAAGTGACACAAACATATGGGAACATATATGATAAATGGCATGTAATCGTATACCACCTTATCTAGTCCTGAACACCCCAAAGTGCTTCACTCTACGTCATTCACCCATTCAAACGCTGGTGATGGTAAGCTACATTGTAGCCACAGCTCCCTTGGGGCACTCTCAGTACATTTGCATGCACATCTAACTTGAGCTTTTTGGAAAAATTGGACCAAGAGCTTGCCGCCTGTTGAGAGCCAAGTCCTAGTTTACATGTCAGAGGTAAATCAAATGATCAAAAGAAGTACATTCAATTCCGTGACGAACGGTGGCGTAATGCGCCCCTTCATGTTAGCATTATACCGCTCAGCCTTGAACAGCACACAGGCATAAAAAAAGAATCCGGCGGGAGTGAAGCAGGCAAAATAAAAGCAGGATATGCACAATAACTATTCACCGCCTCTTTAGTCCAAAAATGCACTGATCGACCGCTTATATTCGTCTTATTTGGCATAATCTTCTTATATTACTATTGTGTTGTTGTTGATTCGCGCTTCCGCTTCACGTCACTACACGTTAGCACGGGTGGGGTCACCCCACACGTAATTTTTTCATGGCACCTGCTCTCTCAGGCCTGGTTCACATGGCAGGATTAAAAAATTGTTGCAAGAGCTTCAGACTGCACACAGTGATAAAAAATCACAGGTATTCTGGTTTTGGTCCTAAAGTGTGTGGTTTGTGGCCACACGGCAATGACGAGACACCACACATGAACCCATGTTACTCAAAGACATTCTAAGCACAGAAAGGAAATCTCACGAAACCTCATGATATAAAATGTGACTAAAATCAAAGGAGTAATTTAATATGGATGCGAAGGATGATGCATTGGCCGTACTTTGTGGACTATTTTTAACAGAAATAATAAACCCTGGCATTTGATAAAGGAGTGGACACTGTAGGAGAAGGGGCTCAACTTTCTATACAAATATATGTAGGGGAAAAGTTGGCATTTATTATTTTTTTTTCCAGTGGAAAACATATATAAGATATACTTGGTGTGACTGATTTCTGTTTCTATGGATTTGTGGACTGGAGTCAAATGATCTGACACAAATCATAATAGACGCTTTGAAGGCATGTCACTGCTGAGAACTCTGAACACACCACACATGGCAGAGATATCTGTTAGGATTATCTTATGGGCCATCCCGAGAATCTGAGCAATTTGAAACAGGAAAAATCAGGGCAAAGTTGGTCTAAAAATCTTTGTCATCTTAAAAAGGCCTAAAGCACCCCTGACTATTTGGATTACTTAATAATTGTATTTTAAAAAAATAGAATTGCTACCCCAAAATACAGCTGCGGCAAAACGTAGAAGAGTTAATTGTATCCTTAGGACATGATAAAAACGGACTATAGATTAAAAAAAAAGTTTTAATTTGAACAAAAAAAAATCACATAATCCATCTTTAAGTTAACATTAGACTCACTAGCACAACACATCCTGTTAATTTTCTTTAACAACCTGTTTGAACTTACACTGACATCTATGCAGCATGAAAGAACACTTTTTATAATGTTCTTTCAGCCACCTATTACATTGATTATCCAATATCCTATTTACTGCTTGTAAAGCCCATCCGATCATCTCTATGGTTGTCTCCAGCATTAAGGCACATCATATTAACTCAGTTTCAATTTCACATGACTTGATCCCACTCAGTTTGTAATAATGACCTTTTCAATGCATTACTATTTTCAACCCCTGACCCAAAGTTCTAGGGCATTTAATGAAGTTTGTGATGTTAGATAATTAAGAGGATTATTCAGATGTAGAAAGTTTATTCCCTTAATTCCATACTAATTTAAAAAGGGACTAAGTTATGTATCGGTTGTTCCACTTTATTAATATACTCTGCATAGTCAGAAAATATAAGAGATTGGATGAGTTTGTCTTTTACTTAATTGATAAAACAATTTCTGCCAGTATTTTGTTCAGCCTGAATGAGACTGCAACAGTCAGATTTCTGTATTTGGGGGACATGTTTCCAGCTTTTCTCATTATGCAATTTGTCTGAGAAGGACTGACACTAATTAGGGCATATGTGCTAATTAAGTACTTTTAGCTTTTTAAATAAATGTGCTATGTTTGTATATCACTGAACTCATAACTCCTGCAACAGACTGGCGTCCTGTTCAGAGTGTACCCTGCCTAACGCCTGATAATTGCTGGGATAGGCTCCAGCTGCCCCGTGACCCTGAATTGGATAAGCGGTTAAGAAAATGGATGGATGGATGGATGAACTCATAACTCTTGCCATTACAATAAAACTTAACCAATGCTTGATATCAAGTCTATAAGCACATAAAACAAATCTTTTGAACCACAGAATGAAGGGCATACTAGCAGTAAAGTGTTTTAACGAAATAGAAATTACACATAAAAATGGAATTAATGAGTTTAGGGTGATTATATTTGAACTGCTTAAATACAGAGGAGGGAGCGAGGAATGAGAGAGAGAGACCTAAGGACTTATTAGTGAATGAAGAAATCTAAGTTAATAAGAATAAAGAAGCACAAGAGCAACTCAAGGTAAAAACATCAATGAATATGACAGGGAGGAGAGGACAAAAGCAAAACAGAAGGAAAACATAAGTAAACTCTACGTAAAAAGAAACAATACTCGAATGAGAGGAATAAACTAACACAGAAGAATGATGAGATGTGAGATAAAGAAAACAAGATGGAAAAAAACTCAGACACAACGAAACAAAAGTAGACACATCTAAGGATCATAAAATCTGCTTTTAAAAGGCATCAGTATAACACCTACACACTGTAAGGTGCGAGAGAGTTTACCGGTAGTTAATTGTCATGTGTGAATTGCAGCCGGCTCTTGAATCAGACTGAGCTTAATTTCCAGCTTCCTGTTATGAAAAATTCTGAAATGTAAGGATTATTGTGATTTCTGAGATGCCATAAATAGCAGGAGTGACGCACATAGTCTGTCAAATGTCCATTTTATTTGACAAGCCATTTTGGCTGCTTTTCTGTCTGGAACATCAAAATACTGTATTGAATGAATAGCATAAAAAGGATGACAAAACAATTACCCTGTTTCTTTATTCGGGTGTTTAATGCTCACATTTTAATTCTGGTGTGTATTTGGCCAGTCCTCTTTATTTGAAGTAATGTAAATGTCAATACTATCATTTGATGTGTCATGAACAATGAAACACAAATCCATAAAATGTTTAAGTTGTAGCTGATTATAAAGTTTGATGTTACCAAATTAACTCATGTAATTTTCCTTCTCTTCCCCATGTTATTTTCTCACAACACAGCACTATTCACTGGAATGTCATTGAGGCCAATATTTTAATGAAGTTAAGAAAGTTCAGGTGCTGTTACACAGTTTCATGTGGTTCCATATGTTGCCACATCAAAAGATGCATTGACCCTGCCTGTCTGCCTTTTTAGTGATATTGCAATTAAAGTGTTGTTAAAGTTACCCCAACCTGTATTAAAGAGTTTTGAAGTGAAGCTAAGTTAGTTTTAACCTAATAGCAATTGGTTTAAAACTAATTAGCACTTGGTTTATGTTCACCAAACCCATTCACGATGCAAAGCAAAAACAAAAAACATGCTTCAGAAGAAGTATGGTTACATTAAATAATTAGTTGGCTTGCAAATTAAAAACGCTTGGATGATTGATTACATTTTAATCACTGATTATAACATTGATTATATTTTAGAAATACAGTGATTGATTAAATTTTAGTATTTCACATACTAAAAAGGTGCTCTCAAAACCGACTTAGATTAGTCTTCTTTGTTTAAACAACCTATTTTAAATCTGATCTGTATTTTGAAATACCATAGTTAGCAGTCTCTCTTATTTATGGACACTTATCAGATCAAGTGTGCAGAGTGTATATATGTAGCATGGCTTAATGGTGCTCTGTTTTATTTAACACCAAACAAATGAAAACCAAACTCTAGAGTTGATCCACCTTTGAAGACACTGTTCATACCAAAGGGTGGACGTCAGGTTCCCACTAAAACAATCTGAAGAATTAAATCTTAAAAATTCAGCAAAACACAGTGAAATGGACAAAAACAAACTTTCATTAATTTGTTTCTCCTTACTCTGCCCAGACAAACTTAAATTGAACGACTCTTAAATTGCCGTTGAAGGTAAATAGCGAGTGAGATCAGGGTTAAAGGAAAGAAAACCAGCAATGATTTAATTAACACCAGCGGTATGTGGTCATGTGCATTGCCAGTGGGTTTAAGCTAACTAGCGTTAGCTCGGCTTGGGTCGATCCCTTTTGCACCAGCCAACACAGCTGAGCATTGTATCCTGCAGCGCTTGTTTCGGCAGCAGGGTCATGTTATTGGCCCCCGAATCAGGGAGGTCAGCCGAAATAAACTCTCTCTCAGGGGACTCTGTAATCCACAAGGATTCGTTCTGTTGTCATTTTGAACAAGTCAGTGGGAATTATTACTTCAGCCGATTACAGCTCACCTGATTGATCGGCAGGCTGTTGTGTCTTTTGGATCCAAGAAGCTCCAAACCTTGCCAGCGAAGTTGGAGTGTGTGCGCTAAAGTTCCTCCTTTTGTTAGCTTTGGCTATTGGGCAAATGAGAGCGGGAGTGGGGTAGAGCTGGTTTATGTAGGGGTGATGAAATCACACAAAGTTCTTTTCCTGTTGAATGTATTGTGGGATTTCCAGCCTTAAAGCTGGAAGTCTGTGATCACCATAGTTGTGGCACTACTCCAGTTTATCACTGCAGCTGTCAGTACATGTTATATGCATGGGACCATGTTGGATTTTGAGGTTGTGATTATTAACCCACAACTTTCCGGCTGTTCAAGGTGGGTTTTCTGATTTGAACTCTCATATTCAATTTCCTTGTTGATTGAAATGCACCTACTATTGTAAGCTCAGTGCTAATGTTTAGCAAACTAATATGTGAATAAATGCTTGTCAGTTAACAAAATCCGGCTTGAACATCTACTTTCCAAAGTTGCTGCTGTTGTTGGGCTTCCTATTCCTTCAACGTAATGTTTTGACAAAAGACTTGTATGAAAGACTTAAAAATTAATTAGCTTCCTTTAATATGTAATTTTGAAGTTCAACCCTTTAGGATTAATATTATTGGAAACAAAAGGCAACACATTTTTAGACATATATTTAAAATATTACACCAGCTATCTATAATGGTGCATAGGATTGTTATTTTTTAAACTTGAATTTAATGAGAAAATTTATGAAAACTTGCAGTTCCATCTATTTAAATAAAACGTACAATTAAAACAGTCATGTATAACTTGTTTAAAGGGACATTGTACGCATGCCACAGAATAAAAATATTTATTGCCTTTGCACAAGGACTACTAAAAAGGCAATGAAATCAGCATTTTCAACTTCCTACTCAAGCAGGGCAAGTGTTATCAAAAACCTCTGAGAATCACAAGTCAGCACCACTTGACCTAAATTAAAAGGTGGAGAAAGCTGGAACAAACAACCCCTAAAACAATGAGAACCTCTTGTGCAGTACCGACAATGAGTCCAGCTAAGTATACCGTTAAAGAGCAGTTACGGTAAAGGTAGGGAGCTGGAGTATATCAGTCACAGTTATGTAACTTAACACATCAGCAATCTAAGTCTATCCTAGGCGGCACCATTTCTGTCAGTGAATGGGTTTAATCTAGCAAAAAAGGAAAACCCTAACAGCTCCATAACACTACTAATTTCAGAGTTGCTCATTGTGTAAAACAACACATTTTCTAGGTAAATTTAAGGAAATAATGTTTCATCACACCAACATCCCAACACTACCAAACTTAAAAGAGGAACTAATACAAAGGTGTTTGTAACAACCCAAAATGCAACCAAATATATTTGAATGAAAATGCAAATATCCTTTTTATAATGGCTTGTGCATTAAATGGCTTGTACAGTTTGTTTTTATAACTAAAACCAATTCCATGTGGTCTTCTGTTATCAGTGGACACAGCAAAAGAAAACTGTGTCAAATAATGAATCAATTGATTAGTTTCTGTTTAGTTTCATAAAAACCTCTGACTCAATAATATACCGGTTGTGTTTGTTTAGTGCAGAATAAATCAACTAAGCAATTATTGACTCTGTCATTCGGTTAATTCTTTAATACATTCTTAATTAATGAGGTCTAGTCTGAAGCACTCAGAATAGTGACTCAGAGAGAAAGTTCAGATTTATATTTGTAGTCTGAGTAACAACTTAGCTCACACCCACAGCAAGCTTCTCGGATTTAACTGGGGGACTTTCATGTTTGCATAGTGAAACTGTGCCATCTTAAAAGAAGCCTGAAATAGCTAAAGCTGTGGGGAAGCTCACTCCACAGGGAGAGGGAATTAGGAAAAACACTTGTCTGTGTTAGTAACTGAGCAATGGAAAACCAGCGAGCCCCTCTGGGGGGAAACCCGGTCAGAGCTTCACTGTTTCTATCTCTGAGCCACTGTCCATATATGCTGTGACTTATCTCTCTTTTCTCAAGCTGCTTAAGTGATTGCAAAACTTTCCCCCAATTTTCTTTTTAGCCTTGCACCCCAATTCAGTCTTTTGGGCAATCTTTGGCCTCTGAAGAGTAACACATGAACAGGAACCCATCAGGGCTGAAGTTGGAGGCTTGACCCCATGTCACGAGTTAATTTCTCCCCCTGTGCTCTCCATTCTCCCTCATGGTGTTTTTCAGTTTACAGAAATTTTGTCCATGGAACTTGCTTTGATCGGAACAGTTTGTGCGTTTAGGCCATCAGCAACATTGCTTGTACATGTAGTGAGCCAGTGCAAACGTCTGATTATAACACACGTTTGAAATAAGGAATATGTAAATGCAGTTATTTTTAGAGACATTCCATCTCACTTCTCCCTCCTGCAACCCACACACAGATTTCATGTCAGACAAGCTGATGGGGAAATGTTTGATGCCTGGTTCTCGACACACCAGTCTGCTATCTATAATCAAAGAGATCAATTGTTGACTAATTTTGGAAATTCCTGAATCCACAACGTGCTGTAACAGGGGTTCACTTTGCAGAGATTATTTGTTTTGATGACACAGTGACTTTAATTGCTATATAAATCTTTGATTCACCTGTTTAATCACCAAAAATTACATAAAATGAACATGGAGGATTCTACATTGTCTTGAAAAAGCATTCAACTTAACTATCGACAAATTTGGCAACCGATTTGTGTAGACCACCATCTTCCGGCGCTGCCATTGCTGCAGTGACTAGTGTCTGTATTAATTCATTATGCTGTCATTGTAAACTGACCCTCTACAGTGACAGTGTGATGAATACCTGGATTGATGATGTCAGACAGTGGCCTCCAGTAACTGATAAATGAATATTAAATGATTAACTATTTTAATTTATGAATGAATCATTTGTTTGAGCAATAAATTAACTATAAATAGGCAGATAATAGATTGTACTGTTAAACACTGCTCATATAGCATACATTACATGTGCACAAGTAGGCAAGCTGATAATTGCTGGACTCAAAGTCCACAGGATAGAACAGAATAGAATAATCCTTTAATTGTATCACAAGGAAAAATTTGGTTGTAACAGCAGCACAAACAGAACAGAACACAGAACAGAAACAAACACAATTTTCATAGAAGAAAAATATTTGCATCATGGACATAGTAACAAAAACAGAGTACTGTACAGTTATTAAGATTAAAGAACAAATAAAGTGACATACCCAAGTTATAATCCTCAACAGAGCAGGATACTGAAAGATGTTTAGATAATAAAAAAAATATATTTCGAAATATGTATGGAATGTGCATTGTACCTGTGCATCAAAAAGTACATTTGTAACAGGTTAAAAATATATTGAGAAAAATAAACTGCAAGTTATAAAAGTAGTAGTGTTGTTCGGTTGATTAGTGCAAATTACAGCGCACGTGTAAATAACGTGTTTGGAACAGTTTTGGTTGAATAGTCTCACAGCTACCGTGAGGAAGGACCTGCAGAAACACTCCTTCATGCATCTAGAATGCAGCAGTCTTGTCACTGAAGGAGCTCTGTAGTTCAGCAACATTTGCATGGTCGGCGGGAGACTCTGTCCATCAGAGATATTATTTTGGCCAGAGTCCTTCTGTCTCCCACCACCTGCACTGGATCCAGGGTGAGTCCTAGAACAGAGCTGGCCTTCCTGATGAGTTTATCCAACCTCTTCCTCTCAGCTGTCGACAAAGTGCTGCTCCAACATACAACACTGTAAAAAATGACGTATGCAACCACAGAGTCGTACAAGGTTTTTAACAGTGCTCCCTGGAGTCCAAATGACCCCAGCCTCCTCTGCAGGTACTGTATGCTCTGACCCTTCCTGCAAAGAGCATCAGTGTTGTGTCTCCAATCGAGTTTATTGTTCAGTTGAACACTCAGCTACATATAAGAGTCCACAATCTCAATGTCCACTCCCTGGATGTCGGTAAAGGTCACTATATTTTACTTTTAGTTGTGCTTCTAATACTAAAGCAATAGGCCTATTTGTTCATACTGTAGGTAAACGCTCACTGTCTCCACAGGATTAATGTTAGGCTAAGCAGCTAAGTAATATAAGCTTTTTTATTTGAGGCATCCTCAGTTGTGTGGTTCAAAGATTGTTATTAAGACACCTGACTATAACAGACAACAGTATTTTCCATGCATTGGGGCCAACTTACACTGAAAGTTGTAAACACTCGTTTGGAAACTGATATGAGCTGCACAGTGTAAACATTACATAGCTGACCTTAGCCAGCAGTGATAGCTAGGTTTAAGTTAGCAGTATGCCATTCCGAATGCTAGTTATTTTGGCATGATGAGAAACACTCACTGTGCTGTTTATATATGGAACAAAATCCTTTCTGTTTATGTTCTTTATCCACTTATGGCTAACACCTTGGTCCTCAAGACACCCAGGAAACCTCTGTAAACCATACAGTCTACAACATGGACAGTACTCGTTAAATAAGGGCCTGTATATCTAGCACATGGTTTTCTTCCAAATCTGGAGTTTCTGCTGTTATAACAACAGCGGATGACTGAGCAAGTCCTTCCAGCCTTCCTATGTTCACTAAAGTGACAAAATCCACTTCCTGGTACTTATGTTCAAATGCCTGCTTTGCACACAGCATCTATGGCTACCTGACTGGGAACTGTCACCTCAGTAATGGTGGCTCGACTTCGTTGAATTGGTCTATAGGAAAATTTTGCATTGTCTTCATAACAATTACATATAAAGATTTTCAAAGTGAATCCTACATTTTTATTTTCCGTAAATATCAGTTTTCAGATCTTCCCACAAATTAAGTAAATTTAGGTATAAGCTTTGGCTGGACCTCTCTAATGCATGAATATTCTTTGATCTAAATAACTGTATTGTCCCGCTTGCTGTTTTTGGTGAACCAGGGCACATGCAGAAGAGGTAATGTAATGACCACACAGTCAGTAAGTCATGCAGCTGAGAGTCATTTAAAAACCACAAAAGTTCAAGTTGAAAACTGATTTCAGACAACACACATTTAGGCAAGGCAATTTTATTCATATAGCACACTTTCAAACACAAGGCAATTCTAGGTGCTTTACATGATTAGAGAAATGTGAAAATTAAAACATAAAAGAAATAAAAGAAAGTATAAACGAACATTTATAAACCAAACAATAACATTTGTTTAAAAACAACAATTTAGGAAAAAAACATTTACTCATAAGCATGTCTAAACAGGTACGTTTTATTTTAGATTTAAAAATGTTCAGTGTCTGCAGTTTTGCATTTGTCCGCCAGTTTGTTCCAGATATGAGGAGCATGGAAACTGAAAGCTACTTCTCCATGATTGTTTCTGGTTCTAGGGAGGATCAGTAGAGTAGAGCTCGAGGACCTGAGTGACCTGGACGGTTTGTACCACGATAGCAGATCTCTAATTTACTCTGGTGCTAACCCATTTAATGATTTATAGACTAATAAAATCACTTTGAAGTCTATTCTCTGAGCTACAGGGAGCCAGTGTAAGGACTGGAGTGATATGTTCTACTTTCCTGGTTCTAGTGAGAACACGAGCAGCAGCTTTCTGGATCAGCCGCAGCTGTCTGATTAATTTTTAAGGCAGACCTGTTACTGTTACAGTAATCAAGGCGGCTAGAGATAAATGCATGGATTAGTTCATTTATCCTAGAAATGTTCCTCAAGTAATAGAAAGCTGACCTTGTTATTGTCTTTATGTGACCTTGGAGGTTCAGGTCTGAGTTCATTATTACACCTATATTTCTGGCCTGGTCAGCAGTTTCTAGTTGGACCAACTGAAGTTGTTTACTGATATGTAATCGATCTTTTTTGGGTCCGAAGATAAGTATTTCGGGTTTTTTTTTGTTCAGTTGGAGGAAATTTTGGGACATTGAGCTGTTAATTTGCTCAATGCATTTATTGAGGATTTGGATGGGTTCAACATCAACTGGTGAAATTGAAATATAGAGCTGAGTGTCGTCAGCATAGTTGTGGTAGTTGATATTATTTGTTATTATAATCTGGCTTAATGGGAGGATGTAAATGCTAAATAAATCTGCAAATATCTGAGACCCCCCTATAGAAATGCATATAACTGCCTCTTTAATAATTCAAACAAACACCTTAATATGCAATAATAAGCAGAGTGGGAACAACCTTGGCAATAAACTCTTAGGGGGAAAAAGGGCACTCCTGCTTTGATTGCTCTGCAAATGCCAGCCAATAGGATGTCAAGTAGCATTGCACCGAAGTATTCCAACTTTCCAAGCTGTTTCCTTTAAAATATTTTAGATGTGCTTCTTTAAAAAATCTGTGAATAGTCAAACTTTCCAGAAATATCTCAGGAATAGATAAAAAAATAGGAATAGGTGAATCTGTGAATACAGAGGAGGTCAATTGTACTCCTTCCCCCAGCTCTGACTGGTTCCACTTTGTGTTTGCTGCTTCTGTTTCTGCTTCCACTGTTGCTGTCCTTCTATTGTCCTGATGGTTTCCCAGAAAGCAGGTATCTACTTTTCTTCCTGGAATAGACTTCAGATAGTTTTACTAGTTTATAAATCATTGAATATCTTAGCACCAAAATATGTTAGAGACCTATTGCCGCTACACCAACCCTTCAGACCACTCAGGTCTTCAAAATCTAGTCTACTAATCACCACTAGAATTAGACCCAAACAAGGAAAAATAGATTTGTTTCTATACTTCCTTATCCAGAACAAACTTTCAGACAACTGTAAAGCTGCTGAAACAGAGTTCTTTTAAATCAAAGCTATAGACTTATCTGTTTAGAGCTGCCTTTGAGTGAGGGATTAATAATAGATTGAATATCATGTATCATATTTTATGTATCTCGTAATGTTATGTTTCATGCTTTTATTGCCATTTTTTTTATTTAATCCCCTAATGATGTAAAGCACCATGAGAATAATTGCTTTGTTGTTGATAGTGATGCTGCTATGCCTTTTCTCTAATACTTATCTTTCTTTGCAACCACTCAGTGGTTTTTGCCATTGGTTACTTCAGTCACCAAGTGTTCCTTGTGAGTGGGCAATCAGCAGGGTGGAGTTGAAATGTAAAGACTTATTTCTCAATTAAAAGCATGCTAATCAAACCAGATACTTTTCTAAAATGTGTTGGTGTCTTAATGGATAGTGAATCTTCACCAAAGTTTCAAGTTGTATGTATATACATGGCATATAGTATACACATATTGATATGTATATATGTGTATTATTGCATATTTCAGGGTGTGTGTGTTTGTGGACAAGTCATGATGGATTGGAGGTAGTTTGAACCCCATTTGCTTTTACTGGTCTGGTATTGGTGATTGGGGTGCAGCATGTTTTTACAGGGGGGTGGCGTGCTTCCAGGTTGCAAAGCGCTCTAGCTCTCAGAATGCACTGTGCATGTGGGTGTGTAGTAAATGGTTATAGGAGTATTAGTGTGTAGCTGGAGGTGAAGGTCTATCTGAATGTCAAATTACAATGTTAAATGTAGCCTTAAAGGGGTGTGGTGTGGTGTAGTGGTAGAGCATGCACTCCATATGCAGAGGCTACAGTCCTCAAAACGGCTCTCCGGGGTTCCATTCCTGGCCCTAGAGCATGTGCCATATGTCTTCCCCCCTTTCTCTCCCATTCTTCCTGTCGCACAACTTTCCAATAAAGGCCACTAGTGCCAACAAAAACCTTTTTAAAAAATGCTGCCTTAAAACTTTAAACTTTTGCATTAATATAATATCAGATTAATTGTTGCATTACTTTATATGTATATATCATGTTGTTGGGAATATATACACAGTGGGTATGGACATATACTAGTGTCAACGTTGTTAAAAAATAGTTTTGACATGTCTACAATCAATCAACCAATTAATCAATCAATCAATCAATCAATCAATCAATCAATCAATCACACATTTGTCCAGCCTCTAATTTGTTTTCTTCTTGCATTAGTCTTTAGTTCCATCCCTCTTCCCATCAATTCTGATAAGATCTCCTAGCCTGGGTGCCAGCCAAACTTAATCCCGCCCACAACATGGGAAGTTCGGTCTGGCGTTCCTCCGTTGAGGAGCAATTATGCCCGAACAAGATTTGTATGGACCATTCAAATCGGGCTTACAATGATTGATAGGTGAACAACAGTAACGTAATCAACCACGTCACCAAAGACCGCCTGGGTTGAATTTGTTTACAACAATGATGGCTGCCAATGGAGAACTGAGATGTGTAGATTCTGCCGTCGAGTCTGTTCTAGAAGATATCAACAGCGCATTCATTTTTAAAGAGGAACTTCAAAAGAGGAACAGATAACATTCCTTGCTCTGATTGGTTATAAGTCCATCTAGTTGAGTGCAGAAGCATTTTTTTCCTGGTTTGGTTAAAACAAGCCCCATAATCATAGACCAATGGAGCAGTATCAGACTCACATTCTGATTAGAATTGAATATGGTTACGTCAAGCTAGATATCTCCTGTTCTTAGCGAAGAACAGCATCCTGCCACCACCATGTTTCACCATCACAATATGTCAAAAAGTTTAATGTTGCTCTCATCTGACCAGAGTCACTTCTTTTAAATGTTTGCTATGACCCCTACATAGCTTTTGGCAAACTGCTAAAAGTAGTTTTTCAACAGTTTTCTCAGGAATGGCTTTCTGAAACTTGTATAACTGCCACTCTTACAAAAAGACCAGATTTATGTAGTGTGCAGTTGATAGTTTTTCCGCGACCAGATTCTCTCACCTGTGCTGTTGATCTTTTTTGCTTAGCAAGAAATGTTATGCCGTTCTTATTACATCACCAATATTTTGACTACTGTTTTACTGAGTAGAGTCAAAAACTAACTGTAAATGTAAATAAAAATGTGTATGTAAACTTTGTTTATTTCACAAAGCTTCACCCTTTGCTAGTGAGAGGTCATTGTTTTGTTGGGCAGTGTCTTTCAGTGGACCTTCAGTCTATGAGCTGTTTTTAGCAACACTTTCGTCTGAATATAGCTCTGCCTGGCAGTTAGGTCCCCTGGGTCAGCATTTGAAAAACCCTTAATTGCTGAGACCACGGCACACGACTAATGTAATTTTGGAGCTCTGGCTGTCTTCTTTAATTAAATGTTTTGGTTTAGTACTTGTAGGGAATGAAGACTGCAGATATTAAATTCAGAACCTAGTAAGAGGCTGATATCTGCTGTGAAATTTATACAGAACGAATGAACAGAAGAAAGTGCTGTTATTATTATATTTGAATGATGAAGTTATTTGCAACTTTTAACATAGTTTATTCAAATTAAAATGTGAAATTCTACAAAATCACATTCATTACAGGATTTTTTTTTCTTCTGAATTTTGCAAAAGAAAAAAAGCCTTGTACATCAAGGATGTGCCTTTTAAATGTTAGTTACAAATAAGTGAGTCAACTGTTTCACAAAAAATATATTTACATATAAGGTTGAACATTGTTAAGGAAGATCTCACTTCTTAAGCTTTTTTTTTTCTTCTATTCTTATTTTTTTCACATTTTTCATAACCATGGTTTCAGTCCTGCTTAGTAAATATATAAAATATTGTAAAGCAAAGTAACACATCTTTGGAAATAAAAAAAGTCAAAGATAACTTATAATCATGTCCAATAAATGGGGTCTTAGCACATTGTTAGATTGGTGTAGATACAGTGAAGACAGTGATAATAATATACAATATGACATTTAATTAGATGGATATCTTCAGTGGAACCCTCTCCTGGTTAGCTTTGCTTGGCTCTTTGGGGTTTTGATAGGACAGTCTCACGAAAATGACAATAAGGATGATTCCTGGAACATAAACAACACTTTCATGGCTTACTTGTCTGTGAAGCATCAATGACATACATAAATAATATTTTACAGGTTTCAAAATGTCTAGATTATAAGGTCTGTGTATAATATGTCCATGTGATATTCAACCTTCACTGCTCACCTATGACTGCAAAGGTGCCAAGCAGAATCCCCACTGCAGACTGAATAGTTGGCATGCCCTGCAGCGGCTTGGGAGCTATTTTGCAGTTTCCTCTGACGTTGCAAGGACACACTGTCACTAACGGGAGAAACATGCAGTAAAGTGTCAACCACAAAAGCACAATCACTTCTAGTAAAATATTAAAACACAATTATTCAGAATATTAAATTATACAGCCTATTGTAACGGGTGTAATATATTTTTAAAGCATATTGAAATTTAGATTTTAAGAGCAAATTTAATAACAATTTAAATACAAGGGCTACATAGAATCATACTTTGTAAGTAGCATTAAAAGAATAATCACAGTGATAAGAATAAACATTTATCTATCAAAATATTAAAAATTAGTGACAGAATAATTAAGAATAAAGGATTTAAGAATAAGAGAATACAATATAGAATTTCCCTATTAAAGTCATCGAAGAGTAATAAAACTGGAAAAGAGGTAGTCAGAAGATAAAACTGAATGCACCACATCTCTCAACTTATCCTCTACATGAACGCTTATATTAATATCTGGTGTCAGCACCTTAAGAGAGCTGTGGAGTCTACTGCATCCTGAATAAAAAGGAACAGAGAGAGGACAAGCTGGTCCACAGAGGTTTATCACTATTGATTGTTCCAAAGCATTTGCCCCTTATTGTCGGCACGCTTCTTGTAGCTTGTGAGCTGAAGTGTGAGCATTACCTGGTAGGTTTATGAAGGTGCTCCGAGGAGGAGAGCTGCTGTCAGAGATGGTGAAGGGCACCATGTAGACCTCAGGGGGCAGGTATGGGATGTTTAATGACAAGTTGGTGTGAGTGTCTACAGAATAAGAAAACAACATAAAATTAGTATTGTTTTTTTAATGAGACAATTAAGAGATTGGAATGATCTTTATTATAAATTCAAATGTGAATCATGAGATTTGTCTCCATCACTCAGAATTCAGATGCGTTTTAGACTAACATTTAAATGCATATATTTCAATTAGAATATACATCTTAGAAGAAAAAAAGAGAACATGAAATTACTGTATTAATATGACTCAGAGATATGTACTAATAATTGTATTTGATGAATAGAAACAAAAAAATAAAATAAATCTAAAGACCCAAAATATAAATTCACATCAACTACTCCAAATAAAGTGATGTTTTCTGATAAGGGAATGCGTTTTTAAAGTCTCTAAAACATTTTAGACATTCTACTAAATAAATTGTTCACATTCAAGGATTTACATGACAATAATCAACATTTAAAGTAATTATTTATTCAAAAGTTTTATTGAATTCTAAATTAACAAGCATATATTTTTATATTTATTGTGAACTTAAAAAAAGATAAGTACTTAAAATTAATACATTTTTGGATGCCACTTCCAGGAGTAGAAGTTTTATCTGGTTGGCTCGTCTGAACTAGAATTTCTACCTGAATGCATGTGCATGTCCTAGTTTTAGGCATTCGCTTGTCCCAAACCCATGAAACTCACAGGATACCAGAAATTTTTTAAAAAGTTTATTGAAATTATAATGAAGGTTGATACAGGAGGTGCTGGAGAACGCTAGAAGATTGCTGGGTACCATCAGCTGGAGCACTGAAAATAAGCAGATTATAAATTGAGAAAATTGAACAGTGTGATTTTTTTAAATGATAAATGCTTACAGGGATGATGAAAATGAGATGGCAGGGGAGAGTGAGTACAGCTGGAGGATGACTGGTGTGGTGGCTGAAGGGCAGTCTGGAGGTGAGCTGGGGGTTGTTGATAATTAAAGGGATACTAGGCAACATTTTCATGTTAATTAATCATCTTTGTAAGTCAGCATATGGTTAAATGACTAATTACAGGGCAAATGAAGACTCTCTCGCCCTCCCCTACTGCCTGTAGACAGAATATCCCACTTGCAACTTCAGTGTACCGACCCGGTGTCCTTTAGTCTCGCGAAGTCTCAGACATCGCGAGAAGCAGGATCAGTTTTCGGCGCGCATCCCCACCACTGAGGCAGGCTAACGAAACCCGGCTAGTGAGTGCGGCAAACTGATGGCAGAGCCGGCTAAGAAGCAGCGAAAACCCTTGACGGAAGATGCCAAGAAAAGAAAAAGAGCTTCAGACCGAGCGAGGGCTCACACACGCATCAATATTGGTCAAGCTTTTATCGAATGGCGAGAGCTGAAAGACACCGAAGGCTCCAAGTCGGATACAGACCTCGCATTCTTGCTTTTGCGCTTGTAAGTAACACTTTTATATTTTACTTTGCGCCTGGTTAGGGTTGGCAACTGATCAGCTGGGTTGCTCGTGGCGAGCGGTGAGGGGGGAAAAACAAAACAGTTTGTTTTTACGACAGTGTGTTTGAAAGCAAAATTTACTAACGGACGCTAGAGGGAGCATCGTAGAGAAAACACTCAAACTTGCCTGGTATCCCTTTAAGGATGATCTGAGCATAAATTTCTTACAGGAAAGGGTGGGAAGGCAGACAGGAATCACACTAATGATGGTGATGCAAAGTGAATCCAGGAGTTTGACGGAGAAAGGTGAGTATGAATAGAAGTCAAGGTGAGTGGATTGAGTTGCAGCAGGATGGAGTTGATGGAACGTGGAAGCTGAAACTAGTCATGGAAATATGGAAATGACACCAGGTACTGAAAGGAGGTACAAGTCTGGGAAAAATTATCTGGAGCTCCGGACCGAGAGGATCCGAAAAAGCTACCAGAAGGAGGATAAGGAGAAGGTAAGGCTCTAGAGTTAACATAGGAAAAATCTAAGAGATTCGAGGAGGGCTGGAAATGTTACCAAAAAGGCAAACTGACAGTGAGTGACTGACTTTTAGCTCCTTTTATGCTCCAGCTGATCTCTGATGAGCTGCAAATGCATTGAAGCACCTCTGCCATTCTCCACCCACCAGATCTTGAAGCTGAGACCTGCCTTCTCCAGTGGAGCACGTGCGGAATTGATGCTATGGCACAACCACCACAAAAACCAAACCAACCCCCCACACACAAATACACACACACACACAACGGCCGCCACTGGGTGGACTAGGAGATGTAAAATAGAGAGAAGCTTCATAATCAAAAATGAGTGTATTTTTAAGAATGAATAAACGGGGCAACCACTTGGACTATAGCCCTCCTGATCTCTAGTATAGCCCCAACTCTGTGAAGTGGAATCCACAATCGGACTATGTAAGCTGGGTGCCCCTCAGTGTCCTTGGTGGGTAGAAGGGGTTTGATCAGAGCGCAAAGAGTATTGGTATGAATAGGCTTCATCTGAGAGACATGGAACGTGGGATGGATCTCGCGGCTGGAAGGAAGCTTGAGACGCATCATAGTGGCACTGACTGACAGAATTTCATATCATGCTGATGAGCCTAGGAAATAAATTACGGGAGATGAATTTTAAATGGTATTCAATTTGCTGCCAACCAGGCCTATTGTCCGAGAAAATACTGGGGTACTGCTGTCCTTCTGCAGTCAACATACTTCTGGTTCTGATGGACAGAGCAAAGAAGGGTAGTAATGGTATTCTCCCAGATGTGACAACAGCGACAGATGTGGTGATCATTTGATGTACCTGTATTTTTTCTCTGAGTGGAATGTGGAATTTTAATAACTGGGGCATTTTTCAAAAGATGAGATGCTGCTGGCTGATTCTGGAGTGATAGGCGAACTTTGTGGTTGAAACCAATGAATCAGTCCGGATCTGACTGAGGTTAGGACAAAGGTTTGGTTGGATGGAACAGTGCCAGGATCAGGTTCTTGTAACTGTGCATTCTTGATAATGTCTCAATCTTCCAGGTCAAAGAATGGATGGGACGGCTGGTGGGTAAAATGGGTGCTAGAACCTTGTCACGGTCATCTGGGTAGTACTGATGGACGAGCGTGTTGGGTTTTTTTTGTTCTTGGATCCTGCGTGGTAAGATATGGACAGGTTAAATCAGTAAAAGGGCCAATGGAACTAACAAGAGTTTAAACGTTTAGCTAATTGTAAATAGTGAAAGATTCTTGCAATCTGTCCATACCTGTCCAACTGGAGGCTGGGGGTGAGCTAAGAAGGTGAGTTGGAGATTGAAAAGGATTAAGAAACATCTGACAGTGAGTTTCTTTCAGGAAAGGTTTTGGGGAGCAGATAGGCAGCACGCTGATGATGATGATGACGATGATGCAGAGTGACTCCAGGAGTTTTATGGAGAAAGGGGAGCATGAATGGAGATCAAGTAGGGTGGATTGGGTTGCAGGAGGCAGGAGTTGATGGAGTCGTGGAAATACAACAAGTATTCATTGAAAGAAGGAGTTTGGAGACAAAGTGAACTAGGGGCTCAGGAGTGAAATGACCTGAAACAGGTATCTCGAGGAGGACAAAGAGAGGATAAGGATCTGGAGTCAACATTGGAAAAATATGAAAGAGTCACGGAAGGCTAGAAATGTTACCACAAAGGCAAATATTCTGGTAGTGAGTGACTGGCTTCTCTTTATCCTCTTGCCAAAAACTGATGAGCTACTGGTTTGCGGAAGCACACCTGCCAGTTTCCAACCACTATAGCTGAGAGCTCAGAACTGGTGCCTCCACTGCACCCTCCAGTGGAACACCTATGGAATTAATCTTAAGGCATAACCACCACAAAGACCAGACCTCCAGACTCATAACAGTGGAAGCATTGCACATGTTCAGCTGTGTTTCTTAAAAAAAGAGGAAACTAAAGTATTTGTATTCATTGCCTCAAGTTTTACAATCTCTTAAGGAACCAGCATAAGCCAAACGCACCTAAATTACTGCTTAGCTACAAATCAGACAGAGAAGAAGAGAGGCAAATGGAGCTGTGAATAGTTTACTCTGGAGCCTGTTGTTCTTTATCTTATCTATGTGAATCAGACTAAAACACAAGCCTGGCTGTATGATGTACAAACCTAGTCCTGTTAGAAGAAGCACTTTATCAAGCTGTTTGAACCCTTATCTGAGAGACTTTAACTCTGGGCTTTCAACTTCCCATCACTCCTCCTTCATTTTCCATTTGTCAGTGAAGGAACCACAACCTTCACAGCCTTTCTTTAGACTCTGTTAATAAAAACTAAATGTGTCAGCACCTGTCTACACAGAATCATCATACACCATACTACATCCTCAAACATGTTACCATGCTACATCGAGGCTAGATGTGCCAGATCTCTTTTTTATTTGAAGTCAATGTGTCGCAAGAGCATGCTGTCACATTAAAGCTCAGTCAAGTGCTTAAAAGTTAAGTGGTGATCTTCCACATGTTTTCCTTGCCACTCTTATACACATTCTTCAATAAAGGGGTACACGCTCACATTTAATAGGATGAACATCACTGTCTGTGACCAGGTGCAAAGCATTCTGGGTGAGTCTTCTTTTAGCTCCCATTAGCTGTCAGGAAACCAGCGGTGACGCCAAAGAAATTACACAGAAGATATAATTACAGCTGGGCTCAATCAATACCAACAGGAACAGGAGAGTGAAAGAGAAACAGGAAGAAAAAGGAAGCATTTGAGATTGAATCACTTAGTGACAGATGTCATGGCTATAATACTCAGAAATGCATGAACACGAACAGCTCTCAACTGTAAAGATAGTTGATTTCATTATAGCTCCTATTAAAGGCTGCCGAATTTATGGAAAGAGAAGAGGAAAATTGAATTCTGAGCGCTTTGAGGACCAGATTACTTAATTTCTTTATGTGAATCAATGGCAGTCTGCTTCTCACCCCCTCCCCCATACACACACACACACACACTGGAATTATCCACTGAAGTAATTTGAACAATCATTTATCACTGATGTGATATTGCAAGACATCATTGCTATATGACAAAAATCTGTGTTTTTCCAGTTAGTGCATCTTTTGGTTTATTTCCACCAACTAAGACGATATCAAGTCCTTGGATATTGGTGGTTTATGCATTTATAATCGAAGGGATGTCACTAAACTGCATCTATGGTTTCATTCAGGTCAGTGCATTTATTTTGTGTTCACTTTTCACACAGTACTTGGAGATAATTGATGCTTCACCTAATGAGAAAAACATCCACTTAAAATTTTGATTAGAACACTTAACCTAGCTAAGTCCTTCTGCCAAATAATAGGCGTCTTAAAATAGCTTCTCCTAACTCAATCATTAAAAATGTTCTTTGTCTTTTATTCTTTTCACTTCTCATCCAGGAATCACATATGATGTGGGCCTGATTGTGTAAAGCTGGTTTTGCATTGTCCGAACCGTTAATTGGAGTTAGCTTCCAGTTGCGTCGAACTGTGGCATCACTCCGGAGTGAGAAATTGAGTCGCCCTCCATGCTGTGGTCCGTCGCTGTCACGTGATGCCAACACCAGAGCTTGGTCTTCCCACCGAGGTGTGCACAGGTACTTCCAAGAATAATCTCCGACTAGCACTGGACTGTTGTCATTCACATCCAGGATTTGGACAGTCACCAGGGTGGATGCAGATAAGGAAGAGTTTCCTACGATTAACAGATAATTTCATAAACACAAAAGGGTAATGAACATCTATTTCTTAAAAAGGAAAAAAATAACACTTTAAAAGCATAGTATTAAATCCATGTCATTTAAACTTACGCCCATCTACTGCAATGACCTCCATGGTGTATGTGCTGTTTTCCTCTCTGTCCAGTGCTTGCACAGTCTTCAGCTCACCTGAATACTTCCCGATTGAAAAGTATTTCTTTGTGTCGCCTTGAAGAGAATATCTGTACAAAACATTTTTAATAGTATTAAACTAGATGCATGATGATTCATGACTCCGTTAGCCTTAATTAGTTACCTTATTGGGTGGGAATCAGGGTCGTAGCCTCGGATGGTGGCAATGACTCGGCCTGGTTCCTCCCCCTCTCTGACGGTCACTTCGTAATGGCTTTGAGACAAGACGGGACCCTCATTCACGTCATCAACATAAATGGAGACTGTTGCTGTGGATAAAGGGCCGTATCGGCCGCGGACCAGAGGAACTTGGTTCTGGGCACTGAGCACCAGGATGTACTCGCTCTCACGTTCAAAGTCTAAGACCTGTGAGCACATTTACATACACAGGCATTTAGGCACATGTACTACCAGGCTCAGCAAAAAACAGGATAAACACAAAAATTATTCACGGTAACAAACATGTTTTTAAAAAACAACAAAATACATGTAAAAGCTGACAAGAAAACTGATTATTAGAAATTCAGCTGTGTTCAAATGGAGTTGACTTTTGATGGATTAATGTAAACATTGTGTTTTCCTTTCTAGCAGCAGAGGAACACGTTGCAGTCCCCTATGTCCTCTCTGCTTATCTGACTTCCAAGAAATCTGGAAAATCTGGCTGAGAATTGCTGACTTTTAATACAAAACAGATACTATATCCTCACAGGAAAAAGCTTTAGTTTCTTCCTGCCAATAATAAACTATTTTCCATGATGCTTCACGTGTATGAGTGCTACTGAACAACTCCTCCTACCTCAAACGAGATACATAAAATGTTGAAATTAAAGTATATTCAATGGAATGCCAAAAAAAGTTGGAAAAAAAGAATAAGATAATAATTAATAAAGCTTTATAGCTTTATAGAGGTACATACACTAGTACAACTGGAGCCAGACATAGTTTGGAGAGCAAAATTAGGAACTGAGGTTTTCCTATTTTGGGATTATCATGATCTGACTTAAAAAAACAAAAGAAAAACACCCTAGTAACTCTGACATGCAGAGTTTGTAATAAAAACATTTTTCTATTGTGAAACTGCCAAAAAATATATATATATATAACAGGGATTTTAAAGCATTTATAGCAGGATAGTGATACATGTCTTACATTAGTAAATAGATAAAATACATCTTAAATCATTTAAAATTAATCACCTGAGACATTGTCTGAATATTTAATCTAAAAATTGTTCTGTCTTCTAATAAAACAATATTTCTAAACTGGCAGTGCCTGACATCATTCTGCTCACATCATGCTGAATGTCCCTCAGTTTCCATGGAGAAGTAATCCAAACCTTGGAGAATGGATGAGTGCTTTTGTACCATGGAAGTGACTCATCCAAAGACTCAGCATGTATCAGTAAGTACAAGACTATCTGCAGGCTGTTGTCCAACATGTGAACTACTGTTTTATTACATCAGTCAGATCATAAAGATTTTATTCTCACCCCAAGGTTCCTTTAGAGCCAGAAAAGTGTTATTATAACTTCCAGCTTTGCTGTTACAACTTTGCTTAGTGACTATTTGCGCTGATCATGTATAAAATCGATTTAAATCATATTTAAAAGCAAAACTATTCCTGAAAAATCTGTGTTTCACTTTTTAAGCTTACTTCCACTGTAAACCTGAATGCTCAAATTAAGCAAAAAAAAAAGATTGGTGTATAATAAGAAAACAAAAAAAATGTGCTACTTAATTAGATTTTTTTAATTTTCAAATGCATGTATCCAATTTTCAGCACATTACCTTAATTTTTCAATTATTATTAGCATAAATGTTTTAATTAAGCAAAAATTATAGTCTTTACTATTATTTTTCATTTAGAAGTAATTATTATTTTCATCATATATCCATCTAGACAATAATCAAAATAACCAATAACACACGTTTATACTACTTTATCAAAATTACCTGATTTTACTTCTCAATTAAACGTTAAACATTGAAAAATACAGGGCTTGATTATAATTATTATAATAATAATATATATATATATATGACCTAATTACCTACACCTGTCTGCTGTGGTCTCAATAGTCTTCCCATTGTTTTCCTGCCCTTTATATACCCCAGTGTGTCTTTCACCCTTTGCAAGTTCGTCTATTCTTCCCTCATGTGATTCCTAGTTTTTCCTGACTTGCCAGCATAATAATCTTTCTAAACCACTCTCTGTATCTGAGTCCATCCTTCGACACATGACAGAATGTTTTTTTTTCGAAGAAAAAATGTTTTGAGCTGTTGTGTTTGTGAAAATCAAAATTTGAGTTTAAAGTATTTTTCACTCATTGAAGTTAAATTATAAATTGCTTCACAAAACAAAATAATTGATAAATGTACCTTTATAATTTAAAAATGTGTAATTTTTTTGTAGTCTTAAAATTTTAGGTAAATGGTTGCCTAACTTTTTTAAAGTTTAGATTCTTTAATATTATGATTACTGTGAAATTATTAAACCAAACAAATGGTACTTGAAATCTTGAAAAATAAAATTGCAAAAAAATATAAAAAATATTGTTGGGTTTGCTTACAATATATCGAATGGACTCAGTCTTCCATCATCACTTGCGCCAGGTCGGCGTTCATCTTGTCAATGTCAAAACTACCTCAGTGGGCTCTCATTGGTCTTTCTGGCCTGTGATGTCAAATTTGAATGTCTGCTGGTGAACCAATTCCTTTTTTTTTTTTTTTATTCTATTCCGGCCAAAAGGAATCACTCTGAAACTGCCTCTGGGGGTTCAGAGCGCACCGTCCAGTTCCAAGCCGAAAGCTGTCTGTGAGATGGTGTTCTCATCCAAAGAGTACGTTTGAGCTGCTGCCTTCCTGAACGCGCCCCAAACTTCATCCCTCTTCTTTTGTGCATACTAAAGTGAACGATTAATACGGATCCAGGATTAAACATGGTGTTTTCTCTACCTTATCTGACCGTGGACTGAAGAATTCATCAAAAGTAGGAACTTTCTGATTTCTTAATTCCTGGGTGGAGCAAATTTAGAATATAAATACATATATGTATGTGTATTCTGCTGGAACTGGTTATCTAACGTTGTGAAGGATAATCATTGTTGCATGGCAGGCCGGCCTATTGTCACGTGTTAGGTAAGTTACTTGTTTTTCTTTTACTTGTAAGCAGAAGCAGTGTGCTTTTTTATGTTTGTTAAGATGTGATTGTTTGACCTCCACAAGCGTGGTTGGGTGCACGGTCACTCTGGAAAAAGCTGGAAAAGCAGCGGCCATTGCCTTAAGATAATTCATTTGTCTTGCCAATGTGCCAACTGAGGCTAGCTAGTTAGATCATACTGGATCTCTTTGTCTTTCCTGGGTTGATGGCATGAATCGATAAGGTATCGAACATAGACTGTAAAGTATCAACACTGTTGATTATAGGTGCCAGTTTGTTTTGATTTTTGGCTTCCGCATATCATCCATCCTCTCCCTGATAGAATATATCCATCCATTCAGAGAACAGTTCCATTTAGGCTAGATTTAATTTATTTGTGAATGCTTTTGATGTAAGGGTTGAGCAACCAGTAATAAATTCCTTAAACCTGAGACAAAATCTCCATGTTTCTTTAGGTGTGGATTGATTGAATACAATGGTGAAATAACTTCTCCTTTAGATAAAATCTGATAGTAGGGTATGATAAATATTGCTTCATACATAGATTAAGAAGATGGTGGCCCGTTTTGCTCATTTTCTCACTGATAATTCAAGCTTCATTAATAAGTATCCCAGTATAAGGTTATTGGTCTAACCAGACAATGTATACATACTCTGTGTTCCCTAGACCCAACAATATCATTTTCACATTTAAAATTTTTTTGGATCTGTGAAATTATGTTTTTTTATTTAACTCATACTTTAATAAATAAAAAAGCCTAACCCATTACATGTGGTCCTTCCTGCTTAGATTAAGATGATGAGAGGGATTAGAAAACAAGTGGGAAAAGCATGTTTCAGTGGAAGAAACTTAGACTAGATAATGATGTCCGGCTTTTTGAGACTAATACACATTGTCAGAATGGCTCTGTTTTAGTGATTTTATTTATTTACTCCAATTTTCTGTGACTGAACACTGAATTGGCTGTCTGTATCACTCAGTCCATAACTTTCTTATCACACATCACTCGTCTTGAAAGGCTGATCGGTTATATATATATATATATATATATATATATATATATATATATATATATATATATATATATATATTATATGTGTGTGTGTGTGTGTGTGTGTGTGTGTGTGTGTTTTATGGTAACATAGGTTTATATGTTACCATAGAAAGACATACAAAAAACTCAGGATTACAGCAAATTGAGTACAAAAGCATTGCCCACACAAAAAGCAGCTATTAAATTGCAATAATCCTTGCTATTATTCTTATTATTATTATAATGGTACGACCATGGCAACAGGCACAGTTAGAGTGAGGGCTGAATCACGAGAAGGCTGCAGCCATTATGACAGTCATAGTGGCAGTCTGACTGTGAAAAGATACTGAACTTGCTTCTCCAGTTTTCTTCAACAGAGATAGCTACACTTGATGATAAACAGACCGCATGCAGATGCATCATGTGGACATCAGCTAGAAAAAGACTAACTTCAATGTTGTATTTCATCGTGAGAATTTGTGTGTCAGAGGTAATCTGGATTCTGAAACAGAGATTTTTGTGTTATTATGCATCTGAAACATACTTCAGCTTTATGGACGTACTCTGTCCAAGAACTTACACCATCAGCAATGTCACAAAATCCTCCCTTTTCTTTAACTGATTTACTGTATTTTTACATAAAGCTATCTAATCATGTGAAGTGGAAGAGTCAAATGTCTCTTAATCTATGCACACATTATAAAAAATGTGTCTGTTTTCAGATGGTGACCTCACACTTTATCTTTGTGCATTGTAATCCCCTGTAACTTCACTGGAAAGTCTGCGAGATTTAAATGAAATCACATTAAGTTAAATAAACAACTGCAACCCTTGGAGTGACATACATAATTAAATGGATATCTAACAAGGTCACCGTGAGCTTTAAACACAGTCACTCAAAAAGACAAAGTGACATCATCTTGGCAAAAAGATAATTTCTCCTCCGCTCGTCTCTGATCATACATCAAGCTCCATTTTTAGCTTTTTTTGCGTCTGCTTTATCTCAGCCGTGCATGTGTTACACACAGTTCAATCAAATTCAGTCTCCAGCAGTAAGGTTGAAAATAATAGGCTGTCTCCTGCCTAGCCCACTTACAGAGAGCAGACCATTAGAGCAAACACACAATAACACACACAGACACGAACTCATTCTAGCAAGCGTGCCTAAAATGCCCTGCTGGATTATGGGGGTCAGGCGAAGGATGATGCACCCTGGGGATGGCAGCGATTACTCGGCTAAAGCATTCCGTTATCATCAGGAAATTTTTTTCCATTGTATGAGACATGTGAGACTGTTGTTTTGCCATATTTTATGCGTGTAATTTTCTTGCAATCTCTCAAATGTTTATCTTATATTGTGAGTTCTATTTCCAATGTCTATAAATAACTATAATGTTGTTGTTTTTTACTCCACACGTTTATGTTGGTACTTAAAGGACCAATATAAGCCACCATGACGAAAATCGTCCTTGACATTAATCTTTGGGCTTCTAAGATATAGCTTCTGTTCAAACCTGTTGTGTTTTAGGTTCATTATGGGCCAAAAATGCACATTGTGAGCCTACAGGAAGAACAGTGGTGGTCACCTTTGAAAGAATGAGTGAAACTTCATTGGTCTGCCTGTCTGTCACCAACGAAAAGACCTCCTCTTCATTTCCAGACTCTAAATTGTAGTCCACCTGCCAGCTGTCCCCACCTCGAACATCTGCATCCCTTGCCAACACAGCTGTGACCGTGGTGCCCACAACAGCATCCTCTGGAATGTGAAATGGTCCATACTGATGAGAGAGACAGAGGAAAAGTAGGGTGGTTGTTAAAAGCTGCCTGTTTGAAAAGCTTTATAAACTGTTTATGTTGTATAAGGCAAAAAGTATGATACTGAACAAATAAGACAGGGATAAATGTATAGGCTGATTAAACTGACTGAAAATTTTTAGAATCTTAGTTAAAAAAAAACAATAAAAAAACAGAGGATGTGTTTGCCCTTGGCGGCATTCATATCAAAACTGTAACTGGTATAGAGTACAATGTAGGTAGGGTAGTTGTTAAGAATAAAGAGTTTACAGAATAAATACTCACAATATCCTCTATTGACTCTATGTAAAAAAACAACACATTTATATTTCTTTTTTTTCTTTTTTACCACTGCACTGCAAAAACAGATATGTTAAAAATGACACGTCCTGAGTGTGATCAGGGACTACACATGTTGACTTACTTTTAACACATTGTATGTGTGAGACATTTTAAATAATTGCTCCTGTTAAACAGTTATATCATTTGTATGCACATATTTATATGCATTATTTTTGTTTCTTACTGTATATTTGGTTTTTATGTTTATTTTATTTTAAAATCTTAAATGTTCCTCTGTCAGATCTTCAGACACAGAAGATAAAGCTTTCACTGTGTCAATCAACTGATTGGAGGATTACACACTGTGTGCTAAAATCTACACGACGCGTATAGTCCATGATCACACTCAGGACATGTGTCCTTTTTGACACATCTGTTTTTGCAGTGTGTAAGTTGTGTCAGATAGACATGTCTTTGCATGGCCATTTAGTATGTGCAAGCAAAAATTACAGGTTCACTGACTGAGCACACTTTTCTGCTGTGATGAAATCTAACTGTATGTGATAATATGTTTTCCACCCTCTTGCCTTACAGGTGCTAAGTATTCACCAACCTCTGTGTGTTTAGACAGCCATTTAATCTGCCACTCACAGATGTCCTCCTGTGAAGCGGCCATGCCTGTGATCTGGCTGCCCCATCCACAGCATTGCTGAACCCAGTCCTGTCACCACTCTCCTCCCACCCTCACCCCACAGCAGTACTGCTTTCACATTGCCATGGAAAAACCTGCTCTCTTCAGGCATGACCTGCTCAAGAGCATTTTCCACTTCTGTGTTTGGTTGTGTGTGTGAGTGTGTGTTAGTGTTGCTCTGCAAACCATGAAGGGAGCAAGAGTTCACTTGTTTTAAAGGCTAGAAAATTAGCACTTAGTAGCATTTACAAGACATCCATTTAAGGAGCATAGGCATAAAAACGCATTATTGACTCATGTCATATTGACTAAATTATTTTGTAAATTATATTTATTTGTGGGTGAGTAGCAGATTAAAATAGCATAGAGCTCATTAAGAAGCTTTTGGTGGAGACTGTGATGGTGTGGGATCCTAACTCTTTTGCTGAAACAACAAGACTTGTCATCATTCAAGGCAATCTCCATGTCATTTTGTATTTTAGTTGGTTCGACGTCACTGGGCAAACTTCACATTTTTTTAACTTATCTTTTACATTTTAATTATCTTATTTTCAAAAGAACTGCAGGCAAACAAAAGGACTGAATTAAGCTGTGGCATCTAAACTCCATCCACCCATCCATCTTCTTCCGCTTATCCAGGGTCGGGTCGCAGCGGAGACCCAGACTTCCCTCTCCCCAGCCACTTGGGCCAGCTCCTCGGGAGGGATCCTGAAGCGTTCCCAGGCAAGCCGGGAGACATAGTCCCTCCAGCGAGTCCTGGGTCTTCCCCTGGGCCTCCTTCCATGGAGGCGTTCAGGAGGCATCCTGACCAGATGCCCGAGCCACCTCAACTGGCTCCTCTCGATGTGGAGGAGCAGCGGCTCTACTCTGAGCCCCCTCCGGATGACCGAGCTCCTCACCCTATCTCTAAGAGAGAGCCACTCTGGGGAGGAAACTCATTTCAGCCGCCTGTATCCGTGATCTTGTTCTCTCGGTCACCACCCAAAGTTCGTGACCATAGATGAGGGTAGGAACGTAGATCGACCGGTAAATTGAGAGCTTTGCCTTTTGGCTCAGCTCTCTCTTCACCACGACAGACCGGTACAGCGCCCGCATAACTGTAGACGCCTTACCAATCCGCCTATCGATCTCCCGCTCCATTTTTCCCTCATTCGTGAACAAGACCCCCAGATACTTGAACTCCTCCAATTGAGGAAGGACCCCTCCCCGACCCTAAGAAGGCACCCTACCCTATTCCGGCTCAAGACCATGGTCTCGAATTTGGAGGTGCTGATCCTCATCCCAGCCGCTTCACACTCGGCTGTCAACCGCTCCAGCGAAAGCCCTTAGATCACGTTCAGATGAAGCCAACAGGACCACATCATCTGCAAAAAGCAGCGACCCGATCCTGAGGTCACCAAAACGGACCCCCTCAACACCTTGGCTGTGCCTAGAAATCCTGTCCATAAATGTTATGAACAGGATCGGTAGCATCTAAACTCTTTAACCTTAATTTCTGTCAATTCTTTATGGGATCTCGATTTACAGTCATCTACGATTTGCTTCATTTATCAAACTCTGAGGGACTGTCATTCTCTGCAGTCTGGATATTATTCTTGACATCTGTATCTGTAAATATTTGCTGGTTAATATTGAAGGTCTCTGATGAGATATCTTTTTGAACCTTTTGGCATTCTGCTTTTGATAAAATGTTTAATTATGGTTGCTCCCTTTTTCTTATGTTATCTTTCTAGCTGTGCTAAAACAGGTTTTCATTTGTGGAAAATATACTAACCAGTTTTTCTCACAAAGCTTTTTTTTCCCTGCTGCTCTTCATTTTTGGCAGCATTTTCAACCATTCTGCCATTAACTTTCTTTTCTGTCTCAATCTTTATCTCCAGTTGTGGCAGATTCCTATTCAAATGGAGTCATTCCTTTCCACTATCATCACATGCTTTCTCAGGATGAGGGATAGCTTCAAAGTCAATCACGTGATAGATTTGGCTTCCACTGAAGGTAGGTGTTAACAAACTGGTGATAAATCATTAACCAAAATTGACTATATCATATTGTATTTTGTTTGGATTGAATGGGAATGTATAGATATGAATATGACTATATGTAAATTATTTTTACAGTGTGTTGGATTTACACTAATACAGTTTGGATTTAAATAAATTTTATCTAACTGGATGTAAACTGGACCTAGGTGCTTTGTAAAGTGAGATGAGACGATATAAGTTGTGAATTAGTACTAATTATTCTAAATTTAATTGTATAACATTGACAATCTTCATTCAGTGCACCCTCATGGCTTAAAATAAAACATTCATTCACAGCTCATACAACCCATAGTCTTTTAATATCACTCCCCAATTATTACAGCGTGACTGCTCTACCTCATAATTCCCAAACAACATGGTTTTTCAGTTGTGTGCTCTATTATGTGGCTCAGGCGGGTACAAATAAATAGATTTTCTGTGGCAGAGCATTTACTGTTTCCAAGCAGTAAAAATAACAAAAAAGAGATAAACCACTGCTGGGTCTTGGACTTCATTGATCTCTCTGTGGATCAAATATGCAACTAAATGTATTGAATGTGATCAGAAATAGAATCACATGCCTAGCAGGAAAATTAGATCTGTGACATTCAGAGCTCTTTGCAGTCACTTAGTCATGATGATGTTTACCCTGTGAAGCCTTCAGAGGCTACAGTAAAGATAAGGACTGTATCCATGTGTGGGTCTGTGTGCTCAGTTTGCACTGCTGTACCTCATGCTGGGAGAAGACTGGTGGATTGTTGTTTTCATCCTGCACCGTCACAACCACGGTACAGGAACTGTTTAGACCTGCCAGGGACACAGCCACAGCTTCTGTTAGTGATTCAGGGTCAGTCATTCACACAAGTAAAACATGCAGAAAGAACACCAAGTACCTCATCTAGCTTCCATCACACCCTGACTCCATGAGTCATGGAGATCACATCATCTGTAACCCCAGAGGGTACATTTATATCCTTTTAACCCAAATGTATCAATGAAGCTACAAAGTTAAGGGTGAATATAGTTTATATAATGCCCTTGTGACATATTTTTCTTATGTTAATCTCTGGAGCAGTATATGTTTTTGTATGTTTTGATCAATGATGCCAAATCTAAAACAGTTAACAGCTCAGTTGACACGGATGCTCTCAAATGACAATCTAAAAATCTCTACAATTTTACACACAACCGTTTTGCTTCATTTTAGACATACCTAGACCGCATTAGTTTTTGTGTTTATTTTTTTATTTAATCATTTTGTTTAATTTTTTTTCCTGTAAAGCTGTATGACGAGAAATACACTTTTAAATAATTGTAGACAAATAAAACTGATCAGTTTTTGTATGGGGGGGGGGTATTTTTTTTGGTTCTTTTTGAGATACATAAATAAATAAATAAATAGAAAATATTTAAATATGAAAGTAAAGATGAAGCTTGGAAATTTAATAATTAATGTATATGTTTTAGAGTATTTTCATATCCTTAGAAATCTGATTTTTTATCTATAATACTTTGTTCCTCTTAACCTTATGTTTCCTTTTGACTTGAATGTCCAAGCCAATTTTTGGCAATATATATGTGTGTGAGGATAACATCAGACTTAAAGGAAAGCAGTTCTTCCTGTTCACCTTTGGCATCCTCCGCAGTGATGGTAAGGGTGTATTGAGGGGCTGTGCCCTCCATGCTGTCTGCCTGGACAGAAATGACACCCGAGTCCCTGTCCACTCTGAAAAGCGCACGAGGACTCTCTGGAATTTGCCCGACTAAACGGTAGAAGATCCGCACGTTGTCCGTTTTGGGATCATCGTTGTCAGCTGCCTGCACTGTCAGGATTTCTGTCCCTGGGAAAATATATGAGGAAGTAACAGTGAATGTGGATCCTGACGCTTCAGATTTTCTAACTTTGAGAAACATCAACTTTTTAGATAACTGTTTTAAACTTGTAATTATCGTGATATTTACACAGAAAGCTGATGAAAAAAACTCAATCAAGACAGCCTGAATATGTTTCACTTTCTGTAGGGTACAGACTCCAGTACATGAATGTAATGGAACAAGGATATAACCTTTGTATTTATAACACACTCAGAGATTTAATTTAGATTAACAGATTGTCCTGTCTAATTCATTTCCCAGAATCAATTTTTTTAAAGCATCAACAAAAGGCTTTTATGTAGGGACCTCATAAGTCACAACATACTGGGTGCTTTTTATGATCCCAGAGAAGAGTGAGGGTGCTTTCCCCGTGTCTTGGCAAAAATCACACAATCTTTTCACAAAGGCTACCTTGCCATTACTTTACTTTCAACACTGCAACAGCACTTTGCTGAAACATTTTCGCCCTGATGCTGTTAAACTTTCAAGAGAGATCAAATCTAACAGAGACTTATTTTACTTCCTCACATTGCTTTAAAAACATCTATAGTTTATGATTTGCAAAGATTGCAAATTCTAACTCTGCTGTGGTCCAACAAAGCTAAAAATATTAAAATACTATGATTGACACAGAGATTTTGTTTGAAAGATCAATAGTATTTGTAACTATTTATTGCATCTCCTGTATCTTAAAAACTACCTGTAGGACTTTTAAAAATTGAGTTTTGACTGTGAGCTAAACTCATAGATCTGTTTTGATTTCAGTTGTTGAAACAAGAACATTTTTTTGCTTGCAGGTGGCATGGTGAAACAAATGTTCCTCCAGGGTTCAAATCTCAGCAGAGGCCTTTCTATGTCAAGTTTACGTGACTCAATTCTCTTTACTTTTCTATTACTGTCCCAAAATAGGTAAGTAAGATAAAGTGGAGACTTTAAATTGCCCTAAGGAGTCAGCATGGCTGTTTACTCAAATCTTTCTGTGTTGGCTGTGATAGACCGGCAACCTCTCCAGGCAGTACACAGTCATTCTGGGTCATTGATAACTAGGCTAATTTATTCTGACCAGAAAAGCAGTTGTGTATTCATAAATCACATGTAATCGGATACAGTGAAGCAGATCACCAACTTGGATGGCTTGGGCAATTAAATTACCTCCAGTAAGTAAATGGGGTTCAGCAAAGACACTGAAATAATGCAGACCAACTTTCCAAAAGGGATCTGATATTTAAATTAGGCTAACCCCTCAGTCTATTTTAAAAAGATATTCCACTGACTGTAGTTCCTATCAAATGTATTTTTTAAACGTAAATTCTATACTGTTGGAACTAAATCTTGTAATTTCCCTCAACAGAGTGTTGAGTGTTATTTAAAAAATAGATAATTTAATCTTCATAAAACTGTAAATTTATAAATATTATTGATAGGTTACTAGGCCCTGACATGTTGTTGAAAAACCCAATTCAGCTTTTGTTTTTTAAATAATTGCTCTGACTTTGATGATTTTTGCGAATTATGTTATCTATTGGTTGCCCTGTGATGTACTGGCGACCTGTCCAGGGTGTACCCCGCCTCTCGTAAATCATCAGGGTCGCTGGGGAGTGAGCACTGGTTTATGAGTAAGGTATAGCCTTACTCATAAACTAAGCCTGTAGTAAGAACTGTAAAGAGATGGACAGATGAGTCAAAGATGCAGTTACAGGCCTGCTTTGACTGCACAGACTGGAGCGTCTTTGAAGCAGCAGCCTCAGACCTGGACGAACTGACTGACACTGTGACATCTTACATCAGCTTTTGTGAGGACATGTGTGTGCAGACCAAAACCTTCTGCACGTTCAACAACAACAAACCATGGTTCACTGCAGAACTGAGACGGCTACGCCAGGACAAGGAGGAGGCCTACAGGAGTGGGGATCGAGACCTGTACAAGCAGGCCAGGAACAAGCTGACAAAGGAGATCAAGGCAGGAAAAAGAATCTACAGCCAAAAACTGAGGGAGCGTTTTTCTGCCAACGACTCTTCTGCAGTTTGGAAGGGCCTGCAGACCATTACCAACTACAGGAGACCATCCCCCCACCCTGTGGGGAGCCCCCGCCTGGCTGAGGACCTCAATGACTTTTTCTCCAGGTTTGAAACAACTTTCACACCTTCCACCTCCCCCACCATCTCCATCACAAAAGGCCTAGCATCACCCCAAACCATCCCCATACCTGACCCCCTGCCTGCGCTGACGATCTGTGAACAGGATGTGCGCCAACTATTTCAGAGACAGAGGATTAAGAAGGCATCAGGTCCTGATGGAGTGTCTCCGTCCTGTCTGAAAGTCTGTGCTGACCAGCTGGCTCCCATCTTCACTCAGATCTTCAATAACTCCCTGGAGCTGTGTGAGGTCCCCTCCTGCCTCAAACGCTCCACCATCATCCCGGTTCCCAAGAAGTCCCCTGTCACAGGATTAAATGACTACAGACCAGTTGCCCTGACATCTGTGGTCATGAAATCCTTTGAGCGACTGGTGCTGTCCCACCTGAAGGAAATCACGGATCCCCTGCTAGACCCCCTGCAGTTCGCCTATAGAGCAAACAGGTCAGTGGATGATGCAGTCAACATGGCTCTCCACTACATCCTGCAACACCTAGACTCTGCAGGTACCTACGCTCGGGTCCTGTTTGTGGACTTCAGCTCTGCATTTAACACCATCGTCCCAGAGCTCCTCCACCAAAAACTGTCCCAGCTCACCGTGCCTCCCTCCACCTGTCAGTGGATTACCAGTTTCCTGACTGACAGGAGGCAGCAGGTGAAACTGGGTAACTTCATATCCAGCACCCGGTCCCTCAGCATCGGCGCCCCCCAGGGATGTGTTCTCTCCCCACTGCTTTTCTCCCTTTACACCACTGATTGCACATCAAGAGACCCTTCTGTGAAACTCCTGAAGTTTGCAGATGACACCACCGTCATTGGACTCATCCGTGACGGCGACGAGTCTGCATACAGAAGGGAGGTGGAACAGCTGGTCCTCTGGTGCAGTCAGAACCACCTGGAGCTAAACCCGCTCAAAACTGTGGAGATGACAGTCGACTTCAGGAAGAGACCCCCTGCAACATCTCCTCTCATAATCACCAACAGGCCAGTCCCCACAGTAGAGTCTTTCAGGTTCCTAGGATCCACCATCACACGGGACCTGAAGTGGACCTCCCACATTGACTCTATAAGGAAGAAGGCCCAGCAAAGGCTGTACTTTCTGCGTCAGCTCAGAAAGTTCAACCTGCCTCAGGAACTGCTGACCATATTCTACACAGCAATAGTCCAGTCTGTCCTGACCTCATCCATCTCTGTCTGGTTCGGATCCGCCACCAGGCAAGACAGGGACAGACTGCAGAGAACAGTCAGGTCCTCAGAGAGGATCATAGGTTCTGATCTTCCCTCCATTGAGGACCTTTTCCGGGCCAGGGTCAGGAAGCGGGCCAGAAAAATCACCACTGACCCCTCACACCCTGGCCACAATCTGTTTAGGCTCCTCCTCTCAGGCCGGCGTTACAGAGCGCTGTACGCCAAAACCACCCGACACAAGAACAGTTTCTTCCCCCAGGCTGTCGCTCTGATGAACTCTGAATAGTCACAGAGTGTGAGTCCACTCACATGAACAATAAACTAAAACTCTGCACTGCTGTATATACTTACTGTATATACTGACTGTACAATAACCCTGGTTTGGTGTATATATTATCCTTTATTTTTTATTTTTATTTATTTTTATTTTATTTTATTTATTTTTTTTTTTCCGTTTTTTAATTTCACTTATTTAAGTTCTGTACTGGAGAGAAAAGTTGCCGGAGTCAAATTCCTTGTATGTGTCATACTTGGCCATTAAAGCTGATTCTGATTCTGATTCTAGAAGTGAGATTCATAGAAACATGACATGTTGGAAGAGTCCACTCCCAATATATCTAAAAGCTGTTAGTCACCCCGAGCTGCCAGTTCCTTGACAACAGTGTGGTACTGAGCCTGAGGAAAGGTGGGCCTGTTGTCATTGGCGTCGCCCACCATCACCCTCAACTCCACAGGCTTGGCAATTTGTCTCCCATCTGGACGCTCAACCACAATACTGATGTGAAACTGGAGGGGACAAAAGACACATATATTTGGATTACATACTGTTTAAAGAGAAAAAAACTTGTGATCTCAGCTAACACCACATTCAGTCAGTTACACCCGATAAACTTCACTGGTTAAAATAAAGTTTAAAGTTTAACCTGCCCAGTTTAACAATAACAGAACATAATGGGGTACCTTCCTACGGTTACAGTTTATAAAGGGACAAAAAGTATGCAAGCCAATAGCTCCATAACACCTCCCCAAATGACTGAAACTCAGCATTCATTTACAGTGCTGTTATCTCTGATTTATGAAGTGGTTAAACCTTTGTAGTTGCAATAAGAACGAAAAAACTTTCACTCCTCTGAGCAATCTTTTTTTTTCATTAAATGCATGACATTGATTGCAACAACACACAAAGGATCATAAGTAATTTCATCTTTGTTTTTCTGCAAGGAGCTAGACCTACAGGGCAAAAAAGATAAAGAGTAATACAGAAGACAGAAAATGCTTATGGACAGTTTTTGAAGCATTTATCTTCACACTGTTCATGTTCACTAATGCTGCTCAAGTCATTTGTGCTGCTCTTTGGCCAGATGAGCATTTGTGCCAGTGTACTGCTCACTGAGCCATTCAAAGCTCAGAGGGCCTTCATTTAAATGCAAAACTGAAGAGCAAACTGCAAACAGATGGACTTGTAATGCAAGCAAATATAATTTGACTGAAAATTATCTGTTCGTGTAAAATTGTTACCACAACGTGATCTTCTTTAGCCAAATGAGATCTTCTACTGTGATCTTCAAGTTTCTGATGAAACTCCAGACATTACTAAAGTTAGTCAAAATTCATGTTGGGCTTCATTCCAGCAAAAAAAAAGAAAATGGTATAACAGGCTTTTAAATTCAAATATTCTAAATAAAGATTACAAATTCAAATTTGATTTTTTATTATTTTAAAAGATTGCTATTTTCACTCTTTCCACACTTTGCTTCAAGCAACAATGTGGTTTCTTCATCCATATTTTCTAAATGTTTAAATCAAGATTCAGACCTGGTCTTGCGTCTCTCTGTCCAGAGGCGCGTTGAGGTAGATAACACCCTCTCTGCTTATGGTGAAGAGCATCTCTGGAAACTCCCCATCCAGACTGTACGTTGCCTGGCTTCCACTCCATTTGACCTGATTCAACACAAACACAAATACAAACAGCATTTTAGAATAGAATAGAATAGAATAGAAAAACCTTTAATTCTTCCACGAGGGGAAATCTGGTCGGATGCACAAACAGAAAAGGACACAGAAAAGAAACCTATAATTTTTATTGAAGAATTGAAGGAAAAATATTTACATCATGTACAATGTGAGTTGTACATAGTGCTTGTTTAAAGAGAATCTCAATAAATATAACAAACCTTATTGCAAAGGTTGTTGTCTGGGTGCAGCAGGGAAATGTATTTGCTTCTGCAACAAAATGTACTAAGGTTACAATTTTTTTATGTGCATTGTGACTGACCAATTACATTGAAAATTATGGGTAACAGTGAGCACAGCCAAAACCAACAAGGCAGGCTAAAGGGGATTTTCCACTCTGTTTTACAACTGCTGTTACAGAGCTGCACAGAAAGACCCCAGCAGTCAGCCCACTCCCCTCTTATGGAGAAAACCATCCAACTTCAGCGCTTTTATATACACATATCTACACATCCGGATGTGTTATTGTGTACTTCCAGACCTCTGAACTTTAAGAAATTAGATTAATCCTCACTGACTGCTCTATTTAAAGGTGCATACAAAAACATTGATGAGGTCATCTGTTTTGCTTTTGTCTGTGTTTGAGTTTGCAGAGCACATTCAGTCTTCTTGCTTAGGCTCAGCTTGTACTTCTGTGCAGAAACATCTCTCAAGCACTGAGATGAGAAGTCTATTTCAGAAATAGGTTCATTGCTTTAACTAAAATTTTAACTTTAACACCAATAGTTTTGCAATTGGTTAGTTAGTGATAGTAATAGTAGTAGACAGCCTTATAAAATGTTCAATTTTAGAATCAGTCTTACAGAAATAACTCTTCAGGATAGAAAAAAAAGACAAGCTGAGGCGTCTTTTGACTTAAGACTGTTGTTTTTAACTAATGTAATGGAATTCACATATTCTGTTTATTTAATGAAAAACACGTTTTAAAATCGTGTTCAAAAATTTAATTTGACATAACCAGCTTATTACCGAAAACTTTTCTTGTGTCATTGCCAGTGTTACTTTTGGTGTAGTGGTTTCTTCCTCTCTAAGTAGCGTTTTAGGCCCGGATGAGACGAGAATAATCTTAATGTGGATACTTACTCTCAGTTACCAACCTCAATCAACGTCTTTATAAGTAGTTTTTTTTACTGTTGTTCATACCACAACATGCTCATGTACACAACAGAGCAGTACTTCCTGAAAAGCATGATGGCTAAATTTTCCCATGCTTTTTATAGAGACATATAACAGATGACTATGGCCCCTTCAGGCATCTGGTAACAATACCGTAGGATGAACCATACTTTGAAGGTCCTCAATTCCCTTCCTGAAATCTTAGCTTTTTTATTTTTCCATGATGTCACAGGGAAAGGAGGCAATGTGTTTTGAGGGTTCCCAGATTGTTTAAACACATAATAATCTTAATGTATAGTGAGTAAACTTTAAAAGAAAGTTGTGGAAACATTCCAAGCATTTTGAGGCCAAGCACAATCCTACCAGACCCAACACGGGAAATATTTTGACTGATTTATTGTTAGACTGTGAGAAAAACAGGGATACATCTCTTCTTATACAATATATAAAAATATCAGAATTAAACTGTAACATTCTGAGCAAGAACAACAAAGTTAAAAGGATATCTGGGTGCAGTCAGTCGCCTTGCTTAACTTTCCGAAAAGTATTACAAACATTCTCCTTTTTTATTCTCCAAACGGAAATTTGCACATTGTACCTGAATATTTCCAAAATACTATAATGTCAAAAGATGCCCTGTTTTTTTCTCTTTTTTTTTTTCAGGCCTTCTTAAATTTTGCTGTTGTAAAAAGAAGAAAATAAATCAATTTTTTTTATTTTAATCGTTTACTAAATTTCAAAAATGTACTACTCAGCACTCTAACCTGCATCACTGTAACCAAGAGAATAAAGTAGCAAAATGGCTCTTTGGAAATAAAGTTCACAAAATATGATTATATTATTTTGTCACTACAAGCAGCTTTGTCACTGAAATGGTTATCAGTTACATTACAGAAATATATATATTATTTAATAATCTCTTATAATCATGGTTAGCCAAAGATCCGTGATGATGCAAATGTTTGAGCATTATTATTATTAACGATGCTCCTTAGCCTAAATAGATATTTTTTGATGAGCTCATGTAGTTCTGTGGATCCTATGATATAATAAATGCTGTAGACAATCAGAAACAAGCATATAACAGACTGAAATGTTTCTCTTTGGACTCACTGATTAAGAAGAATTTGCAATGAGATGTGATTTTATCTTTTAAATTGATTGTCTGGGGTTGACTTTATCTTATATCAGAATTTTAGAATCAGTGCTGCAGGTGTTCTTATAACTAACTTTTACAGCGAGAGTAAGAGGAGCAAAATACATCATGTGTTGTAGAACACTTTTCACACCAGGAAATTAGCATACTTATAATACAACATTTATCACGGCTGAGAGGATGTCTGGACAGAACTGCTCCATTTAAACAAGAAAGTGAGTGAGGTGGGAATGCATGGTGAGTTCCCTTGAACAAGACTATCGCTGTATGTGTCATAACAGCAGTTAGTCCCAACACCCACTGAGCGCTGCAGGATGCTCACTCTACGTAGGCGAAATGAGGCTTTCCCCAAGTAAGCGCCATGCCAGCCTAATCTGCTTTTCTCTAATTTAGATTCAGGTTAAAGGCTGCTTGAACCCTGGATCATAATTCTTTGAAGTGGATCAGCCAGAAAGTCAATGAGCCCAATGTACGATCTATTTTACTCGTATCTGTATCAGATACCATGAACTGATACTTAAAATGTGGAAACTCTACAAAACTTTCATAGAATATTTTCATGCTTCAGTTGAAATTTTTGTTTTGTGGTCATTTGTGGTCATACTTTTTCTATCTGTGTTTATATATATATATATATATATATATATATATATATATATATATATATATATATATATATATATATATATATATATATAAATCAGAAACAATATAAATATTGTTTTGCTCTGGCATTTATATATATAAATATATATATAAAAATGACATAAAAAATTTATAGTAGATCAGATTGATTTTGTATGTCGGTATGAAAACCCAATAATTATCAAGTGCCTCCATTTGTACAATTCCACATTTTATGTGGGTGGAGGAGGATGTTAGAGTAGGAGAGAAAGAGAAACTGAGGGTGAGTGTGGGGGAGGTGGAAGAAAAACAAGAGGAGGGGTGGTTTGTCATCTACCTTTTTGCCATAGAGACTGTCCAGAAATGGCACAATACATTTATGTGGATCTTAAATCTGCTCTTTATCTCTCTTTTTGTTTCCATTTCTCAGTACTGAAAGAAAAATTGATATTTTCTTACTATGAAGACACACTTAAACATTTGAAGAAAGTAATTTTGACCTCAGACCAATATATTTTATTCGACGTCTCATAAAACCTCTGAGGGCATTTGTGTTATTTATAGATACAGAGCTAATATGAGTAACACTATGACAAGAAAAGAAAAATCATGCCAAGACTCTATCATAGAGAAGCTCAATCCATTGTACACAATCTCATTTTTTGGACTATTGTATTTTAAGATAATTATAATTCTTTTCACTAAAATATTATTGGTCTAATTAAAAGTCAAGCAGGCATAGGAAGGGAAAAATCAAAAAAATTAATAATTTTATTTTAGCTGCAAATTTCTAAATTCTCCCTACAATATAAATATTTTTTTGCTCTGGCATTTTTAAGAAGGTTATTTTGTTCTTATAATGACAGGCAACTAAAAATCCTTATTTCTGATGATCTCACCATTTATTTTCTGGTATTAATGTGAGAATCAATGCTGTCAGGTCAAATAGAATAGAATAAAGAGTAGATTCCCTTAGAACTATACCAGTAAAACAAAAGTAAATACATTTGTTGCAGATTAGCTTTGATGCTGCAACCCTTCATACAAATATAACAAAAATGACAACTGAGACCTTAAGTGAAAAAAATGCATTATTTCTTCTCTGAGATTTATACCATAAGTGCTTCTCTTTCCCAAAACAAATTAAATATTAAAGTATTTACACCATGTTCTAGAGTAGGATTAAAATAACACTCTCTTTGTTAGCATGCAAGTGTTTAAGGGATTATGGAAGTTAAAGTGACTCACGCAGGAGGTGGTCAGAAAAGGATTCATTGCATTCACACAGCATGAATAATTTAGTGTTTGTTCACTTAGCATGTTTTGAGAGGTACTAAAAAAAAGAAAACAGCTAAAGGATACCTTTTCACTCCATCCTGACTATTGATAATGTTCCTTTGATTATAATACAATACTGAAAAATATCACATGCTTTTAGGATTTGGAAGGAGAATGAAACAAAGAAACCATGTTTCTCTTTCTTTGTGTTTCTTCTTATCCCAGTCACCCTGCACTGGTAAAAGTTTTAAATTATAGGCATCTTATTTGATTTAGTTTGTTTTTGTTTCAATATTTTTCTTTAACTTTTTCTTTACTTGCGTTGTCTTATTTTCCTTTAAAGCATGTTGCCTATAAACTTGCCTTGCTTTGCTTTGGGAAAAACAGATGCTACACTGCTGCTGATCGGGTTTTGTTGTCTCACCTGAGATATGGGAATGGGGTAAGGACCTGGGAGATTCTCCTGAAGTCGGACGGGATCCGGCGACGCCCAAGTGTTTCCAGTGACCTCAACAGTAACAATGCCAGTGGTGAAGAAAGCATTAGTCCTACCAGCCATGTCTTTCACCATCAGTGACAGTTTATAACGGCCACACATCTCTGGGTCCAGGGTAGAAGCTCCTGAGGGAGGATCAGTACATTGAAAATAGAGAAAATAATATTTTATTTAAGGAAGAGTTTTATGTTTATTTTGAGTACTGACATTATTACCAAAGACAGTTTAACATACTGTGTCACATTTTATCCCTCAACAATACATAAACGCCAGACTGACAGAAAAAAATCTAGCTGTTGTAAAAATGGCCCAGATAATAATGTAAAACATGCAAATACAATGTAATTCCATGACAACCCACTGAACAAGTCGCTGCCCTCAGACTTCTTCACATAAACACAATATATCACATTTGTTGCTATATTTTAGATGTTGTTCCCTTATATAAAGCACCTGGATTCTGTTTTTGGTAAATGCATAAATGGAAGGGGAAAAAGCTCTAAAAGCTAACTTCAGAGGGAATCATAACCAGTTTCAGCTAGTCTGAACATGAGGTAGAAAAATCGAAGAGGCAATTTCTGTGCTCCTTGCCATTTGGAAATTAGCAGCTGTATGGGCAGAAAGGGACCAGCAAGTGTGAATGTATCCCAGCTCCTGCCAAACAAATATAAGGGGAAACACCAGAGAAACATAAATAAAAGTGAGTATTTGGAATTGACTGTAGGTCCACACTAATATATGTCTGTTTGCAATCAAAAAAAGTAGATTTAATTTTTAAATAATTATGTTATTCTACTTGTTTGCGGCGTATTCTAAAACTAAATATCACAAATCTTTTTTTAGACTTCTGAAGGGCTTTGTGCTTCATTTTTTCAGGTTATTTTCATTATACAGAAAATCTCAGTAACTGACCAATAGTGTGCAGACTTGTCCTCATTAGAAAGAAATCTGTCATCGAGAAAGCCCACTTTTTAGCCTAAATTTGAAAAGCAGTCGCTTCAGCAAAGTCCTAAGAGAGCAATTAGGCCCCTTTGCTAATGTTCTGTAAATTGTGAGAGGACACTAACTTTTTCAATGAAAAAAGATGGCTTAAAACAATCATGTTTAGATGATAATTCAAGTACAGCTTTAACAAGATTGAACACAATATATAAGCAAATTGTTGAATAAACACAGTGCCATCAATTCACTGGCTTGTACGTGGAGCCAATCAAAATGAAAAGCAAAAGCAGAATGAATCTCCTTAATGTACTCCATCTGCTGAACTCTCCTTTCAAGAAACAGGACCCACATAGTAATTAACAGCTAATAACTGGTTGCAGTAAAAATCTGAGTGGCCATGGAAAGTGATTGGAAATTATGTTTATCTGGATTAGCTTTCCCAAGTGTTGGACGTTGAAGAAATCAAGTACTTAATGTAAGAATATCAGATTGATACATTGACTGCAGACTTTTTGCATTTAATATGTGCAATTTTTACTTTGAATTTCATACATTTTTGTGATACATTAACGAAAATGTTGCACATCAGAGTAAGATTAGAGATTTGTTTTTGTGAATGAGGTTTTTCTGTTTTACTTCTTCTAGATTTTAACTTTTGGGATATTTATATTAACATTATACTTTTTCTTAACCAACTATAAGTTAAGTTATGTTATTTTAGTACACCAGCTGACCTTCCTCAGTGAGGGAAACCTCTCCACTTATAGAGTCAATGAAGAACATTTGACTGGAGGGAATTCTGGGTGTTTGCTCCATTAGGCTGAACCGCAGCTCAGCATGTGGAGTGTTACGGTCATCGCGATCGAGTGCCTCCACTTGCATGAATGGGATCCCTAGTAGGCAAAAATAATGCAGAAAGAACACAGGAAGTTGAAGAACATTTAAAACAACCGACAGAAACATGTATCATTCATTAATATATGATTGAAGTGCATCTTATTTAGTTGTTATTAACAAACAACAGTATAGCATATATACATTTATCAAGGAGGTTGAAATTTCTGTTTACATTATTATATAAAAAATTTACTTTCTAAAAACAAAATTTAATGTGCTAAAAATCTTTAATGTAATCAAAGCATTTAGACTACTGTACAGCCTTAAGGGTAACTGTTACAAGCATATTAGATTTACTGAAAAACATCTGTCATGTTTTATATTGGCATGATGCATATATTCTCCTTTAATTTTATTGTTCTAGTGTATCTAGTGAAGAAGCCGTGCTTGAGTGATTTCCCTTTATCGTATCTGACATGATAGGACATCCAATTAATGAAAATGGATGTTTGTGGAAGACCTTAAAGTTCCTGTACCTTTGAGAAGCCCAAGCTGCACGCTGCCTCTCATGCTCTGTTCTATGAAGGTGGGCACATTGTCGTTCTTGTCAATGACACACACTTCCACAGTGAAGGTCTGTCGATGAGCTGACGATTTGATGTTGTGAACGATGCCTAATGGTTTGAAGGATACCTGCAGTACAGAAACCATGACCCTGAACTCCATGTGCTTTGTTTCAGCATGACTCACAGTTACTCACAATCTAAGCAAAGATTTTAAATCTTTATCCAACACCAAAAATAAAATAAATGCAATTCAATATGGATGTGTGAAAAACGTATTTTGATAAATCTCGAGTCTTAAATTAACTGATGTAGAATTAGCAGTCCATGGAAAACTGAAACATTGCACAATGTAGTGTGTAACCTGCAAAGAGTAAGATGGCTGTTTCTCCCTGTCCAGTGGTTTTATAGCATACAGGAACTGGGCATCAATTCCAAATATCCCCTCATCGTCTCCAGTTAACACCAGGTCCGTGTAATTGATTGGCAGGTTGTGAAGCTGTTAAGAAAAGAGCAAAAGATACATAAATAAATACATGAAACATTGGTTTATCCTGCTTAATTAGAGGCATAAGACCAAGCGAAACAGTCCACAAGTAAACAAACAACAAATTAGGGCTGGGCAATAAATCCATTTTACTGATTAATCAAATTTTCTGTTCATTAAGGTTACATTTTTTGAAAACAGAGTTTTTTTCTTTTCTATCTTTTGGCCATTGCACTACTTGGACTTTCGTAGGTCAGAGTGATGTCAATCCACCCAGGACCAGCCATCTTATTTTACAAGGATATTTTACAGCTTGTTTTCAGTTGTACTTTGTCCGGGATGGGATAATTGAAATAAAAGCAAGGTTTTAAAAAAGATATTTTTTGTTACTTGTAAACACTTTTTAAGAAAACGGACAACATTATTTTTATCGGAAATCAGATTTGGTAAAAAATAAAATCTGTGATTTAATTTTTAAGCCAAATCACGAAGACCTACAATAAAGCAAAACGTGTCTTATCATACTCACTAAATGTTTGCTGTATAATTAACATGAATCCACAATAGAAAGATCTCAAAGACATTTGAACCATCAAATTGATTTCAGTGTTTTATCTCAAGATGTCATAGCAACACAAAACCATATAATTATTTTCCACATTTTATTTGTCGCAGGGACCTGCCCTTCAGATTTCTACTTCTCCACTTCATTGCACAGAATGAACAATCCTATGTTAAATACAGTGCCTTTCAATATAGATCACCTTTATCACATTCTGTTGCATTCCATCCAGGAAATGTCCTTGCTGAAGAAAACCATTCCCACAACATGAGGCTAACACCATTATTGACCTCTACTTTTTGTGCATTTCTGTCTACCTGTCTGTTTGTTTCTCTGTTAGCACAATATCTCAAAACGTTACAGATGGATTTCAATAAAATTTTCAGAAAAGGTGTACAATGGGACCTGGAACAACTGATTACATTTTTTGGGTTGATCTGACATGAAGTGTGCATCCACCCACCGACCAGCGGCGCAAACCTCCACTGCTCTCCAGTGTCAGAGAGCTCACAAGCAGCTCCCCTTGCTTAGCAGCCCCAAATCTCTTTTCTCAGCTGGAAGAGCCAAGGAACAGAACAAACACAGCCATGCGTCTCATTCTGAGACATTTCATTCCCTCTTCCAAAAGGTTTATGCGTCAAAACCAAATAAATCAATAAATAACCTACAGCTGTATTTCAGAGACAGAGCAGTCGTCAGACTGAGGGAAGCTGAGAGCGCGAATCTGCTCTCTGTGCTGACAATTTCACGATTTTGCAATTAGGTTTATTACAGACTTCTGACATCCATTCAGCCACTAGTTTGGAGAAAAGTGACTACCAACATATCCAGCACATTGAATTAGGTAACAACATGGGGATGGGGATGGGTTGGCCCTGGCAGAGGTTTGCACTGTCTTAGTGCTTTTCTATTTTTATTTTTTTATTTTTACAGTGTTGAAATACAACGGTTTTTGCACGTGTAAGCCCAAAATGTCAAACGTATTTATACCCTCGTTAAATATAATGTGTGTTATGTTAATGTTTTGGAAAAGCCCACTCAGTGTCCCAACTGGAATCTGGTAAACAATCTGTGGATTTGCTAAAGATAAGGGTGATAGAGTGGGGGCTTTCTAACTTTAAAGACTCTGAGCTTATTATCAGTTAAATGTCTCAAAAACAGTGAAAAACAAAAAGCTGGACAGCAGTTATAAGATGGATTTAATTGCTGTAATGCCGTTAATGATTTTCCATAGATTGTTGAGAAGAGTATAAAGCATTTTTGAAATCCATTTTATTGAGGAAAAGAAATGCTTGTGCTGATAATGTGACAAAACATAAGAGTTCAAGGGATATGATTGCTTTTGCAGGAGGCTGTAAAATATTGTGAGGTGATTCCAAATATCAATAGCATGTGTCTCCATCCCTGTTAATCCTGAAATGTACTAGGTACCTGGGTAGAATCTACTCTGCCACTTTCCTGAAAACGTTCCAGCCTCATGCAACCCTGACCATGACAAAGAAAGTAAGGAAAATAGATTGATGGTCAAAGCAAAAAGAAAACAGCTATGAAAATATTTATTCATGGCACCCATTATGATTTGTAAAGGACATCAACAGTGTTTTAGAGCAAGGTTTGCTAAATGAATCATGGAAGACGTCTAAATAGGCGAACAGATGAGTGGGATGCTCTGTGACGAATGGAGCTGAATGAAAAGGTTTTTTTAAACCTTGAGCAAATCTGAAGCAATTATTTCATCCAATCCATTTATAACACAAAGCATGGTAATTATCATCTAAAACAAGCACTGAACATGTCATTAATGAAAGTTTGGCAAAAAAAATACTGCATATATGATTTTGCAGGACATAATGACATCACGGTAAAGCCATACAATCAGGAAGCTTCCCAATCCAAAGGATGTCTGAGTGACACATATGAATAAAGCACCCCACCTGCCACCCAGCTGGACTAAAAGCAGAGGCTGGGTCAGACACCAGTAAAGCACTGTGAACATGGCAATTATAGAAAAGTGGTGACGCCAGCATGTTCGTACATCTTCAACCTTGCAGAAAAAAGGGTAGAATAAAATGAGACAGATGCTATTTTTACCCACTATCTACCTTCATTTCTTTTCAGTGGAGAAATTGTGGTCTGTTATCATGCAATTGTGACATTTTTAACAGTAAAAGAAGAAAATGATTTAAATTTGTATTTTATCTTGGAGCTCAGATGGATTTATTATATTCTTGGTGGGGGTTTTTTATCTCATCCATTCAAATTACATTTCCATTTATAAGGAAAAACTTTTGAGGGTAATTTTCCGTTTTTGTTACAGCTCCCTTTGTTGGTTTTTATAAAAAATGAACAATTTATCTTCAAACAATCTGCAGGGACTTACCTTAGTTAGATACCATGGAAAAATGCCATCATAGTTTTCAGGAACACCAATTTTGACATTTGCCCCTGTGCATGGTGCAAATGTGTGAAGAGCTGAAAGCTATGAAATAGGACAATAAGTGTCTGACTAATATGTAAATTTATTCTTCATATATTTCATATCTGTTAAAAACAACTAAAAAGGTAATGCAAAAAAATAGGGAAAAAAAACTTACTAAAAGTGCTGCGAGGAGCATTGAGGTGGCTTCCCTGTCAGCCATCTGTTTCTGTAAATGTGCCAAATTCACTGAGTTTAAAACCTACCAATGATCAACACAAACACTGTATTTGTTACTAGTTTATCACTGTGTTACTCTTTGAATACCATACATCCAAAAATAATAACACACCGCTACAGTTTACAGGACAGAAGATCAGCAAGGGCTTGTTTTGAGTTTGAAGTACCAGTAGTACATGTTAAAGTTAAACCGAATCCAAGGAATAATCCAGCCATGACTTAATGTTTGACAATTGTCTAAAGGATTTAGCCCTCAATCATCTAAAATTATATGCCAGTAAATGAAATAACAATTTAAAAATTTTTATTATTTTTTTTAAAGATGGTGATTTTAAACAAAAATAAAATTATTGCACTTGTTACATAACATTTATACTACATATAGGCATTCAAAGTAAATAGTGACCATCTTACCTTCTCCAGCTGATGCTTGCACTACCTACCTCCAAGAGCTGTGAGAGAACTTTGAATTGGGTGGAAAATTTGTACAAGTGTACTCTTTTTGGTTGATTAATGTTTAACACTTTGAGAAAAAAAACAGGTTTAACTACCGTATTTCCTCCCTTTAAAGCAAATAGCCACAGAGCATCCGTTCCAATGATTGGATCAAATAAATATTCATGAGCAGACAACTCACCAAAACAACTTTTATTTCTTCTTAGTCACCTTCTGCGTATTATGTTGCCTTGGTAATAATGAGAGGAAAAAACAGTCTTTTTTCTATTCAAAATTTTATTCAAAAAGAAAATTTATGTAAACAAAAGAAAGTCAAACAATGTCAAGACTCACATTACTACCTTATTGCTTTACTCATACATTCACAACCTGAATTCAATGTCATGGAACAATACAGAATAAAAGAGGTTTCACCTAAGCTTAGAGTAGTCTTGGCCAAGGCACGAACCTGCGCACCGTCATTCAAGTAAATATTGGAACCCCAGATGACCTTGATATTAATGAGATGTTTGTTGCATTCAGAACTATGCCTACTTCTGGTATATACATCAATCCCCTCCAGTAACAGAGCACAACAACCCAACAGCAAGACAATCTTTGCCTTTGATTAGAGATAAGTTATCAGAGATCTTTTAGACAAAAGAATCCTTATAAGATGGCAAAATATTTAAGGCAGACTGTAAAGTAAAATGTTTGTAAAGCTTTACAAGTTATTACCATTATCATGATATCATTTTACAATACCAGTCTTTTTTTTTTATGTTGTTGCTAATCACATCTGGTCTTAGCTTTAGGTTTGTGCGTTAAAAAACAAAAATATATTCTGTACATCTCTATTTTAGGATCAGTGTTAAAACACACACAGGATCGGGTCTTAAGAGGCCAAAGGGGAAAAAAAGAACATAAAGCAGTCTCTCTGTCCCATGTGTTACTCAAAGAACCGTAAGGTCATGGCAGGACTTGGACTTCTGCCTGAAGGCCATCTTCTTGTTTTTGCGTGCAACCATGCGACCCAAAAAGCGTTTGGCCTTCTTGCTGATGCTCTCTCTGCGCCTGCAGTTGGCCATACGTCTGGCGTTTTCCTCCTTGCTGTCTTTTCTCAAACGGATCTGTCTGACGATCCCCTCGAACAAGGCATGCACATTATGGTGAAGCGATGCAGAGGTCTCAATGAACTTGCAGTCAAACACCACAGCACAGGCGCTTCCCTCTGTAACCCAAAGAACATAGGGTAAAGAAGATTTATAAGTATATTTTACAAGACCACAAATTAGTTCTCATGTTTGCATGTTCATTTTTTTTCTCCTGTTCATCTCGCTGATTAATTACACTAACTCACCATCAACTGACACCTCTCTGGACCGCACCAGGTCACTTTTATTGCCAACAAGGATTATTGGAATGTTCTCTGACTGCCTGGCTCGACGCAGCTGGATACGAAGCTCTGATGCCTTCTCGAAGCTTGACTTGTCTGTCACTGAGTAAACAATGATGTACGCATCTCCCATCCTCATGCACTGCTCTTTTAGCCACTGGCTGTTATCCTTCAGAAGAGAAAACAGATACCAATTTTTATGCTCGGCCAGTCTTTACAAATTAGATAACCATCAATGGGGAACAACACTGCATTAATAATATATAACTCTTACCTGCTCCCAGATGTCATAGAGCAAAATGGAAGCCTCCTCTTCATCCACAACAATAGATCTGTCATAAGTGTTTCCTAAGGGAAGAAGAGATAAATATAGGATTACATTTTGGCAACAAAACAACCTTATCTGTTATCAATGTACCTGCTTTTTTAATCAGGCTTTTTTTCACTCAGTATTTAAGGATTTAAGGAACATGTTGGTCATATGCCTGCAAATATTTTATTCTATTCTTTTAAAATTATCCTATAAGTGTTTTTGTCCTCTAGATGGAAATATATAAATCCCTATACCTACATGTTTTTAATCGTAAGGCTCAATCATAGTGCAATAGTTTTGAAATAAAGACATAAATAAATAAATTGAAAAGATTTATACGTTGTTCTTATTTATTTGATCTACCTTAACTATTTTCTCATTCCCCATTTTTTTTATCCTATTGAATCAACCACACCTTTATCACACTCTAACAGTTTATCAATGAAAATCTTTAGTGGTTGTGTGCATAAAGCCGACATGTAGGCTGATGACTCATCCTTGGCATCACCATTTACCTGCTTCGTCGTAGTCGTGACCGGCTTCCTCTATCCCTCCAAAGACGCGCGCTAGGCTGGACTTGCCGACCCCGTGCTCCCCGAGGAGGACCACCTTGTACACCTGGGAGTCGGTTTCGCTGCCGGTAGAGATCACTGAGTCAGAGGAGTCCGAGGCGCAGCTGCCTCGGTGCTCATTGCTCGGAGAATACGACGTGCACCGCAGTAGGTTGGAAAGCTCGTCGGTTTGTCCCGTCTGAGGCGTCGTGGCGCGCAGATCCCTGTCATCCACGGGCATGCTTCTCCTGTGCAGATTGGGAAGGTTCATGGGGAACGGAACGCTGCCTCTCCTCTTTTCCATGTTTCGCAATTTGTCACCCTTGTTCAAAGTCATTGTGGTGATATCGAGGGTCTGTGGATAGATGCGCCATGCGTAAATATGCAAATTACGATACATAATTTACATTCACGGTAACAGGATATAACAAAATGGATCTAGATAAACCATAGCTTTAACACTTAAGGAATAAAACAAGCCATTCAATAAAATAAAATGGCTGATCTGGACACATGCTGTATTTCAAACCAAATAGTAAAACTCAATCTCAAATAAAGTTTCAAATTTGCTATTTATTAAAAAAAAGACTTACTCAGGGATTGTAAATAAATCCAACCAAATGTATCCTGAAATACTTGCTTTAAAACCTCTCTGCTGTCAAAAAGACGGTTATGCTTGAGTCTGATCAGAGGCGCTGCTCAGGCTTTTTATAACAGACAGGAGTGACGTCGGCAAGGATTCGCCCCGAAAAGCCACGTCTCCATTTATTATAGTGGTGCGTAACGGTAACATCACGCAGAGGAGGGGGTGTATGACTGGAAAGGCTGAGGAATCTCCCTTCCGCAGCACCAAATGTTGCTCACAGTTGAGGGGGCCGCCAGGAATGAATATTTGAAGAGGGGATGCCCACTTACAAAGGATGGCATGCACATTTGGTGTAAAGGCAGAAAAAAAAGGGATATGCTGAATGTCCTTTAGATATTCTCATAGTTCAAGCTGCACTTCGTATCCAAAAGCACATTGTGGACGAAATTCGATTTTTTGTGACAGTGATAATTAATTTTAATCTCATTTGCTCAGTAAGGTTGACGTTACTATATCAGGCATGGATTATTTTGAGCCAGGCATGGTGAGGTTAAACATATGTAGAGCACAGTAAAAATCGTTGATAAATGAACATGCATAGTGAAAAAAAGCTTATTTTGATTAGTTAGGCTACGCATTCATAAACCTGCCACAGATCTTAATCACTTATAAATTCTCCCCACGCAGTAGCCAATTATCATTCATCCCCATGCACCATCTGCTGTTTCAAAAATGACAGAAACGCTGCAGTCGCACAACTTGCAGCTGCAGTCTCTTTTACTTGTCTCACCTGACCTTGCATGAGCAAAAACGGTTACATTTTAGTGATCCGTGCCGGGAATAAAAGTCTATCAATTTAGGCTAAATATAATGAATAAAATTAGACTTATTCCATCTGGACTCATATTCAGTGTAAATGAAATAAGAGTGTTCTCTCTGACATTACACCTGTTTGGAAAATTAACCTATGTTGTGTTGCTGCCGGCTGCACGGTGGCGCAGTGGTTAGCGCTGTTGCCTTGCAGCAAGAAGGTCGTGGGTTCGTATCCCGGCCCAGGGTCTTTCTGCATGGAGTTTGCATGTTCTCCCCGTGTATGCGTGGGTTCTCTCGGGTACTCCGGCTTCCTCCCACAGTCCAAAAACATGCATGATAGGTGAATTGATCACTCTAAATTGTCCCTAGGAATGAGTGTGAGTGTGAATGGTTGTCTGTCTCTCTGTGTTGGCCCTGCAACAGACTGGCGTCCTGTTCAGGGTGTACCCTGCCTAACGCCTGATAATTGCTGGGATAGGCTCCAGCTGCCCCGTGACCCTGAATTGGATAAGCGGTTAAGAAGATGGATGGATGGATGGATGTGTTGCTGCCATCTTGTGGCGGTGTGTCTTGCACTTTAATACAATTTAGTCTTTTAGGCATGAATAGAATAGAATAGAATAGAATAGAATAGAATCTTTTAGAGAAGGACGGTGGATATAGGCTACTACATGTTCAGCAGACCAGGTAGCCTGGATAGGAGCTTAGGACAAGCAGTGAAGTTTTTCTGACATGGTGTACGTACGTGGAAAGAGAAATTGAGTAGAAGTTACCTTGAAGAAGGAGTTTTTTTAGGGACGTTCTAATGGTGCATTCGCACCGCCCAAAACGTCAACATCAGGAGTGGCAAGATTACATGTAAAGTCTATAGTCGAGGCCGTCAGAGTCTATACAGTGCTTTATGGGGCGCCAAGTGTAAAATTTTCGTTATTTAGTAGAAATGCACTTTTTTTTAACATTTAGCTTCATTTTTCCACATTTAGCACACTTTCATACATTTAGGAAGAAAATGTTTCTAAAATTCAACATTTACCAGCATATTTTATTTTAAAAATCTAAATTCTAAATAGTATTTTGAAATGTAACATGTTAAATCTAAATGTTAAATCTAAATCTAAATGTTAAATCTAAATGTTAAATCTAAATCTAAATGTTAAATCTAAATGTTAAATCTAAATCTAAATGTTAAATCTAAATGTTAAATCTAAATGTTAAATCTAAATCTAAATGTTAAATCTAAATCTAAATGTTAAATCCAATGTTCTAATGAACATGTCCAATGTTCTAAATGTTCCTAACATTTATATTTATATTTAACATTTATATTTAACATTTATATTTATATTTAGATGTGGCCCCTCATAGTATTTTATCTGCACTCTTGCTTTTTATTGTAATTAATTATTTTTTAAGTTGATGCCCCCCGTTTATCTGTTTTCTTAATTTATGCAACTGTGAAGCACTTTGAATTGCCTTGTGTATGAATTGTGCTCTACAAACTTGCCTTGCCTTTTTTCATGATGGGCCTATTTTCCTCTCCCTCGCTGCGGGAGCTGAAAGGAGTTTTTCTCTGTTTATTTTGATTTATTGTTGCCTGTAAATGCCAGAAGGTGAGTTTCTTTCCCTAATTTAAAGTATGGTTAAGCATATTTGTTGACATTTGCCCACACTAAAACTGTGTTTAACCTGCTGTGGTAATTAAGAATCCTTGTTTGCACTGCTAAGGAGGTTTGAATTATTGTGCAATCTAGGACGTACTTTCGTGAAGATCAGCGCGACTCGTCAGCTAATATAGCCGATCTTCAACACTGAAAAATAAAAGAATATCGGCCAGATCGGACATCCCTAGTCAGTGCCATTAAAAGCGTATTTCTGAACTGTAATCCTAATTATGTGCCTGCAATTCAGTGATTTAACACTGGGTGAGTAAGAGTGTACCAGGAAAAAAACTGTATTAACACTTTCAGAACTAAGCCTTACAATAGCTTTTAATTCCTATTTTAGCTGTAAAAAAGGGCAAATCATGTTAAACAATTAAACTGATTTTTGAACTTGTGAATCAATTCGATTTGATTCCATTCAATATCATTTTTTTATTTTTTTCAACACAGTCCTAATGTGAGGGTTTTGACAAATTATAGGTTTTGACTTATTATGAAAAACTATCATCATGAATAATTTTTATAAATGCACTAATAAAACAGTATGTAACCATAACCATCATGAGAAGTATTAGCTTAGAATTTTGTTTTGCACAGTTAAGCTTATCGAAATCTTTTTTAAATAAAAAAAAAAAATTAAAATAAGAAAAAAATAGATAAATACATGTGTATAAAGTAAATTTAACTACCATTTTTTTAATGAAGGGAAAGGTCTTTTTTATTTGCCAAATGTTGAACATATTTACAACATTATTTGCTGTGGTAGTGTGTGAAAACATACAATAAGACAAACACTTAAGCATGCAATACATAAAAGTAAAATATGATAAACAGAATGACATATACCTGAATGCAGGTGATGATCAGTGCAAAAAACAGAAAGGTGCAGAGAATACAACACGAGGTCATGTGATTGAGACAGAGCAGGTGGTCCTACGGTTATTGTTTTTGAGTCCAACAAGCAAAGGAGAAGAAACTGTTGTTGTGGCAAGAGGTTCTGGTTCAATCATCCTGCAGTCAATCACCCTCTCAGCAGAGTACACAACACCTTGCAGTCTCTGTTTGTCCCTGATGGACGCTCCAGCATACCACAAGCTCAAGGAGGAGGTGAGGATGGACTCAATGATTGCAGTGTAGAACTGCATCATTATTTGTGTTCACAATAATCTCCACTGTCTTCTGGATGTTCAGCACCAGGTACTTGTGGCTGCAGCAGGGCACCAGATGTTCAGCCTTCATCCTGTAGGCAGAATTATCCCTATCCAAGATGAGTCCAATAACGGTGGTGTCATCCGCAAACTTAATTAGCTTGACAAACTGGTGGTCAGAGGTGCAGCAATTGGTGTACAGGGAGAAAAAGCAGAGGAGAAAGAACATATCCCTGAGGGTAGCCAGAGCTGATGGTACGCTGATTTTTCCCTTTCCTTACATGCTGCTTTCTAACACCATATATTTCGATGTTTTGCTATTGGTCTATTATAATATTCTCCCAATCCTCCTCTGGATCATCTGGATCCTCTGGCAAACTTTAAATGGGCCTGGACATGTGCAGGATTTTAATCCATGGCAATGTATTGTGGTACAAATAGTAACTTTTGTTACTGTGGTCCCAGCACTCTTCAGGTCATTAACCAGTTTATCCTGTGTAGTTATGGGTTCTAGCAAACTACTAGTTCACATACAGTTACTAGTAAATGTAACTGAAATTAATCAATAAAATAACAAGAGAAAATTCCTTTGTGTAACTGCATACACATGACCAATAAACATTTCTCAGATAATTTTTCATCATTGGATATGTTTAATCGCTGAAGTGGGTAGTAACTAATTATATTTACTCAGTTATTTACTTGAGTAAGTTGAAAACAAAACAGAAAGCATTTGGAGTAATGTTACCTGACCTTTCTTTTTACCTTTACTCTAGTAATATTAGTTATGAAGTATTGCTACTTCTACCTGAGTAAAGTTTCTGGGTACTCTACCAACAGTAAGTAACTTTACCGAATGCTTGTATTAAACAAAAATGCATGATACTCAAACATGCTGTTTGACCTCTTTTGTGTACACGAGCTTTATCATGTTAACATTATTTTCTGTCTGCTGAGGCTGTTGTGCCAGTATGAGGTCAAGTGGAGGTACCTTACCCTGGTCTAATATACATTACTTTCTGTAAGTACTGGTTTCATTAGTTTAACTTAGAAAAAGTCATGTCATATATTTCTAATTATTTTAGTCTGCAGGATTTGCACACGAGTCTAAATTTTTGTCCAATATGCTATGACCTCAGTACAAATACTCTTTTACTCTTAAGTGATTTTTGGATTACTACTTTATTATTTCACTTAAGTAAAAATATGTTGAAGTAGCGCGAATTTTACTTGAGTAAAATTTTATGGCTACTCTACCCACTTCTGGTTAATTGTAATAATCCTCTATCTGTGAAGTGCCTCCTGATATATGAGTCATGTAATTTAGCTGCCTACCTATTGGAGGCAGAAGTAAGCTCTTCATGCCCATTGTCTACGGAAAACTCATAAGAGAAGTCGAAAAGTGCGCATGCGTCTACCTCTGGTTTGTTCGACCTCTACAACAGACCGGTGGGTGCTAATCGTCTTCGTGAGAAACTGAGTTCTTATTTCTTTTATGAGCTTCTTGTTCAGTGTTTTATAGCTTTATTATCTGAAGCACCGTGTCTTCTTGTTGATTTCCAACTATCTTCTTTCTGTAACTCTGTGCGGCCTTTGCAGCCGAGCTTGACCTTTTTGCGTGTCAGCTGAAGCTGGATGATTAGAATCTTCTTATTCAGAAAATGAAGCTGGCTAACTGACTTCAGCTTTAAATCGTTTTGTTTCATCTATTTCTTTTGCAGACATTTAATATTCGCCGGCTGCTCTGCCATTATTTGACCCAGACGACCCATCGTGATGTATGCCTGTGCTAAGTTCGTCTCCACGCCCTATCTGGTGAGTCCACTTGAATGAATGGCGACTGATCAAAGTTACAAACACTTAAACGGCGCGTTTACAGTGCTGGCCAGAAGACTATGTAATTCGTTGCCTGTAAGGGCAGAACGGTCACAAGCTACATTGTAGCTAATACTGCGGCTAACATTGCTAACACACTGTCACCGAACTGTCTTTGACCCGCTGCTAAGTCAGCTGCGCTCCCACCTGCAAGGACGAAGCAGTTTTAGTCAGGACAAATTACCACCTGTCTATTGTAGCCACATTGAGAACCCTGGTTTATGATTTTATACTGATATTAACAGAATGTATATGCAACCTAAATGGAAATAACTACGTATAGAATAAGATAAGTCTTTATTAATCACACAATGGAGAAATGGGCCTAATTTAAGTTAGACTTCGTTAAGACAGTTTACCCAGAGCAACTTTTGGTCAGTGATACCATTATTGCTAGGTTCAATTAATGTATCGATTTATTTTTTTTACAATGAATCGAATTTTAAATTAGATGAACAAACGTATTTCTGATTAAACAGGTTATGATCAGATGAAAATGGAAAACTCAAGTTACATTTGCATTCTTTACTCACGTCCTCTAGCCACCAGGCAGGCCATAGTTGGTGTTTTCTATTGATCAATTTTATTTATGGAGTATTTTCCAGCATTTGAAATTAACCATAAAATGAAAACAATGCATCTATATAAAAGATAGTTTCTGATCATTTTAGAAATATTTTTTGACTTTTAAAATTCGAGTATTTTTGTTTTTTATTCTTTAATAGACTGTATAGCCATGATTTATTTATTTTGGCAGTATGATTTATTAACAATTTATTTTTTTCCTTTTTTTTCTGCTGACGTTTATTGCTTGTCTGACATTAAATTATCATTCATCCATATTTGGATATTCTTGTTACTTGTTCAATGACCTCAGCCCTAATTATACAGATCAAAAGCCACTCTGAGCCTTTATTTGAACTTGAATGTAATGTTTCTGTTTTTTGATCCCTCCTTGCCCCGTTTTGCAGGTCCGTGCTGGATCCCGGGCACTTTACAGACCCCTCTCAGCAGCAGTAGTGTCTGACAACAGGAAAGCGGAGGTGAGGACAATCTTGAGACTTAGATCATTTGGGTAGTGAGAGTCATCACAGCTCAGTTACTCTTTGAATTTTATATGCAAGTAGAGCAACTCAGAAACTGTATAAGAATTGGTGATGAATAACGTACACCCCAGGCAGAGGTTCGACTTTATCAAACAACTGGCATCCCACTTGCACCCGAATATGAGTGGATGGACAAATGTAGAATGTTTTACATAATTTCCTATTTGGAAAATACCTGAAACCCTTTGAGTTTGCTTTTAGCCACCGTCATGTTTGGTAAAATGCTTAAAATGAAATGCTACCTCTATCTGCATGTAAAGTTACTTTAACCTCGCTAAAGCTGAATCAGTGTTCTGTAGTGTGGCGTCACAACACCAATACAAAAATGAAAGTAAATCAGAAACCATGTGTAAATCTCTGGTTTGAGTTGAACAAATTTTCTCTTTTGCTAATGCTACCACACGAAGAATAAACTGATCTTGTTTGTTCTTTGCTTCATTAACAATTAATATTTGTACAATATAAACCTGCCTAATTTTACTTCAGTGGTTTTAAAAGAATCTGAATTTGTTTTAAAGAAGAGCACATGGATCGGTCACCTACAAGAATTATTGATCTTTTTTTTTTTTATACCATTCCAGACCTTAAGAGTTGCCTTGACTTCCCTCACAAAATAAAAAATCTTAAAGACTGAACATTAACATTCTCTACAGTTGGTTAGTTATTTCCATTTTAAAAATAAATACGGTGACAAAATATAAACTCCATTGAAATTGTACATTATTTTAAAAAACAACAAAATGAAGTGTGTTATGTGCAAATCTCTTATTTTGTATTTGAATAACTAATTTGCAGACTGCCTCACTCCTGGCACCACCAAGTACTGCAGCCTCCCAGCAGCAGGTGGCAGTGCGGGGATTCCAGACCAGTGCTGTGAGCCGTGATATTGACACAGCTGCTAAATTCATTGGAGCAGGAGCTGCCACTGTTGGTGTTGCTGGATCAGGAGCTGGTATTGGAACGGTGTTCGGCAGTCTTATTATTGGATATGCTAGGTATGGTTTAATGTCTTTAATGCTTACTGCAATTATTGTGCTTTTTTATTTTACTGGCCAGAGAACTATTGAGAAATTTATTATGGTTCAAACTTCATCTTTCCTCTGATTGGTTGATAGGTGAGTGCAGTTTTTTGCAAAAGAAGCTAAATAAATGTTCAGATTCTACGGACGGAAGCCTCAGTACTTGGTTTCCACCTTTGGGTGGGAAAGACAGATGGTGTTAACTAGCAAAAGATTTGGTAACAAATACCAGTGACTACATCTGTCATAGTTTTTCAAATCTGGAATTCATCATTTAGCAGCTTTTAAGGGGTTAAAAAAATCCACATGGGGGATAAATTACTGAACTGTTTTAACTTGTTCTTACACTTATTTTGTGCCCTGCTCGTCTTTTCTCAACAGGAATCCGTCTCTGAAGCAGCAGCTTTTCTCTTATGCCATCTTGGGCTTTGCTCTGTCTGAAGCTATGGGTCTCTTCTGTCTGATGGTTGCATTCCTCATCCTTTTTGCTATGTAAACACCTTGGCCCTTGCTGTAAAAGAACACATAATGTTAGCAAGAGTCAGCAGTTGGAAAAGGATGATTTCGGCTAATTGTGTTGACTAAATCTTATCAGTGTTTGTTTGGAAGATTAATAATCTCATGTGAAGAACCTCTGCTAAACTCAAATCTTTGTCTTGATGGGTCTGAACTGTGTATTTAATTGAAAGGTTTGTTAACAAACATGCAGCCTGGAATGGAAGTAAAACACTTAATTCTTCATCTGCTTTCTTGTTTTTTTAATTTTTTTGAAGGTTTAGAATACCAAAAACACTCAATTTCCTCCTCCTTCAACAGCTTGTGGGTGTATTTCCGCATGATTGATTGAGTCAGCTTTATAGGCCGAGAAATTGTTCACAATAAAAAAAATGTAACTTCTGTTTTCAAGCATTCACAGCATAAAGACAAAGTATAAATTGATGATAAACATATGGGAGTGAAGGAACAATCCTTCACCCTTTTAAAACCTAAAGGATTGAGAGCATGCATTCTGATTTCAGTATGTTTGTGGGGTCATTATGTAAAAATGAACAGATGTCTATTTTTTTCACAATGGCAAAACTGTAGCCTATACCATGTTGCTTTCCATCTTGGACACGGGTACATAGTCATGCATCAAGGCTTCAGCCATACTGGTAGGAATGACAGCCACAGAAATAATTTCAGTAGGGGAAAAAAAAGGAGAATGGGAATTAACATTTCTCTGGTTTATTTTAGAAGCTTAAACTGTAAAAACATGCTTAATGAAAAGGGTATTTTAGTGCTAGGCTCATTATTAAACTATGTAATATTCACAAGACTGACACAATTGGATGCTGTGCCTCAGGGCTGGCCCAAGATTATGTATTTCCACTACCAACAGCATCCCATAATAAAGGGGAGGGGCTTTAGTTTAAATGGCTGAGCTTAAAAGCATCAGAGGATGGGATCTGTTGGGATACAGATAAAGCTTGACAAATTAGAATATGATGCAAAAGTTAATTTATTTCAGTAATTCACTGTGAAACTAGTATATGCAGAGTTGGGTATTAACTAGTTACATTTATTTGAGTAACTTATTGGAAAAGATTAGTCTTGCTATGCTGTACTTTTTACTTGAAGAATATAATTATGGAGTGTAACTGCTTTTACTCAAGATTTCTGGATACTCTACCCACTGTGAATAAATTATCAGTTCTGTCCTTGGGAAAGATTCTTCACCCATTGCCAACTGGTGGTGTTCAGGGCCTAGTGGCACCAGTGTCCGTCAGCCATGTCTGTTTGAATGGATGACTGTAGTATTAAGTGCTTTGGGGTACTTGGGGACTAAATAAAGCGCTACACAAGTACAGGGTTTTTATCATTTAAGTTCACTGAAGAACAAAGCCTATTTAGAATAAAATTACACCAGACACCTGGGAGACTACATGTTTCTACATGAGCTTTGATTTTCTAATATAATTTTGTCTGAGCTTGTTCTATTTCAAAATCAAGTGACTTAATGTAAACTTCAAAATACCACAATTTGACTATGATTTTATATTTTGTTCTTTTGTTAAAAATATTGACTCAATGTTACTCAGTACACAAGTAGCATTTTCACCAAATAGTTTTTCACTTTTAAGTAGCTATTTTAGTGGCTTTTTTTTACTTGAGTAAAAAGTATGCAGTAGTACTACTACAATTGAGTACAATTTTAGTATACTTTCCACCTCTGACTATATTATCTAGACTCAGATGCAAAATGAAATATTTCAAGCCATTGTTATAATTTTGATTATGGCTCAGTTTATGAAAACTCAAAATTCTCAGAATTTTACATCAAATTTAAACAAGGATTTTAAATATAGAGCTCTCAGGCATCTAAAAAGTATAATCATACATAGGTACTCATGCTTGATTTGAGCCCCTGAATCTTTAAGCTCTTCAGAGGCCTGGTAATGAACAATTTGATTCAGGTGTGTAGAAGAAGGGAGGCATCCAAAAGTTCCAGTATGGTGGATCTCAAGGACTAAGGTAACACCTGTTGGGTTCAGGTCAGGCCAGTTTGCTGGGCAATCGAGCACAGTAATCCCATGGTCGTTGACCCAGGTTTTGGAATTTTTGGCAGTGTAGGCAGGTACCAAGTCCTGCTAAAAACTGAAGTCAGCATCTCCATAAAAGTTGTCTGCAGAAGGAAGCTTGAAATGCTTCCCGAGGCGCTCCCAGGCCAGCCAAGAGACATAGCCCCTCCAGCGAGTCCTGGGTCTTCCCCTCGGCCTCCTCCTGGTGGGACATGCCCGGAACGCCTCACCAGGGAGGCGTCCAGGAGGCATCCTTACCAGATGCTCGAGCCACCTCAACTGGCTCCTCGCGATGTGGAGGAGCAGCGGCTCTACTCTGAGCCCCCTCTGGATGACAGAGCTCCTCACCCTATCTCTACGGGAGAACCCAGCCACCCTGCGGAGGAAACTCATTTCAGCCGCCTGTATCCTTTCCACATAATCTTCTATTAATGTGCTTTGATACAGCTTCTATTGTGATTCCAACTGAACCAGACTGAGAGAACATTTAAAGGCTCAGAAACCCTTTGCAGGTGTTTTTTGATTAATTAGCTGATTAGAGTGTGACACTTTGAGTCTAAATAATTGAATCTTCACAATATTCTAATTTCTTGAGATTTTGAATTTGGGATCTAAAAAGCTGCAAGCGAGATTTATGAAAAATATAATGAATATGGGCTTGAAATATCTAACTTTGCATGTAATGAATATATTGTATATTAGGTAGCCTTTTAAGTTGAATTGCAAAATTACCAAGTGAAATGTTTCCCTTGTATTTGTTCACAAATACATCTGTTACCACCAGTTTACTTTACTCACCCGTTTACACAGTAAGCAGACAAATTGTTGTAGATTGTATTTAAAATATTTTAATTTATCTTTGAAAACGTCAAATCAAATTCTCATAGGCAAAGAGCAAATATAAATATTTTAATGTATGGTCTGTGTAGTCGGATTTTTGAGACTCTTAATAAATGAGAGAGATTCCTTTAAACGTTTGGAGGTTTTAATATGATTTGAATTGATCGTACTGGAGGAAAGCAACACATCACAGTAAATGTGGAATACTGACCTGTTTTGGTCTCACAAAAACCAGCTTATATTATTTATAGCAATCTTGATCTATCTATTCTACTCGATAAAGTACAACTCTCACGATGAAAATCAGAGATTTTGTGTCGCCTTTCTCTTACATTACAAAGCTGAGAAGTTTGTGTATCTTTAAGGATGCCCGGTTGAAGAACCATCTCCATGGTAACACAGGATATGGACTATCATTATCAAAAACTCTCTGAACATGTCCTGGGTAAAGACGTCAGTTAATAAGACTAGTCATTCAAACTGATACTACAACATTAAGTAAACCAGTTCACAGTTAATTATAAAATACAGAAAGTATATAACATAAAATTCTTTCCACCACAGTCTGTATTAAAATTTTAGCTTTTATTGGAAGGGGCCCTTCTCGGTGGCTTGGTTTGGTTGTGCCTTGGGCTGGTGTTCCACCTGATGCCTGTACCATGAAGGTAGCTGATCAAACTCGGGGTTACAGGATTGGTTTTGAGTCGACAAAACCAAACTGATGCAATCAGGCTTTATTGGTACCATGACGCAGCTCATGAACTTTCTCTGTCAACTCAGGCTTTGATCCTTAAACTATGATTAATCCACACGCGCGTGCACATAAAAGAGTGACGTCGACACTGAACAACCAATCGCGTTCGATATGGATAGAGCGAGAGCTATATGCTTTTCAGCGGAGGAGCAAGAGATAATTCTTCAGAAATATGAATAATATAGAAGTATTTTTTAAGCACGCAGTAACACTGTAGCTGCTGCCAAAGCAAGAGAACAATCTTGGAGGAAGATTGCTGATTGCGTTAATGCGTAGGTTAAACGATTAATGTACATTTATGTAGGCTAATCATTTTAAAAATATATTAAGTGCTAAAATGAAAATGTATTCGTGTTCAGATATATAGGAATTAAAAATATATATTTAAAATCATTCTTAACAGGTAGCTTCTGGAAACTACAGTATAATAGATTTCTAAGTGTGAAATATGTTTTTTTGAAGAAGAAAAAAAGAAAGTGTTAAATGTTAAATTAGTTCATGTGATGTCACCCTATCAAGATATCTTACAGGCAAGTTTATAAAACCCCTCTTTTTTGGACATGGTCGATAAATGTCCAGAGAACACAATGAAGATATTTATGTACCCCTGAAGAGCCAGGACCACCTTTCGAATGGTTCGACAGACTGTGTTTTTCAGATTCTCTGCATCCCCGACCGCATACAAGTATGTAACACTTGCAAAAAACCGCAACGCAAACATACCATGGCTTCGACGAGTCACATTTGATGTGCGGCTCAAGAACTTCACAAAGATAAGACATTCCTTCCGCGGAAAATCAGTATCTTTCATACAAGTAAGCATCAGGAAAGTCAAATGGATGTTGTCTGTCCATAAAAACTATTTCTCTACGAAGTGCTTGTCTAACAATTTGCGCGTAGATGTACAGGATTCAAAGCCGAGCTACTTTCATAGTACCTAAAACCCAGGGTTGGCGGAAACTAAGCTGAAACATAGCTGGCTAGCCACCTAATCCGGCTTCATGGTACAGGTCCCAGCTCTACTCCGAAGACATTTTCAATAAATAACAAGGGTTTGTGCAAATCTAGCTATGCTGTTTTTCTTGATTTTAGCAACACAACTGAGTTGCACGATATTAGCATCTATGGACATAATAGGACAGTCTGAAATCTTACAAGAAACTGCATGAAAATGATGTTTAGAAGATTAAATCTGCTGTATGTAAACTATACATCATTACAAGGACCGAGTAACTCATGGCTCGGGTTGTCTAACTGAAGCGGAACTAAAATTTGCAAAGCGATGGGGGGCGAATTCAATGAACGTACCCATCATGGGCCAGCTATTTTTCCAACAATTTAAATGAGTTTAATAAAGTGGTCATTTAGTAAACTCAAGGCATACGGACAATGCAATACTACCTCCAGTTAAGCGATTTTACATTATGTGGAGGAAGATTTGCCTTGAACCCAAGCGAAGACAGACATGTCAGCAGTGGGTGTCTTTGTTTACCTGTCGTACTGGTTCGAATGGTTCTTTAGGGCAAAACAAACAGCCCGGATCTCTGAAAAACAAGGTAATCACCAAGATGACGTTGTATGTTTAGCATTGTATGTTTAGTTGAGCAGTTTTAAAAGTGAAAGCTTAAAGCAGTAGACCAGCTTTGTATCAGCACATGCCAGTTTTTTTTAAATATAGAAACATCTTTTTAGGGGCTCTAGTTGATTTAAAATCGATGTTGAAAACAGTATATTTAGCGGTTTCAGTTCTTTTCAAATCACGTTTTTCCCTGAGTGTTTTAGCCTTAGTGTCCACCAGGTGTCGCTGGTGTCTGCAGTTTTTTTTTCAGCCTGAAAAAAACATTTCACAGCATATCACGATAGAACCTAGGTTGTATCTTTTTAAGATATTTATGAAAACAATATATTTTCAAAACTAGCTTGATTTTTAGTAGCCAACTTTATTTTTTGCTTTAACTATTATAAAGTGCATTCTATTGAAGAGCAGAATGTGAAGAGAAAAATGCATTCTGATGGTGAAGAAAAACACATAGGACACATTAAAGAAAATAAAGTGTGGGGGGGGGGGAGCATATTTGAGAAAGAAAAAGCAATTTTACACTAGCTTCCACAATACTGGAATCCGTGATAAAAATGTATAAACTTCAAAGAACAAAATCTCAGGTGATCCAACCACTGGTACATTTAATAGTTCCTATTTAAAATCCAGTTTACTTCTACGCTTTGAGTGGTCAGTAAGACTAGAAAAGCGCTATATAAGTTCAGTCCATTTACCATTTACCATTTTTATTTATTTATTTCTAGGTACTGTTTTAAGAATTTTGTAGCAAAAGTATCCTTAATCATATTTTCCAGACAGGAATTAAGCAGAGCAAGAGGTAGGATAGACATGCAGCTAGGGTCATGAGGTCAGGATTTGGACACAGCATAGGTGTGTATTGTTCTAATAGCCCGCATTGTATGTGCTACTCCTAAACCACACACTGCCCTATCTTTGAACTTTACGTATGACATTTTACACATCCCAGTTTCTGTTAAACACAGAAAACCACTAGAGCATGCTTGGTAAATGTGGTTTGAGCTTCATAATTCACATGCTGAGTCTACAACCAGAGCAGTAATTGAAAAGAAAAAAACAGAAAAACTCCAACTGTGACAACAAGGCTAGATGAGTTCTTGAGTTTATCTTGCTATCACACTCTGGAGGATGGTAAGTCAGGTGAAAAAAATTTCTCCAAAGCTGAGTGTTACAGAATAGTTGCAAATAGGTATTTAAGCGCCACCAGGTAATCCTCTGTGAACACTTTTATCTGGAGTGCCAACATTATCAAGGATGCTGTCTGTTTTTGCCGTTTGTATGTTTTTTATTTTAGATAAGAAAAACAAGTGAAAGCCGCAGACTTCCATGTCCACCAGTCATCGAGCATTTTGACCAGCAGTACAGTAAAGAACTCGGGGAGTTGTGGACCTCTGCAAGGTGAATTTGATTTGAAATAGTTTTTTTTCCAGTTTGCTCCCCATCATGTTGATATAACTGTCCTTCCTGGACTGTCCTATATATTGCAGAGCAGTGCTAATAGACCCTTCATCATGGCAATATGGGGTCATGTTAAACCGCTTCAGCTCTGTGACGGATATCACACAAATTCTTCGATCTCAAGGCTTTTCATCATTGCTGCCACAGACAGATGTTTCAAAGCTGATTCAAAATGATGCCTCCTCTTTGTCTAACTCTAAATATCAGGAAGGAAAACACATGCTGTCACCTCACTGCCCACCTGAGGACACTGGTCTCTTGCCCTACATTACCACTCATGCATTCAGTCAGGCCCATCAGTCAGAGCATCCACTCAATTTTCCTCATTCCTCATTACAATGTTACATCCACCCACACCCATTGCGATTTCCCTCCCAGGCTCACCGGCCTGGCCAGCTGAAGCAGTACTACCTCCTGAATGCTGCCTCGCTTCTTCCAGTGCTAGCTTTGCAAGTTAGAGATGGGGATAAGGTTCTGGATTTGTGCTCTGCCCCTGGAGGCAAAGCTGTCGCCATAATGCAAAGTGCAACTCCAGGTGAGCAAGTTGTTCTGACAAGAGTTTAATTTTATCATGGACAAGTGTTAGCACAAGTACAATTAAAAGAGGTGAATTTAATAAAATAAAAAAGTTTGCAGTTATCTGCAATGATTTACCTTTACAGTAAAAATGTTTGATGTTAAAAATGAGTCACGTTTACAGTTTGTTTATTACCAATTAACTGCAAACAAATACTAGTGTCTTTGTATTATTTAGTCGGAAATATGTTTTACAATAAGCAGCTTTCATAAATACCCTAATGCTGAAATGTGTTGCAAGCTTCTGCACTGATCAACCTATATCCTATCCTATTAACCATTGGCAGTCACTAATTCTGCCTGTGTTATGTTGCAGCTCTTCTCTGCTGCAATGAGCCAGATCCTCACAGACGGGACTGGTTGGCCAAAACCCTAGAGTCCTTTCTGCCTCCCTCCCTGAGCAGCAGAGTGATGGTGTCTGCACAGGACGGGCGGTCTGTTGGGCAAAGCGAAGCCAGTTTTTATGACAAGGTGAGCAAAGAGCACCTGACGTGTTCATGGCCACTGGTAATGGAATTTTCTCCCTGCATCCAACAAATTAGGGTGTTACACTTTTTTTTTCCAATTCCATGGTAACGAATCAATGAGAGCACCCAGCCTTTGAACAGAGGCTAATAATAATTCAAAACAGAAATGGAGAAGAGTCTGACAATGGTTGTCAGACTCTTGGCTCATAATCTCATAATCGAACAGCATCATAAAAAAAAGGAAAGCAGAGAATGAAAAGGCTTACTTTTAATTGTCTGAAAGGTAGAAGTGACAGAATTTATGGCTGTGTTTGGGCACAGACACAAGATTCTTAGTAAGATTTGTGAAATAATTCTAAAGTCAATCTTAGAGGTGGTTATTAAGGTACTGTATGATAATGTGTGTAAACAAAACAATACATATTAAAATAAGTAGGGAAATAAGTGCACATGTAAATATGAATAAATGTAAAATATGTAATTACATCTAATTATCTATTACATTACATATTTTTGTATATGTAAATATTTTATATGTTGTGTAAATATATACATAGCATGTAGCATGTGAACATACTTTGCAAACATACCTTATATGTAGCTAATAACAAACTATTAGGTTAATTTCCTATTATTTATTGAATATTTTATTAATAATAATAATAATAATAACGATAATAGTACATTTTACTTATAACCACCTTCTAAGATACACAAGGACACGCTACATCAATAAACAACCGCAGCAAGTTAAAACACTCTCAAAAGACTCACAAAACCCAAAATAAACTAGAATAAAACAAAGTGCAATAAGAGAACAGAGCTCAGAAATGGTAGGAGGTCTTGTGTAGGTTTTGAGTTTAACCTAGAGGTCTCCAAATCCAGGGCTCAAGGGCTAGTATCCTGCATGTTTTAGTTATTTCCTCGGTTCAACAAACCAGAATCAAATGATGGCTCGTTAGCAGGCCTCTGCAGAACTTTGCTATGCTTTGGGGAAGTTGGACCATTATAATCAGCTGTATCGGAGCAGAGTCACACCTAAAATTGGCAGGGCAACGGCCCTTGAGGCCTGGATTTGGAGATCCCTTGGCTAACTCCTCAACCTTAAATTGTCAATTCTACAAAATGACCATAAGAGCTGTTGTGCTTGATTGATCCACTGAAAGCATGCCTCCAACAGTAAACCTACAAGAGGGAACCATGCAGCTGAACAAAAGTAACATATTAAAATGCAATGGTCAGAAAACAGCTAGACTTGATTAGGCAGTCACCTGCTACAGAAAGTGCAAACATAATCGCTGTTAATGCTGTCACAGGAAAGCACGATTTTAGAAGAAATATGGATGAGCTTATATCATTTTTAGTGATCAAATTAAAAATCTGCATTAAGAAAGGAGATGACAAGTGGAAAATTACTATCACTTTACTGAATAAGCATGGATATATGTCTGGTAAAAAAACATGGAGGTAGATAAAAATCAATGAGAGGGTCACTGTATTTTTATCTATTTTTCTTCTCAAAGTAGCTTTATATATAATTAGGGGAATAGCTTGGATAATACTGATAAAAAAATATTTTGCTCTGAAGCAAAGCAAACTAAGTGCAGATCTCAATACTATACAATACTTAATACAACACTGTTATATATCATTTTTATTTTTTGTGTTAAAACATTTTTTAAATCAAATCTAGAGATATTTTCTCCCTAGTTGTACTGCATAGTTTTATGTTGACAGTGTAAAAGTTTGAAAAGCTGCGGCCATCTTGTTTCTGGCTGTTTCTCCCCAGCAGATTATCCACCCTGTCCCTAACGTCCTCCTTTGTCATAGCTACCTTTCTTCTTCCTTTTTTCCTCTTCCAAGCCAGCTCCATCTTCCGTGGCTTTTGTCCACCAGATCCACTACCCTTCTTCTGCACATGGACAAACCGTTTCAACCTTACCTCTCTAATATTTGTCCTTTGTGACCCGTGTTTCTTTTCTGACGCAACTATTCAAACTTATCCAAGCTAGGAACCAGCACTAGGAGTACACTGACACCACTAACCTCTATTTTATTAACAGAGTTGAGAATGGAGTAATTGGGGAGTGAAATCTATTTCATTTACCACATCTGATGATAATTTGTTTTTATAGAACATTATTTGATCCTTTTGTCCCTTTGTTGTTGTCATTATTATTTTAAAAATGTTCTATCACTATGACTGAGCTGTCCATATTTCATGTTGTCCCAGGTTTTAGTTGATGCTCCCTGTTCTAATGACAGGAGCTGGCTGCATTCTAGTGACAGACACCAGGGGCAACAGAGACTGAAAGACAGAGCCAAAGTGCCTGTGCTGCAGATGCAGCTTCTAAGGTAAGCCCAATACCAGACATAGAAATTACCTGCAAGGTATGCTGGTACTTCAGAGCAGCTGAAACATAACAGATGGAACCCCTGTACTGTGTAAAATCGATTCAGTGTGATTAAAAAAAATGAAACCCTGTTTGTCTGCCTCCTATAGGTCTGCTATATCTGCAGTGCGTCCAGGGGGTGTTGTCGTCTATTCAACCTGCACACTGTCAAGCTTGGAGAACTGCGCTGTAGTTGAGACGGTGCTGAAAGACTTCCCTGATGCTGAAGTAGAAAATCTGTGGGAGGAGATTGCTTTGCCTCTGTCAAAAAACTTTGCTTTTATTTCATTGCCTCATCATAAACAGATAGATCCCAGGTCATCCCTGCATCCACCAATTAGCTCTGCATCCTCTTCTCATCATAGGATCGGCATTCTGGTGGTTCCTCAGCCCGGCAAGACCTGGGGGCCAATGTTTTTGTCTCGAATTAGAAAAAAGGGATAAAGTTTGACCTCCAGATCAAAGAAGATATGTGAAATCTTACTGCTTCAAGTCAGACCCTGTAACAGTTCCAGCACTTGTTTTAGCACAATCTATACAAAGAAGTTTAAACATTCAGAATTAAACAGTCTACACACACAAGTTTTAGAAAGTAATAAGGAGAGCAACACTGTAGGTGTCAGAGCTGCAGTGCCTCAGTTGAGGTGTATGAGTGGGAGTGCTGTGTGAGATTTTTACATTTAACCAACAAATAAAGGAAAACATTGCTCACATTAATCATTCTGACCTCCTGCAAGCTTTGTCAGAGACAGATTTATGCCGGCTGAATAGAAGGAATCAGTGTTTAAAATGGATGTGCTGCAAATGACACAGTGGCAGTAAAAGTGCTGCTTATACTGATAAAAAAGGAGAAATTTCATATTGAGGTTATTTAGAGGATTTTAGATATGAAAGGTTACAGCTCACTCTTTTGTCATCCAGTTTGAACCTGGACCAGAATGACTGTTTTTGTCTGGATCTAAAAGATTTATGTGACATGTTTAGTGTCCACAGCTTGGAAAGACCTCAAAACAGAAAAAAAGAGGAGGGATATTTTAATTAGATCAAATACTGTAGCTGAAGCCTCATGTTGCTGTATAGCAAATGTAGACAAAAGTAGCAGCACTTAGATAACAAGCTTTTTATAGAAACTGTATGATGTCCTAAGCTTCCTTTGGATTAAAGACGTTGGAAAATTGGTTGCTGAAAACTACTGCGTCATTTGACAAGCAGCAGATTGCTTTATTTGATATTTACCCTAACCCAACATTATGTAAATACACTTGCAAATACCAAGAAATAACTAATTTACTGCAGGGGGGATTTATCCAAATCTATTTTTAAACAATCAGTACCCTTGGAGTAGTTTGGTCAGTTGTTTTATTCTGAAAAAGAAAGAAAAAAAAACTCAGTTATGATGTAATCTATTTAATTGTACAGGCAATAGTTCTGGTTTTGAAAAAAATACCTAAGGAAATGTACTTTTTATTTTTAGCATCTTTTCTGTTAAGATTAAATACAATCATGAATTAAAAAAAATGCCCCTCTTAAGATAGTTTGATTATGTCTTTCTGAGATATAAATCTTATAAAAAAAAACAATCATATTGTAGTCCTGATAGATCAGCCTTACAGGAAGGAACCTTTCTATGCATAATTTTTCCCACCAAAATTACAATACTTTTTTATAGTAAGATGCATTATCATCCCAATAGCTGATTTTGGTTCCTATTCTTTTGTATTGACATTTTTTTTTTTTTTTTTTTCACAAACATTGATTTCTGTCTGGACCTGTGTTTTTTCTGTTGTCCGTTTTCTGTTCGAAGTCTTCAGTTTTCAGTCATCTAGTTCTACCTGCTTCCTTTTTAAAAATTTCTCAAAACACCAGTAATGGCTAATATTGAAGGAAGAAGACATATTTTGACTTATTCCCTGATAAATTATCTTCATAGAAATTGTTTTATAATTGTTTTCAAATTTTTAAACTGACATCTCCTTTGGTTTGATATGTCAGAGGAGTGCAACAGTGTGTTAAAGTATGCAAGCTCTCCCCTTTACCTAAAAATAACTACAAAAATGTTAATTCATTACAAAATGTAATTATTTTTATTCATAAATTCACAGCAAAACAACTGGCTGATTGTAATTTTTTTGTTAGTAGCTGTGTCTTAGGTATTCAAAACTTAAATATAGTCTGAGCATTTCTATATTTTGTGACCAATAGATCTTCTTTAAGGAAAACCTTTTGTTTTTGTAAAAACTGAAAATTGGCATAAAAGATGTATTTTGGAGGTTAAGTCTAATAAGATAAATCAGTAAATAATAGAAATTTCACAAATATTGTCTGTTCCTTCTACTTGCTCCCTCACTCCGTCTTGTCTGAATAAACACAAGTTTAAATTTTCCCTGTCGTTAATCTTACATCTGTCAGGTCTGTTATTACACTGTACCTCCTGTCAGTGCAGCTGAGAGACGATCGTATCATCTCTTGTGGGTTATTAAGTTGAAGGACTGCACTTGAGTCATGCTAGAGCAAAAAGTAGACAGCGTTTGATCGCAGTGTTGCAGCTTTTCATTAGTCTGTAATTGCTCAGGTCTGAGGCAAAGGTGCATTGAGAGTAAATGCATATAGTTCACCCTCTGAGCGTCTCAGGCCGACAAAATATGCTGTTCTGAAGGTAGTTTTGTGTGGAAACTCTGGAGTCAAATATAAAAGGTTGGTGCTTGTGAGCAAATTCCCATCAGAGACCGTCATAGAGATTATTGCTGAAATAAGAACGCTGCGAGAGCTTCAGAACAGCTTCATCCACCGGTTCCTTTTGGTCATATAGACACAAGCAATATTTGCTGCACTTACATAGCTATTTTTGTGGACTGTCCTACTTTTTCCTTTACTTTTCCATTTTTTTTTTTATTGAAATGGGGGCCTTATCTGATATGGAAACACCAATACACCACAACCACAGCAACACTAATTTAAAGTGGTGAGATGTGGAGATGATGTGGAGCTTCAGTGGGGTTAAATACATTGCTGACCTTTAAGTGAACCCTGGTTTGTTGATGGTGCCCATATTGCTGCGTTTCCTCAAGGGGAGAATCTCTAAGCAGCTTTTCCTCCACTTCAAAGGGAGCGAATGTAGGCCTGCTTTGCATAATCAGGTGGAGAGCTGCTTTTTGCCAGGGAGGCAGGAATTAATTTGTGGGACTACCAGATGTAATCATTAAAATCTTAGTCATTGCCAATAAAGGGAGAAGAGGAGGGGAAATTAGAAAAGGAATTGTAGAACAGTAAATGGAGTTAGAAAACGTTATGGAGCACAAGATGGTGTTGAATGCCACAGAATAGGCTAGCGACGCAGAATAATCTGAGCTCTGCTAGGAGGGTCCCCCCCCCGATTCTGGTAACTTTCTCTGTTTGGACATGCTGGCATGAAGTTAATCCTTACTTTGTTCCTAGCCATTCACTTTGTGTACTTCATCATACTGGTTGTGTACAAAGTTGAAGTAACATTTGGAAAAAGGATCAGAATTGCATGGCACTACATGCCAGCAAAACTGAAAGCCACTTAGGTGTCTGTTTATAGGTTTCAACATGACACCCACAGCCTGTGAGGGAATTTTATGGTGCCGTTTAACTGTTGTCATTAACATTATTTAATAACAAATGTTTGTCAGAGAAAAACACCTAAATGCAATTATAACAGAACTTTTTACCTTAAGAATTATCGTATTTCTCCTGCTACAGCAATGTGTATGAACCATTCCTTAGAGATTATAGTCCATATTGACATATCAGTTGCTGCAGATTAGTCAGCTTCACATCCACAATACAAATTTCCCATTTCACCACAGCCCAAATGTGCACTATTGGATTGAGATCTAGGGAATCTGGGTTTGAACTTCAGCAGCTTGTCTTTACTGCATCAAGTGGCCTAAATGCATTGACTTGGTGCCATCTGACTGGCTGTTTGGGTAAAAAAAAGGGAAAAAAGCAATAGAGCAGGTGTGCCTAATAAACTGGCCACTGATAGTATGCCCATTATGATTCAATATATGCACAGCTACAATACAAGACGATGGGAGTGCTGTTAGTAAGAATTTTTAAGGTGAAGCTTTTGACATTGAATGGCATGGACAGCTAACAAGTGAGTTTATAGATTTAGTGCCTTTTGGGGTATCCATTGCTCATTTCAAAGGTCATCATTTGTCAATATTCCATCAGTGAAAAGGAGAATGCGACTGTGGCTCATGATTGATTGTTACGCCACTTGTCTTTAAGGAAATGATACAGATAAACCCTGCTGAGGCCAGTCAAAAATATTTTTCAATCTGTAGGCAAAAACATAACGTAAAATTGTCCTAATCAGTCCTAATTGTAAAAATACTTGGAATCCAAGGTATGAATGAATAATTCCTAAAAAAAAGAAGAAATAAATCCCACAAAGGGAAAGGATTTCAATTTTAAAGTGTTGCACATATGTTGAAGTTAAAATTAGATATTAGGTCATCATTATGTGACTTCATGCTCATGTATGATTCAGATAATCCTCATAGATCAGAACCAGTGTTGGGATTTATTGTCAAAGACTTAGTGGATTTATTGTCAAAGACTTAGTGGATTTATTGTCAAAGACTTGGTGGATAAGAAGGATATTTTCTTTCTTGTGTTTTATGGCCTGGAAATGAAGCACATCAGATCCCATCAACGTCAGCTCTGACAGACAACACCAGAGGAAAATTAATGGGACAAACTAGAAAGGGTAGCTGAAACACCTTCAAGATAAAAGAAAGGAACAGAAATATCTGTATCTTTTATCTGCTGTTTGTTATGTACGAAAGGGGGCAACATTTTTGTTGTCTTTGCTCAAACCTTAGTAGAAATAGTTGTGAGCTAGCTTGATCTCCTCATCCGCAGCAAAACACTGGTACCTCAGAGGTCCATCAACTTTTCAAGCGTTACTTGCGTTGCAAGCGGCAAACATAGCAAACGCACACAACACAGAAGTTCAGCTAGTTGAACTTTTGACGGACTTGACATAGTGCGTTAACCAATCAGAGTGTCTCACTGTAGTGATGTCACTACATGTATCTTGAATGAAGCGGGACCAGTGAAAACATTTTCAACAAACGCAGATTTCAAAAATCAGAAATAACACCGAAGACAGATGGACAGGCGCTCCTAAGGAGGAACAGAGCACCTGTAGTTGGTGTCCTGGTAGGAGATTTGAGCTCCAATGCGGCCTAGGAGGATATCAAATTGAGCGCCGGACAGACGGAAGTAGCGCTGAAAGCGACCCTCATCCATAATGCAGCTCCTGGAGCAAATGGTTAAACTCCCTAAACTCAGGCAATTGAAGAATGTCGACGTTGCCTAGCTTTATCTAGCAAATAAAGCCAAGCCACTCTCTCTATACGATCGGGCATAATTCAGGATGTTCTGAACTATGCCGTGGCCATGCACTCTTTTATACTCAGAAGCAAGCATTTCAAGCCTCAACTTACATGCGTCAAACTACATACGTTGCTTGACGCAGACAAACTGTGCGGTGTGAACCCAGCATAAGACTGGTAGTGCCCAAGTACAACATAGAGAGAACAACACAAAAGATAAAGTAATTCCAGAGCCAAATTCTGTTGTTTAATGTGGTAATCTGTTTAAGCTGTCAGTAAAATCAAAGAACAATTAATTTAAGAAATGTGTTCTCTGACAGAAGAATGAGGTTCACATCAATTAAGCCACACATCTTTCTTGAAGCAGACCCCTAGTTTACAGCTCTATTCGCTGCTTAACTTTTACCTGCAAATGAAACAGAAAAATTCAGGGGGGGGTTCAGGACAATTTCAGCAACAGGTGAAACTTGAAAATTCAGTCTTTGTTGCTGTAAATCATCATGATGCATTAGGTAACAGTCCCATTGGACAGCAGAACTGATTCCAGTGTGGGTGATTCACTGAATATGGTGCCCTTTGTGTCCCAGTGGTTTACCACAAAGATGTTCATTTACAATATAACAAAATACATTTCAAAACAAGAAATAGAAGGATATGTTCTTTTGCATTATGACACAAAAACCCATTTCAAAAATTATGTTTTTAAAACTTTAATGAGTTTCTAACGCGTAGAGGTTAGCCAAATATACATGTCCCCATTCAGCAAGTTACTCTTTCGGTGAATGAAATATAAATAGACAGCAACCGTACATTTTTTTCAGGTATTATAATTGTTTACCTGTCTTCTTTAGCCTGAATTTTAAACAAAATTGAGAAAAACACACACATTTTGTATAAAATAGCACAATGTGATCATGTCCTGGGGTTTTATTCAACCCCATAACAACATACTCTCTCCGTTTTTTAAGTAATTGTTCAGTTAAAATTTCTTAGCACACAGAAAGTGACACAACTCAAGTCTTTTCCTGCTGATACAGTAAAGGGAGGCAAGTGTTAGCATACTTTTGGCTTATATGTTTTATTATTTTTATCATCAAACTGATTTAGACAAGCTCAACCTTTCAACACAGTTACATGCTAAAATGAAATTTTATGATTGTTTTTGAAAACGCTAATGACTGACTTGGTAAAATATATGAATATGTTGTATTTCTCATATTTAATATGGACTTATGGCTACTTTTAGCTTAAATCTTTAACCCCATAACATTCAACCTCATACGATGAAACTGCTTTAAAAGGACCAAAATAACAAAAATATTATTAGTAATATTTCAAATTTTGTGCCTAAGGTGAATAAATATAGTTTATCAGACGTATAAATTATCCTTCATCGGATGTAAAAAAAAAAATTTTTTTTAAAAATGTCAAGCTGGTAGATTTTTCAATGACCCGAAACACCAAAGTGCACAGATTGAAAGAACGATCCAGCTTTTTTTCTTCCATTGACCAATATAATTACTATAGCAGCAGGCTTGTTTAGTGTTTCACTGATTGTGTTTCCTGTGGGATGGGCTTTATGCAAAGTCACTTCTAGTTATGATAAGCCAGCCGCATCCCTTCCATTTCAAAGCTGTCCCAACACAGAGCAAACAAAATTAAATTTTTAACAAGCCTTCTTCAAGATCTTTTGCGCATCACGACCGGAGATGCCCACCAGATTTTCCACAAACATACAGCGACGTCTGCTAACAAGCGAGTTAATGTGTTTAAAGCTTTACATAACCAACTTTAGTCACGATTATGAGGGTAAGTGTTTAGTTAACAGTGGTAGCTCAGAGCAACCATTATTAGAACAACTTAACAGCTACCCACCAATCGATCTAATTAGTTTTGCCTTATCAGAGATCAGAGATATTTCTATGTGAATTCGATCTTATATGCCTCTTAAAGTGGCTATGTCGCCTTCTATACTTTAAATTACAGTAACTCTTCAACCGTTTGGACTATCAACGTAATTCCAACAGATTCTGAAAGCTGAGACTTTACGCTTTTCAGTGGTATACGGTACATTACAGTAATCTATGTCATTTCTTGTCTAAGACCAGGGAATAAATTGCCGGCTGAGATGTGCTACACTAAGTTAGCGGTCACTAGGGTTGCCAACTTTCATAAATTAAAATAAGGGACACAGGGCGTTCTTTACCACTGGCCGAGCTGTACATCTGACTCACAGGGAGGTGTGGTTGTTTTGTTGTTAGTGAGGGGATCATCCAGAATGGTCATATGTTAAGTTTGAAGTGCTTTATTCACAATAAACAAATTAATGCATCATGTCTATAAGTTAGGATAATCTTCAAAGTGATTTATGCTGTCTTTTCTTTGTTCTAATTTTAATCATGTAAAGCACCTTGAATTGCCTTGTGTTGAAAGTACAATAAAATTACCTTGCCGTGACTTAACAAGATGCAGTGTGATCTAACACAATGACGATGCTGAGAACAACAGGTCTGGTTGTTGAGCTTCCAACAATGTGTTTTCAATATTTTCTTTCTAAAGTGACTGTATGGGGATATTGCAGATGGACCCTAAACACCTTTACACTACTATCTGCTCACTTAAATACAAATTTAGGAGTGGGATGACAAATAGTTAATTGAATTGGCTTGCATGGCTTTTCTGAACAACAGTCAAACCACACTAAGAGATTTAATGCAACGTTCACTTAGAATGCATTGCCTATTTCTCTAAAATATAAAATTTCAACAGTCAGAAACCTATCCAAACATGTTTCATTTTAATCTATTTATTAGCATAACAATGAATCAGTTACCATGATACGTTCTTAAAGTTGTAATCTATATTGATTGATTTATATTGATTGTACAACAAAATCCTCTACAATTAATCCAACAAAAATAAAATTGCACATGGACGAGACATCTTTGAAAAAGCACAACACATGTAATCTATTCTGAATATTTTAGCCTAAACGTTGCATAAGCCTCACAGATGTGTGTTTTCTGCGTGTGTGCTATGCAGTGAGTGTTCTCAGTGCGCCACTGAGAACACTGGCTGCGTTGTTTACAGTTTGCCTTGTGTTCATCTATACTGATCTTTTCCAGCCAAGGATGGGCCTCTTCCCACTCACCTATATCTCTGTAAATTTTTTTGGGACATTTTTAAAGGTGCTGCATGGAAGCGCCAGTGTGTGTGTGTCTACCTGATCAATCCTGAGCGCGCATCACTCGCGAGCCGCAAACAAACAATTTGCAGTCCCATTTGATCCCGCCGTTAGAACAGTTTTGCTGAATGTAGGGTGATTTTTATGTTTATTTAGGCTACATAGTTAGAATAAAGCAGTATGAAGCCTATGACTGACACACGTGATAGACATTTATGAAAATACAGAACAAATCGCGTCCTTTATGAGTTCAAAACGGGACGGCACATTTAATAGTCAAATACGGGACGATTTTGTATTTTAAGGAACGGTTGGCAACCCTAGCGGTCCCTGCTAGCTGCTCACGAGAGGGGCTCTGTTACCTGGTCAAAGTATAACAGAACTACAAAATGCACATACCTGTTCGAAAACCGAATGCACACGTCGAAACCAACAAATCGCTGTGTCCCAAAACGTGAGAGGAACATTTGCTCCAGCGGTTGTCGTAGTTGAGCAACTTCCTCTCACAGTGTCTGGTTTTCTTCCAGTACATTACACACAAACGCAGAATCCGGACCGACATCTTAGTCGTGAACGTGTACCCTAACTACTTCCTCAGTTTCCACCTTCTCCAGTCTAGCTGTACGCTCCCAAACACAAGGTCTTCTCTCCCTGAGAGAATAGTTGTTGCAGTGATATAAAACCAGTACAGCACCTAGCTTTAGCCACCTCCTCCCTTCTTCCTTACTCGGCTCTTTGACATCTTGTGCAGTGTTGCCAACTGTGTCTGACAGAAAGTAGCTGAAGTTGCCCCAAAAAGTCGCTAGATGTCGCCAGATGACGTCATACGCTAATTTACATATCAATTACGTCATCACAACACGCTGGCGGGATTCGGTCATCACTAATGTGGCGGGCTCAATTTAATTCTACAACATCCAATTCAACTAAAACCAGTTTGCAAAAAAAACAGTCTACAAAACCATTGTCCGCAGTCATATAAAACAATAATAATCATAAATAAAATATCAGTGCTGATTGACATGAGATAAATCCCCTGCTGCAAGACGGTTCAGAGCAGACCAAGTTGGGTTTCAGTCTAATGTGCGGGGATTATCAGCAACAAAGTGTCACAGAAAGTTGTTGAGGGTGGTCAGAAATGTCGCTAGATTTGTCGCTAGGCGCCTTTTGGAAAAAGTATTATTAAGGGGTCTGAAAAGTCGTTAAAAACGGCGACATAAAGTCGGCAAGTTGGCAACACTGGGTTTATGATGTGTGATCATACTGTCTGAGCTTGCGCAGATCAATCCCCTTCTGCAAGATGGTTCAGAGCAGACCAAGTTGGGTCTCAGTCTAATGTGCGTGGAATATCTGCGACAAAGTGTCACACAAAGTTGCTGAGGGTGTTCAGAAATGTCGCTAGATTTGTAGCTAGGAGATTTTTTGGAAAAAATATCAACATCCATCCATCCATCCATTTTCTGAGCCGCTTAATCCTCAAGGGGTCGCGGGGGGGCTGGTGCCTATCTCCAGCTGTCAACGGGCGAGAGGCGGGTTACACCCTGGACAGGTCGCCAGTCCATCACAGAAAATGTCAACATATCAGTACAATCTAATTACGCATTATAGTGTAAGAATTTCAGCTAAAAACATGGTGAACAAGACATACTAAATAATTAACATTTTCGAGGCATCAAATCAGACCATTCATTTATATTTCTAACTTAAAAGACTAAACAATTATCTTGTTTCTAAGGAGAAAGTCATTAAAATCATGCTAAAATAATTAAAATCATGTTTTTTTTTTCCATTATCACCCAGTGTCCGTCCCTAAGTCCAGTCCTGGGCATTGCTCTCCCTCTGCCAACCCCAGGAGGGCCCTACACTGGGCTCAAGCCTCCTTTATGCTTTGAGGAGTGATTAACCCTTCTTTTCACCTGAGGGGGTGGGGATTCCCCAGCTGGACGTAGCACGATCATATTTTTCCAGCCAGATCCTCCCCAATCCCTCAGGTCAGCCATGAAGAGGCAGTGTACAGCCCAGAACTAGTGCATGTTTGTGTGGGAGTAGCTCACATTAGCTACTCAAGGGAACATGGGGAGAACATGCAAACTTCACACAGAAAGGCCCTTTTGCCAACCCCACCCAGGGTGTGGGTGCTGATGATATGGAGGAACAAACACACCCTCAGCACCCACAGCGTCACCGGCGGGAATTGAACCCAGGGCCTTCTAGTGAGCTGCGCTACTAGCTGCTCCACCATGCTCCCCTATCATGTTGAAGTCATCTATTCAGCTCTCCGAACATAGATTCCAGTGAACAAGAGAAATGTTGGCATTAAACCTCCTTGTCCTTTCTTTACTCATGCCTGATAAAACTGACAAAAAACACTTTAAAAACAATGATAAGTGACTGTTAACATACACATACAACAAACAAATGAAAACAGATATATTTATGTTTAATAAATCTATAATATATGTACATTATGTATAATGAAGACATATCTAGTTTTGTTTAATATATTTATAATATAGTTATGTTATATATAATATTTACAATATTTGTTTAATATATATAGAGAGACAGAGATATATTTAATATCTGCACAGTTACAGTTTTTTATTTACACAAAGTATGTATCAAGCATGTTATTTTAAAAACAATATTTGATTTGTGGAAATAATCTCGCAAATTTAAACCCAACATCTTGCGACCCCAATTGGGGCCCTGCTTTTGGGAGAGGCTGTTCTAGAACGCATGCAGGTACTGTATTGTTTTAACACACCATTGGTTTGTTTCTTGTTTTTGAATTGTGAACTTACAATTTCAATTTTGGGGGGTAAAGAAAAAAGAAAATAAATGACCCATTAAGTCTGATTGCAGTGTGTCCCCTGATGCACTGTGGCAGCAGATATGACTTTGTGCCCGTTTCTCTTTTCAAAGACTTATGGAAGCCTCAGTAGCTGCCAGGAAGGAGGCATCCATAACAGCGGCACCACAAGACAAAGTACAGGCTTAACAGAGTGAAGACAGGACAGATTACCTTGGCCAAGACATTCATTCATCCTTCGAAGAAAAGACAGAATTGATCTGTAGACATAAAACTAAAGCCCTGGACAGAACTGCAACAAAATTTGATTTAAATGAAAATGGAAAGCGACCTGGTCGTCTCAGCCTTAAGTATTGACATGTCTCTTCCTAAATCAAATACAGAAAAAAAAAGACAGCAGTATAATGCGGCTTAATTTCATGACACTTAAATCTGGGATTGCAGACCTCTTTATATATATATATATATATATATATATATATATACACATATATATATATATACAGTATATATACAGTATATACATATATATATACAGTATATATATATCTATATATATAACAAAAAAAGATTGCACAGTACGGCTCAAATATTTTTGCAAAAGTAACTATTTATAAGGAAATGGAAGGCTTTACAAATAGCAAGAATTTAAACAACTTATCAAGTTTGTTGGGAGCAGAGATCGTTATAGAGCCTTACATTTGCTGGGAGGTAGGACCTATAATACCACTCTTGTCTGTCATGGATGCACCAATCTGTCATTAAGGGAGCCTTCTACTTCCATACCAGCTTCATACATGAAGCATCATGATTTTGGGCTATTTCCTGACCCACATGTGGAATCATTAGCAGGACACAGTAAAAGAAAAAGTTTATTGATCTATTTAATAATGTGCAGCTAAATGTTTGAGCAGTAAAATTGAGATGAACTGATGAACAAGAGAAATTAACAAGGATGACTTACTCCTAAGAAAGAGGGAAAAATAGGAAATTGAGATTCTGGCTGTGGGTTGTGGATGGAGATGTAATGATGGGGATTTGAACTCCAGGAGAAGAAAGAACTTAGAGTAGAGCTGTGGGAGGTTGGAGAGCCAGGTTAGGACTGAACAGAGCATCTTAAAGAATGGGTAGGCAGAAGATGGCTGGAGATTAAGAAACAAGGGGATGGCTGTGGTGCACAACGAGGGCCCAGGCAGGTTTTGATCCCACAACTCCCAGGTGAGAGCCATGCATGCTAACCATTCAGCCAAAGGAATATCTCTGTAGCCAAGCAGCCAGGGCACATCATCAATTGGAGCCATTGTGACAAGACCACCACACTGTCACTGTTACTCCTACTTGCTGACATTTGCTCATTACCTATGACAAAGGGAATAACTGATATCAGTAAATGGAAATAAAATCAGGGCTAAGAGTTCATTTTTAATGCAATATTTATTTATATATTTATTTATTTTTTTTTTTTTAACGTGTCCTGTCTAGCAGTATGCTACTCAGAATTGGTGTCTGAGTACCAAGTACAAGCCCAACAGTTTTACTTTCCCAAGCAGAGTATTACAGCTTCGCTGTAGTACGCCACTTGATGTATATGTATGAAAAATCTTTATTAGTGATTACTGTGGGTTCAATTTCCTGACGTCATGGACATTAAACTGAGACAAGAAGGGAGAAAGGAAGAAGGTGAAGAAAAGAAACCGGACCAACAGAGGGGCGAACCGACGACACAAGACAGGGAGGCAAACAAAGAACACAAGAAAACATCCCAGTCCTCCACCTCTGCCGGACGGCAGAGAAACAGTAATACAAAACAAAAACAACAAACTGTACAGAACCAAACCAATAGTTCGGATCTAGTAGAATAAACAAAGAAT